>CM028378.1:117881796-117904522 GCA_013146195.2 Codonopsis lanceolata
TTTATAAAAATTTAGTATGTTTTACCTACATATGTTAGATACTCTCTGTAAAATTTTGTAATTTTCCAAGGTGTCTAAGTACCTCAATTAGGTCTTGACTTACGGCTGTGCCAGAATTCAGTTTTCAGGAAAACAACTTCTGTACTTGAACTTGTAGTAACCATATCTTGAGCAATATAAGTCCAAATGGAGTACTTTAAAATTCTAAAATATAGTTTAATGAGTCTAGTTTCAGAAAAATCAAAAATCACCTCATTTGGAGTTGTGAGCGATTTATGGTCGATTTTACAAAATTGACTGTCCAGTAACTTTTCAGAAGAATGGTCATGAACTTAGCCCCAGCATCTGAGGCGCCCGCCTGCTTTTGGTGAGGCGCCCGCCTCAACAACAGAGGCCATCTACGGATTTTTTCCCCTGTTCTGTTATGTCCGACCTTTGGCACTTTTAACCCCTTCCTAATTGACCCTAAACCATCCTATTAGACCCTAATTGAGTAGGATTGCTTCAACCTCAATCTTTCTCCTCTTGACATGTGGATTCCACCTCTCCTCTCCCCTTGACACTTGGATTTCCACCAAATCCATGCAAGGTATATAAGGCCTCCCTTGTTGACTTTGCCTTAATCTCTCATTATCAGATTTCTCTCCTCTCTCTCTTGCCATGGTTAGTGTGTGTAGAGAATAGGTGAGATTAGTGTGTGTGTCTCCCCTAGATTGGGCTCCCGACCTCCGTTTGCCAAACCGAGACTACCGGAGTGAAGCTACCGACGAGGAGCACGATTCCATCCGATTAGTTTGAGTCCATTTCATCTTTTCCTTGGTGAAGGTAAGCTATCGATTTCCCCCTTAGGTTGTATGCTTAGACATGCCATGATTCCCCTTGTCTATTGATCCCCATGCTTCTCCATGCCCATGCCATGATCTAGGTTGATTCGGTCTCTTGAGATTTTGATTAACATGTCTATCTTGTTGCTTGAGGTCTATGCCTAGAATTAATTATGTTCTATGCTTCGTTAGGAACAACTAATGTCCTTGGATTAATATATTTTGATAACTCTTGGAAACTATGATTTCTAGGGTTCCATATACCATGAATTGTCTATCTTGTTGATTGAGATCTATGCCTAGAATTAAAAGAGTTCTATGTCCCCTTAGGAACAACTATTGTTCTTGGACCAATAACTTTTGATAACTCTTGGAGATGATGACCTTTAGGGTTTCACATGCTACAAACTGTCCATCCTATTGAGGGAGTCCTACGCCTCGAATTGAATACGTTCTATGCCTTCTTAAGAATAACAAATGTTCTTGGACTTACGACTCTTGATAACTCTTGGGAATTATGATTCTAGGGTTTCCTATGCCTTGTATTGATCATCCTATTGGATTGGGTCCTAGGCCTAGTATAAATTGTGATCTATGTTCCCTTGCGAGAAATAATGTTCTTGGACCCTTGCACTTTAATAACCTTGAAAGAATGATTCTAAGGCCCTTGAATTCGAATTTATCGATAATACTTAATTACGGCTGTTAAATGGATTAGTGACCTAGCCGATCATCTACGAGAACTTAGAAAAGGATTTTGGATGCATCTAGCATCTTAACCCCTTTGAATGAATTGGTAGAGACGACTCAACGGAGTCAAACTTAGGTGAGCTATTGAACAATACCGGCTCAATGATCAATCCCTACGATGTCTTAAACACGTTCCTCTAAGAATGATGATTCTAGACTGTTGAAACTTGAATTGGTTACCTGGCTTGATTCTTGATGTCATAAAATAGAATGTCTATTTGACATATTGAGTTCGCCTTGTCGAACTCCTTCTGCTGATTATTGATGAAAATTCTTAACTACGGTTGTTTAATGGATTAATGACTTAGCCGATCATCTACGAGAACTTAGAAAAGGTTCATGATGCATTTAGCGTCTATCCATCTTGGATGAATTGTTATAGATGACTCAATCTGAGTCAAGCTTAGCGAGCCATTGAACAATACCGGCTCACCGACCCATCCCTTCGACGTTCTAAACGCGCTTCCTAAAGAATAATAATTCTAGACTCTTGAACTTGAACTGATTACCTTGCTTGATCTTGAATGTCATATTATAGCATGACTAGTTGACATGTGAGTTACTCTTGACGAACTCAATCCTGCTTGGTTATTGATGAGAATAATTTACTTGTCTTGAACGAGATCGCTCTTGTCGACCTCGTTCTATACTTGAGAATTTTTGTTAAGTAAACATTACTTGGCATTTGCATGAGTCCGGTGGCATACCTCTTTGTTCACACACGCCTCACCTTGTGGCCACGTGGGAAGTAGCTCCTTGTTGTAATCATTAAGAGCACCATTGGACTATCCGGGCATCTCCTCGGAAGATCGATGTACTACACATTCGATACCCGCACTTTCCGTATAACGCTTGTATGCAGGAACTACGTAGCGGCCCGGCTCTCGATATATCCTGATCCTATGTGATTTAATTATAAGCACCTATGTGAAACAATGTGCATCTTGAATACATGACCTCTATGAAATCTTGTCTGAAATTGATATCTTGCCTGAAAATGATATCTTGCCTTGAATGATGCATATTGCCATGACATGCATGATTGATAGCTTACAAGTCTTTATGACTTACCCTTTCCCCTTTACTGCTTTAGATCCTAGCAAGACAGGTCCTGCTCGATGATTCGCGGTGTTCGTACTTTGTGCCCTTTTTGGTGCGCCGATGATTTGAAGAAGCGGTTTAGATGCCCTCTTTCTCTTGTTTTATATCTTTTTGTAAGGACGACGGGTTAAGCAAGTCAACTAGACTATGCTTGGGTATTTGTGTAGAACTTGCTTGTAAATCTTGTTAACTGCTAGTAGTTTAATACTTGTAGTACTTGTACTTTGTCTTAAGCATTGTGTTAGCCGAGCTTTGATTAACTTGTTGTTGTTCCTCCACGTATTAGTCTTCCGCCGAGCATGCTATTAGCTCTTCTTTAATCCTTGTCTTTGAGCTGTTAGCTTGGGTTCGCATGTAGTGTCGCCGAAGACTTGGTTATATTTGTTTAACTGTTTATCGGGTTTAAAAGTTTTAAAATATCCTACTTTGGTGCCGAGGCGTGCTGCGACTCCAATGTTGCGTCACGTCGTTTTTGTGAATTAAGTACTTGCATGTTTTATTGCCTACTTGTTTCCCTCCTTATTTGGGCGGTCCGACCCTCGGTCCCATCTCGGGCCCGGGCCGGGTCGTCACACTATGTAAGGACACTTTTCTCGTTCTGCCTTGCTTTTCTCATGTTTCTGTTTCATGACTGCGGCTATTTCAGCTGGAGTAGGTTTGTATCCTAGACCAAATATGTAGGGATACATTCCTTAAGTTCATCTTGGACTAGATTGACAAGTCCTAGCTGATTTCTGCCGAGACTCAAACCAGGCATATAATTCATTTTTTGAAACATGTTTAATGGGACCATGTTACCTAAAGACGTGGTTTTCTTTTTGGTGATGTCAGTTTCTTGCCCACATTCAATGGCGTTGACTCTAGCTTGGGGGATAACCTCGAAGCCACTGAGGAAAATACCCGTGTCATCATGCTCTATTTAGAGGATTTGGATGTCCCTATTTTCTTTGTTTTCCACGATCTTATCGGCAAAAATGATTACTATATGGTCATCGTGGATAAATTTGACACACTGATGCAGTGAGGAAGCTACACCTTTTACCCCATGGATCCAAGGGCATCCCAACAACAGGCTGAAAGTGGCTGGTATGTCCAGGATTTGGAACTCTACTGGCATGGTTAATGGCCCAATAATCATTATCAAGGTGACCACCCCTAGGACACATCAACTAGTGTTGTCGTATGCCCTTACTATCTGCGATGAAGGAGTCAGCTCTGATATTTTTGTTTCCAGTTTGGCTAGCGTGCTTGTGGGTCATACATTTAAAGATGAGTTGTTGTCTATCAAAACTCGGGGAACCCTTTTTTCCATGACCCCCACAGTGATGTGGAGAGCATCGATGTGGTTGGTTCCTTCCATTGGCAAATCTAGATCAGTAAACATAATCACGTTTCCAAAGTGTATGCTTCCGATCATTTGGGTGAGCTCATTTGAGGAGGTTTCAATGGGAATGACTGCCTGACTCAGGGATTTAGCTAGTGTATCACGGTGGGTTTTGGAAGCACATAGCAAGCCCCAGATAGATATGTTGGCTTGACTTTTCTTTATCTGAGCTAGCAGGGTATCTTCCATAATTTTAGCCCTAGTATTTGTTTCTTGATCTTTGTTGGAGTGGTCACCTTTTTCTTGGTTTGGTCGGTAGGCTCGACCTGATCTAGTAAGGTGACTGACAAACCCACCGACCCAAGTGGCTTTTTCAGTTCTACAGGTATTTTGGCTACCCAGGATAGTGTCCCAAGAAAGCATATTGTAGATAGGCTCTTTTATGGGTGCAAAGAAAGGAACAATGATATATGGTAATGGGTGTTTATTTCTTTCAAACTTGGGTACACAATTTTCTTCTCCATCCTCAATCATATTGATTTGAGGTAGATGGTTATTGACTACATTTGGTCTTGGGGGAGGTTTCTCTATAACCTTATCATCTATTAGGTCTTGGATTACGTTTTTGAGCACATAACACTTATCGGTGAGGTGACCACTGCAGCGATGGTATTCACCGTACTGGGCATGGTTCTATGAGTTGGGCAGAGGATTCAGAGGCCTATAGTTTTCCATAGGCTTTAGCACTCCCTGTGCCATTAGCCCTTGTAGTATTACAGATTGAGGAGCTTGCAATTCATCATAGTACCTATTTCCTCTGTTTGGACCCCTGAAATTCCTGTTCGGACCATTGTTTCCACCCACTGTATTGACGGACCTATCTGCTCCGTAGGACCATGGAACAGTGTTGTAGCTCTGAGTAGGGAAATTAGCTGATGGCATGACAGGTATATTTCCTACCATATTAAAGGCTGATCCTGATGCGGCTGTCCTTCTTTTTGAATAACGGAAAGAGTTGGAAGGCGTATTGACTTTTAAATGCCCGAAACGTATATCTTCATCAATACGGATTCCTATCTCCACTATATCTTGAAATTACTATAGGAGAGATACCGCATGTGCTCCAGGTAAATAGGTTGGAGATTTTTTATGAACATCCTGGATGACTCAGCCGAATTAGGCCTATCGAGCGTTTGAGCTATTTTTCTTTTCCACCTGGCTGCAAGGTCAGCACAGGTTTCTTTTTCCCTTTGGGCGCACGATTCAGGATCTCTTTTATTTTCGAAGGTGGTATTGTCTTTATACCTCTTTAGAAATTCCTCGGCTATTTGGTCCCAAGTACCCATGGTGCTATTGTCTGCTAGCATTAACCATTGCTTGGCAGCCCCTATCAAGGTAAGATGGAAATTGGAGACCATAGCTTCAAAGCTAGCACCTCTTGACTGCATGCCGGTAGAATAGGATTTTAGGTGAGAGATAGGGCATCCAGTCCCATCGAATTTTTCTATGTCGGGTATTTTTAATTTTGAAGGTAGTATTACCGACGGTTGCAATGCTAATGTCCGCGTAGAAAATTCTCTTTTGTTCAGTACATTGAGCATCATATTTTTTTAGATTCTCCATGTTCGCCTCTATTTTGGTGGGAGGGGGAGTTGGGTTTTGGTATATACTGGTAGGATTGGGAAAAGCTGGGTTTATTTCTGGCTGTGGCATTTAGTAAGGATTTTGAGGAGGTATTTGGTAAGGGTTCTGGTAAGGATTTTGGAATGGTGGGTTATTGGTGGCTTCTTTCTGGCGACCAGGATCATTGAAGGGTAAATAGTTCGTTACTTGGCCTGGTCGGTTATAACTTCTGGGATCCATATGTGGGCTATTTTGGAGTGGATTAGTGATGGGAAAAGGGAGGTCATTTGGATTCTGAAGGCTATTGGTGTTTGGGAAAGGATATGGAGGGTATGGTGAGAAAGGGTTAAAATTTGGGTAATAAGGGTTAGGTGGAAGATTTGGGTGTGGGGTACTAGCGGTGTTTGGTGGGTTAGTGCTTGGCTGAGGGTTTGGGTTTAGATGAGCATGGGAAGTAGATGATTCTTGAGGGGTTACAAGGAAAGAGGTTCCTTCACCACTAGGTTTTGGACCTTGCATGAGGTTTGCTATCTGTTTTAATAAACGATCATTTAGTGCATCCAAATTTTGGTCTTACCACTGTTGCATAGCCGGAGTTGGAGCGTACCGTGGAGCCCCTGTATTTGTACCAAATGTTGACTGCTCACTTTCAGCTGCCATTTTACTCAAATCTGTACCCTCTTCGCTGATTCTGCCCTTTTCTGATCTGAACCTGATACTTTCTGATTTGATCTCTGTGCCCGTATTCCGTATCAACCGACTAGTACTATTTCTGTCTTTCCAAACTTGGGCCAGGTTTCTGATGAAAAGGGTTTGAAGGCATCAGAAAGGGTTGGCTGAAGGCTTTTTGGATTTGAAGTACAGTGTGCCTTTATTAGTAATTTTTATTATTATTATTTATTTTCTCTACAATTGATCGGACAAGCACCCGCTTTGTTTTAACAGTCTCAGGACTATTCCTGGAAAGTGGATTCTTTCTCCAGAGTATAGGAACCTCGTATTTCACCTGCCTTTCGACTCCCCAAGATTGGACTGATCTCAAGCGAATGGCCTATACTCTTTCCAGGATCCACAATTCAAAATGGTCTAGGTCGAACATCAGAAAATTATTGGTTAGCCCCTGTGCATATTTTTATTCATTTCTTTTTTTTTTTTTTGCTTCTTTCTCTTTCTTTTTTTTTTTTTGCAACATGGATTGGTCAATAATTCAGAGATATAAAAATCGATTGGTCCATGAAGTGTCATGAGAATCTATATGCAATTTAACGTTGGCTGATGTAGGGGGTAGGCTGGCCATGGTGTAGGGTAGCAGTTAAGAATATTTCTACATGCGTGCATGTGTGTGCAGTATCTAAAAAGCAGTAAAATGTTTTTTATAGATATAAAGCAGTAAATAAAACAGATATAACACGTCTTGCTGTTTATTGTTGATTTTCTCGGCTTATTTAGTTTGAACGTGAGCAAACATCTATTCAGATCAAGAAATAGAAAGAAAAATTGGAAATCTATCTATTCCTATTAATTACATATTGGTTCTAATCCCCAAAATAAAATGACCGAATGAACTAATATTTACATTTTTTTGCGAAATAAATAAATCAGAATAATAGCAAGATATACAATAAAGCAATAATAAAGCAATAATAAACCCCTGCCCTTTCTCCTTTTTTTTTTGTTATTCTACTCGAATTTCCAATTTTTGTGATATATTCGTAACGGTTCCCGGAACGAAACTGCTGCGAGTGAATGGTTATGCACAAATATATATGTAGATATATAAAAATGCAATATTTAAACTGTTGAATAAATATAATAAGCATATTTAGCCAAAAGGAAAAACTTGTTTGCTTTTTTTATTTGAAAAATGAGTCTAACCCTCTAGTTTTATTTTCTTTAAAATAAAAACGACGTCCCCAGCAGAGTCGCCATTGTGAGTACTGCCCTGGGATTTCTCTGTATCCCGCGCTCTCTTGTTTAAGGGAACACGAGATTCAGAGAATACATCACTCTTTTCATTCCATCTTCCTTTGTTTAGGGGAAAACGAAATTAAAAGTGAAAAAAGAGTGTTGTAAAGAGCGCGTTGAATACGTTCGGGCTCATTGTGGATCACTGTGAGTGCTTTGGATTTTTCTGTATCTCATCCTCCCTTGTTTAGGGGAAAACAAGATGCAGAAAACACAACACTCTTTTTATTTAATCTTCCATTGTTTAGGGGAAAACGAAATTAAAAGTGCAAAAAAGATGTTGCAAAGAGCGCGTGAGAATACACCCTGCCTCACTGTGGATCCAAAATGTTGTAACATGGTTACCATCTTTATTTTAAGGATAAATAAAGAAAAATGAAAAATAACAAGATTTTCTAAAGGGTTCGGAGGCTAAGTTACGAGGTAGGAAGGCGTTAGGCACCCAACTCGCCCTTTCGGTCTCAAAACAAGTTTTTTTTGACTAAATATGCTTTTATTATATTTATTTAACAGAAAAGATAAAACATTAAATATACATATCTGTACACATATTATTACAAACTTATTGCAGTCTCCTTCCAGGAATTACGAATATTTAGCCATAATAATGACTCTTTTTAGTGCTATTTTCTATAGAAATCCGGGCAGCATAACTGCTTATATATATTACATTGGGCCGACTTAAAATAACACTTTTTATATTAAAACTTTAAATAATCTACCTTTTGAAGCGTGGGGGCTTTTATCACGTACCACTAACTTTTAGTAAGATTTTAGGTGTGCTCGTTCTGTCCTTTCAGGAGAGGGAGTCTTTTGCTATTGCGGAGATTCGGGCAGAGTAACTGCTTTCGAAAGTTGCTTTCTGGCACCGGGAAATCAGGCAGAGCAACTACTTGCTTCCGGTAGATTTAACGTCTAGAGTCGGGCAGGGCAACTGCTCTTTTTAGGATTTTTAGACCGGTGGATTTGGGTGGAATCCTAGCGGGGAGGCTAAAGTTTACTTTGACCGGTTGGTTTTGTGTTTAGGGAAGATTTGACGGAGCTTTGAGGCTTTGGAGGAGGGGAACTCTTAGAGCGATCTCTTAGAAACTCACTGCGGAGGCTTTTTAACTTTGTGTGATAACTGTGTGCGGAGAGTGAGGAGTGTCCATTTTCACAAGTCGGGATTCTCTATTTATAGGCCAAGGTTGGGATTCCTTCGTCCTTAAGATTTCTCTTTATGTGCTTTATCGGCTTGTACCGCATGCTGAGAGAGTTGTACCAAAAGCAAAGTGCTACAGTACTTTGGGTACTATTGGGCGCCACCCATGGAGGGAGTGGACGCCGCACCTGGTGTGGCCATGGGTGGCGCCAGGATCCTTTTTCCTGCCTCTTTTTGACATTTTGGCCTCCTGCATTTCACTGTTTACGCATCCTGCTTTTTTTCTTTTGCATTTTTAACCCTATAACTTGACATTTGTTAAGTTTTTAACAGGTCTTGATATTTCATGTCATGTTACATACCAGGGGTACAAAATTGGGGTGTCTACAGTAGGTTGAGTTGTGAGAAAGTGAAGCTCCGTCTTTCGAATAAGGATCCGTAAAATGGTCATACAAGAGACTTACCCTTTTATTTATTCATTATACATAATCTAGGGGGTGGTACGGTTCGTAAAACCAAATCAAACCAAGTACACCCCTAATGAAAATTGGGCCAACCCCCTTTGCACAATTTTCAACCACTTTACTCCTTTGTACTTCGATGATCAGTTAATGATCTCTTGAATGCACTGAGTATAAAGCTTGATGTTGTTGGATAGTTTCAGAGCATTGTTGTCTTCAATCTTTAATGGCAGTATTTATAGCTGGGCATTCTTGAGATCGTTGGAGAAGATAAAGTTAGTAACAACTCTATTAGGTAGAATGCATTAAATGCTTGGAGCTGTTTGTTGACTTCTTCTTCAACTGATACTGAGCAGGGAATGGTGAAGAGTTGTTGCAACAACTAGCAGGTGGGCGACAATCAGAGTTGTAGACCTGCAATAGTTGGTACAGTCTGTATGTGTCAGTCTGTGCACCTGCTCCGTCACTTTCCAAGAGGCGAAAGTCTTCATGCTTTTTTGGAAAAGCTGGAGGGACGTGTCTGAGAAGTCAAGCGCTGATCTGGAGATGATTTAAATTCATATTCAAACTGATTTAGGTTGAATTAAATAATCCACTTAAGCTTGAAGTCTGGAAGAGTTGGACACGTCATGCTGTCCGAGTGCAGACAAGGTCTGCCGTTGGAGGCTGCTTGAAGTCTGCTGGTGAAGCCTTCAGCCGAAGTCTTCCACTGAAACCTGTGAAGTCTAGAAAACTATTCTAAGGCAAAGTTTCATACATGCACAATTGCCACGCTAACTGTAAATCAAGATAAAATGAGAAACAACAATCTCCTCCTATTTGCATTTGGTCATCATTACTTACAAGTGAGGGCTAGGAAAAATTTAGGATAGATAACAGCATGTCAAAAAATATTTTAGTATTTATAATAGCAGACATGCCTCTATCAAAATGAAAACACCTCAAGTGTAACAACTAATCTAAGTGCTTTACAACAGAAGAGATGAGAAGAACCAGCACAAGGATTAGAAATAAATAGTTCAAATAAATTTAAATTGGATGTTTAAATTCTAAGCAGATGTATGAATTTAAATAACGAGAATTTAAACAGTAGACAATTTTTTAAAAGAAATGAACTTCTGTATTTCAAACGAGAAGTTTAAATTTGTACTGAGTTTTCAAAAAAAAAAAAGATAGATACAAAGGTTATGGATAGAAAGATATAAGCTACCAAGGCCTTCTTTCCCTTTCCTTTGGCTGCTCTATCAGCTGTTTCTCTTTCTTGACGTAGACGCTCAAGTTCTTCAAATCTTCTGGTGTATTCTTCATCAGCAAAGGTTGGTTGTCTGGTTGAGCGAGAACAGTAGTTGAGTTCTTCACGTAGTCTATTGTTCTCTTTCATTAGAGTTCGGTTCATAGACCTTAATTGTCTCTCCTCCGTGATGGCCAGATCAAGTTCGCGCACGGCATTGATTCTATCATGCGATGAATTGAGAGCGAGATCGTTGAGCTCTCAAATATAAGTACGTCTGTGACCCAGGTGAAGGGTTATGCTGTGGAAGAGCTGGTAGAAGAGAGTCGAGCAGAGCCTGACACACTCGTTGCGTTGAGCTTCCATGTATATTTTTAGATTGATAGACTCATACCGTATTTCTCCAAACTTGGTCCACACATCCTCTTGAAATTGGCGGAGGATGGCAGCATTCCTACCGGCAGCCTTCGATGTTGGCGTTGCAAGCTCAGCAGCTGCTGTGGAGATACTTGTATGTTCTCCCAGCCTGTTGTATATAGCATCTAGGCGGCTTAGGATCTCTGAGTTTACCGGTCGGTGTTGGAATATGCTTCTTGATAATTTACTTATCACCTTGCATATTATATATATATATATATATATATATATATGATTTGTTTATTCCTGTAAACAAAAATAAAGAAGAAGGAGAAGAAGAGAAAAGTCGGCTGAATTGCTGCGCAGCCCAAATCTGTTTCGCTCACTTTGATATTAACAATAGGCGACATATATATACAAAATACCCTACCATCTAATTTACTAAATTACCCTTAATGTCTAACACTCCTCTTCAAGCTGGAGCATATATATTTATCATGCCCAGCTTGTTACAAATATAATCCACCCTTAACTTTGTCAAGCCTTTAGTCAAGATATCGGCCGGTTGTTCTCCGCACGCACGTATGAGGTAGAGACAAGATTCTCGTTGGATCTTTTCTCGAATGAAATGACAATCGACCTCTATATGCTTAGTCCTTTCATGGAAAACTGGATTTGTAGAAATATGCATGGCTGCTTGATTATCACACCACAATCTCATAGGCAGAGGAACCTTAAACCCAATCTCTTCAATCAATTGTTGTATCCACATAAGATCACAAGTTGTCTGAGCCATAGCGCGATACTCAGACTCTGCACTTGATCTCGCCACCACACTTTGTTTCTTACTTTTCCATGATACAAGATTTCCACCCACAAACACACAATATCCGGTAGTTGACTTACTATCATCCGGTGATCCTGTCCAATCGGCATCAGAGAATGCCTCTATCCACATATGCCCATGATTCACATACAATATTCCTCTACCTGGTGCTCCTTTCAAATATTTCACAATTCGAATCAATGCATTCCATTGTGTAGTAGTAGGAGCTTCCATGAACCGACTCACTACACTCACCGGAAAAGCAATATCTGGGCGAGTTACTACAAGATAATTCAACTTACCAACCAATGTCCGGTATCATTCTGGATCCTCGAACATCTCCCCTTCTCCGGATACAAGTTTGACATTAGGATCCATTGGAGTGTCACACAGTTTCACTCCAAGCATTCCAACTTCCTTAAGTAAATCAAGGACATATTTTATTTGACACAAGAGGATTCCTTTCTTGGATTGTATCACTTCGATCCCAAGAAAGTACTTCAGAGTACCCAAGTCCTTTGTTTGAAATTTTGTTTGAAGACACGATTTGAGTGCTTCAATACCATGTGTATCACTACCTGTGATCACAATATCATCTACATAAACAACCAAAACAATACAACCACGCTAGTGCGCGAAGAACACGTTGTTATCACACGCACTCCTCGTAATCCAAACTCTAGCACGACAAAGACGAATACGCCAAACCATGCACGCGGAGACTGTTTCAACCCATACAATGACTTTCATAACCGACATACTTTATTCACATACTCCCCTTGAGCAACAAACCCTGGAGGTTGCTCCATGTAAACTTCTTCCACGCAAATCACCATGAAGGAATGCATTCTTGACATCCAACCGAAACAAGGCCCGCTTATTAGAAGCGATAACGATATCGAGAAGGCGACAGTGAGCTTAGAAACAAGAGAAAAGTATCAAGATAATCAACACCATACACTTGTGCATACCCCTTTGCAACCAATCGAGCTTTTAACCGAGCAACAGTGCCATCAGGATTCATTTTAACCACGTACACCCATTTACATCCAATAGCCTTCTTACCATCAGGAAGTGTTACCAAGTCCCAGGTCTCATTAGCCTCAAGAGCCTGCATTTCCTCTTCCATAGCGGACTTCCAACCACTATGAGATAAAGCTTCAGAAACATTTTTAGGGGTGACAACAGAATCAAGGGAAACAACAAATGAACGAGAGGAATCTGACAGGTGAGCATATGAGACACAAGAGGTTATAGGATGAACACAAGTACTTGTACCTTTGCGGAGTGCTATAGGGAGATTAAGAGACGGATCTGATGACGTGGGAACCGGTATCGGAAGTGAATCTGTTGGAGCATCTGCAACGACTGGTTCTTGGGTTGAAACAGGAGTGCGCCGAGTATACACTTGAGTTATAGGAGGACGAGAACCAGCTTCAACACCAACACCAACCTCAGGATTATGGGGACGAACCAAAGTATAGGTGAGAAAATCATCGGGAGAGACAAACTCAGACGTCGAAGCAGATGACCGACCAAAATATGGGCTAGACTTAAAGAAAGTGACATCAGCAGACACTAAGTACCGACCCAAATCCGTAGAATAACAATGATACCCTTTCTGAGTTCTAGAGTATCCAAGAAAGACACACTTAAGAGCTCTTTGGTCTAACTTACCAACCTGTGGCCGAACATCTTGGACAAAACAAGTGCAACCAAACACTTTAGGAGAAACCGGAAACAACGACTGCGAAGGATGAAGAACAGAATATGGTATGTCACCTTTAAGAACAGACTATGGAAGATGAATAATGAGAAAGGCAGCAGTGTGAACAGCATCAGTCCAAAAAGACTTGGGAACATTCATCTCAAACATCAATGCCCTAGCAACTTCCAACAGATGGCGATTCTATGCTCAAAGAACACCATTCTGTTGTGGGGTGACAATACATGAAGATTGATGAATGATTCCATTCTGAGACATATAAGAAGAGAAAATACCAGAAAAATATTCCTTAGCATTATCACTACGAAGATTTTGAACCAAACAATTGAAATGAGTTTTAATTTCAGCACAAAAAGAACAAAATAACTGAAGCAACTCATATCTAGATTTCCTTAAATAAAGCCAAGTACTTCTGGAATAATCATCGACAAAAGTAACAAAATATCTATACCCTGATTTGGAAGGCACATTACAAGGACCCCAAACATCAGTATGAACTAACTCAAATAGGGACGTAGCCCGTTTATTAACTCTAGGAGGATACGACACACGATGGTATTTAGCAAACTCACACGACTCACAAGGTAAACTAGAGATAGATCCTACTTCTGGACACAATTTCTTAAGGATAGGCAATGACGGATGACCATAACGACAGTGTAGCTGGAGAGGAGACAAAGTACTTTGACACGTAACCAATGCAAAAGTAGAAGAGTGAGCAGCAACAACTTCATCGAGCAAGTACAATCCATCAGTTTCACTTCCTTTACCAATAATCTCCCAAGTCCTTAGATCCTGAAAAAGACAATAACCAGGAAAGAAAGAAACACAACAATTTAAGGACATTGTGAGTTTACTAACTGTGAGAACCCAAACCCCATTTCATGTTTGTCATCATTATAACATGTTTAAAATAGATCTTGACATGTTAGAGACTTTATTTCATTCATATCATGTTGGCATTGGGTGGGTTGAGATCATAATAGAGTAATGGTCTTCCATGCGTTGCATGCCCTGTGTTGATGTTTCGAGTGTTCTTCGTATTGTGTTATCACCTAAATAAGTCTCATGAGAGTCTTAATACTTTGCATCTAAGGTTTATAATGTTCATCTTAGTTGTTGTGTGCTTGGTTGGAAGTTTAGAAGCTTCGTTGCTTCGTTTGTGTTTTGAGATTGTTTTTTGTTGCTTGTATTGCCTTCATTTCATCTCGAGAGAAGTTCGGTTGAGTTCTAGGCCTTGAATGCAAGCCATGACCATGTCTAAACAAGCCTAATACATGTTCATTCTATCCTAGATTAAGTTGGGATTGATTCGTGTTTGATTCGTTGGCCATTCGTCGCGTGATTCGAGCCATGTTTTAACTTGTTTCGGATGTGTTTCGGGTGTGTTTCCGACTTCTTTTGAGTTGGGTTACACCTTAGGATTGTTTCCAATGAGTTTGATATCATTTAGGGTCACTTAAGATCAAGTTTTAGTGTTGAACCTCGCGGCCGCATTGAGTTTTGGTCACTGGCTCACGTGGAGATGCTGAGAGCTAGTCAAAATGTGCAGAATGCTGGAAATGACCCCTTGCGGTCGCATGGTCGAAAAAGGATGCGACCGCATCCTCCTATTTTCAGCCTTGGTGAGTTTTGAGTGGATTTTGGCTATTGACTCTTGAACCCTTGGCCCTTGGACGTCCATTATGACTCAAAGCCACCTTTGTTGACTTACTTTCAACCCTTGTGAACCCTTGGATCTTCCTTATCAATGGTCTTCATGCCTTAGCCAATAGAAAGCCTCTTAACTCACTTCACTTGGATTAGGGACTTCTTGGGAAGTATATAAACACAAAATGCAGCCTTTCCAGCCATTTGTGTTCACCTTAAACCAAAGAATCAGAGACTCAAGCTCAAATTTCGTCCATGGAGGAAACCCTAGGTTGAAGGACCATTTCCCGGAGTTCCGGTGGTCCGATCGGCGAACCGAGACCGCCAAATCGAAGCCCTTGATCTTCTCTACAAGAATCTTTGCTTTGTTCACCCATTCATCCATTAATCATAGGACTAAGGTGAGTGACAATTCCCTGATATTTCCATGTTTAGTAAAATAACATGACCCCTTCATTATAGTTATTTTAATGATGATTATGAACATCTTTTGTGAAGACAAAACCTCCAATTCAACATATAAAATATGTGTATGATTTTATGAAATCTCTATGAAGTTATGATTTTGACATTTTGTAAAGCATGAATGTTGTTTATAATGAATTCTTTGAAGCATTACTGAAGAGAAGCATGTCGTCCGCATAAAACAAATGGGAAATAGACAGACCACCCCTTCCATGAGAAAAAGGAACAATAACATTATCCGCAACGACACGATTCAAATTAGCCGAAAGGATCTCCTGAGCCAATATAAACAATAACGGAGAAAGGGGGTCCCCCTGTTTGACCCCCCGAGATGATTTAAAGAAACCATAATTAGCCCCGTTAATACGAATAGAATACCAAACACTGCTGATCAATGCATAAATGCAACTACAGAACCGATCCCGAAAACCAAAGGCTGATAAAGACCGAAGAAGAAAATCCCACTCCAAACGGTCATAGGCTTTGGACATATCTACTTTAAACACCACATTACCTCCCCTCACTTTGTGACCAATGCGGTGAATCAGTTCTTGAGCCAAAGCTATGTTCTCCTGTATACTTCTGCCACGAACAAAACCGGCTTGTTCCCCAGAAATAACTTTAGGAAGGATGGTAGCAAGACGAGAAGCCAAGATTTTAGAAATAATCTTGCTTGAAAAATTACACAAGCTTATCGGGCGAAGATCAGCTAGATTGGTAGGGTTTTGGACCTTGGGAATAAGCACAAGGGTCGTCGCCGTTAAACCACGAGGCAGAATAAAATTGTGAAAAAATTCCTGAACTGCTTTAACCACATCCATTTTTATAGTACTCCAACAGCCTTGATAAAACCATCCCGTGAATCCGTCAGGACCCGGGGCGCTATTAGGATTCAAATCCTTAATAGCACACCAAATCTCCGCTTCCGAAGGAATACTAACCAAAAAGTCATTTTCTTGATCAGTTACCACCTTAGGGATACCAGCAAATAGATCTTTATCAATAACATGCTGTGACGATTCGAACAAAGAAGAAAAATAATCCACAGCAAGACCCCCAATTTTATCTTGATCTGAGCACCAACTCCCATCCTCCAATTTAATACGAAAAGAGTTAGACCTAACCCTTTCATGGAGACTAGCATGAAAAAAGGAAGAATTCCTATCACCATCCTTTAACCAAAGTTGCCGCGACTTCTGTTGTAACAGCTCATTATCCCAATTAAGAAGCTGATGAACCTCCAATTTGACCTTCGCTAACTCAGAAGCCATAGCAGAAGACCATTGCTGTTGTAAGAGAAACTAAAGCTGTTCAACTTCATCCTGTTTCATAGCCAAACGTCGTTGAACATGCCCGAAAACATTCCAGTTCCAATCCTTAAGAGAGCGCCGAAGCTGCATCAATTTGCGATGAAAACTACCGATCGAAAAATCAAACAACATACTGCTCCATTGAGAACTAACAAAATTTTGAAAATCATCATGGTCCAGCCACATACGCTGGAATCAAAACGTCCCCTTCGGCTTCTTAATGAAAGGAAACGTGATCAACAAAGGACAATTATCCGACTGAAGCCGACTGAAATGGTGCACAGTAAAAGCCGGATATAAAGCTTTATACATACCATTAACAAGGATTCTATCCAACCTTTGCCAAATACGAGTACCCACATCATGATCATTACACCAAGTATAATGGCGAGCTTGAGAATAAATCTTGTGAAAGAATTCAGTTCAATTCAAGGTTTAACAAAATCACCGAAACTAGGGTTTGAAACTCGGGATTGTGTTTAAGGCTAGTTTAAGATCATGAACGACCTAGTTATCGAGTTCTAAATGAATGGAGAACTTAGAAAAGGGCAATGTGATACATATAGTACCAATGCTCTACTTGGTTGAATTTTAGTAAAACTCACCGGAGTTGAAATTAGGGAGTTATCGAACAATAACGACTCCACAATCAATCCCTTCGACGAATGTAGTTTGTTAGACTAATGAATTAGCTTACGATACTTTGAGATGGATTGATGATTATGCCTTGATGTATGTGTGCTTGTAAGACTCAATAGAGTTCTTATGCGGTTTGTGTGATCGTGTGAAGTAAATGCATGATTGAGAGCATGTTGTAGAATAATGTATCTATTTGACATGTCGAATTCGCTCTTGTCGAATTCTTATTTGAATCCTTAAATGAGTAAACAACTACTTGTTTAATAAGTTCGCTCTTGTCAAACTTGTTCCTTATTTGAGATTATATGACGAGTAAATATCTACTTGGCATTGCATTAGTCTAGCTGGCATATTTATTTGAGTTGTTGGTGTGACAATGCATCGCCGTCACGAGTTATGGGACTCGTGATAGTGATGGGTTGTTATACCGGGTTTTTATCACACACGCCTCCACTATTGGCCACAGTGGGGAAGTAGCCCCTTTGCTGTAACCAAGAGAGCACATTGGCATGTCTAAGTACCAAGGAGAGAGCTTGGTACCCGAGAAGAGAACTTGGTACTTTGATACACTAATCACGGGTATCATTGGCACGAATGTTAACGCTGTGTATTGCAGGAGCTACGTAGCGGCACCGGTTCCATAACATATCATCCTTTTATGTGGTTTACTTTATAGGACCTATGTGAAACAATGTGCTACCATGGATATGTGATTTAAGTGTTTATTAAATGAATACTTTGAGTGACTTGATATTAAAGATGATATCTTGCTATATATATTGCATAATGCCATGACATGAATAATTGTTAACTCACAAAGTCTTTATGACTTACCCCCTCCCTTTTACTGCTTTAGATCCGAGTCGTTCAGGTACCGTTCGTTGAGGTGTAGCAGATTCTTTGTGTGTGACGCGACGAGGTTGTGGTTTATAGATGTCCTTATTTTGTTCTCTTTTGAAAGGACGTTGGGTTTAGCAAGTCATTTAGACTTCGCTTGGGAACTTTGTTTATTTGGATTTATGTCTCTACTTGTAATTCATGTATCCTATTTTTGAGTGCCGGTGCATGTATGTCGAGCCTTGTATAGCTGTAGTATGGTTCACCTATTTTAAATATTTCGCTGGGCATTACTTTAGCTCTTATTTATTTATGTTGTTTCTCCGGCATGTTGTAGCCGTCGAGGTATATTTGCATGAACTGTGTAGTGTTGGGTTCCGGTAGTAAAGTCGCCGATGAATTGATATACTTGTCTTTAATTGCTATATCGAGTTTAAAAAATTATAAAAATTTCCGCCTTTTGGTGCCGAGTCGTGCTTCATCTAAAATGTTGCGTCACGTCGTTTTCTATAATTGAGTCTTTGCATGTATTGTTGTCCTATTTGGACGACTTGACTTGTGATTCCACCTCGGGGTCCGGGTCGGGTCGTCACAGTTGGTATCAGAGCTTTATAGGTTAGCTATCGGCCAGGATAGGTTCCATGGCCTAGGTGGGTTGGTTCTTTGTGTGATTTCTAACGTCGAGTGATTTCTTATAGGTTCACGATGGTGGAGACTAGACACTGCATGCGAATACAGGAGGTGCTTGGTCCTAGCCGGGGGAGGCGGTGTTGGTCGAGGTGACAGAGAGATAGATAGGGTGACAGACCTCCTCGGCGGAGAGCAAAGTTGACCCTAATGCGCACATGGCGGACATGTATCGCCGTATGCTTGCCCTTTATGGCGAGATGGCCCAGGGAGGTCAGCCAGGAGGAGTACCACTTGTACCACCACCACCACCAGAACCTGAGGTGAGGCAGCCGCCACCTCGTATTGATGTGCCTGTTGATCCTAGAGGGAGGAACAACGCTATTTTGGAGAGATTCTTGAAGATGAAACCTCCATCTTTCGAGGGTGAGTCTGATGCTAGTATTGCTGAGTTGTGGCTGGAGGACTTAGAGAAGATCTTTGCAGCTCGACCGCACCGAGAAGAAGAGGGTTGTACTAGCGGTTTATAAGATGAGGGAGCCGCCAACCATTGGTGGAAAGTCTTGCTTGCTAGGCGGAATCGAATGGGGTCCCTAGAGTGTGGCCTAACTTTGAGAGGGGTTCAGGCTTCATATGTCCCTATGGTAGTGAGGCAGAGGAGAGAGAAGGAGTTCCAAGACTTGGAGCAGGGTTCTATGTCCGTGGCTCAGTATTCGTCTAAGTTCACTGAGTTGTCGCGATATTGTGCACATCTTGTACCAGATGAGCCTCAGAGGGTACTTAAGTTTGTGAAGGGATTGAAGACAGAGTTTAGGAGACAGCTTTTGTCTCTTCAGTTGACAGATTATCGGGGCGCGGTAGATCGTGCCTATGAGATAGAGAGAGATATTGAGGAGCACAGGCCGAAGCCTTCTGTGCAGCTTCAGCAAAGAAGCACGCCTCAGGGCCTCGCAAAGATTCTCGGGAGAGGCCAAGATTCTGGAATCTGCCTCGATCAGGGGCAATCGCCGCAATCTGTCCATGGTAGACAAGCAATTGGGGACACCGATGCCGAGAGTCGAGATAGTCGCGCCCATCTTCTCAAAGCAGGACAAAAGAATATTTCGTAGTATGTTCTATTGTCGCCAAGACGGCACGCAGGCTTGATGTTGGACTAAGGCGCTAAGTGTCACGGGTGTGGGAGACGGGTCATTTGAGGAAAGATTGTCCTAAGTCTAGTGCTAGCCAGTCAGTGGGTTCTGTTCCATAGTCAGGGAACAAGAGGGATAGTGATGGGCGGGCAGCTGAATCGAAAGCGCGCGAGTATTTTGATCAGCGTGGTGTCCCAGAGTCTACTTCAGTGATTGGAGGTACACTCTCAGTTTTCGGTCATAGAGCTCGAGTTCTTATAGATCCAGGGTCTACTCATTCATATCGCATCTCATTTTATTGATCATTTATGCGTATTGCCACCTTTCGGTTGCCTTATGTGCTTGAGGTGTCTACACCGTTGGGTGAGTGTATGCTTGCATCGAGGTTTATAGGGGTTGGCGATGCACTTGTTTGTGATCGGGTTTGCATGCGGATTTGGTAGTATTGCCTATCCGGGATTTTGATGTGATATTGGGTATGGATTGATTATGTGTTTACCATGCTTTAGTAGATTGTCGTCGCAAGAGGGTTACTTTTGCCATGCCCGGAATTTCGGAGTTTGTGTTTATTGATGATCATGCTATGAGTGGTATACATGTTATTTCTGCTTTGCGGGCTAGGAAACTTCTATCTCAGGGGTGTACGGGGTATATTCCTTGTGTGCTTGATACTAGCATGTCTTGTTAGTATGAGATGTACCTAGGTAGTTAATGAATTTTCGGGATGTCTTTAAATTCGACCGATTATGCATTACCTCGACCGAGAGTTAGAGTTTTGCATTGAGTTATTGCCCCGGCGGTACTTCACCTATTTCTAGAGCACCTTATAGGATGGCTCGGTGAGTTGAGAGAGTTGAGAGTTGAAGTTGGAGGAAGCTTGCTGAACCGGATAGGAGTTTATTAAACCGAGTGTGTCTAAAATCCTGGGTGCACCGGTTTTGTTTGTGAAGAAGAAGGATGGTAGTTTGCGGTTATGCATTGAATATCATCAGTTGAACCAGGTTACTATAAAGAATAAGTATCTATTACCTCACATTGATGATCTCTTTGATCGCCTCTTGGAGTCTATTGTGTATTCCAAGTTAGATTTGAGAGTGGTTACCATCGGTTGAGGGTTCGGCGGAGGATGTCCCGAAGACGACCTTTTACGCGCACTTATGGCCATTATGAGTTTGTTGTGATGCCGTTTGGGTTGACAAACACGCCTGCCGTTTTCATGGACTTGATGAATAAGGTGTTTCATGAGTACCTTGATTGTTTTGTAGTGGTGTTCATTGATGATATCCTTGTGTACTCGAAGTCACGAGAGGAGCATGAGCATCATTTGAGAGGTTCTTCTTTGTGTTGCGTGAAGAAACAACTTTGCTAAATTTAGCAAGTGTGCATTTGGCTAGAACAAGTTGCTTTTCTTGGGCATGTTTGTCTAGTCCAGTGATCGCGAATCGCGGGATCCATCAAAGGTTGAAATGTCGCTACCAAGTGGAAGACTCTGAAATAGTAAGGTGGCCAGAAGTCCGTAGTTTCTTGGGCTTGGTGGGTTATTACCGTAAGTTCATTGAGGGATTTTCTAAGATTGCCATTCCTATGACCAATCTTACTCGGAAGAAGTGCCTTTTGTTTGGAGTGACAGTGTGAGGCTAGTTTCGTGGAGTTGAAGAGGAGGTTGACTACGCCCTGCTCGGGTTTTGCATACCTAGTGGTTGTGAGAACTTTGTGGTTTATTGTGACGCTTCTTTGGAAGGCTTGGGTTGTGTGTTTATGCGAGCGGGAAGGTTATTGCCTACGCTTCTAGGAAGTTGTCACCGTATGAGCGTAATTATCCGACTCATGATCTTGAGTTGGCGCTTATTATCTTTGCGCTTCATCAAAAGTGGAAACACTATACTTTATGGAGCTAAGTTTGAGGTGTATATGGGATCATAAGAGTTCGAAATACCTTTTCTCAAAAAGGAGTTAAATATGAGACATAGGCGATGGATGGAGAAGCTTAAGGATCATGATTGTACTATCTTGTACCATCCGGGAAAGCGAATGTTGTTGCGGATGCGTTGAGTAGGAGATCCTACATGTCATGTTTGATGATTAGGGAATGGAAGATGCCTGAGGATGTCTCGTGAGTGGAGTCCTGTGAGTGAGCATAGTGTTCTCTTTGCTAATGTTCGTGCTACACCATTGTTGTTGGGGATCAAGGAAGCTCAAGCCACCGATCCAGTTTGATGAAGATTATCGATGGATTAGTGAGAATAATACACCCGAGTTCGCGATAAATGCTGATGGGATTTGACATTTCGGGTAGGATTTGCGTTCCTTCTTCAGATGAAGTGAAACGTATGGTTCGGATGAGGCGCAAGGCCAGTATCGATACATCCGGGTAGTACTAAGATGTGCCGTGACTTGAAGAGCGATTTGGTGGAATGGTATGAAGAGGAGGCCGTTCTGAGTATGTTTCGAGATGTCTTCCGTGTCGGCGAGTTAAGTGAGCACCGAGACTGTCTTGGGATTGCATCGACCACTTGAGATTCCTAGAGTGGAAATGGGAGCATATCCGCGATGGATTTTGTTCTGAGGTTGCCACGTGCTCGTGGAATTGATGGTTTGGGTTATCGTTGATAGGTTGACTAAGTCTTATCATTTTATCCCTATTGCGATTTCCTATAGTTTGAGTCGGTTAGCGGCATTGTACGCATTCGGGGAGATTATGAGATTACATGGTGTACCGGTTAGCATTGTGTCGGATGA
>CM028378.1:117904622-117944856 GCA_013146195.2 Codonopsis lanceolata
TTCTTGTGCTTAGGATATAGAATGGATGAATTTTGCGGGGAGGCTGAACCAATTGTTCAACTTGACTATATCTCTTTGAGTGAGCGAACCCAGAGACATTGAATGACATTATTATGAATTGAACATAAAAAGATACAAGTGAAACCGAGAATCCTAGATTGCCACCCACCATAAGATCTTCATATTGTTATTCTTGTCTAATTAGTTAAACATCTATAAATAGTAGTTTAGAGTAGAATTAAATATAAAAACCCCCTTTAGATTAATAATTTGCTATCAATAAATTGCTTGTTCGTGATCACTTGTACGTGGGTTCGACCCTTGCTTCCAATACTATATATAGTCTTGTCCACTTGCAAGGAAAAAGATTAATTAAAACATCGATCAAGTTTTTGGCGCCGTTGCGAGGACAAGCTAGTTCACAAGTTAGTTTGTTGGTAGCGTAGTTTTTAATTTAATTTAGTTTTTAGTTTAATTTTAGGTTTTCAAAAATACAAAAAGATTTTATTTTATTTTATTTTAGTTAGTTGTTTTAAATTGCTTTAAATTTATTTTTATGCACGATTAGTAGATCTTTGAATCCTAAATTGGTAGACTTAAATCAAGATATAAATATTGTTAGAAGAAATCAAGAAGTCCTTGAAAATCTAGCTCCCGAGTTTGATAATCAAGACCAATTGAATCAAGAGGATCCTCTGGTTGATCCTCAATGGAAGAAAATAACAATAATCGTAATCACGAAAACCTAGTTGACCCGGTCAATAGGAATCAAAGAGAAGAAGAAGAACGCAAGAAGAAATATGGAAGTAGTGATAAATCAAAGAACTATTAATGACTTTAGTAGACCTTCATTAAATGTTGTGACATCATGTTTAGTCTTGCCGAGATCTTTGTTAGGAATTTTGAGTTAAAAGGTCATTATTTTAATGCCATACCATCTTTTCATGGGATGCCTCATGAAGATCTGTCGGTTTCTTAAGAGAATATGAATACATGATGAGTACTTTTCCTTTAGGAGGGTTGGTGAAGATCAAATCAAAATGAAATATTTTCCAGTGCATTAAAAATTGGCAAAGAGATGGTTTATGAACTTAACACCTAATAGTGTTTATACTTGGGCTCAATTATATGATTTGTTTATGAGTAAATTTTACAAACATGCATCTCTTCTTGGTAGAAAACAAATCATGTCATTCCAAAATGAACCGGTGAAACATTCCATGAGTCATGGGATAGATTTAAAAATACGCTCATTATGTGTCCTCATCATAATTTGGCTCAACATGTGTTAGTGCTTCAATTTTATCATGGTCTTTCGCCGGGCTTACAAACTATGGTTGATAGTGCAGGTGGTGGTTCTATTAATAGAATGACACCAGAAGCACTAGAAGAATTATTTGAGATGTTAAGTATTAATTCCCAACGAGAAAAGTGCTAGAGGTAAAAATAGAAGCCTATATCAATTGCAAGATAATTCAAATACACAAGCTCAATTTGAAAATTGGCAAATTCAAGAAGCATGTGCTTTATGTGGATTATATTCTCATGCTACTAATTTTTGTCCATCAAGTGCTATGTATTACGAGCAGGCTAATGCTATGAATATGTACCCTCAAAGGCCAAGGAATGATCCTATTCAAACACATATAATCTGGTTGGAGGAATCATCCTAACTTTTCTTGGGGAGGAAATAAGCCTTTGCAACCTCAACAATTCCAACCTCAACCACCACAACCTCCACGGTTGCCAAATCAAAATCGGTTGAGAATTGAAGAAGTTCCCAAGCAAGAAGTAGCTAGTAAAGGTCAAGCGGCATTGATGAAATACATGCTTGAAGAGATTGAAAATCTAAAGAAACACATTGCAAATTCGAAGTTGATAAAAGAGGGAGGAAGTTCCTAGTCAAGCAGAGCAAGCCAAGTCAATCACCGTCTTGCGAAGCGGTAAGGTAATAGGTGAAGAGGTAAGTGATCGATCCTTCTTCTAAAGTGCACCTTTATAGTAGAAAATTACGAAAAAGGAATTGAAAAAGAAATCGAAAAAGATAGTGATAGTAATAAAGAGAATAATAAATTAGTAATCAAGAAGTAGAAGTAGAAGTTCCAAATAAGGAACAAGAAAAAGAGTTCAAAATAAAGATAATACAATTGAAGTTGAAAAAGAGTTGGATCAAGAAGAAGAACCTTATGTGGCTCCACCACCTTATGTTCCTCAATTCCGTTTCAAAGAAGACTTATAGAAAAAGCTAAAATGGACAAACAATTTACGGAAATTTATAATATGTTATCCAAAGTGAATGTTAATCTTCCTTTGCTTAATGTTATTAAAAATATTCGGCTTATGCAAAGTTTTTCAAAGATCTTCACTCTAAGAAACACAAGTTTGAAAACAATGAAAAGATTGTTGTTTAGAAAGCGTAATTCGTTTACAACCCGAATTACCACCTAAGTTGAAAGACCTGGTAGCTTTAATATCCAAGTTTCCTTGGAAGCTCTAAAAAAGATGAAAGCAATGCTAGATTTAGGAGCAAGTATTAATTTGATGCCATTTGGGTCTATAAACAGTTAGGGTTAGGAGAACTAAAACCCACTAATATGCAATTAATTAGATCGTTGGTTAAATATCCTTTGGGTATAGTGGAAGATATCTAGTTCGGTTGATAAACTAATCATTCGATTGACTTTGTGGTTCTAGAGATGGAAAGGAAGATATGCACTAATAATGAAGTCCCAATATTAGGCAAACCATTTATGGCAATACCATACAATGATTAATGTGAAAAATGGTAAACTCACAATGTCGGTCCTAGGTGGCATTGAAATCTACGTGTTTGATGCTATGAATAGACCTAGTGACATAAGTATGCATTTTTCAATAGATGAGATTGAAAAGTTATCAAGAAACCTTTGAAGAAGAGGAAGAATATGAGAGAGATAGATTCATAGTTTATGATGATAGTCCTATCCCTCCCATAAAAATTGACATTGAGGAATTGAAAGAGAAATAGAAAAGAGGAAAGATTAGAGAGAAAAGTTAGAAGCTAGTAAGAAAGATAAAGAAGAAATAAAGAAAGAATCGAAAATAATTCGATAAGTTTGAAAAAAGTAGAAGAAAGTTATGAAATTAAAGATGATGAAGTAGAGATTACGAAATCTCTCTTTGAAGAAATTGAGATAGAGAATATTGAGGAAGAAATTAGAGATAATAAAGTGGAGAATGAGGAGGCTAAAATAAAAACAATAAAGTAGAAAATTCGAATTTATGCCATCCATTAATTCTCTAAAGTCGAAGAATTAAAGCCATTACCACCCATTTAAAATATGCATTTTAGGGAAGGTAACACTTTACATTATTATAGCGGCCGACTTAAGGAAAAGCAAGAAGCTAGTTTGTTAAAAGTTTTATGGACACATAGAGAAGCTTTAGGATGGTCTTTAGCTGATTTAAAAGGAATTAGTCCCTCTATGTGCATGCATAAAATACATCTAGAAGAAGGTAGTAAACCTTCAAGAGAAAGGCAAAGAAGACTTAACCCACACATGGAAGAAGGCGTTAGGAAAGAAGTTCTTAAGCTCTTAGATGCGGGTATAATTTACCCTATATCGGATAGTAAATGGGTTAGTCTGTCCAAGTAGTTCCTAAAAAGTCGGGAATTCTTGTTGTTAAAAATGAGAAAAGATGAATTAGTCCCTACAAGAACAATAGCGGTTATAGAATGTGCATTGATTTGCGGAAATTAAATGCGGCAACCAGGAAAGATCACTTTCCTTTGCCATTTATTGACCAAATCCTTGAAAGACTAGCCGGTCATGAATATTATTGCTTTCTTGATGGTTTTTAGTTACAATCGGATCCTGTTGCAGAAGACCAAGAAAACAACTTTACATGTCCCTTTGGTACTTTTGCTTTTAGGAGAATGCCTTTTGGATTGTGTAATGCACCGGCTACTTTTCAAAGATGCATGATTTCTATATTTTCGATTTAGTTGAAAGATGCGTAGAAGTTTTCATGGATGATTTTTAGGTTTTGGAAATTCTTTTGATCACTTTGTTTAGAAAACCTTACATCAGTCCTAAAAAGATGTTGTGAAACTAATTTAACTTTAAGTTGGGAGAAAAGTCACTTCATGGTAAAACATGGAATTGTCTTAGGGCATGTTGTTTCAAATAAAGGCATTGAAGTTGACAAAGCTAAAATTGAAGTTATTTCACAACTACCCCTCTCCACTTCGGTTAAAGGAGTTAGAAGTTTTCTTGGGCATCTTTGGTTTTTATCGAAGATTTATAAAAGATTTTTCCAAAATCGTAAACCTCTATGTAATTTGCTAGCAAAAGATACATAATTTATTTTTGATAAAGAATGTTTAGAAGCTTTTAATTTATTAAAAGAAAAATTAACTCTTGCCCCTATTTTATCCAGGCCACGATTGGTCACTTCCTTTTGAAATCATGTGTGATGCATCAGATTTTGCGATTGGAGCCGTGTTAGGACAAAGGGTAGATAGAAAGCCTCATGTGATCCATTATGCTAGTAGAACTCTAAATGATGCTCAATTGAATTATACAACTACTGAAAAGGAATTTTTAGCGATAGTATATGCTTTAGAAAAATTTAGATCATATCGCTAGGATCAAAGGTGATAATTTTTTCGATCATTCGCATTGAAATATACGTTAAGTAAGAAAGATGCTAAACCAAGATTAATTAGATGGATGTTATTGTTACAAGAATTTGACATTACTATCAAAGATAAAAAGGGAACCGAGAATGTCGTAGCCGACCATTTGTCTAGGTTAGAATTTTCACCCTTGCTTGCGTCAATTTCTTGATGATCTGTCCCCATAAATGATAATTTTCTGATGAACAACTCTTGGCCATTAAAGATTCTAACCCTTGGTATGCTGATTTTGTCAACTACTATGTGTGCGATATCATTAATCGGATTTCGATCATTATGAAAAGAAGAAATTTTTTGCGGAAACTAAAAATTATTTTTGGGAAGCACCTCATTTATACAAAATTTGCTCTGATTCTTTAATAAGAAGATGCATTCCAGAAAAAGACCAACAAGGTATTATGGAATTCTGCCATGGATATTCTTGTGGAGGTCATTTTAGTGGAAACAAGACCGCTAGGAAAATTTTGCAATCGAGGTTTATATTGGCCTCTTGTTTTAGAGATTGTGAATTGTTTTATAGAACATGTGACAAGTGTCAAAGAACAGGTGGAATAGGAAAGAGAAATGAGATGCCCTTGCATATTAATTTAGTAGTTGAAATTTTTGATGTTTGGGGTATTGATTTTATGGGTCCTTTTCCAGTGTCAAATAATTGTGAGTATATTCTAGTAGCAGTAGATTATGTATTTAAATGGATTGAAGCAGTAGCAACCAAGACTAATGATGGAAAAACAGTGGTTAAATTTGTAGAAGATTTATTTGCTAGATATGGAGTGCCTAAGGCCATAATAAGTGACCAAGGAACTCATTTTACCAATAAGTTGTTGAATAATGTTCTTAGAAAGCATGGTGTAACTCACAAGTTAGCTACACCTTATCATCCACAAACATCCGGACAAGTAGAAGTTAGCAATAGGCAAATAAAAGCAGTATTAGAAAAGACTGTTAGGCCTAATCGAAAAGATTGGGAATCTAAACTTAAGGATGCTTTATGGGCATACCGAACTGCTTTTAAGACACCCATAGGAATGAGTCCATATAGAATGGTATATGGAAAAGCTTGCCATCTACCAGTTGAAATTGAACATAAAGCCTATTGGGCTGTTAAAGAGTTAAATTTAGATTTGACATTGGCCGGAGAAGAAAGATTGTTTCAGTTAAATAAGTTAGAAGAGCATAGGTTGAATTCGTATGAGAATGCAAAGACATACAAAGAAAAGACCAAGAAATATCATGATATAGGGTTAGCCAATAAAATGTTTCATCCAGGGATGAAAGGGTTACTTTTTAATTCTAGATTAAGGTTATTCCCCGGAAAGTTAAAATCTAAATGATCTGGTCCCTTTAGAAATGCATTTAATTTATCCTCATGGAGTTGTTGATATTCAAAACCCTAAAAATAATGAAGTTTTTAAAGTGAATGGACACCGACTCAAGCCATATTTAGAGCCGATGTCAGTTGAACAAACAATTGAGTTAATTCGTTTGGCTGACAATGAACCACCCCGAGATTAGGCTTGCAGTTTGGTCGAGCCAAACACGTTAAACAAAGGCGCTAAGTGGGAGGCAACCCACTATGTTGAATGTTATTTATTTTTATAGTTAGTTTAAATATGTTTTTCTCCGTTAAATTTAATTTTTGGACATTTAATTTTTAAATTAAATATGCCAAAATCTAAGTTTGGGGGAGAAAAACATCTCAGTGTTGTATTTATATGTTACTAATAATTTTAGTTTAGAGTTTTTGTTAAGTTTTTGCATACAGAAAAGATTCAAGACATAACGGAAGTTAACGGAAGGGCTAAACTGCAAACTGCTGAAAAGGAAGAAAGAAAAACATGAAGGAAAAGTTCTGCCCACCTTGCGGACGCAAGGTGTGAAGGACCTTGCGACCGCAAGGTCCCCAGTAAATGCGGACTTCGTGCATCGTACTGTCAGACATGGGGAATGAACGAGAATCAGAAGCGGTTGGACTGCCGACCTTGCGGACGCAAGGTGTGGCAGACCTTGCGACCGCAAGGTCCCTTTATATAAAGGTTGTTGGGTTTTCTTCCGAAATTCACTCAGAATTCTCTCCCTCCTTCAGCAAGACAGCAGCAGCCGCCTAGTTCCTCCAAAATTCCGGCAGATCGGTCAAAGATCCGGCACACACTCCAAGATACTCTCTCCTCCTTCACTATTCTTCATCCCCTCCATCCATCCATCCACCATTGCACCCCATGAAGATTGAAGTTTTTGAAGCTAAGGGAAGAACTCCATTGCCGACGCCGATCAAGCTCCTCTCAGGCTGCATTGTATCCATTCAGGCTGCAAACAAGTAACACTATCACCCTTTTTAATTTTATACGTAAAATATTTGCATGCTAGGGTGCTAGAAAATTTTCAACGTAGATAAAAATTTTGCATGCTTAGAATAAATTTTTAATTTTAAAATTTTAAAACACATTTTTATTCGTTAAACCTTTAGTTTTTAAATTTTATAAAATCAAACAAAATGTTCCGTAAGCGTAGAAATACCGGTGCCTCATCCTCCGGCCCCGCTCAGGAGGAAGAACAAAATTTTGACCTTACCCGATTCGTGTCCTACGAGGCATTAGAACGGTACACGTCCAAACTCTCTAAGTCTTTGGTGCCCGAAAGGGGATTCAAGGCTAAAGACTTTGGCCTCCGTCCCAATCTGATAGCTCGTAGGTGGGGGCTTTTGATAGATTCTCCGGCAAGGGCAGCCGTTGTGACGACCCGACCCGGACCCCGATATGGAATCACAAGTCAAGTCGTCCAAATAGGACAACAATACATGCAAATACTCAATTATAGAAAACGACGTGACGCAACATTTTAGTTGAAGCGCGACTCGGCACCAAAAGGCCAAAAATTTTAAAACTTTTTAAACCTGATATAGCAATTAAAGACAAGTATATCAATTCATCGGCGACTTTACTACCGGAACCCAACACTACGCAGTTCATGCAAATATACCTCGACGGCTACAACATGTCGGAGAACAACATAATTAAATAAGAGCTAAAGTAATGCCCAGAGGAAGTTAAATCAAGTGAACCACACTACATCTATACAAGGCTCGACGTACATGCGCCGGCACTCAAAAATAGGATACATGAACTACAAGTAAGGACAATAAATCCAAATAAACAAAGTTCCCAAGCAAAGTCTAAATGACTTGCTAAACCCAACGTCCTTACAAAAGAGAACAAAATAAGGACATCTATAAACCACAACCTCGTCGCGTGCGATCACGGACAAGCAAGAATCCTGCAACACCTCAACGAGCGGTACCTGAACGGCTCGGATCTAAAGCAGTAAAAGGGAGGGGGTAAGTCATAAAGACTTTGTGAGTTAACAATTATGCATGTCATGGCATTATGCAACATACATAGCAAGATATCATCTTTAATATCAAGTCACTCAAAGTATTCATTTAATAAACACTTAAATCACATATCCATGGTAGCACATTGTTTCACATAAGTGCTATAAAGTAAACCACATAAAAGGAGGATATGTTATGGAACCACCGGTGCCGCCTACGTAGCTCCCGCAATACAGCGTTAACATTCGTGCCAATGATACCCGTGATTAGTGTATCAAAGTACCGAAGTTCTCTTCTCGGGTACCAAGCTCTCTCCTTGGTACTTAGACTTTCCAATGTGCTCTTTTGGTTACAGCAAAGGTGTGCTACTTCCCACCGGGCCAACAAGTGAGGCGTGTGTGATAAAACCCGGTATAACAACCCATCACTATCACGAGTCCCATAACTCGTGACGGCGATGCATTGTCACACCAACGACTCAATCAAATATGCCAGCTGCACTCATGCAATGCCAAGTAGATGTTTACTCGTCATATAATCTCAAATAAGGAACAAGTTCGACAAGAGCGAACTTATTCAACAAGTAGTTGTTTACTCATTTAAGGAATCAAACAAGAATTCGACAAGAGCGAATTCAACATGTCAAATAGATACACTATTCTACAACATGCTCTCAATCATGCATTTACTTCACACGATCACATAAACCGCATAAGAACTCGATTGAGTCTTACAAGCACACATACATCAAGGCATACTCATCAATCCATCTCAAAGTATCGTAAGCTAATTCATTAGTCTAACGAACTACATTCGTCATAGGGATTGATTGTGGAGTCGTTATTGTTCGATAACTCCCTAAATTCAACTCCGGTGAGTTTTACTAAAATTCAACCAAGTAGAGCATTGATACTATATGTATCACATTGCCCTTTTCTAAGTTCTCCGTTCATTTAGAACTTGATAACTAAGCCGTTCATGTTCTTAAACTAGCCTTAAACACAATCCCGAGTTTCAAACCCTAGTTTCGGTGATTTTGTTAAACCTTGAATTGAACCAAATTCTTTCACAAGAGTTATTCCCAAGCTCATTATAAACAACATTCATGTTTTACAAAATGTCAAAATCATAACTTCATAGAGATTTCATAAAATCATACTCATATTTTATATGTTGAATTGAAGGTTTTATCTTCACAAAAGATGTTCACAATCAACATTAAAACAACTATAATGAAGGGGTCATGTTATTTTATTAAACATGGAAATCTCAGGGAATTGTCAATCACCTTAGTCCTAAGATTAATGGATGAATGAGTGATCAAGGCAAGGATTCTTGTAGAGAAGATCAAGGGCTTCGATTTGGCGGTCTCGGTTCGCCGATCGGACCACCGGAACTCCGGGAAATGGTCCTTCAACCTAGGGTTTCCTCCATGGACGAAATTTGAGCTTTAGTCTCTGATTCTCTGGTTTAAGGTGAACACAAATGGCTGGAAAGGCTGCATTTTGTGTTTATATACTTCCCAAGAAGTCCCTAATCCAAGTGAAGTGAGTTAAGAGGCTTTCTATTGGCTAAGGCATGAAGACCATTGATAAGGAAGATCCAAGGGTTCACAAGGGTTGAAAGTAAGTCAACAAAGGTGGCTTTGAGTCACAATGGACGTCCAAGGGCCAAGGGTTCAAGAGTCAATAGCCAAAATCCACTCAAAAACAACATAGGCTGAAATCTGGACAATGCGGTCGCTTCCTAAAAGAGCCATGCGACCGCAAGGGGTCTGGCTTCAGGTTTTGCACATTTTGATGTGCTCTCAGCATCTCCTCGCGAGCCAGCCTCCAAAACCCAATGCGACCGGGAGGTACACTACTCAAACCTCATCTAAACTTGTCTTAAATGATTCCAAACTCAAAGACAACAATCCTAAGGTGTAACCAAACCCAAAACAAGTCGGAAACACTCCCGAAACACATCCGAAACATGTTAAAACATGGCTGGAACCACTCGACAAACGGCCAACGAATCAAACACGAATCAATCCCAACTTAATCTAGGATAGAATGAACATGTATTAGGCTTTTTAAATCATGGTTATGGCTTGTATTCAAGGCCTAGAACTCAACCGAACTTCTCTCGAGACGAAATGAAGGCAATACAAGCAATGATGTACAACATCAAAACACAAACAAAGCAACGAAGCTTCTAAACTTCCAACCAAGCATGAAACAACTAAGATGAACATTGTAAATCTTATATGCAAGGTATTAAGACTCTCATGAGACTTATTAAGGTGCTAACACGTTAAAACGAACACTCGAAACATCAACACAAGGCATGCAACGCATGGAAGACCATTACTCTATTATGATCTCAACCAACTCAATGCCAACATGATATGAATGAAATGAAGTCTCTGACATGTCAAGATCTATTTTAAACATGTTATAATGATGACAAACATGAAATGGGGTTTGGGTTCTCACAGCCGTAGTGCCCATTGTCCGAGAATTCTATGCCAATGGCAACATTGGCATAGATGGAGGTGTACTAGACACCGTTAATGTTAGGGACATAGTAGTAAATTTTTCATCCCAAAGCATTAACACTTATTTCGGCACCTCCAACTTTGCGGTTGGTGCCGATAACTTTAGCACACACCTCCAACCCCCCATGATCCCTGTCGAGGTGGTCAATGTGACCATCGCCCTCCCTGGTGTGGTGTGGTCCTATAACCGTAACCCACCTTTTGGACCACGCACCATGGGAGAGTCCTTCCTCCAGGACACGGCCAAGCCCGTGTATAAATTTGTTTGTGGACGTCTCATGCCCTCTAGTCACCAACACACGGTGACTTGGGAGAGGGCTGTCTTGACCTACACCATTATGTCCGGTGGGTCTGTTGATGGCGACCGTTTGATCAACGGCCAATCAAGACCCTTATTAGAGGTAGGACGAATGCGGGGTTCGCGTTCCCGCATTTGATTACCGAGTTGTGCAGGGGGCAAGCGTGAGAATGCCCAAACACGCGGAGAGGCTAAAGGCTGGTCCGGTCATTACGAGGGCCATTTTGTTTAAACATCACCAGCAGCCGAGAGTGAGGGTTCCTCAAGAGGAGGAACCCGAAGAGGAGGCGGAGGACCCGCTCGTGGAGATCTCCAACAGGTTGGAGGAAGCTGTCCTCCAAACTGATATGGTGAAGTCAGCAGTTGGCACAAATGCGTGCCGACCAAACCGAATTTTTCGGTTGGGTTAACACTGTGAGACAAAATGTCTCAGATTACTATGGGCTGCCACCAGGCACGATCCCCGAGTTTCGTCCTCATTCGTTATTTCCGCCCGACTCACCGTGAGTCGAGGCCCAAGTTCCGTCCTCGTTCATTAGGTGGACCCGCTATCTCCTTTTGATATTTGTCCTACCCCATCAATCCACTCATATGTTCCTCTATTTTGAGGACAAAATAGAAATTAAGTTTGGGGGGGGGATTTTAAACTTTAAGTCTTAGCAGGTCCTAGCCTAACGAGGAATGGAGTTGGGCTATGTTTCTAGGGTGAAGAAAACTTTCTTTATACGATGACCATCTAAATCTTCACCTTATTTTCCTGTTTTTAATTTTTTCTTATTTTCGGAAATGTTGGCATGACCAGAATACTATAATAGAAAGGACCTTTAGGTTCCTATCAATTGTGTCATCGTCATCATCTCCAAATTTCTTAAAAATATATATTTATAAAAAAAAATTCAAAATTTTCATCCTCAAGTTTTAGGTGTGGTAATGCTAGTCGTAGTCAATGAGGAGTTAGTGCAATGAACCGCATAGTTAGTCCGTAGATCCCTTTGGAATTTACTTAATTTTGCGAAACTTTTACTTTTCTCCAAATTCTTCATGCACCCACACCAGTCATAATTATGGATTGATTAGAATAGTTTTATAAAGTTTATAACACCTACTTCATTACAACAAGATATGCACAAGAATATGATGCATAGCCATTTGAACATAATTGTTGCATTAAATTGTAACTTAGGGTCAATTGCATGATAGTTAGATCCCTTGGATTTTTCTCATTTATATATCTCAAGCACACTTTCGAACCGTGTCTGCATGTTAGTCTCAATTGTCCCTACCATCTGTCTTAGCGAATGCTTATGTGAAATCCAGTGATGCTAAACATTCAACCCCCAATTCCCATAGTTGATATGATATTTTGTGTTGTCTTACTTGCTTTAAAAACTATATGAGCATTTGGCATTAAGAAATGACTTAGGCCATCTTTGGATCGTTAGAGCCTAAATATTCCCTGACCTATACTAAAAATATCCCTAGTGTCCCCGTTGAGCCTAATGAAAAAGAATGGAGTGTGCTAAGCACACTATTTAAACCCCCATTCGCCATCGTTTCTATTACCCACATTAACTTAACCCTAAAAGCCTATACACTTTTAGTCTACCCTTTGAGAGAGTAGGATGTGGGTGTGAAATTGATTTTAGGAGGACCACTTCTTTTCAGTTAGGCTATTTTTCGGAAGGCTTCTTCTTTCCGTCGTCGAAAAAAAAAATATGTATCAACGAAAAATGAAACGGAAGAAGAAGAGTGTAAACAAAGATTCAAATGGAAGCATAGCTTTCAAGAGAAAAATATGTTAGAAAAATTCGGCTGATTAGAATGATGTGATATTTTTAGAAGCATATATTGCCCAAAACAAGTTTGGGGGAGGAGAAAGAAGAAAAGTGAAAAGTAACGAAAAGCACCCCTCCACTTGTGGTCTTTGCAGGTCCTAGCCTAAAAAGGGAAAACTTCCTTTTGCTTGGAAGTATGAGGGATAAAAGGGTAATCTTACTCTCTCACTTTGAATTCCTAATCCTTTCCATCATATCCCCCATCACCTTGGCCTTACATTACAAGCTAATAAAGACCTAATGATCTTCTTGCCAATGCTTATGTTGTTTTAACTGTCAAGTGAGTAACATGGAATTGATCACACACTTCATATTCATTATTATTCACCCTAAAGCTCACTGTGTTAGCATAATCTTAGCTATTACAAGTCATTGGGATAGGAGAGCATTGTATGTCATACATAGAAGTGCATGGGATGGATGTATAAGTCTTTTAAATCCTTGGGACCTTTCTGTCTGTAACTGACCGGGTTTGGATGGTAGATCTCATAATTCTTAATGCATGATTTTCTATTAAACTTTGATTTTCATATGAATGTGGTGTTTAGCTTAATAAAATTGTTTTAGTTAAGATATTCTTTAAGACTGGTGATCACACACACACGGAGAAATTAGAAGTAGTAGCAGTTTTAAGAAAAGACTAGTTGGTTTTATATGACTAAGCCTGCATATATGTGGTGAGCATCAAACTGAGATTACTTGCATACCATACACCTATAACTTGAGATGAAGCCAAAAAGATTTTATGTTTTATTTGTAGTGTAATTTTTATTCGCTTTTGTATTTATCCGTTTTTGTATTTATCTGCATAGTCGAGTCACTCGAAAGAGTCTCCTTGAGTTTGTGGGTTTATAGAGGAGTGTAAATAGTGTCACCCTCCAAAAAGATTTTAATTTTTGTTATGTATATGCTTTTGTATTTATAAGTATTTTTGTTTACTCGTGGACGAGCAAAAGTTTAAGTTTGGGGGTATTTGATCGATGTATTTTATACGTCGATTTTATATGCTTCTATGACTTAAATTATGCTATTTCACGAGGCTTTTGGCTACTAATATATGTTTTTGGTGAGTTTTGTAAGTTTCAGGGTTATTTGTGAAAATATGCGAAACTCCAGGGTTTTAAGTGCAAATTTCAAGAAGGGCCAAAAAGGAAAAATGAAGAAAGAATGAAATATGTCAACACTGGACACCTTGCGGACGCAAGGTGCCTCAGACCTTGCGACCGCAAGGTAGGCAGTACGGGTCACAAAGTAAGAAACCAAGAATTCCAAAGGCCGGACAAAACTGGAGACCTTGCGGACGCAAGGTACCCAACACCTTGCGACCGCAAGGTAGTCAGAATGCTTGATTTTCAGATTTTCACATGGTCATTCGATTGGATTACAACTCCCGAGTATATATAGACGTCAGATGCCGAGCCAAAAAGGGAGGACGGCTGAAAGCTCTCTTAGATAGATTTTAGGTAGTTTTTAGATTGTATAACATAGTTAGATTGTGTAATTTCAAGTATTGAAGATCAAATCATGTATCCGATCATCTCCATGTGCTGTTCATTGTCTATGATGAACTAAATCATCCATAATCTAGGAGGTGGGAGGTAACTTGTATCAAAATTATGTTTTGATTATTATATATGTTTATTCAATGCTTGTTGATTGTGTTGCTTATCAACCCCTATATTATTTTGCTTTGAACAAATGAATGTAATCGCAAATAATAAAGGCTTAGAGGTGCGGATAACTGCATGACCAATATGCATATGTCGTATTAATCGGCTCACCAACACAATAAATTGGACCTATCGAAGCACGAGAGTGATAAGTTAGGACCAGGTTCATACATGATCTAGGTGATAGATAGATCATAAATCTAGGTGACAGCTAGATTGACAGTTCTTGTGCTTAGGATATAGAATGGATGAATTTTGCGGGGATGGAGGCTGAACCAATTGTTCAACAATCTATATCTATCTTTAGTGAACGAACCCAAGACATTGAATGACATTGTTATGAATTGAACATAAAAGAGATACAAGTGAAACCCAGAATCCTAGATTGCCACCCACCATAAGATCTTCATACCTGTTATTACTGTCTAATTAGTTAAACATCTATAAATAGTAGTTTAGAGTAGAATTAAATATAAAAACCCCCTTTAGATTAATAATTTGCTATCAATAAATTGCACTGTTCGCGATCACTTGTCTCTGTGGGTTCGATCCTTGCTTCCAATACTATTCTATAATAGTCTTGTCCACTTGCAAGGAAAAAGATTAATTAAAACATCGATCACCTTACAATCGGGGTATTATTTATAGTCGCGCGCACGCAGCTGTCGCTTTGTTTGGGATCAGAGATCCATTTCGTCATCAACATCAACAGTTGCATTAGTAAGTACTCCCTCCGTTTTGTATACGACAATGAACATTCTAGTACTACAAGTTTCATTTCACAAATGAAACCAAAAAGAATCGCATTAGTTTCCAAATGAGCATTAGTAAGTACTCCTTCCGTTCCGGGTAAAGAGTCTACGCCTGAAAGTCAAATTTTTAAAGAAAATTACTCTTTTCGTAGTCCATTAGTAATAAAATGACATTTTTATGCCTTAATTTTTGAAAGTTGACTCTTTAAGTGAAACATTCAAAATAAAATAGTTGACTCTTTAAGGGTGTGCATGGACTTTATGCCCGCGGGCTTTGGCAAAGCCCAATATGAGCCCATTTAGCTACGGGCTTCATATTCCAATTCCAAGTATTATGGGCTTTACTCGGGCACAAACGTGATGGGATTTGATGGGCTTCGACATGCTTTGCACGAGCTTTGGGATTGAATTATATGTTTCGAAAATTTTGAACCTATGAAATTTTGGACTTGAAATTAATTTCAGCCCATATAAATTATACCTATCAAAATTTAATAGGCCAACTTACAAATTTCCCCCTGAAGTATACACCCAATCTCGAATCACTACCCAACATAATTTTATCCCAATTAAGTACCTGATGTTGTCATTTGTGCCAAATAGCTACCAAGGGTCTTACTTAAGTGTGCCTAAATTAACGTTTTTTTACTAACAAAAGTTGGCCCTATGTAGCTATTTGGCACAAATGGCAACATTAGGTACTAAATTGGCACAAACCTTATGTTAGGTAGTGATTTGGGATTGGGTGTATACTTTGGGGGGAAATTTGTAATTTGGCCAATTTAATATTAACACTAATAGTTTTTAAAGATTACAAATCTCAACTTAAAATTTAAAAATACAAGTCCTAACTTCAAAATATAATAGTACAAGTCCCAACATCGTTCACAAAATATAAAAATTTACAAACTAATTTAATTACCAAAGAGGAACGGTATAGAGAGGGAAAAGGGGGAGAAGAAGAAGAAGAAGAAGAAGGGTCTTAAAAATCTTTTGACATTTTATTTTCTTTTTTGCTTTTATATTATTTTTTTCATTGTTAACAACTTGGCCATCTTTTTCTATCTGAACAACAACCCCTACCACGTGGATCTTCGTTCGCATCAAGTGGGGGTGTAACAGCCCGACCCGGACTCCAATGTGAAATCCCAAGGTCGTGCCGTCAAGACAAGCTAAAAGACGGACAAGCACCTGCTAAGCATAATGGTACGAGTCAAAGATGAGCTATCAAGCTCATCTAGGAAGGTAAAGCCATAACGGCAATACAGAACAACCAAAAACTACTAAAATATGCGGAAGCAAATCATAAGTGGAACCCAAGCCTTTAATCCTAAACAAAGGAACGCAAGGCTGAGAGATAACTATCTCTCGACAAATTGACGACTCGCGTGACGCAACATTGCGCACAGGTAACAAACCATCGGCAAACCTAAGGCGGCTACAAGATCCCAACCTGATATAAAAACCACTCGACGGCTATAACATGCCGGAGGGACAAACCAACTAAAAGAATAAGATATTTAAATACTAGACAACTAAACCAATGTCTCTCGACTAAAGTTGTCGGAGATAGAAATAACAATGACAAAATACTAGAACAAGCGAGCTAATACTTTGCTCGGAAAGACAACGGAATAAACTTCTAAATAAATACAATAGCTCGACCAAACAAGTCGGCTCCCAAAATAAACGACAATAAAATACTAACATAACTACCCAAGTAAAGTTTACATAACTTTACATCCGTATCTCACAAGATAATAAATACAATAATAATAATAATAATAATTCCAAGCTATTGCGGGAAGACCACGCTATCCAACAAGCAGCGCAACGCGCTTCTTGCAAAAACTAAGGAAAACAAACATATGGAATGAGTCATAATGACCCAGTAAGTTACTAAATGCAAATGTATGGCATAGCATGGCGTGGCATGGTATAATGCACAAGCATGTATAAAATCATGGCATCTTAATAGCATACCAATAATAAACTTGTATTAAGTCACCAAGTAACATAAACTTCATAAACCACTTAGCACATTATCTTTCATGTAAGTGCTTATAGTAAGCCACATAAGGGATAGAGAAGATACTGAATTAGTGCCGTTGTGCTGCTCCTGCAATACACAATGTTATACTGGTTTGTGACACGATGCATGTGATTGATACATCGACGTACTGAGTGGCTACGCCTCAAAAGGCAGCCCTTTCTCAGTCTAGCTTAGCATAATCCACTCGCTCTATTGGTTACGAGATGGGCTAACTTCCCCACTGGGGCCAACAGTGGAGGGTGTGTGGGGTCCCAGGTACGGTGATCCATAGCGAATACGAATCTTACGATTCGTATAGGCGATGTATCGTCCTACCCTGACATAAAAACCAATCCAAATATTGCCAGCTGGACTTACATGCAATCAACAAGTAGATAATTACTCGCATGCTCAAACAAGAATCAAGACCGACCATAGCGGACTTATCAAATCAAGTAGGACATAAAGCTCTACACACCAATTTAATAATGCACATTTTTGCACATACTTAATAAATCCAACTAACTCATAAGTTTAGTCAAAGAACCACATAATGAGGTACTCATAATCATCAAGTTATCACCCAATCGAAGGTATCATATAAGCTCAAGAAATCACAATATGAGGTCTACCGTAGTCCTCTACTCGGGATTAAACCAAAGACTATTATCTAGTCTAAGAACAATCATAAATCAAGACTTAGCATTTTAACCTCACTTGAAGGTACACCGGACTCAACCATAGTCCCAACCATCATATATATTTGACTTCTTCAAAGCCAATCTCAAGGGTATCAAAACTAAGCCGTAGCCATAACCTCGCAAGTTCTTTGATGTGCACGCAACCAAATTCCCTAAGAGAGCACTCATTCAAATAATCATTTCTTAAAGATATATGAAATCATAGGTCGGTCTCTAATGCTCCGTGCTCAAACGAGCACGCTCTAAGTAAATCCCCAATAAGCCTCTATATCGTGAGTGTCACAAACGGTACACAATTCAAGATGCTCGGGTACTCACAATCAAAACCAACCCAACCCGAACATCGTAGGATTTTAACCTAAGGCTCACCAACATAATATTGAACCTAAAATGACTCCATTGAGTCTTAATATCACACATCATTAAATACCTATTTCATAAATCCCCAAATTAACACATCATTCAAATTTATAACAATTTTCCCAAAAATCATTCGGACTAGATTCCTAAGATTTAAAATCCATAGGACTCAACATAATCATATACCCATTTTATAAATCACATAATCTCAATTAAATGGTCATACTCATATTATCTAGTGAGATCACACATCCAAATTCCCAAACTTATGCATACTTTCATAATAAACCCAAATAAAATATAAACATGATTTCTAGCATGCTCACAATCCTAGAAACACAAGATGAGGAGTAACAATATACTTCAACAATCATAGAAGTCATCCTACATATGCTTTTAACAAGTTCACATGCTCAAATCACAAGTTAAAAATCACACAAGCAAGTATGTGTACTCATTGACCTCAATTAGCATAGAGTTTGTTTTCCTTAGGATCAATGAGTACAAAATCAAAAGAAGAAGAAGTAACTTACTTGTATTCTACACCCAAGAAAGCAAATGGAAATATTGATCGGTTGAAAATGCTCTACTCTTCAAACTCTACACTTCTTATGGAGGTGGCTTGAGTAAATGGAGAAGGAATGAAGGAGGACCAAGATGAGAGCTTCAAGAATCCATGGGAGAGTCTTGGAGAAGATGAATCTCGTTTTTGGAGAGTGAGGGAGAGAAATGAGGGTCAACTCTCCAGATTGTGGCTTAAATGGGTTTAAAAACTGAGTGGGACAAGTGTCACCACATTGTGGTTGATAAAAATATAATTTTGGGCTTGTTTAACCCACTCAATAACCCACTAATCCACTCTTAAAACTTGTTAGAGATGTTAGGGTATAAGTAAGGAGGGTTAGGGAGGTTTAGTTGGGGTTTAGAAAAGGTTTTGGATAGGGGTTTAGGAGCAAAAGTCGTAAAACAGCAAAACAGGCAAAACAGGTTTCGGGGCACCTTGCGGTCGCAAGGTACCCTATAGCTTGCGACCGCAAGCTCTCCAGCAACCTTAGGTGACTTCTTCCATTGACCTTTTGGGGGCAAGGCCATTCCACCTTGCGAGGGCAAGCCCGGCAGACCCGAAATGGCTCAAAATTCAACCTAAAAGACCCCCAAACACTTAACAAAACCTAACAAGGTTCAAACCTCATCCAAAGTAGGTCTAGAACTCCCTTAAAACACTCACAAATAATCCCCCGAAACAACTCCCGAAACAACTCGGAGCGAAACCGGGAAGAGGTGCAACAACGTGCAACCGGAACGACGAATGAACTAGCAATTGAACGAGCAATGAAAGGAGACTTTAAAGGCAAGTATAAGGGCTAATGAAGAAGCTTGAATACTTCTAGAAAGTTGAACAATAACTAGAGAAATAAGAACTCCGAAGGAGAGACGATCACGCGACTCGATCCCCGAACTACGCGATAGAGACGAACGCTATCTCCAAAGCTTCCAAATCATCAATAGACTTAAGGAACACCTCCAACTTGAAGTCTAATACATCTAAGCATGTTAATAAATCATCATATAAAGGTCTAGGACCAAACCGAGGTCACGAACACAAAATGCAAGCAAACTCTCAATCGCGTCGCATTCCGACTATCGTCGAGTCACGACTTGTGACTTTAGCAAGTCAACAACTATAAGGCATCTCTTAATAGTGTTTTGGTCTTAATGTGGTCTCTCTTACACATCTAGACCCTCTCACAAACCAAACATACAGTCCACCAAGGAAGAATTGCGAGTAAGGCACGCAAATCGAGCTAACGAAGGAGTGGGGTGTTACAGGGGGCAAATTTGTCAATCTTATGAAAATTTAACGAAATTGTTAACGGCGATGGAGGTATGGACTAAATGGGAGCACAAATGTTGAGTTCAAGGTCCACCATAGGAAAATTGCAACATTTGTCACCTTTATAGGAAAAAGTGTTAAGTTTAGGGACCAAATTATATACGAATCCCAAATTTTAACATGAAGTGTGACTTTGGAACAAACTTCATTCCAATTTGCAAAGTGCATACAATGGGAGTCTAATCATATTTTGGCCCACATTTATGAACTCCTTCAGGTTTTCTCTTCATTGGCTATCCTTTTTGTGTATAAATAAAAAGCCTTGGGGGATTATACTTGTGTTGCCTTATGTGAAAACCCATTTAGGGTTTTTGCTACTCATTACCATCGCCCCTTTGAAGTACCCATATCTCAACCTTCTCTACCACCAACATCTCGATGGTTAGTCAACTCCTCTCTCACTCTCTCCCTACCTCTTCTTCATGCTTGTTTTAGTTTTCATTATTTTATCAAAATTCTTAAATAAGATTGGTCTTCAGGATTGTTCTTGAAATCTTTTCATCTAGAAATCATGTCTTTACTTTTTGGATCAATAATATACATCATTTAGTTTGGTGTCGAGATCATAATCTCTCTTCATTCTGTAATGATTTGGATGACAATTGCAATTATTCTCGCTCATATGTGTCAAGCCTCATAGTGCGAATCATTTAATTGTATTTTGTGATCTTGTGTGATTGTGCTACTCATCCTATTATTGCGCTAGATCTGCTCTAGATATGGCTAGATCTGTTCTAGATATGGTTTATTTGACGTGCTCTTCTAGATCTAGTGTCGATTTGGCTAGATATGTTCTTGATATGGTTTAGTTGTCTTACTTTTTTCCTTTTTTTTTTGTTGGTGAATTATATTTACTTGAAGTTGTTGATGTTTGATTGTTGATTAGGGTTTTAATTTCTATCCATTACTTATTTGGGCATAGGTAACAAAATCTTTCTACAATGAATGTTCGATTGTTAATTATTCAATGAAAATCATAGAGATCACTTCCTGTGTTTTTAAATTATAAATTCAACCTCATGGATCAAAACGAGAAATTATCATTCAATCATGGTCATATGTTTTACCATCCCTGATTAGAAGATTTGAAAGTTGAAATCATTAATTAGGGCAATTGAGAAATAAATGTAGTATTAAGTTTTCTTTTACTTTGTTACTCAACTTCTTAATTGGTTTCCTTTCTTTATGGTCTCAAGGGGTGGTAGAGATGACAAGGGCACTTAGTCAAAGACCTTGAGGTCCTTGGTTCCAATCTTCATACCAACAAGAGGCCACACTTACCTATGAAAAAAAATTGGTTTCCTTTAGTTATACTTTTTTATTAATATCTTGCAAACCCCCACCCCAAAAACCTTTCTATGGCTCACTTTACCTCTTTGTTTCCTTTTTTTAGTTAGGCTCCATCCGAGTACATTCAATAATTTTCACATGCAATTTTTTGGGTGGCCTATCTCTATATCTGTCCTGTATAAATTTCTTTTGTTTCTTGTGCAAAATAGTGTGATGTTGGCGACTTGAGGGAAATATCTGGTCATTAGACTAAGTGATAAATACACTATGCATAAAGAAGATGATAACCCTTATTAGCAACAAAGGACAACACTAAAAATAATTTCATTTACCCATAATGTGTAAAAACTTCGCAACTCGAAATCAAGGATTCCCAATTCAAGTAAAACGTACATACACCTTAATTTCGCATAATAAGCATAATGTTCATAATGCTCATAATGTCAATTACAAAATATCTCACAAGTAGACATGCATATTAATTTGACTTTGTACAATTCTTGTGCAAATAATTGCAATTCGGTTGATACATTTGCATACTCAAAAGCAAGAGTGTTATCCTAATTATGTCTCATATTGATAACTAATACAAATTTATACTTGTACCATTACGTACAACATAATGTACCTTGGTTACTTCATATGTTAATCACCATGATATATGTATGTATGTATGTATGTATGTATGTATGTATGTATGTATGTATGTATATGTTCACATGGAGAAAATTTGTACAAATGATTCGGTTATTAGTTTTGAGAATGTATCATAGACAAACAAAAGTCCAAAGTATTTGTCATATTTTAACTCTAATTATGTCCTTTTTTTTCATGTGTTAGGTAATTATATCTACCCTCAATGAGAATCTCTTCAAGAAAATCTGATGATCGTTGTTCATGGCATTTCACTCTCAGGTATGTTAACCTTTGTAGAGTAATATAAGAAATGCATATTTTGCTCAAGGGATTATCATATTTCAGGTCTAGAACTTTGGTTAAATTATTGGATGCATGGATGCAAATGAAAAACCACTAAAAAGGACGACAAAGAAAATTACGCATGACTTACACATGATGATCTAACGTCAAAATGTTAGTGGTGTTAGAAAATATACATTGGGAAGAATATATATATATATATATATATATATATATATATATATATATATATATATATATATATATACAATTACAAAATAAATAAACAATTAAATTGTTACTGCTAGAAGTGTGACGACCCGACCCGGACTCCAATGCGAAATCCCAAGGTCGTGCCGTCAAGACAAGCTAAAAGACGGACAAGCACCCGCTAAGCGTAGTGGTGCGAGTCAAGAGTTGAACCAACAAACTCTAAACAGGAATGTAAAGCCATAACGGCGATACTGAATAACCAAAAACTAAAATCTGCGGAAGCAAAACATAAGTGGGACCAAAGCCTATAATTGTAAACTAAGGAATACAAGGCGAGAGAGCGACTATCTCTCGACAAATCTCGACTCGCGTGGCGCAACATTGCGCACGGACAACAAACCATCGGCAACCTAAGGCCGGCGAAGCAACGAGAACCAACGATAAACAACAACTCTACGGCTAAAACATGCCGGAGGAACAGTTCAACTAAAAGAATAAGGGATTTAAATACTAATAACTAAACCAAGGGCTCACGACTAAAATTGTCGGAGATAGAAATAACCATCACATAATACTAGAACAAGCGAGCTAAAACCTTGCTCGGAAAGACAACGGGATAACTTCTAATTAAATACAACAGCTCGACCCGACAAGTCGGCTCCCAAAATAAAACAATAATAAGATACTAACTTAACTACCCAAGTAAAGTTTACATAACTTCACGTCCGTATCTCACAAGATAACAAATACAATAATACTAATAACCCCAAGCTATCGGGAAGACCACATTATCGATCAGCGCCGAAGCTTCAAGCGTACTAACGAGATCCTTTGCAAAAACTAAGGAAAACAACACACGAAATGAGTCATAATGACCCAGTAAGTTACTAAATGCAAATGTATGGCATAGCATGTCGTGGCATGGCATAATGCACAATCATGTATAAAATCATGGTATCTTAATAGCATACCAACAATAAACCTGTATTAAGTCACCAAGTAACATAAACCTCATAAACCACTTAGCACATTATCCTTTCATATAAGTGCTTATAGTAAGCCACATAAGGGATAGAAAGTTACCCACATAGTGTCGTTGTCTTTGCTCTGCAATACACATGTTATACTTTATCTTTATCGTGCAACATCGATGCCCTGTGATGTCATCGACTTTCATCGAGAACCACCCGATTTAGCTAGCAAGCCAATGCGGTACTTATTGATACGGCAAAGGGGCTACTTCCCCATCGCGGCCAACAATGGAGGGGTGTGTGAGGTCCAGTGCGGCGATCCATAGCGAATCACGAATCTTACGATTCGTATAGGCGTATCGTATCGACATAAAAACCAAATCCAAATAATCCATATAATGCCCTTTTATGAAATGCACAAGTAGATAATTACTCTCATGCTCAAACAAGAACCAAGACCGATCATAGCGGACATACCAAATCAAGTAGGACATAAAGTTCTACACACCAATTTTAACAATGCACATATCGTACACACTTAACAAAACCAACCAACTTATCCGTCTAGTCCAAGAACCACCTATTGAGGTATTCATAACCCTCAAGTCACAACCCAATCAAACGTAGCATAAAAGCTCAAGAAATCACAATGCGAGGTCTACTATAGCCCTCTACTCGGGATTAAACCAAAGACCATTATTTAGTCTAAAAACAATCATAAATCCATACTTAGCATTTATCCTCACTTAAAGGTACACCGGACTTCAACCATAGTCCCAACGGTCATATATGTTCGACTTCTTCAAAGCCAATCTCACGGGTATCAAAACTAAGCCGTAGTCATAACCTCGCAAGTGCTTTCATGTGCAGCGACCCAATTCTAAAGAGAACTCATTCAAATAATCATTTCTTAAAGTAATACGAGATCATAGGTTGATCTCCAATGCTCCGTGCCCTAACGAGCACGCCCTAAACAAATCTCCAATAAACCTCTATATCGTGGGAGTCACAAATGGGACACAACTCGAGATGCTCGGGTACTCACGATCAAAACCAACCAAACCCGAACATCGTAGGATTTCAACCTAAGGCTCACTAACATCTTATTGAACCTAAAATGACTCCATTGAGTCTTAATATCGCACTTCATTAGATACGCATTTCATAAACCCAAAACCAACACAACATTCAAGTTTATAATAATTCTCCCAAAAATAATCCGGGCTTGTTTCCCAAGCCTAAAAGTCCAAGAATTCATCATAATCATAATCAATCAAAACCCAAATGTCGTAGGACTTCAACACGAGTTCATTAACACTTTATTGAACCTATTTCGACTCCGATGAGTCTAAATACTAAGTTTCATTTCTTATACATTTCATCAATCTCAACAGTGACACTCACTTCAATTTACAACAATTCCCAAATTAATTCGGGCTTAATTCTCAAGCCCTAAATTCATAAAAACCTTAACAAGGAGATAACACATTTCTCCCCACACACAACATCATCCAAATTAACCTACACATCAATGCCCATTTTAAGTAACAACAAATCCTCAATAATTCGGGCTTGATTCTCAAGCCCTAACATTCATAAAACTCCACATAAATCACAACCCATATTCTATAACACATAATAACATTCAAATCATACTAGTCATGTTATTAGCAAGTTCATATTTCCAACAATTCACAAAATGGGCATACAAGGCATACAAGGTGTTCATTGCCCACAAATAGCACATATATTGTTTTCCTTAGGGCCAATGAACCAAAATAAAAGGAAGGTAACTTACCTAGCTTGAGTGAAAACTCAAGAGAACACAAATCCGATCGGTGAAGTTGTTCTACTCGTCGAGGGCTTCAAGATTCGAAGTTTGAAGGCAATCGGGTGGGTGGATCGTCTTGGATCGAAGAGAGAAGGAAGCTAGGGCTTGAATCTCCTTGGACTCTCTCTCTCTATAATACGTATGTGGAGGATGAGAAATGAAGAGTTTGGTTTGAATTGGGAAGAGGTTAGGCTATTTATACTTCCACAACAATAAGGGCACAATAGACTTTTCCCAAGCACAATTAGTAGAGATTAGGACTAATCAATCACTAATCTAACTTTAATTAACTTCCAATTAATGTTAGGACATGTTTAGGGTTAAGTATGAGAGGTTAGGAAGGGTTTAGAGGGGGTTTAATGAGGGTAGAATAGGTATAATTCGTCCAAACTCAAAACAGGGGAAAAAATCCCGTAACAGCATTTTGGTGTTGAGGCGGGCGCCTCACTCCTATCGGGCGGCCGCTGGGCTCCGACCAATAATGCTCTCGGTATTTGAGGCGGGCGCCTCATGAGGTGCCGGCGGGGCCTCGGCCTCTGAACCTCCAAAACTTGGTCCAAACATGATCTAAATGGTCCCAAACTTATGGGCAACCATTCTAAGGTCTAACCATACACAAAACAAGTCTAAAACACACCCGAACAACTCCCGAAACAACTCGGAGCGAAACCGGGAAGGGGTGCAACAACGTGCAACCGGAATGACGAATGAACTCGCAATCGTACGAGCAATGAAAGGAGACTTTTAAGGCAAGTCTAAGGGCTAATGAAGAAGCTTAAATACTTCTAGAAAGTTGAATAACAACTAGGGAAATAAGAGTCCCAAACGAGAGACGATTACGCGACTCGATTCCCGAACTACGCGATAGAGACGAACGCTATCTCCAAAACTTCCAAATCATCGATAGACTTAAGGAACACCTCCAACTTGAAGTCTAATGCATCTAAACATGTTAATAAACCATCTAAAAGAGGTCTAGGACCCAAACCGAGGTCACAGACACAAAACGCAAGTAAACCCTCAATTGCGTCGCATTCCGACTATCGTCGAGTCACGACTTGTGACTTTAGCAAGTCAACAACTATATGAAGTCTCTTAATAATGTTTTGGTCTTAATATGGTCTCTCAAACACCTCTAGACCCTCTCGCAAACCAAGCATGCAGTCAACAAAGGAAGAAGTGCAAGTATAGCACGCAAACCGAGATAACGAAGGAGCGGGGCGTCACAAGAAGGCTACTGAATTGGATCAAGTCTGCTGGTCTTCTATTGGTGTATACAAAGTCTGCTGCTGGAGCGGTAAGCCTTTAGAAGTCTGCTGGTGTAGAAGGCTTATGAAGTCCAGTGGTGTAGAAGGCCTGTGAAGTCTGCTGGTGGCAAGTCTGCTCACAAGTCTACCTATGAAGGCTTACGAGGCGAATCAAAGTTTCTTTGATGCGAGGCTTGTGTCGAACATAGTTTCCTTAAAACAGATTCACCATGTCACGACCCGAATCTACCCTTTTGTGGGACCCAACTCATCCGTGATCTATCTATAAATATCCTTAAGCAACCTACTGAGCTAGAAAACAAATAGAAGATCATTAAGCAACCCAACTTATATATACATAGGCCACAAGCCCTTTTAAAAGTTTTACAAATGCGGAAGCGTTAAAACCATAATAGAAGACTACATGTCTTCCTGTACAGCTAAAACCATAAAGTCGTCCCAAAACTTCTAGGAATACTGCCCCAAAAGAGAACACATGCCAGCACTCCGGCAACCATCCAAACTATACGAGTCACCCTCTGACATGACTACAATCTAAGGAAAACAACTAATAAAGGGTGAGTCAAAAGTTGGTAAGGTATATTATACTTATGCATGTTATGGATGTATGCAGCAAAGGTAATGCCATGATGCCTAGAGCAACAATTAATAGCATACTCATCAATACTATTTGCAAATAACATAGAAGAGCTTAAAGTTAAACACATGTAGTATACAAGATTGAGATACATCTTCGATCGAATCACTTCCAACCTTGTCACCCCCACTATTGTTGTTGAAGCTTGAATGTCTTGATCAATCTCTTGTTCGGTTTAACAAATCAACCAATTATTCACAACCCAAGTACAAGTCATCACGAGGCTAGGTCCCTACAACCACAGACACGTCGTGATACTTAACATTTTATTCAATGGTATTTTCCCCACTTGGCCATAGTGAAGAATTCGGTTCTGGGTCCGAGTAGGGTGCCACTGCTAACTAGCACTGCTCTCCGCCCCGTGACCTAGTCAGAGGTTCCCCTACTCTCCCCATAAAAGATTGTTCAATTGTGTAATTGAAGAATGTTCACACGAGTATTTCTTGATATTCAGATTGATATATTCATGTTCAAAACTAGTGCTCAACAAGGAATTAACACATACAAAAATCCAATGAGTTATAAAGTAAACTCATTGTATTCTCAAGCAGCATATTCCAACTAATACATATTGTTCTCATACTTGTAAGTTTTAAAGTACAATTTTAGTATGCTCATAATATTCATACGTCAAGTATCTAACCAAGTTATGCATGTAACACATTGTTCTTAGCATGTATATTATAATAACATGGTATTATGAAAACACATAAACAAGTAGCTTTCTTACCTAAAAAGAAGATTCTCTGCTGAGTAAAATAAATTAAAAACCTTCCATGATAGTCTCGAGTCAAACCCGCAGCTCAACGATATCAGATCATCACACAAATACTCACGGTTTACCTTCTTCTTCTCTATATACGACTAAGGGAAAGGTAGTAATATATGCATGCATGCAATACTATTTATATACTAGGAGTCATAGCCAACTCGTCCAAATGCGTAAAAAACATAGCCTCCACCACTCATTTAATATAGCTTGTACGTATTAGTCATGTGAATAGCCAGGTTGAGTCACTAATTGAAAGCAGGAGGTGGAGATCAATTCTTCTCGGCGCAAGGAAGGAAAAAGAACAAAATTGTGAACTCTTCGGTACATGCAAATCAAGAAAATGATTCAATCTATTTGCGTGCCTTGGTAAGTAAATAAGATAGACTAGGTGAGTAAGCATTTTATGGGCCCACATTAAGACCATGAAACCTCCCTAAATAATCACATCCGACCATTTGAATTAAAATATTATAAACAACCAAATATTTGTAGAACTTTATTATTTAATTAATAGTTGTTCTAGTACTAATATTATACAATATTTATATAAGTAATATATACACACACATAAGTAAGTCAATAAATATTATTTGGTCAAAAATTATAAAAGTGTTATTATATTGGTTACCTAAATAACATGAAAAGTCAACAAAATATCATTTAGTCAAATTTTTCAAAAGTGTTACCAGATTGACTTAATTGTAAAATTATATATAAATAAAATACCAAGGTATTACACACCACTTTCCCGTAAGTGCTTGAAAGTTTCTGTTGGACGTTAGCCTCCCATAATACAACGAAGACACTGGTAAATCTTTGTTCTTAAGATTTTTGGGGAACTGAATTTGTGTCTGTACTCTATCACCAATACAAAAGTTGGAGGCGAAACAAAAATGATAACAAGATGCAAATGCAGAGAGTGTTTGCAGTGATTGTTCAAAACCATGTTTTTCAATTGTGGAGGTCGTCTCCTTTTATAGGAGAAGATGCATTACTGATTAAATAGCCACATTGATGATGAAACGATTTCATCATAAAATAGGCAAGTCTGTCATGAATGAGAGTTGTAGAAAACCAAAGAACAATTAACAAAACGTCGGTTTGTCTGAGTATTACAAATTTGGTCTGACATTCGTGTCTGCGAGACGCACTCGCACATGAGTTCGGTAGCCCGAAGACTAAATAGGACCATGATTTGTACCCCCCCCCAAGCAGGTGCGCGCGTGAGAAAGAACCTCTACTCTACACAAGCTTTCCCTTAACACATAAGACACTTATTTATAAACCACTCATGCTTTTGTTAATTTCCCAATGTGGGATAAACTCACTTCCAACACCACACTTTAAACAATCATAACTTATTCATCCAAACACAAATTTGGTCAAATAAATATATGATTTCGATATTCTCATGGAGTAGAACATATTCTCACAATTATCTTTGTCATGGAGTAGAACATATTCCCACAATTATCTTTTTCATTACACAAATGACTCATAAAGAAGTTTGTGCCTCAAGATTGCACAATTTCATTAATTATACACAATTTTTCCAACAAGTGGAAGTTAACGTAGACCTTAGTTTGATAGAAAATGGAACTGCAGACCTTATTCGACTAATGTAGAAGATAATCCTCGAGAGTGCAAAAGGGGGTAAGCTATGGAGCCAAAGTGTAATCAGCCGTAAATAAGTGTCAGCTAATCTAATAAAAACACCAATTAGTAAGCATATAAGATAATCACTTGTGATATCCTAAGTTATTATTTTCTAAGATATTAGTTAACTACATCTATTTATATCTTATTTGGGTGATGCTTTACGTTAAGCTCATATTATTGATGTGTAGCCATTGATATCATAGGTCTTTCTGAAGCTTAGTTTTTTTGTTTTTTGTTTGTTTGTTTTTTTTTTTTTTTGAGATGTTATTTTTACAATTTTACACTTAATTTGCTTCCTACTTTGATTGATGGGTTTTCCTCTCACATAGGCATTATTCACACAATATCGTAATATTTAAAATAAAATCAATAGATTTTTCTAAATTATTGTTTTGAGTCAAGCATGACCCCGTTTTTAACGGAGGGACTATATACGTTCAATGAAGATGAAGTGACATATTTCAATCAATTGAGATATATATTATATGCAAATATTAACAAGTTGTTTGTGTGCAGTCACTTTGTATTTTCGTCCCGAACGTCGTTCCTTATGTTGTTCAATCCAGCCTTGTCATCGGACACCGACAACGTACACAATTTAACAACATTTGGCATCTCTTGTTCCTGTTCCTGCACCTTTGGATTCATAGTATGACAATATTAGAACGTAATGTTAAATGTTATATGAAATATGAGTCCTAGCATAAAACTAAGTGGTTTTTATTTTCTATCAAACAGTATGACTACCATCTCAAGTCGGAAGGTTGTGTCGAACCCCAATAGAAGTATATGACTTTATTGCTAATGGTCTTCTAACAAGGAGGACAACCGACCAAGTAAAAAATGCGATAGAGGCACACATGGTAATTAAGCTCCATTATCTTTAAACTTAATAATGTATCCCTTTAAGGGTTGATTTAACCATTCTGCGTGTTTTGAAATTTATGCACTTCATAGGGTTATCTTTTAGAGGAACAACAACAAAAAAGGGGAAGTAATTCCAACCTCAATAACAAGGATTCTACAAATGAGGAAGACAATGTTCCGGATGGAGACGAAGATCCTAATGTCGTTCCTCTCCTTGACTTTGAAATATGTCAATGGTTAGCATGATGAGGAATTTTTATTGCAATATCCTAGTCATGACATGAAGAGAAAGAGAACAACAAAGGGGCAGCCAGTCCAACCTTAGTAATAAGGATTCTACAAATGAGGAAGACAATGTTTCGGATGGAGAAGAAGATCCTAACGTCGTTCCTTTCATTGACTTTGAAATATGTCAATGATTAGCATGACGATAAATTTTTATTGCAATATCCATGTCATGACATAAATTTGAATATACATTTGCAACTCTTTATTCTGATTTGAACTATATATTGCAACTCCATTTAAGACGTATTTCTTAGATACTAAAGGATCTCGTAAATAATTGTATTGAAGGGGTTGAAACTCATGAATATTTCTAGAATACTTTTCATTGATGTTTGTGATATATATGTACGTATTTGTGTATGTATGCATGTATATATGTCATGTATCAAGTACTCACCGATTGTTGTGGACTTTAAGCTACATATGGTCTTCCCTAATCATACAAAAGACACATTTTGAGTTACATTGCAATCTAAAGCCATGTATGTGTGTGTATACACGGGTGGATCCAAGATTTTGGTACCACATGGGTGTTTTTAAAAATATATTATAAACAATAATAACTGTGCAAAATAGCGTCATTAATCAAAAAAAGAAGCTGCATGATGCGTCCAAAATCTTCCAGACGCACTGGATTCTTCCAGCTGGATACCTGGCTTTCAACGTATCCTTCAATCTTCAAAGCCCAACTCTGCAATCAAGTCAAGTAAACCGTGAACTAGGCAGGGGCACTCCCTGTAAAAGCCCTCCAGCGTGATAATTAGCCCAAATACGCAAGAGAGTATAGAATTTGGCAGAGTTTAGGCAAGCTATCAGAATCACATACCTCCCCCCTTCATTTTGAGGGGCTTTTATAGTTGTCGGAGAGAATAACCGATCATAACTGCCCACTAACATTCATGGCATTGATGGCGGGCATATTAACTGCCCCATTAACTGTCCCATTAACCACAACGGTCAAATGGAGAATTATCCGGACATAACCGTCCTCAACTGACAATAACTCTTAAATGAACGAGCATAGCACATCATGCTCGCTACATGTTCCTGCTCGCTGGTCAAGCCCCCAGCTCGCTTACACTTCTTGCTCGCTGAAAGTTGAAAACCCCTGCTCGTGGTATACAAAACCATTTAACTCCTCCCTTGTACCCTTGACCTTGAGATGCTCGTGCACTGCCTGTGAATGATGATCACGTGCCGCACATACGACCCATGTTTTGGGCCTATTGGGCCTGGCAGCTCAGTAGCCCCCTACTCCTTGTCTACCGAGTATTCATGCTCGAAGCGAGGAGAAGGACTTAGAATTAAAAAATATTTCCCAAAGCATAATTAAATCCTTTTAATGTATGAATCAAATTGTCCACGATCAAAGGTTTAAGGAGATGGTTGCCCAAAAGGTTTTTAGAAAACCATTTTTAGAAAGCCAAGCCGTCAGCCGCCGCTTCTTTGAAGGGACATGCCCGTTTTCCAACAAGGCATTAATGCCGCCTCGAACGTTGAGCCTTGGAACCTGAGCCCTAATGATGGGCGACCCCCAAGTGATGGTTCCGCCATGTATAAAAGCGGAAGACTTCCCCCCATTCCAACTTTTATCGTTTAAAAGATTTTGAAGCCGACAGAGAAACTCACCTCTGCATTTGAAGATTGCTTTGGCACCAATCTTGCTCATACCAGCACTCGATCTACAACTATCACCCAAGATCTGAAGCCCCCATTCTTTGACGAAACAAAAAAGGTATTTTCTTCGATTTCTGTTTCTATATCTTCTCCATACTTTCCTTGCTTTAAACCCGAATTAGGGTTTTTCAGCATTATTTTTCCCTATTCAGACTCTTCTTCAATTAATCTATTTGAAGACTTGGATTTAGAGCGTAGATTACCAAAATGTAAGCCTTTAAATTCCGATTCCTTCAATTCATCTTGCTCTCGCTTCTATCACCCAACTACTCCAGACTGAATAAAGGGAATCGAGGAATACATGATCGGTGCCCTGTTCACCGATCTCATGACAGGCTCTTGCCATGGGTTTTTATTTGATTTATGTTTGCCCGACTACCCGAGCAAGGTTTAACATGTGGTCCTCGATTCCTGTTTCCTGTAGGATGTCCAGCGACGATACCCAATCAGAAATTGAAGGCCGGAGCTATGACCATGGTGCTCCCGAAGAAAACCCACCATCTACAAGTTTCAGCTCTGAGGAAAGCGAGCAAGAAGAGATTACCTTGATTCCGCGTAGATGAAAACCGCAACACTTAACAGAACAAGAAACGAGCAAAAACCAACAAAACCTTTCCGAAAATGATCGAGCAAAAAACCTTCCCTGCTCGAGTAATTACCAACCCGGACAAAACCAAAATTCCTCCATACGAATCGTTCCCAACATCCCTCCTTCGATCAAATGGGACGAATTGACTTCTGAAGATGAGGTCAGTACCTGGTTTTATTCCTTAGGCATGGATCACAAACACTACCGGGTTCGAGCTTTTGACCTAGATATCAATGAAAAAGGGCATAATTACCAAGGAGACAAAATGGTCTTCTATTTCGACTTTTTCTTGGAAGGGCTTCGCCTCCCCCTTGACCCATTCGTAGTAGAATTCTTAAATGAAACCAATTGACTTCCCTGTGATCTGACCCTTATAACAAAGAAGGTTTCGATGGCATATCTGTTCTGGGGCTACTCGGGTTCGAACCCGAAATGACCTTATTTAGGAAGTTTTTCCTATTTTCTTTAGACAAAAAATCTGGGCGTCTCACAGGACGCTCGAACCCCAACTACTTTAAACTTCTGAGTGACGGCCCAAATAAAGTAGATGGCTGGGATGGGAAAGCCCTATTAGTTGAATCAAGTGTCGGTTGGCCATTTGCTCCCTATCTTCACGACTATGGACTCCCTGAGTACGACGAGAATGCTTTCCGAGCTGGCGAACCCAAGATAGCAAGGGCCTTCAGATCGTTGCTCGGAGTAAAAGAAGGACGAGATGGCCGAGCTGGACAAGACTTCGTACTTGATTGGCGAGCCCTCACATCTGACTTAGCCTTTCTTCGAGATCCAATGTCACGGCCAATGTCACTTTAAACAAATTCCCCAGCGAATGCCTTGAATGTGCACGAACTGGAACCAACTGCACACCATCTTTTTCTCTTACTGGTCTACTCTTTAACTCTGCTCTTCATGTTGATCTCACAAACTTATTATCTTTTATTTTTCTTATACTCTTGTTCTAACTCTTGCAGACATGAGGCAATTGACCGATGTTAACAAATTCCTCCAAGCCGCCAAAAAAGGAGCGAGCAAAAGGAACAAGCACTTGTCTACCGAAACTGCTGTTGCCCTTCCAACAATTCCAACCAGTACCTCTGGGCGTGGTACCAAACGAAACCAACCAGAACCAAGCCAACCAGCTACACTCACTGCCCCAAATCCTGCCATCCAAAGGATTGACCAAGCTCCCCCAAGCACCCATCTTGCCACTAACACTGTTGCTCCAAGCCAAAGTCCCTCGAGGGAAAAAAGGAGCAGGCACCGAGCAGACAAAGTCGTGCTCGAAGACACTACCCCACCCATACCATCATGGAACCAAGACAACTTCCTTATGCCCGATGATCGGGAGAAAGCTGGGCCCCTTATCGCCGAGATTACTAACGTGCCCGCTCTGGATAAAATCAATATTTTTAAACGCAGTGGGTACCCAACAACTGTGGGACTTGGACTGATGAAAAGGCTTCGACACGGAGGAGTTCGAAAGAAAAGCACTGACCAAGCAAGCTCGGTTTTGGTAGGAGAAGTCGGGATGTGCTTGACCGAGGTAAACACTTTTCTCGTAATCCATCCATCCTTTAACATTCCACAAATACCAACTACATCTTTATTTGTAGATCGCCACCAAGACGGAACTAATGTAAGAACGGCTTGTTGACAACATCAACTCGAATGTCGCGTTGTTGAAAGAAAAGAACCAACTGGAGGAGACCGTCAACTCGTGCCGAAACAAGCGAGGAGACTCTCACTAGTAAAGTGACCGAGCTCTCCAAAGTCGAGGCGAGAAGAAAAAGCTTGAGTCCCATCGGATTTCTCCAAGAAATCAAGAAGAAGCATCTCGATAATATCTCTGGAGTCCGAAAAGAACTCCGTGACACCTAAGCACAACTGGAAGAAACCAAGGCCACGGTTGCCAACCTGGAGAAGAAGCTGAAGGAAATGCAATCTCTTCCAAGCGAGGAGCAGAAACAAAGCATTATCGAGATTTACAAAGATTCTGAAGACTTTGCTGCTTGCGTGGAAAGTGAAGCCTATCCCTTCTTCCTCCAGGGAATAAACCATGTGCTAAGGCAAATCTCGTGCAGCGGGCTGGAAATCCGACCAGGCGCTCGCCAAGTGGGGTACCAACCCGCCTTTACGTCATACGCCCGCCCTGGCCATGCTCTTGTTCCGTACACCGAGGACGAGCTAGAATCCATTGCTGAGGCTGATGCGGAAAAAGGCTTATCTCCATGGACCCCTCCTCCAGTTGCCGAAGTCAACATCAGCGAACTCATGACCCAAACCTGGAGATCTCAAGCACAGCCCAAAGAAAATGAAGGCACCACCGACCAAGCCGATGAAGACGATGTAGTCATCCTCGAGGCCACCCCCGAAGGAACAACTGATCCCAACCAAGTAGCCCCTAGCAACACTCCTCCGAATGCATGAAGTTTCCCTTTTTGGCCTGCGTGCCATGATCTCCAAAAACAATTTATCTTTGGTCTTCAAACAATTTAAATTTCTGGTTTTGTAATATCTGCAACCTCTTGGTTTTGTTGAATGTTTACATTTTGCAATGAATGCTTATATTGTGTCTGCTTGCATTCTAACATTTCAACTATGAATTAACTGACTTGAACACCAACTCCTTTTCCCGAGCAAAGGCAACCTATGCTCGTGAAAGAGAATAATCATGTATAATTGAAAAAAGCAATCAACTCGAACACCAACTCTTTTCACGAGCAGAAATAACTTATGCTCGTGAAAGAGAATAAGCGAGGATAATAAGAAAAGCAATTATCTCGAACACCAACTCTTTTCACGAGCATAAATAGCTTATGCTCGTGAAAGAGAATAATCGAGAACATATTATCTTGCTCAAACACCAACTTTCACATCGGATCAGAGAATTTCCTTGCCTTGAGTCAAAAGTATAATTGAGCTTTACATTAAACATTATAAGCTGAACACATCTGCTTATTCATTCCATTATCACTTTGCAAAATAAGAGAAAGAAATAAACGAATTACATATTACCCATCACCGATAATATTTCTTCAGATGATCTGCATGCCATAGGTGTTTCAGCTCGCTTCCATCCTCTGTTCATAGCATATAAGTGCCTTCATTAACAATTCTGGCAATCTGAAAAGGATCATCCTCTGTTCGTAGCATATCTGACTTCTTTGGAGATGATTCGCCGTCGGATTTTGATGGTGTCGATATTGGTCGACTCTTTGTATATATGGGTGAGCGGGTCAACCACCAGCACTTTCTTTATCCTATGGCCCCAGTGACGCCACCTACACCACCACCAGGGTGATCGTTCCCGATCTCTTGCAAAATAGATACCAGTGTTTGGCAGGATATACTGTCTCTCGGGAGGAGTATCCCATTATGCTATATGAGGAGTTCCTAAGGACAGTACTCCACCCTGTTCCTGTAGCAGCGAGGCGTGCATCAGATGTTTCTGATAAGCCGATGCCTTCACGCCTGGTTCATGATGCCCAGTCGGATTACTTTATTCCTGCTGAAGATTTCTCCACCTTCCAGTATTCTAGCGAGTCGAGGTTCTCACATCAATAACCCTAAATTCATAGGGACCAAAACAAGGTAGGTTACACTCTTGCGAGTCTCGGGACTTCGATTGAAGTCCTAAAATATCAATAATCACATCTCACTCATAAATCATTCAAATGTCTCTCATTCAAGATCACACATTGGTGAACCAGATTTTAATAAACCCCATAGAACCTCATCCTAGAGTCGTAAAGACCATAATAAACTATTTTGTAACTCAGATGAGTCAAGACACTAAGTTTCATAAACTAGGTCATAGAGCCTACATGATAGATACTTGTAGCATACTTGTAGCTAGTTGTGACAAAGAAGAGAGGGTAGAAGCATACCTAGCTTGGTACAAAACCAAAGGAAAAAGGAATTTCAAACCATAGAGAATGATCTCCTTGTCAAGGGGAATGCGTAGCCAGTCTCGGATCAAGAATCGGGTCACTGGAGCTTCGAGAACCTTCAAGACACACACCAATCTCACCACAATTCACCCACACAAGTTCTCTCAAGCTATGGCTGAAAATGGATGGTTGTAGGAAGTGTAAGGATTGGAGAGCTACATATATTTCAATCCACAAAGGTTTAAGGAATGAGTGGAATACATGTGTTACTTTCTAATAGGTTAGGATTAAGTCCTAATTGAGAACTTAAGGTTAATAACTTGGATTAGGATTAGGTTAGACTAATTAGGGTCTAATTACACTGATTAGGGTCACTAAATGGTTAGACTCATTAAGGTTGAATAGGTAAATAGGCTAAAAAAATACAAAATCCCCGTTTGCTAAATCAGGGGGCATGCGATCGCATGCTCCCCAAGCCATGTGACCGCATGGTCCAATGACCATGGTTCACAAAAGTTCTGCCCACCTTGCGAGGGCATGCCCGAAACACCTTGCAACTAGAAGGTCTGAAGGTCTGAAAAACTCATATTTTAGGCCTAGAATTAACCCCAAACAACCACAATATCAAAGGGCTTGATCTATCCTCCCTAAACACAACCGAAATACACGAACCATGTGCGGAACAAAGGTAGCGAATTGAAGGACGAGAACTTGGAATAACTTTCCAACGATTGATCCAATGATTCAACAAGTACTAACAAATAATAATAAACACATTAAGGATTAAGGTATGAACTAGAATACTTCTATAACGTCACATTATGATTCATGAGTATCGAAACTCCAAAGACTTAGGGAATCTATCCCCTAGGAAGTCTAACACTCAAGGCAATAAGAAATGCTACGGCCATTCGGCACGCAAAACAAGAAAGTCAAACATATGAAGGTTCGGGGTCTTACAATTAATTTATTGACATTATTTAATTATTTATGTTGTTTAAATTAATCTATTATTGGTTTTGCCTTTATTGGTTGTTACTAATTAATTATTATCAATTAAACCTTTTAGAGAAAGGTTATTCATGGAAGAAATTATCTATTAGGGTTTTTGCATCTTTAGGATTTATATTGTTAAGAGTTTTATAAATTAATTTTGTTTTAATTGTTTATATAGTTAGAATATATTATTTAATTGTTTTACCTTTCTTGGTATTTAACTTGATTTAATTATTTATTTATTATACCTTTTATAGAAAGGATATTTTAGAGATTTTGTTTTTAGGACTTGTATATATTAGTTTGTGTTTCTAGGGTTGTGCCGTGTTGTTAGTTTCCCCTACACGGCTGTCCTATTGTTGACCTATTTATAAGTGGTATATAATATGTGTAAATATGGTAAGTGAATATAACTTTGCATTAGAGTCCTTATTTAATACATTAACATACTAATTGTTTATGGTAAGTATGCTTTCTTGTTGTACAAGGTTTCTAGGTACTCTTGGGGCATATAAATAAAAGAGGACATTCACCATTGAAGATGACGGAGTAACAACTTAGAAGAGTAAACACAATATAGAGAAAGAGAAATTTATCGAAGAACTGTTGTTGTAGTTTGAATGTATTGTTGAATGAAGATACATCGAAGCCTTCATTCATTATGTCACCAGCACAGTCTTCTGTTTACATTTTCTATTGTTTTGTTAAAAGCTTTTTAGCGTATATCAGTCTAGGTAGTCTGATGTGTTTATATTATTCAATGTCGCATTTGCCGTATAGAGCTTTTTATAAATTCCACTTTGTTAGTTTGTCAAATGTAATGTGCTTAACTCATATTTTACTAGTGGAATCTTTTTTGCCACGAGGCACGATCAGTAAGTTATTATTTATTGATCAAAAGTATATCTCTCGTGTTCAAAGTTTCTTTATACTTTCTTCTTACTATTTTTATTTTTTTATTTCCACTACATTCACTTCAATGATCAACAATGAATTCTTCATTGAGCAGTTCATTACATTTTTCTTTAAACGTTTTTATTAAACTTTACGTTACGTTTTATTATTTTGTGTTTATGTTTTTATTTATAGTTTATTAGTTAATCATTGTAATTCTAGTTACAATCAATCTTTCATCTGAATGTGTTCCGGTGACTCAATGTGTTCTTGTGCTTCTATTTGCTTGATGTAATGCTTCAGCTTCTTGTTGACGCTCAAGTTCCATTTCTTTTCTAGTCGATGCCATGGGTCTTCTTTTTTTCCTGTTATATATTTTATTGAAGACTCTTCATGTAAACATAAAAAAAAACCTTATTAATCAATTGAATAAACACATTAAGGTGTGTTCGACTGATGAATGGATGAACACGCCTTGATGTGTTCGACTAGTGCTGGATGAACACGCTTTGATGCGTTCATCAAACCAGGTCCAACCGAACTTTCTCTACACATATCCCAAATAGCTTGAAGATATTGATACTTAAATTATATCTTTTTTTTCTTCTTAAGGGGGGCGTGGGAAGGGATCGAACACGAGACCTCACACATTGTAAAGTCTCATCTCTACCATCGAGCCACCCCTTGGGGAGCTACTTAAATTAGATCTAAAATTAGTATTCAAACACAAAATTCTTTAACAAATAATGTATTTCATAATCATAAACTTCAAAATTTAGGAGGATGAAAATTCATACATATGGTTGAGCTTGAAGACATTGTTATTGATGAGTTGTTTTGAGCTTTAAAATAAAGAGAGAAAGAGATGGGAAAAATGTTGTTGTTGCTTCAAAATAGAAAGAGAGAGCTTGAGTTGCCTTTGTTTTGAGTTCTTTTCTTCGTATAAAAATGAGGAAGATGGGACTCTGTTTTGCAATAGGTAGGAGGGCATTTGCTGACCTAGTTGGTAATTGAATTGGTTTGTAAATTAATTGGTAGGAAGGGGTATGTTGATAATTAAATAGGTTAAGTGGTTATTAATTGGGTTGAATGGAAAATGGTAAAATAGGTACTTAGGATGGGGTGCGAGAAAGTGATGTGGGGAAATAGTGGGGTGTAGAGAGGGTTTGGGGGTGTGGTTAGCCAAGCACATAAAAGATTAGGGTTATTTAGAAATTTTGGTAAATTCAGTCGATCCACTTTCAAAAGTTTTCAATCGCCGGTCCATCATCTTTTTTTTTAAATCGGAAAAAATCATTTTTGGTGGCGAAGGAAAAATTACAAGCCGTACAACTTTTAAAACATGTTTTCAAATAAATCAAGCTATTTTTTTTAGACATATCTT
>CM028378.1:117944956-118002164 GCA_013146195.2 Codonopsis lanceolata
GCATCGGGATGCATTGACTTGATTTTGGAGGACCAAAATCAATCCAAAAACTCGATGCCAACCCGGCATCGGGTTGAATTTGACTTGATTTTGCGGGACCAAAATCAATCGAAACTCGATGCCAACCACGGCATCGGGTTGGTGACTTGGATTTGGAGGACCAAAATCAATCCAGAACCTCTGATGCCAAGACCTGGCATCAGGATGCATTTGACTTGATTTTGGAGGACCAAAATCAATCTAGAAACTCTGATGCCAACCCGGCATCTGATTTTGGGACCAAAATCAATCGAAGCTGAAGTACCCCTAACCTCGGGTTGAATGACTTGATTTGCGGGACCAAAATCAATCCGAACCTCGATGCCCCCACGGCATCGGGTTGAATTGACTAGATTTTGGAGGACCAAAATCAATCCGGAAACTCGATGCCAACCCCGGCATCGAGTTGCATTGAATGGATTTTGCAGGACCAAAATCAATGAAGAAGCTCTGATGCCAACCCCTGGCATCAGGTTCCATTTGACAGAAATTTCAAAAAAAATTGATAACAAAGATTCAACAATTTTTTCAGGACCACAAAACAACATCCAATTTCTGTTCGTCAATTCCAATAATCAAACTCATAAATTCTTCAGTTCGTCAACTAAAATATAATCAACATTACACTGAATCTCTACATGTCCTAGAATTGTGATTACAACATTTATTACATCTACTACATTTATGTTTCCTTGTACTACTCTGAATTTCACCCTTGGATGCAATTACGGCTTCTTCTTAGGCCGTCCGGGCAATTTCTTCATTCACCATTGGGGGTAAGATTACTGAAGCTTCTGATGATTTTTGAATCTCATACTTATAAGTTGTTGGAACTGGAATCAGGCTTCCCTCGTAGCACTTGACATAATAACTATTTAAAAAGTATTTATCAATTATGTCTTCAACTGCTCTCTGTGCTCTGACAATAACAACAACATCAACATCATGACAGCATGGGAAGCCTTGAATCTGCCATTGATAGCAAGAACATGTTCGACAATCCAAATCAACTCGCACAGTAGGATTAGATACAACTTCATAAATAGAGTTAGTAGCTTTCATAACCTGCCATGACATACCAAATTTCAAATTCTCTATCCACTTTTTATCCATCTTAGCACAAAGAAGCTTGTTCCATTTCAAACCATTATTCAGCCTTTCGACAAACCATACCATAAGTTTTTTTCTTATACAGTCCACCATACAAGTGATAGGAAGTCCTCGAGCATCAATAATCCAATTGTTGAATGACTCTGCAGCATTTGATGTAAGTTCAGAATAACGATTATCAGAACAATGTGCAATGGCCCAATTCTGAAAAGGAAGGTCAACCAAAAAATCTAAGGCAATCTGTCCACAAACTCCTTTAAATACCTCAAGCTTCTTCTCAAACAACTCAACTGTAGGCGCATAAGCACATTCTTTAAATTTTAAACAAATATTCTTGCGAAAGGAAGAACGCTTGCCACCACACATATCTTTCAAATTACGACAAAGATGAACCAAACAAAAAAATGCTTAGAACTACCAAAAACATCTGGAATCGCTTGCATCAACCCAACATTCCGATCTGATACAATAAGCACATCACGACCATTAACTGCTTCTTTTACTTTTGAAAGAAACCAATGCCAATTATCATAATTTTCTGAACTTACAACAGCAAAGGCAAATGGAAATAGTCCTATATAAAAACAAAAATGAAATATTCAAATTAGTAAAACAACAACTTTCACATCAAAACACATAGAAAACACAAACCAATATAAGTGTCACGTACAACTTACCTTGATTACCATCCTTCGCCGTGGCGGATAAGAGAGTTGACTTACATCGAGATTTCATAAATGTCCCATCTACAAACAATATAGGCCGACAATAATTAAAACCATCCAAACATGCGAAAACATATGAATAACAAATTGAAACATTTTGAAATGGAATCGATTCAATAAATGCCAAAGCTGCGGGATTACTCTTCTTCAAAGCTTCAACATACCACTTTGCGACTCATCAAGCGATTCATCATAACTACCAAATACCTTATTACGAGCAACCTCAACACTTCTCCATCTTTGTCATATATGATATCTCAACCCCATAATGGATCTAACATACTCGATTACATCCTTTGCGAGAATAATTTGGTGACTCGAACATTATCACAAATAAAATCTGCAATTACATTATAACCCATCCTTTTTGATTTCTTAACTCCATCAATAAAAGAAACTTTGCAACTGTGTGTAAGATTGCACTTCTTTATAATTATAGAATTATCAACATTAGAAACAACACACTTGATGAACCAATCACATTTATCAATGAATTTATTACCACAAACAACAGTAGCCCTCTTACTCTCATTCCTAGCAAAAACATATTCAAATCCAAGTTTCATAGAATATTTCATAAGTTCAGTACGAAACTCTCTCATGCCACCTTTAAATATTTGTCCAGATCCGGTGATAATCTCTTCCCAACCAACTGATAACAAATTACTGGAAGATGGAACAGGAAAAAAATCATAAGCAGGATAACTTTCATTATCAATTTCAGCAAAACCAACATCAACAGATTTACTATTATGAGAAGAAGAAGCATCCAAACTACTCCTAGAAGGACCAAAATCACCCTTTGACTTATGAGAAGAAGAAGCATCCAAACTACTCCTAGAAGGACCAAAATCAACCTTTGACCCCAAATCATTCTCTACACCATCAACAATTGCACCCAAAACATCAATAACATCTACTAAAATAACATAAATGCTTAGAATTTTACCCAGCACCAACATATTCAAAAAATCTTCATCATTTGATAAAATACAATTCTGATGAGGTCCAAGAGAATATCTCAATCTCAAAGTTTCAACATTAACAGAATATTTGCTTGTAATTGATAACAGCAAATCAGAAAACTCAAAACCATCTGTAACCCTTTTCACAATTGTCTCTCCCCTAAATTTCAGCAAAATCATAACACTGGACTCCATTAACAATGAGATCCTCTTGCTTGCTCAACTGTTACATAAGGAAACAAAATCATTTATGATCAAGGAGAAAGGTGAAAGTGAAGATATACACACTTTGGACAATTCAAAATAAATCTATCACTTAGGAAAATGTTCCCCAATAATATATTTCTAGTCTTAAAGCCTCAATCTCAATCGCAAGGCATTATATTTTTTATCACAATGAAACATATACAAAAGTCTATATTCTTCCTTAACAATGCATAAGTATGCGATGCTTATGAACCCATTAGACAGAAGTATAGAAGGAGTTTCAAGTAGGATGCCTGACAGCATCCAGCTTATAACATAACAAAACTACTCTTAAGATCAATTTAATCAAACTTAAAATGAAATTCATTTGACTTTCATACCAAAATGAATTACATCTGCTATCTCATAGTTTACCAATACTTCACATATCTATCATTCACAATTGAGCAATTGTCTAAACTCTGATGCCAAGACCTGGCATCAGGATGAATTTGACAGCATTATGTAGGAACAAATCAATACAGAAACTCTGATGCCAAGACCTGGCATCAGGATGCATTTGACAGCAATATGCAGGACCAAAATCAATCCAGAAACTCTGATCCCAAGCGCCAAGCCCTGGCATCAGGATGCATTTGACAGTATTTTGGAGGACCAAAATCAATCAAGAAACTCTGATGCTAAGCCCTGGCATCAGGATGAATTTGACAGTATTATGCAGTACCAAATTAATACAGAAACTCTGATGCCAAGCCCTGGCATCAGGATGCATTTGACAGTATTTTCGAGGACCAAAATCAATCCAGAAACTCTAATGCCAATCCCTGGCATCAGGATGCATTTGACATTATTATCCAGTACCAAATTAATCCAAAAACTCTGATGCTAAGCCTTGGCATCAGGATACATTTGACATTATTTTGCAGAAACAAAATCAATCCAGAAACTATAATGCCAAGCCCTGGCATCAAGAAACCTAAGGCATATAATTGAGAATGAAAGAATTTTTAAAGCGACATACCTTTCAATCGAATTGCTGGAATTTCTCAAATCGTCAATTCAAAATTTTGGGGAAAATTTTGGGGAAATTTGGCGGCGTAAGCAAAGCGAAAGCCGAACTGAGAAGCGGGGGCATAAGCGAAATGAAGCTATGAACGCGGGGTGGGCGCTGGGAGAGGACGACGTACTTTTTCCCCGATGCAAAGAAATAAAGGGTTGTAACGTAATTTTGCCCTAAAATTGTATCTAAAAGATATGTCTAAAAAATAGCTGGATTTATTTGAAAACATGTTTTAAAAGTTGTACCGGCTTGTAATTTTTCCTAGTTTGTTCGCCACCAAAAATGACTTTTTCCGATTTAAAAAAAAAAAAAAGATGATGGACCGAAGCGATTGAAAAACTTTTGAAAGTGGATCGACTCGAATTTACCAAAAATTCTAAATACACCGACCCTAATCTTTTACAGGCTTGGCTAACCACACCCCCAAACCCTCTCTCTACACCCCACTATTTCCCCACATCACTTTCTGCACCCCATCCTAAGTACCTATTTTACCATTTTCCATTCAACCCAATTAATAACCACTAACCTATTTAATTATCAACATACCCCTTCCTACCAATTAATTTACAAACCTTCAATCCTTACCAACTAGGTCGGGCAACAGCCCCTCCTACCTATTGCAAAACAGAGTCCCATCTTCCTCATTTTTTATACGAAGAAAAGAACTCAAAACAGCAGCAACTCAAGCTCTCTCTTTCTATTTTGAAGCAACAACAACATTTTTTGATCTCTTTCTCTCTTTATTTTAAAGCTCAAAACAACTCATCAATAACAATGTCTTCAAGCTCAACCATATGTATGAATTTTCATCCTCCTAAATTTTGAAGTTTATGATTATGAAATACATTATTTGTTAAAGAATTTTGTGTTTGAATACTAATTTTAGATCTAATTTAAGTAGCCCCTAAGGGGGTGGCTCAGTGGTAGAGATGAGACTTTACAATGTGTGAGGTCTCAGGTTCGATCCCTTCCCACGCCCCCCTTAAGAAGAAAAAAAAGATATAATTTAAGTATCAATATCTTCAAGCTATTTGGGATATGTGTAGAGAAAGTTCGGTTGGACCTGGTTTGATGAACGCATCAAAGCGTGTTCATCCAGCACTAGTCGAACACATCAAGGCGTGTTCATCCATTCATCAGTCGAACACACCTTAATGTGTTTATTCAATTGATTAATAAGGTTTTTTTTTATGTTTACATGAAGAGTCTTCAATAAAATATATAACAGGAAAAAAAGAAGACCCATGGCATCGACTAGAAAAGAAATGGAACTTGAGCGTCAACAAGAAGCTGAAGCATTACATCAAGCAGCAGAAGCACAAGAACACATTGAGTCACTGGAACACATTCAGGATGAAAGATTGATTGTAACTAGAATTACAATGATTAACTAATAAACTATAAATAAAAACATAAACACAAAATAATAAAACAGAACAGAATGTTTAATAAAAACGTTTAAAAGAAAAATGTAAATGAACTGCTCAATGAAGAATTCATTGTTGATCATTGAAGTGAATGTAGTGGAAATAAAAAAATAAAAATAGTAAGAAGAAAGTATAAAGAAACTTTGAACACGAGAGATATACTTTTGATCAATAAATAATAACTTACTGATCGTGCCTCGTGGCAAAAAAGATTCCACTAGTAAAATATGAGTTAAGCACATTACATTTGACAAACTAACAAAGTGGAATTTATAAAAAGCTCTATACGAAGCAAATGCGACATTGAATAATATAAACACATCAGACTACCTAGACTGATATACGCTAAAAAGCTTTTAACAAAACAATAGAAAATGTAAACAGAAGACTGTGCTGGTGACATAATGAATGAAGGCTTCGATGTATCTTCATTCAACAATACATTCAAACTACAACAACAGTTCTTCGATAAATTTCTCTCTTCTCTATATTGTGTTTACTCTTCTAAGTTGTTACTTCCGTCATCTTCAATGGTGAATGTCCTCTTTTATTTATATGCACCAAGAGTACCTAGAAACCTTGTACAACAAGAAAGCATACTTACCATAAACAATTAGTATGTTAATGTATTAAATAAGGACTCTAATGCAAAGTTATATTCACTTACCATATTTACACATATTATATACCACTTATAAATAGGTCAACAATAGGACAGCCGTGTAGGGGAAACTAACAACACGGCACAACCCTAGAAACACAAACTAATATATACAAGTCCTAAAAACAAAATCTCTAAAATATCCTTTCTATAAAAGGTATAATAAATAAATAATTAAATCAAGTTAAATACCAAGAAAGGTAAAACAATTAAATAATATATTCTAACTATATAAACAATTAAAACAAAATTAATTTATAAAACTCTTAACAATATAAATCCTAAAGATGCAAAAACCCTAATAGATAATTTCTTCCATGAATAACCTTTCTCTAAAAGGTTTAATTGATAATAATTAATTAGTAACAACCAATAAAGGCAAAACCAATAATAGATTAATTTAAACAACATAAATAATTAAATAATGTCAATAAATTAATTGTAAGACCCCGAACCTTCATATGTTTGACTTTCTTGTTTTGCGTGCCGAATGGCCGTAGCATTTCTTATTGCCTTGAGTGTTAGACTTCCTAGGGGATAGATTCCCTAAGTCTTTGGAGTTTCGATACTCATGAATCATAATGTGACGTTATAGAAGTATTCTAGTTCATACCTTAATCCTTAATGTGTTTATTATTATTTGTTAGTACTTGTTGAATCATTGGATCAATCGTTGGAAAGTTATTCCAAGTTCTCGTCCTTCAATTCGTTACCTTTGTTCCAGACATGGTTCGGGTGTATTTCAGTTGTGTTTAGGGAGGATAGATCAAGCCCTTTGATATTGTGGTTGTTTGGGGTTAATTCTAGGCCTAAAATATGAGTTTTTCAGACCTTCAGACCTTCTAGTTGCAAGGTGTTTCGGGCATGCCCTCGCAAGGTGGGCAGAACTTTTGTGAACCATGGTCATTGGACCATGCGGTCACATGGCTTGGGGAGCATGCGATCGCATGCCCCCTGATTTAGCAAACGGGGATTTTGTATTTTTTAGCCTATTTACCTATTCAACCTTAATGAGTCTAACCATTTAGTGACCCTAATCAGTGTAATTAGACCCTAATTAGTCTAACCTAATCCTAATCCAAGTTATTAACCTTAAGTTCTCAATTAGGACTTAATCCTAACCTATTAGAAAGTAACACATGTATTCCACTCATTCCTTAAACCTTTGTGGATTGAAATATATGTAGCTCTCCAATCCTTACACTTCCTACAACCATCCATTTTCAGCCATAGCTTGAGAGAACTTGTGTGGGTGAATTGTGGTGAGATTGGTGTGTGTCTTGAAGGTTCTCGAAGCTCCAGTGACCCGATTCTTGATCCGAGACTGGCTACGCGTTCCCCTTGACAAGGAGATCATTCTCTATGGTTTGAAATTCCTTTTTCCTTTGGTTTTGTACCAAGCTAGGTATGCTTCTACCCCTCTCTTCTTTGTCACAACTAGCTACAAGTATGCTACAGTGTATCTATCATGTAGGCTCTATGACCTAGTTTATGAAACTTAGTGTCTTGACTCATCGGAGTTACAAAATAGTTTATTATGGTCTTTACGACTCTAGGATGAGGTTCTATGGGGTTTATTAAAATCTGGTTCACCAATGTGTGATCTTGAATGAGAGACATTTGAATGATTTATGAGTGAGATGTGATTATTGATATTTTAGGACTTCAATCGAAGTCCCGAGACTCGCAAGAGTGTAACCTACCTTGTTTTGGTCCCTATGAATTTAGGGTTATTGATGTGAGAACCTCGACTCGCTAGAATACTGGAAGGTGGAGAAATCTTCAGCAGGAATAAAGTAATCCGACTGGGCATCATGAACCAGGCGTGAAGGCATCGGCTTATCAGAAACATCTGATGCACGCCTCGCTGCTACAGGAACAGGGTGGAGTACTGTCCTTAGGAACTCCTCATATAGCATAATGGGATACTCCTCCCGAGAGACAGTATATCCTGCCAAACACTGGTATCTATTTTGCAAGAGATCGGGAACGATCACCCTGGTGGTGGTGTAGGTGGCGTCACTGGGGCCATAGGATAAAGAAAGTGCTGGTGGTTGACCCGCTCACCCATATATACAAAGAGTCGACCAATATCGACACCATCAAAATCCGACGGCGAATCATCTCCAAAGAAGTCAGATATGCTACGAACAGAGGATGATCCTTTTCAGATTGCCAGAATTGTTAATGAAGGCACTTATATGCTATGAACAGAGGATGGAAGCGAGCTGAAACACCTATGGCATGCAGATCATCTGAAGAAATATTATCGGTGATGGGTAATATGTAATTCGTTTATTTCTTTCTCTTATTTTGCAAAGTGATAATGGAATGAATAAGCATATGTGTTCAGCTTATAATGTTTAATGTAAAGCTCAATTATACTTTTGACGGGCAAGGAAATTCTCTGATCCGATGTGAAAGTTGGTGTTTGAGCAAGATAATATGTTCTCGATTATTCTCTTTCACGAGCATAAGCTATTTATGCTCGTGAAAAGAGTTGGTGTTCGAGATAATTGCTTTTCTTATTATGCTTTTCTATTACGCTTATTCTCTTTCACGAGCATAAGTTAAAAAAGAGTTGGTGTTCGAGTTGATTGCTTTTTCAATTATACATGATTATTCTCTTTCACGAGCATAGGTTGCCTTTGCTCGGGAAAAGGAGTTGGTGTTCAAGTCAGTTAATTCATAGTTGAAATGTTAGAATGCAAGCAGACACAATATAAGCATTCATTGCAAAATGTAAACATTCAACAAAACCAAGAGGTTGCAGATATTACAAAACCAGAAATTTAAATTGTTTGAAGACCAAAGATAAATTGTTTTTGGAGATCATGGCACGCAGGCCAAAAAGGGAAACTTCAAGCATTCGGAGGAGTGTTGCTAGGGGCTGCTTGGTTGGGATCAGTTGTTCCTTCAGGGGTGGCCTCGAGGATGACTACATCGTCTTCATCGGCTTGGTCGGTGGTGCCTTCATTTTCTTTGGGCTGTGCTTGAGATCTCCAGGTTTGGGTCATGAGTTCGCTGATGTTGACTTCGGCAACTGGAGGAGGGGTCCATGGAGATAAGCCTTTTTCCGCATCAGCCTCAGCAATGGATTCTAGCTCGTCCTCGGTGTACGGAACAAGAGCATGGCCAAGGCGGGCAGAAGGACAGAAAGGCGGGTTGGTACCCCACTCGGCGAGCAGTTCTGGTCGGATTTCCAGCCCGCTGCACGAGATTTGCCTTAGCACATGGTTTATTCCCTGGAGGAAGAAGGGATAGGCTTCACTTTCCACGCAAGCAGCAAAGTCTTCAGAATCTTTGTAAATCTCGATAATACTTTGTTTCTGTTCCTCGCTTGGAAGAGATTGCGTTTCCTTAAGCTTCTTCTCCAGGTCGGCAACCGTGGCCTTAGTTTCTTCCAGTTGTGCTTAGGTGTCTCGGAGTTCTTTTCGGACTCCAGAGATATTATTCAGAGATGCTTCTTCAGATTTCTTGGAGAAATCCAGATGGGACTCCAAGCTTTTCTTCTCTGCCTCGACTTTGGAGAGCTCGGTCACTTTACTAGTGAGAGTCTCCTCGGTTGTTTTCAGCTCGGCACGGACAGAGTTGACGGTCTCCTCCAGTTGGTTCTTTTCTTTCAACAACGCGACATTCGAGTTGATGTTGTCAACAAGCCGTTCTTACATTAGTTCCGTCTTGGTGGCGATCTACAAATAAAGATGTAGTTGGTATTTGTGGAATGTTAAAGGATGGATGGATTACGAGAAAAGTGTTTACCTCGGTCAAGCACATCCCGACTTCTCCTACCAAAACCGAGCTTGCTTGGTCGGTGCTTTTCTTTCGAACTCCTCCGTGTCGAAGCCTTTTCATCAGTCCAAGTCCCACAGTTGTTGGGTACCCACTGCGTTTAAAAATATTGATTTTATCCAGAGCGGGCACGTTAGTAATCTCGGCGATAAGGGGCCCAGCTTTCTCCCGATCATCGGGCATAAGGAAGTTGTCTTGGTTCCATGATGGTATGGGTGGGGTAGTGTCTTCGAGCACGACTTTGTCTGCTCGGTGCCTGCTCCTTTTTTCCCTCGAGGGACTTTGGCTTGGAGCAACAGTGTTAGTGGCAAGATGGGTGCTTGGGGGAGCTTGGTCAATCCTTTGGATGGCAGGATTTGGGGCAGTGAGTGTAGCTGGTTGGCTTGGTTCTGGTTGGTTTCGTTTGGTACCACGCCCAACGGTAGTGGTTGGAATTGTTGGAAGGGCAGCAGCAGCTTGGGTAGACAAGTGCTTGTTCCTTTTGCTCGCTCCTTTTTTGGCGGCTTGGAGGAATTTGTTAACATCGGTCAATTGCCTCATGTCTGCAAGAGTTAGAACAAGAGTATAAGAAAAATAAAAGATAATAAGTTTGTGAGATCAACATGAAGAGCAGAGTTAAAGAGTAGACCAGTAAGAGAAAAAGATGGTGTGCAGTTGGTTCCAGTTCGTGCACATTCAAGGCATTCGCTGGGGAATTTGTTTCCGTGACATTGGCCCCAGTATGGATGCGGAAGTTCGGGCTCAATGGCAACTCGTGGCTCGACTCCTTCCATGGGCCAATTTAGGATTCCGGCTCGTCGAAGAAGGGCTAAGTCAGATGTGAGGGCTCGCCAATCAAGTACGAAGTCTTGTCCAGCTCGGCCATCTCGTCCTTCTTTTACTCCGAGCAGCGATCTGAAGGCCCTTGCTATCTTGGGTTCGCCAGCTCGGAAAGCATTCTTGTCGTACTCGGGGAGTCCATAGTCGTGAAGATAGGGAGCAAATGGCCAACCGACACTTGATTCAACTAGTAGGGCTTTTCCATCCCAGCCATCTACTTTGTTTGGGCCGTCACTCAGAAGTTTAAAGTAGTTGGGGTTCGAGCGTCCTGTGAGACACCCAGATTTTTTGTCTAAAGAAAATAGGAAAAACTTCCTAAATAAGGTCATTTCGGGTTCGAACCCGAGCAGCCTGCAGGCAACTGTATATGCCATCAGAAACCTTACTGTTGTAAGGGTCAGATCGCAGGGAAGTGAATTGGTTTCATTTAAGAATTCTACTATGAATGGGTCAAGGGGGAGGCGAAGCCCTACCAAGAAAAAGTCGAAATAGAAGACCATTTTGTCTCCTTGGTAATTATGCCCTTTTTCATTGATATCTAGGTCAAAAGCTCGAACCCGGTAGTGTTTGGGATCCATGCCTAAGGAATAAAACCAGGTACTGACCTCATCTTCAGAAGTCAATTCGTCCCATTTGATCGAAGGAGGGATGTTGGGAACGATTTGTATGGAGGAATTTTGATTTTGTCCGGGTTGGTAATTACTCGAGCAGGGAAGGTTTTCTGCTCGATCATTTTCGGAAAGGTTTTGATGGTTTATGCTCGTCTTTTGTTTTGTTAAGTGTTGGGGTTTTCGTCTACGCGTAATCAAGGTAATCTCCTCTTGCTCGCTTTCTTCGGAGCTGGAACTTGTAGACGGTAGGTTTTCTTTGGGAGCACCGTGGTCATAGCTCCGGCCTTCAATTTCTGATTTGGTATCGTCGCTGAACATCCTACAGGAAACAGGAATCGAGGAACACATGTTAAACCTTGCTCGGGTAGTCGGGCAAACATAAATCAAATAAAAACCCATGGCAAGAGCCTGTCATAAGATCGGTGAACAGGGCACCGATCATGTATTCATCGATTCCCTTTATTCGGTCTGGAGTAGTTGGGTGATAGAAGGGAAAGCTAGATGAAGTGAAGGAATCCGAATTTAAAGGTTTACATTTTGGTAATCTACGCTCTAAGTCCAAGTCTTCAAATAGATTAATTGAAGAAGAGATTGAATAGGGAAAAATAATGCTGAAGAACCCTAATTCGGGTTTAAAGTAAGGAAAGTATGGAGAAGATATAGAAACAGAGATCAAAGAAAATACCTTTTTTGTTTCGTCGAAGAATGAGGGCTTCAGATCTCGGATGGTTGTTGTAGATCGAGTGCTGGTATAAGCAAGATCGGCGCCAAAGCAATCTTCAAATGCAGAAGTGAGTTTCTCTGTCGACTTCAAAATCTTTTAAGCGGTAAAAGTTGGAATGAGAGGAAGTCTCCCGCTTTTATACACGGTGGAACCGTCACTTGGGGTCGCTTATCATTTGGGCTCAGGTTCCAAGGCTCAACGTTCAAGGCGGCATTAATACCTTGTTGGAAAACGGGCCTGTCCTTTCAAAGAAATGGCGGCTGACGGTTTGGCTTTCTAAAAACGGTTTTCTAAAAACCTTTTGGGCAACCATTTGCTTAAACCTTTGATCGTGGACAATTTGATTCATACATTGAAAGGATTTAATTATGTTTTGAGAGATATTTTTAAATTCTAAGTCCTTCTCTTTGCTTGGAGCATGAATACTCGGTAGACAAGGTGTAGGGGGCTACTGAGCTGCCCAGCCCAATAGGCCCAAAACATGGGTCATATGTGCGGCACGTGACCATCATTCACAGGCAGTGCACGAGCATCTCAAGATCAAGGGTACAAGGGAGGAGTTAAATGGTTTTGTATACCACGAGCAGGTGTTTTTAACCTTCAGCGAGCAAGTGGTGTAAGCGAGCTGGGGGCTTGACCAGCGAGCAGGAACATGTAGCGAGCATGATGCGTTATGCTCGTTCATTTAAAGAGTTATTGTTAGTTGAGGACGATTATGTCCGGATAATTCTCCATTTGACCGTTGTGGTTAATGTGACAGTTAATGGGGTAGTTAATATGCCCGCCATCAATGCCACGAATGTTAGTGGGCAGTTATGATCGGTTATTCTCTCCGGCAACTATAAAAGCCCCTCAAAATGAAGGGAAGAGGTATGTGATTTTTAATAGCTAGCCAAAACTCTGCCAAATTTTACACTCTCTGGTATACTTGTGCTAATTCTCACGCCGGAGGGCTTTTGCAGGGAGTGCCCCTGCCTAGTTCACGGTTTCCTTGGTTTAATTGCAGAGTTGGGCCTTGAAGATTATAGGATACGTTGAAAGTCAGGTATTCAGTTGGAAAAGTCCAGTGCGTCTAGAAGATTTTGGACGCATCAATACTTATTTTTCAATCGATACTAAAGCTAGTCCTTTCAATCTTTGTTGAGACATTGTCGATCAAAAACTTCTTTCTGCCAAACCAGCAGTTACGAGAATCATTAACATTATTCTATAAGTGATAAACGCATTTAGAAAAAAAATTAAGCCTTATCATATAATTAAGCCTGCCAATTTGCATATCATTTTTAAATTGTACAATTTCTCTTAATTTTTAAAATTAGGTATGTATATTAGTCTAATTCATCAATATCAGAGTTGTCATTATGTTTTAATGAATTTTCAAGGTTAAGATAATTTTCTTCTAATTAGAATACCAAAAATATATTGCTTTAACTAGAAGTAATCAACTTTAAATAACTCTCTAGGATATCTTACAACTTCATTGTTAATAATTTCATTAAATTGTTTCTTTCTTTGAAATAGTATGTTTTTCACAAAACTAAGTGCTCATTTGTTATAAATTTTTTGGAGTGACTTTTGGCTTTTAGCTTAAAATAAATCATATTTAAAATGTTTGTTTCAACTTATAAGCTAAAAGCCAATAAGTTAGATACAACATCATTTATGCATTAAACAACCAAAACAAAAAAAAACCAAAATTTTAAGCTTTTTTAGTTTCTTGAAAACACAAAAACAACTATTCATTAATAACCTTTTGATTATTACAAGCTTATCCTTTTTCATAAATACGTAAAAAGATCTAGGAATATTAATTTTAATATTTTTTTAAAAATAAACACTTAATGCGGGATAATGAATATTATAAATTATTTTATTCATTTTGTTATAAGGTAAACATTTTCAACCACCACATATTTGACTACTGACATTAAAAATTGGCAAGAAAATAATAAAAATTAAATGTAAAAGACTACACATAATAATGGTGAAGAAAATAGCTACATATTTATTTATTGTTTTAAGTAAGATTAAGTAAATAAATATTAATTAAATATTATCCCATGTTGAGTTTTTAAAGATAAAGGTGAGACTTTTTTCCTTAATAAGAGACTAGTTAATTTGAAAATTTAAGGTTTATGGTCAATTTGTAGTAAATAAATAATTTCCAACTTATTTAACAAATATACCCATAAGCCGTTTTTTATCAGCTGCAACAAACAGTCTATCATCAAATCAGTTATAAGTCATTCAACCAACAGCCTAAGCTATGAGTTATAAGCCACCGACCACCAACCGCGACAAACGAACCCTAAGTGTCCCTAAAATTAAAAAAATTATAATAAGTTTTTTTAGGCCTAACGTTTTTGAAGGCTTAAAGCCCTTGCTTCACTTGCCTCCCCCTTGAGCCGACCATGGAAATTGTGCTGCGACCGATCCAAATAATTCGTGCATTTACCTTGGCAAGGGCAGTTTGGGATCTTTTGTTATAGGAATAATTGTGGGCTGGTATCATTTCATAGAATTATAACCGCTCAAATACCCTATTTTTTAAAATAAGATAAGTCCATTTTCATTGTTTTCTTCCTTAAATGCTCTCCTCCTTGCGTCCTTTCTTCTCATACCATTTCCTAGCTTGCTTGATTGAATTTTCTCCAAAGAATATGTAAAAGAAAATAGAGTATTTGGATATGGCCCCCTCCTGTTCAAATTAATTGATTCAATCGATCACTATTGTTCAATTTGACGAAGCCTGGAATCCATTAATGCAGTTTGAGTGGAAGTTCATCATGAGCCCCTCTAACAAACCTTAGCTATTCGTTGGATATCACCACATGCCTTTCTGCCACTAATCTCGTAACCATGACCGGATCTGGATTAACGTCGGGAGAGAGACTCTGAGATGCCAAAGAAATTACTTGCAGGAAAATCTAAGAGATCAACCCCAAGATTATAAACATGCATAATAGAGGTAAGAATTGATTCATATGCTATCAAACAATCCTCAAACAATCATTCATACCATAAAACATTTTTTCACCCAACAGTAGCAATGCTCTAGCTTAGATTGAACGGCCAACCGAGATACCAAAAGCAAGCCAAACCGAAAGAGTCATCAACAAATATTTTTTTTTACAAAGCAAGGCATGAACACACGGTATGATAATATCAATAGGACTTTATAAAGCTTGTAATGTTCGGCCAAGGTTTGGGCTACAAATGAAGGATAAGATAACAAGTCAAGAGAGCAAAGAATTTGAAATCTTCACAAGATGACTAGCTTCATTAAAGCATAACTCTTCAAATAACCACAAACTCACTTCAACAACCCCTTAAACATTAAAATTTGGGTTGAAAAAGGTATCTCATCTACCACAACAATTAAGCACCATCCTTATATCTCCTTGAGTAAATTAAGAACAATGGCATTTTTTTCTTTTGTAGCCACCCTTTATTTTTCTTTTCTTTTCTTTCTTTTCATTGCCTTCCAAGGGGGCTCTTTTCTTTTTCATTTCATTTTTTTTCACCACCATTCAACAACAATTATCAAATCCCCAACATCAACATTAATAAGAACAAAACCTTCATGAAGTACACACTTCCCAACAAGATTACAAAAATAAAATAAATCATTCCAAATCATGCTCTCTTGAAGGGTGACAGCTAAAGTGTATAGGTTCATGGGATAGGATAATGCGGGTATAAGAAATGAAGTCGAATGGGGGTCATTGTATGCTCCAGGCACACACCATTTTTTAAATGAGCTCAACGGGGACACTAGAGATTTTTGTGAGATAAATGGGTAGGATAGAGAAAGACACAAACTGTCCAAAGATGGCCTATATCATACTCTTGTCATACACACATGCCCAAACCAATCTTTTCATCATCAACATATAACTCTCGGTATTTAGACTCACAAAATGATACTCTTAGACATGCACAACCATCACTAAAACAAAGCATAAAAATATTTCCAACAGATACTTGGGCAATATTTATTATGAATGAGGTGATGCTACCACATGAATCACAAACATATCCTCAATTATGCATATAGTAATCTCAAAATTGACTCCAAGAAAATAATGCAAGCAAAACTCAAAGAACGCCCAAAAATGGAGATGCGAATGATCAAAGCATAAATAATTTGGGGTGTATAAAGAACAAGATTTTCAGAATTTTCAAAGTTTAACAACCAAACCATACTCCCTAAATTTAAAATAAAAGGAGAAGGAAAGGAAGAAAACTCCCTCAAAGTTGATTTCTTGTGAAGTCCGGGCCAAAAAAATCCACTCCATGTATCTCAACAAGCAGCCTCTACAATAAAGCGCTAATCCCATGCATCAAATCAAGCTCAAAAGAAAAGAGTAGAAATGCAATTATGGAAATAAAAAGAAAAGAAAATATTTTTGTGTGGGGACACTATTTACACCTCCCTACAAACTCACAAACTCGGGAGGGCTTCGAAAAGCGACTCAAAATACAAAACATGTAAATACAAAAGCAAGTAAACTAATTAAAAAAACATGCTCAAATTACAATCAGCTTCGCTTGGTATCAATATTAGCAAATAGGAGCAAAAATTAAATCATTCCCCGACAACGGCGCCAAAAACTTGATGTGCGCAAAAACGCATCTCGGGCAAGATTACCCGACCGTATCAAGTAATAAAGTTCGTAAGTATGAGTCAATCCCATGAGGAATGCCCGTAATTCTCACTCCAACTAAGTACCGAAATTATGCTAACTAATTATATTTGAGCGAAAAGAAATTAAATTAAAATCTAAAAAATATAAACAACCTAAGAAAGCAATTAAATCTAAACTAAAGCAGAGGTGGTTTGGCAACAACAAATCAAGATAAAAATAATAATATAGGAATGCATTATTTCTAGTCTAGCCGGTGTTTAATTTAATCTTCTTTTTGCTTTTCTTTAACTCAAGTTTTGGTAGTCGGACGCGCTATTTTATTCGCTACGGGCTTTCGCTATACGTATACCAAATCTAACTATCTCTCAACCTTGCTACATGCTCATATCATCGCTACACATAACATAGGGGAGAGAATAACCGCATGTGTAAACAAGCATCCAAAGACTATCTACGCATGATCTCCTTTCGGTCTCACGCCACGCAAACTACTATTGTGATTTTTGGAATAATAGGAAGGGTTTTCGCTTCGTATCCTATCATTCTAGTGATCATCTAATGGTTCGCTACGCCATTAAAAGCATTAAGAAAACACAATAATAACCAAGCGCATGGGTAATACTTCGCATAAAGAAACTCTTTTTATTTTTCTACAAGTCATGTTGGTAGTCGAGACAACTAAATTGGCTAACTACGGGCTTTCGCATCTTATAGTCAACCCTAATCTCCCCGACCTCGCGAATGACTAAGGTGGTTTGATCGCGTGTCAAATCTAGTCTCATAACGGCTATCAGTGTGTGTCACAAAACACCAACTATTAAATTGATTGGTCCGAAATATAAAGGGAGCTCTCGCAGATCCTAAATATTTCTAAAATCATTTAATTATTGACCAGGTAATTAAAAGCATTAATTCCACAAAATAATAACCAACATGATTGTGTACTAAATAAAGAGATAAATTAAATTAAAACACTACATTTAACATAGAAAAATAATTGCATTCCATAAATATTTTAAGCACAAACCAAATCAACAATTACAAAATAAATCAACCCAAGAAAATACAACAATATATCAAAATATAGGTTGAAAGAATTAAACCAAATGTTGCTCGAATCCGGGGTTGAAATCATTTGCAATTGCATTCTTGGCCCTTGATTTGAAGCTCCAAACCTTCAATGGTGATCAAGCATCGGAGGAATGGAAGAAATTTGAGATGAAATGGGGCTGGTGCCCCATTTAGGGCTTGCACCCGTAAATGGGGCTTTTGATTTTTCAAATTGAAGCTGCCTGGAGATTAAGAAAGAAGGCAACAAAGGCTGGAAGGACAGAGGGGTATTTTAGGGAAGACAAGGGAATTTTAGGGGCTGTTTAGGAAGAAAATAGAGGGCTGGGCACGACTGGAAAATGGGCAACCCAGGTGGAGAGTTCGCGGGTCACCCAGGTGAAATGGGTGAGAACGTGTGAGGGAGAGTGGGCTTTTAGATCGGCTGAAGGGCTGGAGCATTCGCAGGCCATACCCGGATCCAGGAAGAGGACATGAGCCGCGCTAGTGGGGAGGATGTTGCAGACGGTGACAAGTGGCGCCAGTCATTGGGCGACAACGCGCAGGGGCTCCTCTGCAATTGCGCCGGCTCCCCTACATTTATAGAATTTGCTCTGATACCTCTGGAGTCTTAATATTTGGCGCCGCCTTCCTGACTTCTTCCAAGTCATCATTTTGGTCCTCCGTTAGCTTTTTTCAGCCTCCGTTAGCCTGATTTTGCCTTGGATCTCTTAACGGGCTTAACGAACTTTGTCTAAATAATTTCCAAATTAACTTTTAAGCCCGGAATTGTCTCGAACTTCGTGCTAAACATCGTATAAAATCTCGATTATGCATGTAAACCTATATTAAGCACAAAAACACAAATAATAATATTTCCAAAGCATAATTAATTCAAAAATAGCACACAATAAAAGAAAATTCTCAGAAAAATTAGTGGAAATCTTGTGCTCATCAGCCCCCTCCTCTTCAAATTAATTGATTCAATCAATCACTGTTGTTCAATTTGACGAAGCCCAGAATCCATTAATGCAGTTTGAGTGGAAGTTCATCATGAGCCCCATTAACAAACCTTAGCTATTCGTTGGATATCACCACATGCCTTTCTGCCACTAATCTCGTAACCATGACCGGATCTGGATTAACGTCGGGAGAGAGACTTTGAGATAGGGGTGTAAGTGGTTCGGTTTGGTTTGGTTTATGCCAAAACCACAAACCGAACTGCCTCCTAGTGGTTCCAAAAATCTCAAATCGAACCGAACCGAACCGAACCACTCGGTTTGGTTTGGTTTGGTTCGGTTTTGTGGTTTATATAAATTATTTTTAATGAAATTAACCAACATTAAAAATAACAATAAAAATAAGATTTTAATTTGGAATTAACATCAAAATTAGGAAATAACCTGCTAACAACAAATTATCATAAATAAACCAATACAAATTCTAAAATAAACACAAACAATTGAAGAAATAATAGTTCTCCAACAACCAAGATTTTTTTTTGATTTAGTATATATAAATATATATAATGAATAAATCAAAGGTTCAAAATAGTTAATAAATGTAATATAATATATATTATATAATTAATAAAAAAAATATATATGGTGGTTTGGTTTGGTTTGATACCAAAAACCGTGAACCGAACCGAACCGAACCGCGTGGTTTTCCAATTTTAGAAACCGAAACCGAACCATACCAACTGGTTTGGTTTGGTTTGGTTCGGTTCGGTGGTTCGGTGGTTCGGTGGTTCCGATTTACACCCCTACTTTGAGATGCCAAAGAAAGTACTTGCAGGAAAATCTAAGTTGTGCATCATTGCCTCTGATGTGGGAATCGTTGCCTATGATGTGGGCATCATTGCCTCCTATATGAGCATCGTTGCCTATGATGTCGGCGTCGTTGCTTCTGAAGTGAGCGTCGTTTCCATGGCTAACTTCATCTTCTTCCCCGGAACAAGGATCCTCCCTATGATATGAAATAAGATTCATGCTTTTCTGAAAGAGAATAAAATAGCCTATGGTTTGGCTTAGAGTGATCTCGTTCTTCACGTTCTACCCCTAAAAATAGCAAAGCCGATTTATAGAGATATAGTATAGAGAAGAGCAGAGGGACTGAAGTGAAGTATCAATCTTGGAATATTAATTGAGATGGAGAAAAGAGGTGGTATAAATAAAAATATGAGAAGTGGATTCCCTGCCAAAAAAGAAGACCCAAACATCGAATTATTTGATTTGAAAAGGACAAAAGGTAGATGATGGTGGACAAAAGGTAGACGAATCGATGCATAATTTTTGTTCAATGCACAAAATTAATTAACTATGCTCGTTCGATGCCCATTGTTTTGAGCGATGTTCAATGCTTTTCCTTGCGATGCCCAAATTTGGGGCAGTGGCTTTTGTATTACGATGCCCAAAATTTTGAGCGATGCCCAAATATGGGCAGTGGCTTTGTCCGCTCGCCTTTCCTTCATTAATGGTATCTTCTTCATTTTCCCTCCTAAAATGTATTTTAGCGGTTGAAAACAAATATATGGGACTTTTCCAGTTATAATATCATCACAGGGGACCGACCCTATTATCACCCTTTGCTATATAAACAAGTCAAGCTTAAGCTCGAGTTTTAGGTTCATTAGATAAATAATCCAAACTCAAGCTTGGGTATGCATGGCTCGCTAAAGCTAAGTCGACTCCTTTATAAAATATTATAAAAAATAAATATTTATACATTTTTTTTATTAAAGTTGGAAATATATAGTTAGTGATGTTACATAATTTGGTATTGGGCCGTTCTTCACAGATCTTAGGATAGCTGTGCTTATGTAAATGTATGATCTTGTAGAAATTTGTCAAAACAAAAACACCTTAGAAGGAATGCAAGGCTGGGCCTCGCGAAACCCCTCTAGCGTGAGAGTGAATCTTAAGCTTATAGAAAGCAAAATGACAGAGTTTCGGTGTGTGTAAGTGAGTGTACCTTTCAAATGAGACATTATGAGGTATATATAGCCCTTTAGGAGTGTAATCTGGGCTGAGTCATTATTGTGGAAAGATCTTTAGGTCTTTATGGCCATAAATGCGGGTTGACCGCGTAACTGACGGGAAATCTCAGACATAAGCCTTATCCACTAGTCGTGTTCAAGGCTGATTATCTATCTGTTTGGATAGCCTTGCTCTCTGCTCGGACAACTTTGTAAAAAGATTCCTGGTCAAAAAGGATTAGTTATCCTCAACCTGGGTGACCCTGCTCTGATGACATTTTTCCTAGTCCATGCATTCCATGTGACTGTCACGTAAAGGCACATGTGCTTGACTCGAGGGGCATATTTGTAGTTGTTTCTGTTGTAGCCTAAGTTAGGTAGAAAAGCACTTATTCATTTTTGTTTGATTGTTGTGATTTGAGTGAGGTGGGGCTGCTTTGTTGGTGATGGTTGGTGTGTTGAGCACCCTTTCTTCTGATTTCCCTCTATAAAAGGGGGAAACCTAACCCTTTTTTCTTTCTTACTACAACTTCATCTCAAAGTCTTCCCTGCATGTGACAGTACGTTTTCTTAGCTTGTATTTGATTTTCCAGCAAACAAGCTCTTTTCTTCTACAAATTGGATTGTTTCCAGATCTCTCTCCCCGATAAACTAACCCCTATTCAACCAGCAAGTAAGTCTTCATTCTGCTTTTATTCTTCTTTTTCTCGATTTATGTAATATGCTTAAAATTTATGGGTTTCTTTATGTGCGTTTTTCCTTGTTCATATTTATGGGTTGAGTCTTGGGTTTTCCTTCTGGATTAGAGTAATTCTCAAGGAGATCGAGGAAAATCTGGGGAAATCACAAGTTTGTTCAAGGCATTTTAATCAAGATTTTCCCTCGATCTCTTGTGAGATGTCTTCTCTACTTCGGTTGCATGATGAGGACTTTGAGAATGAGCAAGAAGCATAAGGCTATGACCATGGGACGTATGAGCCTTATATTCCCCTTGATTCTGAAAAAATTGACTCAGAGGTATACGTTCTTGAGGAGAAGAATGCCTAGGAAGTGAGCAACCAAGCTCCTTTTGAGATGATTATAAACGAAGTGGCCACCGAGCATGATGTTGAGGAAGATGAAGTGAGCTCGAGTGGTAATTGATGTTGCATGGATTGTCATTATTATATCCACCTATGATTTCATCTTCTTCCTTGTATTTTCCATTATTAAAAAAAAGGGGAAACAGAGTGAAGAAGATAAAAAGAAATGATCAGAAGATTAAAAAGAATATGAGGAGTGCAAAACAAAGTGAAAAATGGCAAAGCCAACAAAAGAAAAATGCGAATACACAAATTGATCAATCATCGTACTATTTCCATGATAGAGTGAACCCATTTGGTACTGGAATTAGTCCTTATACATGTGTAGAGCATTGCCTGAGAATACTGTTAATTTTCGCACTATATGACTTGAGAATAATAACCAAAAATATTTTCTTTATTTTATTTTCCATTTTTCTAGTTTTAATTTTAATTGTTTTTGTATTTATTTGCATAGTCGAGTCGCTCTCTTGAGTCTCCTTGAGTTTGTGGGTTTCTAGAGGAGTGTAAATAGTATCACCCTCCAAAAAGATTTGTTATTTATGTATTTTTTTTGTTTAATTGCTTTTGTATTTATATGTTTACTCTTGGACGAGCAAAGTCTAAGTTTAGGGCTATTTGATAGATGTGTTTTACATGCATCTATTGTGTATATATTTCTACTTAGATTGTGCTTTTCTGCGAGTTTCCGAAGTTTTTGATATGGATTTTAGTTCTTAATGAGTTTCAGGCTAAAGTTGAGGAAAAAGATGTATTTCAGGCCATTTTGCAGTTATATGAAGTTTCCAAGGGCCTAAGTGCAATTCTGCTGAAGAAGAAGGATCAAAAGGGCTAAAAAGATTGTTCAGAAGGCTGAGCGAGTGCGCAAAAAGTAGAAGCAAGAATTAGGAAGCAGGAGCCTGAGTGATCGCTCAGGGCATGGGTTGTGCGACCGCTCAACCCCGATTTTCAGCATGGGCATATTTTGTCTTTTCTCCAAAACCCTAGCTAGTATAAATAAAACCCTACCTCTACAAGCTTTGTATCATCCGTTTTTAGGTCAAATTAGGCTGCTCTTGAGCACTCTCAAGAGGCAAAAATACTTTGTAATTTAGTTTTACTTTCAATTATTGAAGATTGAAGATGATCCAATCCATTCATATGTTGTGTTCATCATCTATGATGAACTAACTTCTTCATCCTAGGTATTGGAGGTAACTTTGTATCGAATTTTATGTGTTAATATATTCTTATTCTATCAACTTATTGTTTATCATATTAGATTATAATTGCTTTACATTGAAATTATCACATAATGGCTACGTTAATGAATGTGCAAGTTTGTGGGTATGATGAACTGCACCATCTAATGCATAAGTCATACACTGGCCAACCTAATTGAAAAATAGGTCTCTTTGATTCCCGACCGTAGGCTAAGGAGTAGATCTAGGTTCGTATTGTATGGTGGAATGCAATATGGAGTACCATAGAGTCCGTTCCTCCATGCTTTAATTCCTATGGAACTTAATGGACTCTTAATTACTGTGTGGACGAACCATGAAAGCACAGCCAAAGCGGATTACTAAGGATTGCAATCCTCGAACGTAAGTCTCAATCCTTTACCTAGCGATAGGACTCATAATTGATAGATATATTTAGACCAATACCCATAAAAGGAGATACACGTGAATCCCAATACCTAGACTTTTTTCTCATCCACAAAACCTTCATAAATTCATTCTTCTACAAGTAGTTAATTTTAGATTCCTTTTAGTAGTTTAATTTAGTATTAAATTTTGATTCAAAAACAAAAACCACTCTTTTATTTTATTGCAATTATTTTAATTAGTTTATATTAAATCCTTTTTAATTCATTCTCCCTGAGGTTCGACCCTTGCTTCCATATATCTATTCTACAATAGTCTTGTCACTTGCAAGGTAAATTTAAGACACATCATGTAGCAGTAGAGACCACCTCTTGCCCGAAACACGGTTAGATCCTTGTCCTGCTTGTTCATTTTCACCTGGTGATACCTTGAGTACACACCTAGGAAGCTAAGCATCTCAAACCCAACTATAACATCGACCCAGCAGTCAATGCGAGGTAGAAGATAGTTGCCTTTAGGACAAACTTTATTGAGATCCATGAAATCAACACATATCCTCCATTTGCCGTTGTTCTTCTTCACCATTACTACATTGGGCAACCAAGATGGGTAATAGATCTCTTTAATTCAATGATATCTTCCTTCAACAGCTTCTCTACTTCCTCCTAAATCGCTTTATTTTTCTCCATAGAGAATTGCTGAGGACGCTGCTGTACTGGCCTAAAGGTGGGGTCCACGCTCAGTCGATGGAGAGCCATTTCCTCGCTTACTACCCTCATATCCTCCATTGTCCAAGCGAACACATCAAGACTCTTCTTCAGCTGCTCAATCAGTCGTGTTCGCTCATCTAGGGACATTGTCACCCCAATTTTGATTTTCTGCTCGGGGTGAGAAAGGTTGATAACAATCTCTTCAAGTTCATCCCCAGCCTGGAATTCCGGCTCCTCGTGAACTTGCAGAGTATCCAATTCAATTTTTTTCTCGCATGCTGGGTTCCGAGCTGGCCTTGGATTTTCATCAACCATCTCCTTCTGCTCGCCTGGCTTATCAATTTCCATATCCTGGGGTTGTGAGCATTCACCATGTGTTATTACTCTCATGATGGCATGGCCTCTAGTTTGATAGGATTTTTCCTTTTCCGAGATGGTAATCTTTTCATCAGTAGTAGAAAAAGTGATTTTTTGTTTCTTTTTCTGAGTGTCCTTAATGTTTTCCCACATTGCTCGGGGTTGGTTGTGAAGTATCCCAATGCCGCTGTCAGCATAAAACTTGGCTCGCTGATGGGGTATGGAAACAACCATCTAGAAGCGAGCCATGGAGGGGATGCCCATGATAGCATTATATGATGACTTTTGGTCAATGACGAGGAAAGTGATGACCTCAAGCCTCGTGTGTTCCCCATTGCCGACGTACACATGTTTTTGACTCCAAACTTGTGGTTGGTGAACCCTTCCATAGTTCCTAAATATGGTTTCAAACAGGCATCAGCGAGACTGATCTCTTTGAAACAGTTGTAATAAAGCACATCTCGTCAGGCCCCCATGTATATCAACACGCGATGCACTTATCAACTGTTGATTAATGCCGAGATGATCAATGGTTGCTCGGATGCCAGAGCTGTGCTTGCCAATTCACTATGGGTGAAGTGGATAGTCTGTTCACCTATCTGTGTAATAGGTGGCAATCTGATCGCTTTTGATAGCGAGTAAATGTGCTTTCCCATCTCAATAGAGGTAGGTTCATCCTCGAGAATCATATTGACTACCTTTTGAATCTGAGGGGCATTTCCCCTCCCTTCATTTCCTCCCCGAACAAGAGGATCACGTCGATTGTTGCCATTGTTGTGACCTTGCTTAAACTTATCAAGACGTCCTTGATTGATTAAACGATGGATCTCCCTTTTTTTTTTAGGATAATGGACTCTTCGGTGACACATTCCACAACTTTTGTGATAAGCACACAATTGGTGTTATCTTAATATTGAGCCATGTCTGGATTCCTGGGGTAGAGAGCAGGGAGGTCATTCTGTATCTGCATCATAATTTCCTCCCTTGAAGTGTTCAAGGGAGTGAAATACGGCTCTCTAAATCGTTGAGTCAAATCAGATGTCCTCTTCCGATCTCTATGAGAGTTGTTATTACCTGATCTAGGGGTTGTAGACACTGCTGATCTACTCTCTCCTTTCTTTTTTCGCTTGCCCTCGATCAACATCCGTCGAACTGAACAACTGTACATGAGCAAGCATCTCGCCATGAGTTGCTGGAGGAGGCATCACTAGCTCTTGCTTTAGGCCCCCACTTCGCATTTTGTTAAGGAAACAAAGTGTGATTTCCCCCTCGGTCATGCCCGAGACTTGCTTGAGCACCTTAATAAATCTTTCCAAATAATTATGGGAAGATTCATCAGCTCCTTGAACCACCTTACAAAGGTCAAATCAACTCTTAGGTAAGGAGCCTGTAGAGCCGAATTTAGCTAAAAACTTTTCCATTAGATATTTCCAAGAAGTGATGGATCCTCTTGGAATTTTCCTAACCATCTTTGGGCCTTTCCCTGTATAACCCCAACAAACACCTTCATTTTGAGCATCTCACTGCTAGTGACCAAGCCAACTTGGGCTTCAAACGAACACAACCAATCTCCTCATATGGTCTTGCCCAAGTATTTATCAAAATTTGTAAAAACAACCCCTTGAGCTGGAGGTGTGTTCTTAATCCAATTCGCGAAAGGGCTACCATCCGCTGGTCGGATTGTCCCATCAAGGCGGCGACCAGATTCTCATCCATCCATCCTTGCTTGCCTAATTGCAATGACTTCTTCGGCCATGGTTTGAGGTGGTGTTGGTTGCACTACTGCGGGAGCTGCCGTGGGTTGAACTGCATCTGGCTGTGGTGCAGCCACTTGTTGTGCTGGAAGTGTGACGGGAGCTCTTGGTGACCTAGGAGCGGCACGGTGTTCTGCCCGTCAGTCGTGCTCCCGCTAGGGTGTTGACCTCCAGGATCGGTGAGAAGAATGGGAGTGAGAATGATAGGAGTGCTCGGGCTCATCTCTTCGACTCCACCTGTTGGTAGGTTGCGATTCAGCGACCACGTTGTGCTCTCTTGCACGTCGCCTATCTCGTCCATGTCTTTCCTTGTGAACTTCAACCATAGAATTCCTTGATTGTGGTTGCCACCACTTTCAGCTCGGTACCGACCTGGTGCTTGCTTGATTGCTAAAGGAGCTCTGTATGGGGCAGGACCACCGACACTAGGCGCTCTTTCAACCATTCCCTGGACACTCACTATGGGCACGACTAGTATAAATTGTTCCTCTATGGGAACTGGTGGTTGACCCAATGCGACCAATTATTAATTTAGGACAAACATCCTATGAAAATATAGAGCTTGATTGCGAAGAGCAAGAGCATGTGTATGTTCATTCAACTGAACAACTTCTGCCTCCTGATGCTGGCGAGAAGCCTCTCTCGATTGGTTAAGCAAGTTTCTCAATTCCTAAGAGTTTGCGCATTGCTGGATCTGGTGGCGTGCATCTACCACTGGCTCCTCCTGTTGAGATACATCATTAACATGCACCTTGGCCCTTTCTGCCGGAGGGGGATTAAGTGGTTGGTGGATAGCAACTTGAGACCTAGTCATCACCCCTCCCCCTAAGGGCGGGAGACCGTTTCTAGGCAGAATGTCCGGCTAAAGAAACCCTCGGGTCTATTATGCATTGGTGGCCAATCTCCCTGTTGGAGGGAAACATCTGTGGCAGCAATGCCACTTGCTCCAACATGACTCTTATCGTTTTTGGCCATTAATTGTAGTGTGTTGTCGAAAAAAATATATGAAAATTTCTTTCCCAGCAACGGAACCAAACTGATGCTACACAATTTGGTATTGGATCGTTCTTCACACATTTTAGGATATCTCGGCTTATGTAAATGTATGATCTTATAGAAACCTGTCAAAACAAAGACACCATAAAAAGAAAGCAAGGTTGAACCTCACGAAACCCCTCCAGCGTGAGAGTAAGTCTTAATTGTAGAAAGTAAAATGATAGAATTTCGGTGTGTGTAAGTGAGTGTACTTTTCAAATTAATTAGGTATTATGAGGTATATATAACCCTTTAGGAGTGTAATCCGAGTTGAGTTATTATTGTGGAGAGATCTTAGGTCTTTATGATCATAAATACGGGTTGTCCGTGTAACTGACGGGATCGAGGCTAAAATATCGGACATGAGCGTTATCCACCAGTCGTGTTCAGGGCTGATTATCTGTCTGTTCAAGCAGCCTTGCTCATTACTCGGACAACTTTGTAAAAATATTTTTGGTCGGAAAAGATTAGTTATCCTCAACTCGGGTAACCCTACTCGGGTGACACTTTTCCTAGTCCCTACATTTCACGAGATTATCACGTGAAGACACATGTGTTTGGCTTGTGATCAGGATTTTGGTCGAGTTCATCAGCTATATAATTTAGATTTTTTTTTCTTTTATATGCCACATAATGTTGAAATATATTCTACTAAACTTTTATGAAAAAAATACTAACCAGCTTAAAAATTTATAACTCACGAAATAACTCAGGTTGTTGGATTCTCACAACGAGCACTTTCGATTAGTCAGCTAAACTTTTTTTTTAAAAAAAACTGATTAATTAAACAAAACAAACACAAATACTCCATATATATAGCAGGTAACCTTGGGGTTTGGTCATTACGCATTAACCAATCCAACCCAATCCAACTCACTAATAATTACCCAACTCAATTTGTTAATATTTTTTAGTCGAAACGGATTATTCGACCCACAAATTTTCATACTATAAAATCATTTTTTTGGGGGGAGGGGAATCGGGTTTAGGCAGGTCAACCCGCCTTAATATATTACATGTTTCAACCCGACCCAATTTAATATTTGGGTATTGACGGATTTCAAACCGTTACCCATTACTACCCGACCCAAATCCAACTCAACCTCCTCAATTATCAGGCCTAGTTTAGGGGAACATGAACCCGTGAAGTAAAAAATGTGTACATATTATGTAAAATCGTTTTACATATCTTAACTTGTAAAACGAAGTGACACTCTTTCACAGCTCAACACATCAATTTATAAATAAAATCGCACTCTTTCAAAGCTCAACTCATCAACATACGATGAATTGAATATAAAATATCCGTCTACTAATAAAACTTGTGATAATATCACAAACTCTACCTCGTTATATCCAAGGTTCTAAAAATCTTTAGACGGCCGTTAGGCGGCACACTAGCGCCTAGCGCCTAGGAGATTAGTCGGGGCGTAATCGTGGCCTAGAATTAAGGCATAATTACATTTTTTTAAATAATTTACATCAAAAATCAAACACAATATTGACTACAATTTTTTTTTTATATTTGTCATTTTATCGAACACTTGTCTATATTTGTAAAATGAACAAAAATAATACAAACCTACCATTAATCTTAGCTTCCAACAACCCCAAAGTAATAAATTAGTCAAGTTGAGAACTAAAAAAAATAAAAAATTACTTCACCTACCTACTATCCCTACAACCCACAGTCTAACATATCCTCCCTAGTCCCTCCTTATTCTAAATTCTGAGTTCCGAGACAGCCCCCTTTTTCTTCATCTTTTTTTTTTCTTCTTTCATCTTTCTATCTGACAGACCGGTAACCCCTTTTGCTTCCTTTCTTTTTTTTTCCCCTCCAATCTCTTTACTCCTAGATCTAACCCTTTAATCTATCCCCTCTCTCAGCCCACCGAATATCTACAAAATAAAACCCTTTTATTTCTACCTCCCTCTCTGTCCCACGATTATCACTGCCCCTTCCTTCTCCAGTTCGCCCCCTTTCTTTTCCGATCACCGCACGCCACAAAATCAAAGCTATTAAAATAAATTAAGGTCGGTGGGGATTGGTGTAGGCGTTGACTTGATCGATTAAGCGGCGATTAAGAAAATCGCGGTGATGAAAAGACACCTAACGCCTAAACGGGACCTAGGCGGAGCTAGTGGGGAAGTTTTACTGGTTATATCAATTGCGGTTTTGAATTTTTTATGTAGCAATAGTTACCAGAGCCCTACTTGTGAGATAGGGTTTGGCGTCAAACCCACTTCACAAAAATGGAAAGTGTACGGACGCTCCATCAATGCGCGTAGGCTGGCCACTAACAGGTAAGCAGAATGATGGGATTTTCTCATTTTCATACTAAGTTTCTTCTTCATAGCCTAAACATAGTCCAACCCTTTTTGACTTGTTTTCTACGTTAGCTTTAAGCTTCCCCGGTGGCGCCGTCACCGGCCGTCAACTTTCTCTCATTACCACACCTCCGTTGACTCTCAAATACTTGACCTTATATTTAACCTCTTCATGGCAACCCCCATCGAAAAATGTTTCCAACTCCTACTTAGCTAGCTCCAAAAGTAACGATAACCATAACGAGAACGAGAACGAGAGAATATTGGAGTGTGTTTTTTGCAATATAATGTCGTCGTCGTCGACGAACGGGGGCGTTCCACCGGGGTTCCGGTTTCATCCCACCGACGAAGAGCTGCTTCATTACTACTTGAAGAAGAAGATTTCATTTCAAAAGTTTGACATGGAAGTTATTCGAGAAGTCGACCTCAACAAGATCGAGCCATGGGACCTTCAAGGTGCATATAGAATATAATTATTCCACTTTATTATCATCATTAATTATATATTTCCACTTATAATATAGCAGAGTAAGACACTTTTTATGAGCTCTAAATCTTGATCTCAATTTTTTAAATCTATAAACAATTTTATTTTTATAATTATGCATATTTGTTAAGCTCTAAATCATGTCCTAAATTTTCAAACAATTGAGTTAAATTAATAGAAAAAATTGAATTTGGGCCTCATACACCCATGTATCAAATTAGACTAGAAGAGAAATGAAGCACACTAAAAAATTCATATCTAATTATCCAATATTTACAGTTATCTTGTACTCCCTCCCTTTCTATTTTTTTATTTGACCCGACACATTTTTTTTTAAAAAAGCTAATTGATTTTATTATAAATATTGAAATAATGTGTATTTTTCAAATTAAGATACCCATGTAAGAGTGAGTCAATTAGTTAAAGTGAAAACCAAATTAACGGTAAAATTATTAGAATAACATTCTAAAACTGAAAAAATTAGAAAGTGAACTTTTTTTTGGAAAGGATTAAAAAGAAAATATAGTATGGGTTTTTTTTTTTGTACCTGAAGATGGAGTAATTTTAGGAATGGATAATCAGGTAACTATCTACTTTTACTATTTAACGGGTTTGTAGAGTTCTTATCAAAAATAATATTGGTGTGAATTAATCTTTTACACTATTTTGTTCATTCACGAGGGAAATTCTTATATTTACTAGAGTAATGTTCCAGACTTCCCCCTTCGTGGGGTTGCTACTGCTAGTGCTTTAGATAGTCATTCCTTTCCATATGTACACAAATTCAAAGAAAAGAAAAAGAAAAAAAACATAAGTAATGTTAGTGTTCAGACAAAAATATAACGCACCGAGCCCGAAAGTTCGGTCTGGTATGCGTAGCCAACACACTAACCTATTAAGCACACATTACCTTGGGTTATTTAGGCCTACCACAAGCCGACCGAAAAATTCATGGATGTTGTTGGTGTTCAGCACATATACCCGATGTGGAATTGAGATATTATAATTTCCCCAACTTAAAGTCAAGGCCGAACCGTATCATGGGCGATGCATGATTCAAGAGGTGACTCGTACGGAGATCAAAAGGTGACTCTCATCTCCCATGAGATATCACTTTGGCCCACACATCACTTTGTTCCAATATTTCTTATTGAGACCTGATTTGATACCATTTGTAATGCCACGAGTCTGAAATCTTGTTGCATTACGCGTAACCCTCACGTTGGCTCACTAAGCATGCAACACCCTGGTCATCCAAACCTAGCACAAACCGACTCAAAAGTTCATTGATAATGTTGGTGCTCAGCACATACACCGAATGTGAGATAGGGGTATTATACAAGAAATCCATACGATAATGGAATGATTTTCGCTAAATCATACTCCTTCCGTTCCAGGCAAAGAGCTCCCATTTGATAGTCAAACTTTTTTTAAAAAATAACATTTTTAATAGTTCATTAGTAATAAAATGACACTTTTATATCTTAATTTTTGAAAGTAGACTCTTTAAGTAAAACAACTCAAATAGAATAGTTGATTTTTTGCCCGAAACGAAGGGCGTACTTCTAAAGCCTAAAAAAAAACCATTTTATAAAAAATATACTCCCTCTGTTCCGAGCAAAGAACCCGGTTTAAAAGTCAAACTTTTTAATAAAATGATACGTTTAACAATTCATTTGTAATAAAATAACACTTTTATGTCTTAATTTTTAAAAGTTTAACTCTTTAAATAAAATATTTCAAAATAAAACAGTGGACTTTTTAATCGAATTAGAAGAAGTATGTGTTAAATGCATAGAGTCTACAATTTCCTCTCACGTACGGATCTAGCAAACGTATGTGTAACGTTTTTACTTTTATTGTTTTGTTTAATGGCCACCCCACCTTGAAATCGAACTCATGGCATGGACGACTCTTAGTTGTAATCTATATTATAAAATAATTTAGATTCTAATTGTTGGCCCTGATCGAATTGTTTTAAATACAACTAACTATTTAGATTGATTCGTATATATGTGAGTTACAAATAAACCCCTCAGTTATAAGTTATATTTGAATTACTTCTCTACAATTACATATAAAACATTCAGTTATATGTTTTATTTGAATTATCCTATCAGTTATAAATTTTGTTTATAAAGATACAACTTATTTTGAATTCCCACATCATCAATCTCAATTTACAAAATATTAATTATAAGAAATGATGCAATGATTTATTGAAAATATGGTGCTCGACCATAACAATATAAAAGAGATAACATTGGTACTCCCTTCTTTCCTAAAAAATACTCCCTCCGTTATCGGACAAATAGTCCAATATTTTATTTTTAGATGTTTCATTTAAAGAGTCTATTTTTAAAAATTAAGGTATAAAAATATTATTTTATTACTAATAAACAACTAAGAGTGTCATTTTTTTTAAAAAGTTTGATTTTCAAACGGAGACTCTGTGCCCGGAATAGAGAGAGTATTATTATTTGTCTCGGTTCTTATATAAAACAATCAAATTAACTCTATTATAAATATTGATATATTTTGTATTTTCTTTCCAAGCTTATATTCAAGTGAAACTCATTTACTTAGCAAGCAAAGGGTAAAATAGTAAAATAATTTTGTAAAAAGAAAATATTACAAAGTGGACAATTATTTTTTATAATTTTGAAATGAACGGAAAAGATAAGGTGGACCGTTCTTTTTTTTTTTTTTTTAAGGAAACGAGGAGTATTTCATGGCTTACATTTTATTTTGGCAAAAACTTGAATAAGACGGTATTACGGGTATTTTAAGTAAGACGGATTCTCTTAATCCGACCAACCGTGTGTTGGTGGATTGAGTTATGATAGAGTGAAACTTCGTCATACGAATTAAGATACGTAAGAAGGTCTCACAAGAGAGCTACTCTTTTATTTTTCAAGATTGGCTTGCTTCTCAAAGTATAAGTCTATTGAAATTCAATTTTATTTGTCATTGTTTCTATGGTTAGCCAATGAACTTCAGCTAATCATCTGTACATCTTCAAAAATTATTGTGCAGTTGCAGTGAAGGGAAATTAACTTTCTAATTACAATAGAAAAGCAACAAAGAGAAGAACAATAAAACTCTATATTACTATCTAAATTTTATGAGAAACGAATTTGTGATGCAGAGACATGTAAGATCGGATCAACGCCGCAGAATGAATGGTACTTCTTCAGTCACAAGGACAGGAAGTATCCGACAGGGTCGAGGACAAATAGGGCAACAAATGCAGGGTTTTGGAAGGCAACGGGGAGGGACAAATGCATTAGGAACACCTTCAAGAAGATTGGTATGAGGAAAACCCTCGTATTCTATCGGGGTAGAGCTCCCCATGGCCAGAAGACTGATTGGATCATGCATGAGTATCGGCTTGAAGATGGTGATCACCAGGACCCTCTCTCTGGAAACCCTAGTTCCTCTGTAAGAAACCCTAATCACTCTTTAACTCTTCTCATGCACACACCAACTATGGAGAAAGAAAAAAAATTTGGGCACGAGTAAACTACTTGCACAATAATATTACCTAGGCAAAAACTTGTGTAGGACGGTCTTACGGATCCTAATTCGTAAGACGGAGCTCCATTTATAAATTCGCGGGTTATTAACAAAATCTGTTAACATTAAACACAAAAGTTTGTTGGATGAGTTGGTAAAGTGCTGGCCCTTAAGGGTTCAGGGAGGCGTGCAGGTCAGGGTTAACCAATTTTTCTTTTAATGCTCATTTCCTCTATTTGCTTGGTGCCCCTCCACTTTCAATAATTGTTAGCCCCGTTAGCATCAATTGCCTTGGGATACTTGACAGATCCTAACGGATTTTGACGAAATGCTAAATGACACATTAAAAACACAAAAAGTAACACATTTTAATGTTAAAAGTGATACTATAAATGAAAATTTATTATAATTTTTATTAAAATACAAAGTAACACTCTTAAAACTAAAAAGTGACACATTTAATACTAAAGAGTGACACTCTTAATACTAAAAAGTGACACTCTTAATACTAAAAAGTGACACTTTTAATATTAAAAAGTGACATTTTTAATGCTAAAAAGTGACACTCTTATAATACTAAAGAGTAACACTCTTAATACTACAAAGTGACACTCTTATAATACTAAAAAATGACACTCTTAATGCTAAAATGTGACTCTTAATTCTAAAAAGTGACACATTTAATATTAAATGTGACACTATAAATAAAAATTTATTATAATTCTTATTAAAATACAAAATAACACTATTAATACTAAGAGGTGACATATTTAATACTAAAAAGTGACACTCTTAATACTAAATAGTGACACATTTAATATTAAAAAGTGATACTCTTAATACTAAAAAGTGACACTCTTATTACTAAAAAGTGACACTCTTAATAATAAAAAGTGACACTCTTAATACTAAAAAGTGACACTCTTAATACTAAAAAGTGACACTCTTATAATACTAAAAAGTGACACTCTTATAATACTAAAAAGTGATCCTCTTAATACTAAAAAGTGACACTCTTAATACTAAAAAGTGACACTCTTAATACTAAAAAGTGACAAATTTAATACTAAAAATTGACACTCTTAATACTAAAAAGTGACACTCGTAATACTAAAAAGTGACACATTTAATACTAAAAAGTGACACTCGTAATACTAAAAAGTGACACATTTAATACTAAAAAGTGACACTCTTAGTTCTTTGATTCCTCTTCACCATGACTCTCTTATTTTTTTTTAGTATTAAAAGTGTTACTTTTTAGTATTAAATTTGTCAATTTTTTAGTATTAAAAATGTCACTTTTTAGTATTAAGAATTACTATTTTAAAAAGAATTATAATAAATTACCCTTTATAGTGTCACTTTCAACCTTAAAATGTATCTCTTTAACTTTTCAATGTCGCGTTTGGCTTTAAACGTGTCATTTAGCATTTCTTTAAAGTCCATTAAGATCCGTTAAGTATCTCAAGACAATTGATGCTAACGGGGCTGACAAAGGTTTAAACTGTAAAGCGTGGAAAACATAAGAATTACGGTGACAAACCTTAAAGTGCAGGGACACCGGAGTAAAATAACACATTTTTGGCAATAAAAATTAATTCCAACACTGAAGGAGGTTCGAACCCTAGACTGCGCTAGCAAGTACCCTTTATGCACAATCTGTGAACCACCGCACCCAACAACCTTTTGTGAATTGTTATAACATATTACTTATTTACTATGACCCGTGAATTTTTAAATGGAGCTCCGTCTTACGAATAAGGATCCGTAAGACCGTCTTACAGGAGACCACCTCTATTACCTAAACAACTGCGGAGGGCAATTGTAACCTGAGTTTTAGAAATAAGTGAATGAAATGTATTTGTTTGGAGTAAGTGTCATGTAAGACGGTTCGTAAGACGGTTCGTAAGACGGAACTTCACTTTCTTACAACTCAACCCACCAACATGTATATCGTGGTGGATCCAAAAATAAATCTCAACGGTATCACTAATGCTAATTATTACTTAAAAATAAAAATAAAATTAATTTAATATCATTTTGTGGTGTATAAATTTTTTTTAAAAAACTTCAGCAGGACACTTGCACCCCAAGTGTTGTGCATAAATCCGCCCCTGACTGTGAATCGAATAACAAGGATCCATCTAACAAAAAATATTCGTTAAACCGTCTTACTTCGTTTTTTTGTCATTTGCTTGAGTTAGGAGAAAGAGATGGATAATTTATATGATGTAATTTTAAATGTACACATATGTTCTTAAATACGTGTAAAGTTTTGACTTTACAGAGGCAAATAGATCGTTTTTCAAATAAATATTTGATGTGTACTTTTTATTTTTAAAAAAACTTGTAAAAGCACGTAGTTCTTTTTGTATTGTATGAATTATGTGTTTTATGGATTTTTTAAAAATAAAAATAATGAACATCAAATTTTGTATTTGAACACAACCAATTTAACTTTAATAATTCAAACTATCATTGTTTGTAAATACACATATACATATTATACACATATGTTCGAATAATAATAATACTTTTGAATAATTAAAAAATACTTCTGATTCCGGCCTGCACACGAACCAAACTTAATTAATAATAATACTTTTGGATAAATCGTTTAATACACGTAAAAAACTCTGGTATTTACAAAATTTTGATTTATGTTACTTATATTTCACAATGGATCAAATAAGATATCTCATACGAAAATATTAATTTTGAAGTCTAAGAAACACTTTTTGATAATGCCCATAGATTTTTAATACACACATGAGAGTATATATGTTTAATTATTCTTTCATTTACTAACTCATAGTTTTTCTTTTGTTAAATAGGTAATAATATGAAAATAACAACTTTGACTGTGTATGAAATGGAAAATATTAAGATATTTCAAACTAACTATGAAGAAAATATAAAGATATCAATATAAAATATGATGTATTTTTTATCACATATATTTAAATCATATCCATACTTTATATGTATATACGTATCGAAATATTTTTCCTGTACTCGAATTTTTACACTGAATTTTTATCACAACTTTGAGAAAAAAATCAGTATTAAGCATGTACTTTAAGTTTTTGTCAGAAAAAATCAGTATTAAACATGTACTTTAATCGGTATTAAGCATCTTAGCCCATAAGGTGAGTCGGGTCAGTCAAATTTGTTTTACAAAAAGTAGTCATAAGACAATCTTTTTAAGTTTTTGTCATTTCAACACCCATTAAATTGCCAATCGTTGCCACTAGCCATAGCTTTTATGATGTGTTTTAATTGATTTAACTATGTTGGTACCAACAGGAAGATGGATGGGTGATATGTAGGGTGTTCAAGAAAAAGAACCTTTTCAAGGTTGGAGGAAATGATCAAGGATCTCCTGGTGGTGGTTTAGGAGGACTAGGAGCTACAATGGGCTCATCAGATCAACTCAACAACCTCACTAATCAACCATCTCGTATGTTCCCACACTCCCTCAACCGAGACACCAACCAATATCTACTCCATCATCATCATCATCATCAACAACAACAACAACAAAACTTCGTCGATCTCGGCCTTAACTACACGCACATCCCTCACGTACCATTGCCTCACTATCCACATCTACAAGCCCAAAACTTCATCCCTACCCACAAGTCGTTAGGGGGAGGATACGTCGTTGACGACTTCTCCGCTTCTCTCCCCTCAGATAATTCACCTGTCATGGTCATGCAACTCATCTCGAATCCTCAAGATCAATGTGATAGTGGTGGGAGTGATCAACAGAATCACCTTGGTATTTACAACCAATGTGGTGATCAGGAGCCGCCAGCCGGAGGGACGTTGGAACAGGATGACAACAATTGTGAAGCCAATTCTCAGAGTATGAATGATGATCAATGGGGAGTTGTGGATCATCATCGGCTAGTCGAAACTGTTCATCTTGGCCATGATCATCATGAAGAAGTGAACCCACCGCCGTCTTCGTCGTCCATGCACCAAATTAATCAGCTCTCACTGCGAGGAGAGATGAACTTTTGGGGCTATGGAAAATAAAACTTTCTTAGGTTCATGCTGCCATGGATTAGACCTACCCTATATATGTATTGCATTAATGATCAGTAACCAAATTGGTTATAACTGCATTATTTTTTCTGTATCCATTGAATTAAATGTCACCCATGTTACTTTATTGAATATAATTTGAATTGTTTGTGACTAGCTAGATGGCATGTCTCTAGAGTGCTAAGGGTTGTGGTAGGTTGAGAATATAATCTGACCGCATATATATATAACGTGAGGAATCACAATGTTTTGCTCCTTGATCCCAACTTTGGTTTGACTATACATCACTCAACTTTTGGGGTTATAGTCTAATCTTATCACATGTTTGCCACATAAAATTGGGGTTCCTATATCATTTTTGAGTAATGTACGTTGTGTTGGAAACAAGTTTCAATAAAATTGAATGAGGAAGTTATGTAAAGTAGGAAGTGGGAAATCCCACATTGGGAATAATAAGAAAACAACTATACTTTATAAAGTAGAGCTTTTAGGCTTAAAATTCGGCCCTTAGGCCACTACACTTCTGTGTAGGAGGGAAGACCTAGCTAAGTGCATGTCCAAACTCACGCGCATCGCCATCCGCCCAACCCGGCTTGGCTAGCTTGCTTGAACCCTATCTTTTTGCGACCGGTGATTGAAGCTGGAAGGTCTGGCCTCTTCAATCACGTAAGATTCCAAAACCCTGAGAGACTCACTGGTAAACACCCGTCCATTCCATACATGGTGCCAGTTTTTGTCTTAAGGACAGAGATTCTGAATCTCATTGATCTTCTACTTCTTCCTTATAACTCATTACTGCAGAAACTGAATAAGGCCGCTAACACGTTGAAGCATAAAAAGTCAAATAATTATGGACACAAGCTAAGTGCATGTCCAAACTCACGCGCACCGCCATCCGCCCAACCCAGCGTGGCTGGCTTGCTTGAACCCTATCTTTTTACCACCGGTGATTGAAGCTGAAAGCTAAGTGCATGTCCAAACTCACGCGCACCGCCATCCGCCCAACCCAGCGTGGCCTCTTCAATCACGTAAGATTCCAAAACCCTGAGAGACTCACTGGCAAACACCCGTCCATTCCATACATGGTGCCAGTTTTTGTCTTAAGGACAAAGATTCTGAATCTCATTGATCTTCTACTTCTTCCTTATAACTCATTACTGCAGAAACTGAATAAGGCCGCTAACACGTTGAAGCATAAAAAGTTAAATAAATATAGACACAAGCTAAGTGCATGTCCAAACTCACGCGCACCGCCATCCGCCCAACCCAGCGTGGCCTCTTCAATCACGTAAGATTCCAAAACCCTGAGAGACTCACTGGCAAACACCCGTCCATTCCATACATGGTGCCAGTTTTTGTCTTAAGGACAGAGATTCTGAATCTCGTTGATCTTCTACTTCTTCCTTATAACTCATTACTGCAGAAACTGAATAAGGCCGCTAACACGTTGAAGCATAAAAAGTCAAATAATTATGGACACAAGCTAAGTGCATGTCCAAACTCACGCGCACCGCCATCCGCCCAACCCAGCGTGGCTGGCTTGCTTGAACCCTATCTTTTTACCACCGGTGATTGAAGCTGAAAGGTCTGGCCTCTTCAATCACGTAAGATTCCAAAACCCTAAGAGACTCACTGGCAAACACCCGTCCATTCCATACATGGTGCCTATTTTTGTCTTAAGGACAGAGATTCTGAATCTCGTTGATCTTCTACTTCTTCCTTATAACTCATTACTGCAGGAACTGAATAAGGCCGCTAACACATTGAAGCATAAAAAGTCAAATAAATATGGACACAATATCCCAATTTGTAACATTGATTGGTTATATAGTCTGTAAACTCTATCTCTAAGTGATGAAACACCTAATCAACAACCGACAACTAAAATTTTGCACCATCTTAAGGACAGAGACTTTGAATCTCGTTGATCTTCTACTTCTTCCTTATAACTCATTACTGTAGGAACTGAATAAGGCCGCTAACACGTTGAAGCATAAAAAGTCAAATAAATATGGACACAATATCCCAATTTGTAGCGTTGATTGGTTATATAGTCTGTAGACTCTGTCTATAAGTGATGAAACACCTAATCAACAACCGACAACTAAAATTTTGCTCCATCATTTGAACACGTCTAGGGTTATTTGCGCCAACATTTGAAGAAAACATTCCTACAGTTTTTGTCGGAGCTTGAATGTCTATACGATGAGCGAACCTATCAAGTCAGATTAGAGATTAGGATAAATCTTGGACAAGTGGGGGCCTCAAAATTCGGTCAAAGGAAGATTAAAATCAATACATTCAACTATTGGGACTTCTTGAACATCTTCAATCATCTTACTCAATTTCTTCCTTTTGGTGTCTTCTTGTTTGCACTTAAGTGCATCTTCTTTGGGCTATTTTCTTGAGGTCTATCTTCAAGTTTTCTTGTTGGTGCACCCTATCTACTTCAATAGCTTTAGCTTGAACAGTTTCAACTTTTTCGCTGATATTTGTATGAATGTGAGCTGTATATTTACTCTACTTATGCATGTGTTCAACAGGAGAAATGACATGCATGATGCTATACTAAGTCAAGAGTACAATCAAACAAGTAATAAATTCTCTTGTTGTTCGATTACTTGAACCCTATCTTTTTGCCCCCGGTGATTGAAGCTGGAAGGTCTGGCCTCTTCAATCACGTAAGATTCCAAAACCCTGAGAGACTCACTAGCAAACACCCGTCCATTCCATACATGGTGCCAGTTTTTGTCTTAAGGACAGAGATTCTGAATCTCGTTGATCTTCTACTTCTTCCTTATAACTCATTACTGCAGGAACTGAATCAGGCCGCTAACACGTTGAAGCATAAAAAGTCAAATAAATATGGACACAATATCCCAATTTGTAGTGTTGATTGGTTATATAGTCTATAGAATCTGTCTCTAAGTGATGAAACACCTAATCAACAACCGACAACTAAATTTTTGCACCATCATTTGAACACGTCTAGGGTTATTTGCGCCAACATTTGAAGAAAACATTCCTACAGTTTCTGTTGGAGCTTGAATGTCTATACGATGAGCGAACCTATCAAGTCAGATTAGAGATTAGGATAAATCTTGGACAAGTGGGGGCCTCAAAATTCGGTCAAAGAAAGATTAAAATCAATACGTTCAACTATTGGGACTTCTTGAACATCTTCAATCATCTTACTCAATTTCTTCCTTTTGGTGTCTTTTTTGGGCTATTTTCTTGAGGTCTATCTTCAAGTTTTCTTGTTGGTGCACCCTATCTACTTCAATAGCTTTAGCTTGAACAGTTTCAACTTTTTCGCTGATATTTGTATGACTATGAGCTATATATTTACATTACTTATGCATGTGTTCAACAGGAGAAATGCCATGCATGATGCTATACCAAGTCAAGAGTACAATCAAACAAGTAATAAATTCTCATGTTGTTCGATCACTTGGGGCCTAAGCCCATAGAAAAAGTAGTGTACAAGGGACGGGAATCATCTCCAACCAACCGCTTCCATCCAACACCACTTCAATTGTTATTCACAAACTAACTTAGACATGTTGTTAACCAATTGTTTACCTGGGATTTGTCTACACAGACTAGGTCCCTACAACCCTAGTAATTTGTGAAGACTACTCATAACACCAATGGTGAAGTGCTAGCTTCCGTTATGGCCATAATGGAGGGGTTGGGCAAGAATAGGACTTTGCTGCTAACTATATGCATCTCCGCCCTAAGATAGTAAGAGGATCGTCCTAAACCCCCTAAACTTGTTGTTCTCAAATAATTTTTGTTCACACACACAAACACCGCTTGGTGTTAAGGCCAAACATGTTGTTCTTTCTCGCAAGGTCATGTGATTACCAACCACTTCACAACTCAATCAAGCTCAATTAGGAAGGTGGCAATGAGTAATGATGTGCACTGAAAATAAATCCCCCAAAGTCCTCGCCAAAAGGTCTGAGCCAGGTGTAGACACCCCAATTTCGTACCCATGTTTATAACATTCCATAAAATATCAAAACCTGTCAAAAAAGACTAACAGATGTTAAGTTACAGGGTCCAAAGTGTAAAAGGATGGAAGAAATGACAAATAGTAAACAACATGGGTTAAAGTGCCAAAAAGAAGAAAGAAAAACAAATGGGAGCAGCCCCATACACACTTGGTCGCTGTGCCCAAGTATGTATAAGGGTGCGCCCCAATTTGCCCTATTCACTGCTCCACTTTGCTTTTGGTACAAGCCTTCCAGCGCAAGGGCCTCGGCCAGTGCAAAACGACGAATACACAACAGAGAATTTGTGAGAGCAGAAAGGCTGAGAGAAAATTCACAGTTACGCCATGATTTTTCCAATCAAACCCTAGAGCTCTGTTAGTCTACAGAAACCGCCCCTAAACACTTATACTCTCCGGCCAAAGTGAAACCTAGCTACCCGATTAGGTTTCCGCCCTATTTCACAAGTTCCAAAACTCAAAAACAAGTAGTTGCTCTGCCCGATTCCAGACGACATATTAAGCAAAATCAAGTAGTTGCGCTACCCGATTTCAGACACAACAATCAGGATACATCAAGAAAAAACAAGTAGCTGAGTCACTCAGATCCCGGGGCGAAAAACAATTAAAAGAAGCAGTCACACTGCCCGAACACCAACAACAAAAAAGCAACAACAACAACAACAACAACAACAACAACAACAACAAAAGACTCCCTCTCCCGGAAGGACAATGGAAGTACATGTAGACCACCTAGTGGACTTAAGCTCAGGCATACTGTGTTCAGACACTCACGTTCCAAGAGATAACTTCTATCCATGTAGTTATTATAATCTATAACTTAAATATAGATATCTAAGTAAGTTTCCTTTATGTTTATACTTTAATATATAAATAGTTAAAATATAGATATTTAATTAGTTTATTTTATGTCTTTACTTTATTATAAAAATAGTTATATTTTCTTCCTGCTTAAATTAGTTTCCTTTCCGTTCTTACTTTAACCTTGAAAACATAGTTATGAACTCTAGTTCATGAACATAGGAGGGTTATGTTGCAAATAGCCTCTATGCCCTAGAATTTGGAAAGTATTGAAATGACTCAACAGAGTCGACTATTAATTTGAATATAGTAAAGTCCATGTTGAAGTCCTACGGAATTTGGGGTTCGGTTGATGGAGATTAAGCCTCAAAGAATTTTAATTGTATGAAGAATACTTGGGTATTAGAGACTTAATATTATTGCTCTAATGTGATTATGTGCTAGTTTGCAATGAAATGCATAACTATGTGATTATAGAGGACATACCAACTTGATCGGTTAAGTGCGCTCTTCCGTACTCTTCCTTTGATTGAGCATTTGAGTATATATTACTTGTGCTTATGTTTGAGTCAAGCTGGTATCGTTTTGGTTGAGTCTTTGGTGGGACGATGCATTGTCTTCACAAATTAATGGATCGTGATTGCAATGGATCTCCACGTCGGGTTTACACACACCCCTCCATCGATGGCCACGGTGAGGATGTAGCTGATCATTGTTATAGGAATAAACATGACCTTCATAACTATAGAACTCGAGCAGAGAATGTCTTAGGGACGTTGATATCCCGGAAAGGATATCGAGGGCACAATAATTGCACGTGTTTTGCAGGAGCTACACGGCAGAAGTGGAATGGAAATCATATTCTACCTTATGTGATTTATATTATGAGCACTTATGTGAACTAATGTGCTATGTGACTTATGATGTGATTTTCCTGAGATGATGACTGTTTGATGAAATGTTATACTAGGAAGATAACATGCTATTCATAATTAGAATGGAAACTATATTCTCCTTTATATGATTTACTGTACAAGCACTTATGTGGAATAATGTGCTACATGACTTATGGTATGAGTTGTATATGTTAATGATCAATTGATGAAATGTTATACTATGTAGATAACATGTTATACATATTTGAATGGGGTCATATTATATTTTATGAGAATTACATTACAAACACTTATGTAAAACAATGTTCTATGTGACTATTAATAGGATTTACCTATGTTGAGGATTATGCGATGAGATCTTATATTATGAGGATAATATAGCCTTACCCCTTGTCTTATTTGTTGTGTGTTTTGGCGATACGACCTAGGGATCTCACGTTCGGGCCCGAGTCGGGTCGTCATAGTTCGTATCAAAGCTATAGGTTTAGATGTCATCCAGGATAGGTTCCTTGGCCTAGATGGGTCGGTTTTGTGTGCTTTATTTCTATCTTAATGTCGAGTGTTATTGTATGTTAAGATGATAGAAACTAGAACAGGTTCTGGCACTGGTAGAGGTGGAGGTGGTAATAGAATGGTATTGAGAAACTTGTGAAACTGAAGCCGAGATCATATGATGGGGAGTCGGATGCTTACAAGTCCGAGTTATAGATAGAACATCTTGAGAAGATTTTTGTACCTTGAGGTGTGGTGTTGAGCATAAGGTAGTAATAGTCATGTTCAAGCTTGAGGGTCCACCAGAGCATTGGTGGCATGTATTGCGAGATAGCTGGAGACGGCATGGTGTGCCAAGAGTGTGGAAGAATTTCTTGAGGGAGTTCAGGGCATAGTATATTCCCACAGTAGTTCGGGAAGGAAGAGAAATGGAATTCATTGCGTTAGAACAGGTAGATAATCGTGGCTCAGTATCCAGCGAAGTTCATGGAGTTAGGTATCGAGGAATATGCTTAGAAGAGGACCTCGAGGACTGTTACGAATGATGATGATACTAGAGGGCAGTTAGCACCTCATATAGTTATATAGGCAAACTCGTAGTCTAGTAAACTGAGTGATGAGTTGACGTGTAGCTTTTGTTTGAAAACTGGACATACCGGGAGTAGGTGATGGAGTTAGGCAGGTAAGTGTTTTGGTTATGGCGGTGATCACATTTTGAAGGATTGCCCTAAGATGAAGGTTTATAAGTCTAGTAGTGCTAATTGGAAGTTTAGTGACTCTAAGAGAGATGGGGATAAACGGCCTAGAGTTTGAGGTCGTGTGTGCACGTGGCGGTTGGCCATTACAGAGTTTATAGACCTACCCGAGATAGGGGTAATTCCTTCGTACATTGTTGTTATTATTATCGTTATTATGAGTACGTGTTGTATCGGTAACTCATATACATTCATATATACATTGCATTGTGTGTTGGGAACTATTGATTGTTGGTTTCCCCGGTTTATTGTTGTGATCGAGGATAATACCCTGATATGAGATTGTTTTATCGTTTTGATTGAATCATAATTTGTCGGTAGGCAATCAATTGTGGTATGGAAATGTGGTTATGTATGCCTATATAGATGGCCATGTTATACATGTATGAAGAATGAAAATATGATAATGTTTACTAGTTGTGTATTGAGTTTATATACTCTATAGAGATATGTGTAATGTTATAAGTACCAAATTTATACATTATTAAGTGGTTATTATGCGAGTAGGATACGCTCGAATTGCACGGAAGATAAACTTGGTGGTATTGAGGTGGATTATGGGTACAGGTGAATATACCATTTTTGTCGCGGCTATCAAGATGTTGATATTACATGTGTGTGCTTTGTCATAGACAAGGTTTTGAGTTAAGATAGTAATAGATCTTAAGGAGCATAATTGTTGAGGGTACTAATGTGAATATTACCTCTTTTTTTATTACTAGGAAGTTGTCATTAGGCGAGCATACTAGATATGTAGACCTTGTTATTTGATAGATTTGTATTTGCTTAAATGCATTATTGCGATGGAAGCCTATGAGTATATTTTCTTGGTTTTGTGTTATGAGAACGTATGATTGGATTAGTAAACACATGTGGCATAGTAGTTGTTTGATTGTCTAATATATATGAGTTATATGAATTACATGAGTTACTTGAGTTGAAGAATGATGATGCTTATTGATTGTGTGTCGTATTTGCATACTATATGTTGATACATGTGACATTATCGGTGATGCGAATTTTATCATTATTTGATGATTAGTATATGAGTAAAACTTATAGTTTATCACTCAAATATGTTAAGCCTGTGAAAAAATTTCTCTCTCTAGCCCGTCCCTAGGGTTGGCCCCGTTTTTTTGCCTTCAGCTTGTGATGGCTGTGGCTCCGGCCATGGCGCCTGCCGAGGTTCTCCCTCTGGCTCCTTCCTCTCCCACTGTAAAAAAATTATTTCGTTTCTATTGTTGCTTCTACAACTTCCTCCTCTTCCCTTGATTTGTTGCCCATCATCCTACCTTCTACGTTCAAGGGAGAGCCTACCTTGCGGCTTACTCCAGATCTCATATCAACTCTATTACAACCGTTCAAACTTACTCTTGTTGGCAAGTTCTCCCATGGCCGGCCATCCATGGAATCGATGCGAATTGAATTTCATACATTTGAACTGAAGGTAGCAGTTACATTAGGTCATCTTGATCCTAAGCACGTTCTCATCCAAACTCATCATGAGGCTGACTTCCAAAGGCTCTGGATCAAAGATCAATGGTTCGTTGGTCAGTTTCCTATGCGGGTTTTCAAGTCGACTCCTTCCTTTTGCCCAGAAGTGGAAAGCCCCATCGTTCCAGTCTCATTTGTGCTCCCTAATCTCCTTATATTTTTGTTCAATAAGAATGCTCTTTTTTCTATAGCCAATATGATCGGACACCCTCTCCTTATTGATTCTTTTATTGTGAATCTCTCTCAACCTAGTGTTGCTAGGATTTTGATGTGGCGGATTTCATTATATGTAATTCCCTAATTTTCTAGATATTTTATCATTATTTTAATGTAATTTAGATTAGTTTGATGTAATTTTGAGTAGACTATGAATTGGTGAGTTTGTGGGAAATCTTTGTAATTTTGAGACATATTTTGAGTAATTTTGTGTTGTTCATGCAAAAGTTTATTAATGTGGAAGATAAAGTTGCTAGTATCGAAGTGGCGATAGGACCAAATGCGAAAAAGCCAAGTTCAAGGATCAGATTACAAAGCAGCAGAGTTCGAAGATCAGAAGGAGAAAGGTTGGAGCTTCAGGGACCAAAGCGAAAGATAAGGATTTGGAAACTGGTTTATTTTTGGCATTGGATGGTAGGAGTATTTGGATGTTTATTATTAAATATTCTCTTTCCTTTTCTTGGGAGATTTTCCTTTTTAGTTTAGGTTTTGGGAACAAGTATATATACTTGTTTTAACTTCAGAATTAGGGCGGTTTTCTACTAGTCTTCTTCCTTAGAGATTTCATCAGTTTTCATGGAAGCTTAACTTCATTGCTTCGGATTTGGATCTTGAACCGTTTATTTAATTCAATTGAGGTATTTATTTCTTTATTTCTTAATCCATATTCATAGTTTTACTTGTTTTAATTGCTAGATCGATTTTAGGGTTTTGAGATTTGATCACCCTCTTTTCCCTTGTAATTGATTTAATGCTAGTTTAATCTTAAGTCTGTGTCAGATTAGGATTTTTCACAAGTAGCATCTTTGAGATTTATGCATGTGTCATGGTAAATTGAAAAGGGGGTAAAACTAGATTTTGTTCTAATTGCAAAAGATTAGTGAATTCCTTGATCTTAATTTCTTAAAGCTCTATCAATCGTTATTGTGAATCTAGACTGTGTCAGTTAGGTTTAGGTAATGATTAGGGGAATAAGTGAGTGTGTCACTGCTTATAACCATTAATAAGGAAGAAATAGGGATTGAAATACATCTCGGATCAAGTGAATAGGGAGGAAGGGAAAGAAATTATACCGATGATATTGGATTGATAAACGGGGACGGAAACAAATCTGAAGTGCGTGCCTTTAATTGTTTTACAACTAGTTTTAATTCCCGTTTTAGGTAGTTAATAAAATCAAAAATTAAACCCCAATCTTGTCAAGTGACAATTGTGCAACCGAATAACCGTTCTTCAGTGGATCGACCCTGGACTTGTCCTAGCTGCAGTCTTGTAGCCGAGTCTTGAATTGGTAATTAATTTGTAGGCGTGCGACTTTAGCCTGTCAAATTTGCATCGAAGTTGACCTAACTAAGGTTATTCCTAGCCGTTTGTGGATTGGCTTTGAATGCTATGAGGGTTTGCGGACCATTGAAGCCGGCTTCACGATCTTGCACTTCGCCATCGACAAGGTTATGATGGTGACTCTTGCAAGTTCTATGCCCAAAAAATGAATAAGGGCAAAGCTCAGGTCCAACCCTCTGAGAAAAGTGACAAGGTAAATATTCACCTTGTTGTGCAGATAGATTCTACCCTCAAAGATACGCTGCCAGCTAGTATTCCTTCGGTTGTGTAGCCGGCCAAAGTGCCTATGTGGAAACCTAAACCTGTCATGATTGATCACAGTACTAGTGGTGTCCAAAAAGTCACAATTGATCTTACTAAGCAGAGGAATGAAGCCCCAAGTGCTATTCCTTCTGAACTCGAGAATATGAGTCCCCAAAATGTTTGTATCGAGGAGGTTCTTGGCCAAACCCCAACCAAGCAACCTGAGCAAGATCTTGAAAACCTCTCAAAGTCACTTAAGAAAGGTAATGTTAATGGTCCTGTGCCTATCAACACTTCTCCAGATCGTGATCAGTTCTTTGCGGATGAGAATAACATAACCCCCCAAAGTCCTACTGTTATAGTTGGAGAAGACTCATCCCCAATTCAACAAAACATGGATCCCATTCTTTCTCCCAATAGATTCGTAGTGCTCCAATCTCTGGAAGACGAAGATTTATCTTCGGAGGATTTAAATATGGAAGCCTTATCTGACGACCCGACCCGGACCCCAAGACGAGATCCCAAGGTCGTACCCCCAAAAGAAGCAACAACAAATAATGGGTGAGGCTATAACATCGATACGCCAACGACTCAACAAATGCAGAAGCAAACATAAATACAATGGCACCCAATGTAACAATTAAGCTCAAACTAATACAACCTAAGAGATAATAAATCTCTCGGTCTAAAAATTCAAAGCACGTGACACAACATTAGACACACACATTAAGCCACTTGTCATGCAATAATATAGCAATAATAAACCATGTCATCGGCGACATTACAATCAAAACCCAACATTAAACTAAGTCTACAGCTCTAGTCTAACACACTCAACAACTAATAACATGCGGGAGAACAACATAATAAACTAACCATCTTGATATTAACATAATATGAAATATGATCATCATAAAAATATACAAGGCATGACTAACACAAGTCGGCTCCCAAAAGATTAAGTACTAATAACATAAGTACAAATACCAAATACACATCAAGTTTTGCTACCCTTCATAAAGTTTACATAACTTTACTTTCCCAATCTTCCTTTCCAAAAGAAAAAGGTAACTAAACATAACTAGGTAGCAACCTCGCAAAAGCTCCACCAACGCGACTCGCGAATTACTTTGATCCACTAGCGCGACTCGGATCTAGGGAAAAACAATCAAACAAAATATAGTAAGTCATAATGACTTAGTAAGCTATTAAATATAACCTCTTGTCATGGGATCATGCTGAAGCAATAATAAATCATGTTTTCGACATATTATAATTTTTCATCAATAATCATGTCAAGGCATTCAAGCTCAACTATCATATGAATTATGTTATCAATAAAGTATATCAATTCATTAAATCACTTCAACCATCATATCATATTATTTTCACGTAGCACATTGTTCACATATAAGTACTCGTGAAATAAATCACATAAAGAAGATATGATACCCATTTACCATTTCCACCGTGTCGCTCCTGCAAAAACACGTGCAAACCAAATGTGTCCTCGATACCCAATTTGTGGCATCGACATCCCCGAGACATTCCCCACTCAAGTTCTATAGTTATCAAAGTCATGTTTAATTACTACAACTATGATCAACTACATCCCCACCGTGGCCATTGATGGAGGGGTGTGTGCAACTCGGCACGGCGATCCATCGTGATCACGAATCCCATAATTCGTGAAGACGATACATCGTCCCGCCACATACACTACAAGACGACTCCAGCTGGACTCAAACTCAAGCACAAGCAATATATACTCACATGCTCAAATAATGGAAGAATACAAAAGAGGGCACCCAACCAACCAAGTAGGTACATACTCTACAATTTCTTAGTCATGCATTTATTCATAACTAGCACATAAACACATTAGAGAATAAAATAAGACTTTAATTTTCAAGTGTCCTTCATACACTTCAAAAATGGTAGGAGGCTTAACTTCCATCAAAACTACCCCAAATTCCGTATGACTTAAGCATGTAGTTCATAAAAATCATATTAATCCAAGGGTTGACTCCGTTGAGTCTTTTCTATACTTTTAATAATTTAGGGCATATAAGCCATTGGCCACATTACCCTCCTATGTTCATATCTAATATTCAAGACTAGGTTCTCAAGGTCACCAAACCACAGTAACCCCAACAAAACACTCAATTAGCAACCGTAGTACAAAAATCACATTTTCAACCATATACACATTTTTGCAATTCTACCAACATGCTTCCAAGACTTAGGCTTTCAACATGGAATGGATTAACATACTAAACTACACATGAATAACAACCTAAACATGGTCTCTAGCAAGTTCATCCAACCAAAAATTCCAAGTAGGCATATAAACATGGCATGTACTAGAAGCTCTAAATGCACTCATTGACCTCAAATAACACCAAGATTGTTTTCCCTAGGGTCAATGAGGCAAAAATAAAAGAGGAAGATATGTAGTAACTTACTTGGTATCCCTACAACAAGTACCCAAAGCAGCAAATCAATTGGTGGAAGGTGTTCTCCTCAACAAACTCTTCTCTTCTATGGACTTGGCTTGAGAAAATGACCACTCTATCAATGGAGATCAAGGATGAACTCTCAAGAACACTCTCTAGGCTTTCCAATAAAGCTCCCCACGTTTTTGAAGATGAAGGTTGAAGAATGAAGTCACAAACTACTGATTTGTGACTTAAAAGGGTCAAAGGGTGAGTAGGACAAGTGTCAATGTCTTGTGGAAGTAAAAATAGATTTTTGTAGTCAATAAATCCCTTGGTTGCAGCAACTATAACCCACTTAAAAACTAATTAGATTAGTTAGGATGTCATTAGTGATGTTTAGGAAGGTTTATGAAGGGTTTAGGATAGGTCTAAGTGTGGTTAGAATGGTCAATGGAGCTTTAGTCCAATAGTGCTGCTTATTAAAGTGGTGTAAGGCTAAATCGTCAATTCTTATTCTGCTTCCTTCTCTTATTTTATGGAATATATGGAAATTTCGAAATGGGGTGATTTTTGATGGCTCTCTCAAGTCTCATAATCAAATTGTAAAGGCAGTGGACTCTGATCTTAATTCCATTCTCTCAGCTTGGAATTTTTTTGGGCTTAGGCAAAGCAAGGGACTTACTTTCTCTTTTGCTATTCGAAAACAAGTTACTGTTCGAGCTATTTCTTGGTCTAAACCTCCGCCTGGTTCTCTTAAACTTAATTCTGATGGAGCATGTCATGGTAATCCTGGTCTTAGTGGTGGTGGGGGTGTGATTAGAAATTCTGAAGGGGATGTCATCCATGCTTATTATTCCTTTTATAGTGAGGCTACTAATAACGAGGCTGAGATTCGAGCCCTTTTCCAAGGCCTTTGTTGGCTCGATAGCAATGGTCATTGTGGTGCGGTAGTTGAGATTGATTCCAAGATTATCTGTGATCTGATTAATAAGGAGCATAACATCCCATGGAACCTGGCCTATTTTGTTCGTGCGATTAGATTGTTGAAGAATACTCTTAATTTTTCGGTTCACCACTGTTTTAGGGAGGCTAATTTTGTGGCTGATGGTTTGGCTAACTTGGATGTGGACAAGGGTCGGGACTTTTGTTCTTCATCGTTGTCAGACTTTCCTCGCTCCATCAAAAGTAATGTTCTTCTTGATGCTCAAGGCACCGCTAGGATTCGTGTTTCTTAATTTTTTCATTTGTTTATGTTTCCTTGTAATTTCCTTTTTTGAGGTAAGGCTCCTTTGTCCCCCCGTTCAAAGGGTAAGGCTGGTTGTCCCCCCCCCCCTTAAGTTTGTATTTTCTCTATTTCTTTAATAAAATCTCGTAGGTGCCGCCCTGCTTCCCAAAAAATAAAAAAAAATAAAAAAACAGCCTAAAGCTGTCTAAAGGGACCATTCGGTCGCATGGTGCCCAAGCTTGCAAGCGCATGCTCTAGCCTTCCCCAATTTTCATTTTTTTACTTACCTTGAAGGGTCAAGGTCTATCCCCCTTGCAACCGCAAGTCCTCCAATGCCAAAAGGGTCTAGAATTCAACCCTAAAGGACTCCAAACTCACAACTAAACACCCAAGTCTCAAACCTCAACCAAAGATGGTCTACAACTCTCACAAAACTCACACGAACAACTACCGAACAAGTCATACAAAGAATAACAACAACAAGAAGTAAACTAACAATCGAATCGTTGATTCAACAAGCATTCAATCAAGACTTAAATCATGTTAAGGATGTTATGAATGGTCTCTAACACTTATACATGTGCATTCAACATATATAAACAACCAAAGTTTCAAAGTGTAACATGTATGAAAGATGAATACAAGCATAGAAAACGATGTCAACGAATAAGCTATTGAATCCAAGCATACGTATGAGGTAAGTAAACATACTTATGTTGATTATGAATGTATGAAATCAAGCATATGTCCAACATGCAATAATTTAGGGTATTACACCTTAAATCTTGAAGTTCCTCACTAGAAAAAAAAAAGACAGGAAACACAGTCGTTCCCCCCCCCTCCCACAGATCGTACAACTCGCTCTCAATTTCATGCAAAGTCCCAAGGTGGTCTCCCCGAAAAAGTTTCCTTTGACGAGTAATTGTCTTTTTTGGAACCTTAGAGGTGTGGGCAATAAGTCCACTGTTTCCCGTCTTAAAAAGCTCATCAAGATTCACCGTATATCGTTCCTTGCTATCTGTGAACCTATGATAGACAATTCTAAATTGCCTTTTATAACTTTTGTCTTAAATTCCAGTACTTTAATTGTAACATGGCTAATAATATTTGGATCCTTGTTAAATCGGCATTCACTTGTCAGGTAGTTTTCGACTCCATGCAACATCTTACGTTACAAGTTAAACATCACTCTTGGCCTTGTCCTGTTTATATCTGCTCCATCTATGCCAAGTGTATGGCAAATGAAATGCAAGATCTTGGAATCAAATCATTGATATTGGGTTGGAATTTGATAACGCTCCTTGGTTAGTGGGAGTAGATTTTAATATCATCCTCGATTCTCATGAAAAAACAGGTGGTTCGGGCTGGGATAGGCAGGGGGCTTCTGATTTTCATGCCTGTCCGAACACGGATGGGTTTCTGATCTGGGATTTAATGGAAGTAAGTTCACTTGGTGTAATCAACGCGACAGGAAAGCTACCATATATTAGCGTATAGACATAGAGGTGTGTAATCCGGGGTGGTCTCCGTCCTTCACTTTGACCAAAGTGGAACACTTGAACCGCATTTGTTCTGATCACTTGCCGCTCGTGGTTAGTATGAATTTGCATTCAAACGCTCGCCCTTTCCAGTTTAGATTCCAAAATGTCTAGATTTCTCATCCAACTTTGTTTGACACGGTTAAAAAGGTCTAGCTCAGTAGCTCCTCAGGCATACCCATGATTAAATTTTCCAACAAGCTTCGGGCAGTTAAGTCGGCTTTGAGTGCTTGGAACAAGAGTAGCTTTGGTAACTGATCGATGTATTTTATATGTCGATTTTATATGCTTCTATGACTTAAATTAAGCTATTTCACGAGGTTTTTGGGTACTAATATATGTTTTCGGTGAGTTTTGTAAGTTTAAGGGTTTTTAGTGAAAATATGCAAAACTCCAGGGTTTTAAGTGCAAATTCCAAGAAGGGCCAAAGAGGAAAAATGAAGAAGAAGAAAAGTGGAATCTGTCAAGTTGGATCAGAAGACCTTGTACCACAAGGTAAGCGGTACATGAAGAGAAGTCAAGCGACGTCGAGGCCAAACAGCTGGAGATCTTGCGGACCAGGTACTCAACACCTTGCGACCTTAGGTGGTGGAAACGAATGCGCCGTATTATTTTGGTTTTCACACGTTGATTCGATTGGATTACAACTCCCAGTATATATTGAAGTTAGATGCCAAGAGCAAGAGATAGAAACGGCTGGCCGAAGCTCTCTTTAGGTAGATTTTAGGTAGTTTTTAGATTGTATATCATAATTAGATTGTGTAATTTCAAGTATTGAAGATCAAATCATGTATCTGATCATCTCCATGTGCTGTTCGTTGACTATGATGAACTAAATCATCCATAATCTAGGAGGTGGGAGGTAACTTGTATCAAATTTATGTTTTAATTCTTCTATATGATCATTCAATTCTTGTTGATTGTGTTGTTTATCAATCCCTATATTATTTTGCTTTGAACAAATGAATGTAATCGCAAATAATAAAGGCTTAGAGGTGCGGATAACTGCATGACCAATGTGCATATGTCGTACACCGGCTCACCAACACAATAAATTGGACCTATCGATGCACGAGTGATAAGTTAGGACCGGGTTCATACATGATCTAGGTGACAGATAGATCATAAATCTAGGTGACAGCTAGATTGACAGTTCTGTGCTTAGGATATAGAATGGATGAATTTTGTGGGGATGGAGGCTGAACCAATTGTTCAACACACTATATCTATCTTTAGTGAACGAGCCCAAGAAATTGAATGATGATTATTATGAATTGAACATAAAGGAGATACAAGTGAAACCCAAAATCCTAGATTTCCACCCACCATAAGATCTTCATATCCTAATTACTCTTTAATTAGTTAAACATCTAAATATAAATAGTAGTTTAGAATAGAAATAAATATAAAAACCCCTTTAGATTAATAATTTGCTATCAATAAATTGCAATTGTTCGTGATCACTTGTCTCTGGTTCGACCCTTGCTTCCAATACTATTCTATAATAGTCTTGTCCACTTGCAAAAAAAGATTAATTAAAACATCGATCAAGTTTTTACCGCTGTGGGGACAAGCTAGTTCACGTAGTTAGTTTGTTGGTAGCGTAGTTTTTAATTTAATTTAGTTAGTTTAATTTTCGTTTTTAAAAAAATAAAAATACAAAAAAAATTTATTTTGTTTCTAATAGTTAGTTGTTTTTAAATTGCTTTAAATTATTTTTATGCACGGTCGTTGATCTTTGAATCCTAAATTGGTAGAATTAAATCAAGATATAAATATTGTTAGAAGAAATCAAGTCCTTGAAAATCTAGCTCCCGAGTTTGATAATCAAGACCAATTGAATCAAGAGGATCCTCCTGTTGATCCTCCAATGGAAGAAAATAATAATAATCGAATTGAAAATCCAGTTAACCAGCTTAACGGAATCAAAGAGAAGAAGAACCAAGAAGAAGAAATATGGAAGTAGTGGTAAATCAAAGAACTATTAATGACTTTAGTAGACCTTCATTAAATGTTGTGACATCATGTTTAGTCTTGCCGATGTCGTAGGAATTTTGAGTTAAAAGGTCATTATTTTAATGCCATACCATCTTTTCATGGATGCCTCATGAAGATCCTCGGGCTTTCAAGAGAATATGAATACATGATGAGTACTTTTCCTTTAGGAGGGTTGACTGAAGATCAAATTAAAATGAAATATTTTCCCAGTGCATTAAAAGAATTGGCAAAGAGATGGTTTATGAACCTAACACCTAATAGTGTTTATACTTGGGCTCAATTATATGATTTGTTTATGAGTAAATTTTACAAGCATGCATCTCTTATCGAATATAGAAAACAAATCATGTCATTCCAAAATGAACCAGGTGAAACATTTCATGAGTCATGGGATAGATTTAAAAATCGCTCATTATGTGTCCTCATCATAATTTGGCTCAACATGTGTTAGTGCTTCAATTTTATCATGGTCTTTCGCCAAGCTTACAAACTATGGTTGATAGTGCAGTGGTGGTTCTATTAATAGAATGACACCGAAGCACTAGAAGAATTATTTGAGATGTTAGTATTAATTCCAACGTAAAAGTGCTAGAGGTAAAAATAGAAGCCTATATCAATTGCAAGATAATTCAAATACACAAGCTCAATTTGAAAATTGGCAAATTCAAGAAGTGTGCTTTATGTGGATTATATTCTCATGCTACTAATTTTTGCCGTCAAGTGCTATGTATTCTCGAACAGCACTATGAATATGTACCCTCAGGCCAAGGAATGATCCCTATTCAAACACATATAATCTCGTTGGAGGAATCATCCTAACTTTCTTGGGGAGGAAATAAGCCTTTGCAACCTCAACAATTCCAACCTCAACCACCACAACCTCCACAGCCAAATCAAAACCATTGAGAATTGAAGAAGTTCCCAAACAAGATAGCAAAGGAAGCAAAGATTGATGAAATACATGCTTGAAGAAATTGAAAATCTAAAGAAGCACATTGCAAAATTGAAGTTGATAAAAGAGAAGAAGGGAAGTTCCCTAGTCAAACCGAGCAAGCCAAGTCAATCACCGCCTTAAGAAGCGGTAAGGTAATAGGTGAAGAGGTAAGTGATCCCGATCCCTTCTAAAGTGCCTCGCTATAGAATTCTAAAAGGAAATTGAAAAAGAAATCAAAAGATAGTGATAGTAATAAAGAGAATAATGAATCAAGTAATCAAGTAGAAGTAGAAAAAGAAGTAGAAGTTCCAAATAAGGAACAAGAAAAAGAGGTTCAAAATAAAGATAATACAATTGAAGTTAAAAAGAGTGGATCAAGAAGAAGAGGAACTTATGTGGCTCCACCACCCTATGTTCCTCCAATTCCGTTCCAAGAAGACTTATGAAAAACCGAATGGACAAACAATTTAATAATATGTTATCCAAAGTGAATGTTAATCTTCCTTTGCTTAATGTTATTAAAAATATTCAATCTTATGCAAAGTTTTTCAAAGATCTTCACTCTAAGAAACACAAGTTTGAAAACAATGAAAAGATTATTGTTTCAGCGAAAGTTCTGTTTTACAACCCGAATTACCTAAGTTGAAAGACCCCGTAGCTTTAATATCCAAGCCTTGGGAAGCTCTAAAAGATGAAAGCAATGCTAGATTTAGGAGCAAGTATTAATTTGATGCCTTTGCGGTCTATAAACAGTTAGGTTTAGGAGAACTAAAACCCACTACTATGCAATTACAATTAGCCGATCGCTTAAATATCCTTTGGGTATAGTGGAAGACATCCTAGTTCAAAGTTGATAAATTAATCATTCCGGTTGACTTTGTGGTTCTAGAGATGGAAAGGAAGATTTGCACTAATAATGAAGTCCCAATATTGTTAGGCAGACCATTTATGGCTACTGCCAATACAATGATTAATGTGAAGAATGGTAAACTCACAATGTCAGTCCTAGGTGAAACTGTTGAAATCTCTGTGTTTGATGCTATGAATAGACCTAGTGACATAAGTGTCTGTTTTCAATAGATGAGATTGAAAAGTTAA
>CM028378.1:118002264-118068193 GCA_013146195.2 Codonopsis lanceolata
TTCAAGATTATAATGTAATACCCTATGATTAAGTAACATTTCCACCTGGCCATAGCCTCAAATCCATAAGCCATAGAAAAAGTTGTTTCAAAGAGGGACCCCTCGACGTCGCTCTAACCGCCCACAAGGCCGAAGGCAACTCATCTACCCATCTTCATGCCTTGTTTTCAATGTTTCGCTTAAGGACAGACTTGTTTGTTAGCGGCCTCACTTACCCATTACCTTGTGGGGTATCACCATTGCTTCACTCAGATCCGCCGCATGCTTTAGTGAATTTTTCTGAAAATTGAATTCCATGGTCGGATACAATTGCTCGTGAAACTCCAAAGCGACACCATATGTGTTCATGAACGAAGTCAATCACTTTGACTTCGCTAATGGTTGCCAAAGGTTTAGCCTCCACCCACTTGGTAAAATAATCCACAGCGACCACCGCATACTTAAACTTCGATTGAGCCAAAGGAAAAGGGCCAATAAGATCTATACCCACATGTCAAATGGCCATAATGCTACTTAGGCAACCTTGGTATATCAAAGATAACGTTGACACTTATCACAACGCCGAACATACATCTCGTGATCTCGCCTCAAAGTGATCCAGTAGAAACCGTCAGCTAAAACCTTTTCTGCCAAAGACCTCTGACTAGGATGACCTCCACATTTTCCTTCATGTATTTCTCCTAAAATGCCCTCAGTCATCTTTGGTCGAACACATATGAGCAAAAGTCTGGTGTATGACCGCCTATAAAGTATGTTATCCTAGATGACATACCGACATGACCGCTTCTGAATGGTTCAAGCCTCCGTCTTGTCCTCGGGCAAGGTCCCCCGCTCGATGTAAGCCTTCAAGTCGCCTTTCCAACACTTCAAGCAGCTCAATGTCCATGATCACCTCTTTTCTATAACAGAACCTCCAAATATTCAATCATGACCCCCGGTGCAAAGACTAAATTTTTTTCTTCGCCATCTTGGATAAATAATTCGCCTCATATTATCCTCGCGAAAGCAATTCGCACCAATTCCCAATAATCGAAGTCCTTTAAAATCTCCTTCACCATCGCAAGAATAGCGAACGACATCGATGATGAACACCATAATCGCCTAACTTGATTCACGACCAACTCAGTAATAAACAATCACCTCTAACTCCCACATCTTGCGCGAGCTCAAGCCCCGCGATCAAGGCTTCATATTCTTGGTTATTGAAGCCGGAAACTTAAAACGTAATGCTTTTTAAACTCTACATCCCGCTTCGTGGGACTAACACTAACCCGGCCCACTCCGAACCCGCCGGCCGAACCATCACATGCAATTCCCAACAATACTGGTCGTGGCTTTGAATTTGTGTACTCGATGTCTTGAAGGAACCTCCTTCGCACGAATCCTAAGCTAGTCTCGCCTACAAAGTCCGCCAAAGCATGTGCCTTAATCGCCGTCGAGGTTGATAGTCAATATCAAACTCGCTAACTCAATGGACCAAGTGAGCAAACGACCGTAAGAATCGCTTGTGCAAAATTTTCCGAGAGGCATGTCTGTATAATGATCGAATGTGCGAAAAATAAGCTCAAGTTTCGAGCAAAGAACAACAAGCTTAATAAGCCAATTTCGATTAAAATATCGTCCCTCTGGCAGTGAGGCCTTTGACACATAATAAAACGTGCTTTTGCACATTACATTCTTCCCTAATTAACATGATTACAACCCGCCTGCCGCTTAAATACACAAACAATGTCTCACCAAAACCGGCCGCTTAACAAAGGAGGATCTCCCAGATATTCCACCCACCTACTCAAAGGCCTTCTAACATTCAATTGCCCACTCAAACCCCTTGTTCCCACGGAGAACCTTGAAGAATGGCAAACACCTTTCTACCGACCTAGAAATGAAGCGACCAAGGGCTATCACCCTACCATTGAGCTTTTGAACATCTTTGATACATCGAGGAAGCTTCATAGTGACCAATGCCTTAATTTTTTCTAGATTAGCCTCTATGCCCCTCTCGCTACCATGAACCCCAAACTTGCCGCCTTCACCCCGAACACGCACTTGCTCTATTAAGCTTCATGTTATTTTTTTCTCGAGGTTGCAAAGGTTTCGCCCAAGTCAATCGCGTGCTCGTCCCTTTAGTCTTCACCACCATGTCGTCAATGTAAGCTTCTACATTCCTCCGATCTCAGTCGAATATTTTATTCACCATTCTTTGATACGTAGCTCCTGCATTCTTCAATACAAATGGCATCATCTTATAGCAATATAGCCCTCCTGTTGCTCGGAAAGCTGTCAGAGCCTTATCCTTCTCGTTCATTTTAACTTGATGATACCTAGAATATGCATCGATAAAATTGAGAAGCTCGAACCCCGCTATAGCATCCACTAGCTTGTCAATTCGAGGTAAAGGATAACAATCCTTCGGGCAGGCCTTATTCAAATCAGTAAAGTCAACGCACATTCGCCACTTGCCGTTAGACTTTTTGGCAATAACAACATTAGCCAACCAGGTTGGGTAATGTATTTCCTCAATGATGCCCGCGCTGAACAACTTTTCAACCTCCTCTTTGATAGCTTGATCTTTTTCAGCAGAATAAACTCTAGGCCACTGCTGAATTGGCCTAAAAGCGGGATCAACATTAAGATAATGCAAAGCCACAGCTTCACTCACACCTTGCATATCTTCTGGTCTCCATGCAAAAACATCCAAACTCTCCTGAAGCTGCCTGATCAAACTTGCTCGAGCTTCAACTGACAATGCCCTGCCAATCTTTATTTTTTGCTCGGGGTAAGCAGAATTGATAACCACCTCCTCGAGCTCGTCCTGAGCCGTAAATTCTGGCTCATCTCGCATTTGGAGTTTATCACACTCCACCTTCTCCTCTTTCTTAGCCTGAGCTTTAACCGTATCAAGCTGGTCCACATCCATGTCATCAATCTGCATTCGACTGTCCCCAGACTTCAATGTTGGCAAAGGACCATCAAGCTTCTCCCCTCTCCCCACTTCATACGGAACCAAGCTCGCCTCATCGTCTTTGTTCGACCTGCCCCCAGACTCGGTGTTGGCAAAGGACTAATGTTCTCTTCGCTAGTTTGATCCAAATTCAAGCTTATGTCAACTTCGTGCTCGACCTCCCCAGACTTCAATGTCGGCAAAAGGCAAGTATCCACCTCACAATCTTCTTCATTCACCACAGCTACTGTTGATGGCCCCACAGTCATATGAGATGTCTCCTTGGTGCTAACAGTGATTTTCTACTCGCCGTCCTCCAAGGTCAATTTTTGCTTTTTGCGTTGGCTGTCACGCACATATTCAAGTACTGCCCGAGGCTGACTCCTCAATACACCTACCCCTTGATCGGTGTAAAATTTTGCGCGTTGGTGTGGAATGGACGCAACCATCTGAAACTTATTCATGCTCGGCACACCCAAGATAATATTATAAGGAGACTTTAAGTCAATCACCATAAAAGTGATCTTCTCAACTCGTGTGCGGCTCCCATCACCAATAAAAACCTCCAGCTCGACTGTGCCTTTAACTGGAACTTTGTGGTTAGTGAAGCCCTCCAGCTTCCCAGCGTATGGTTTGAGTCGATCATCACTCAATTCCAAACCCTGAAAACATGAATAATACATCACATCCCTGTAGGCACCAGTATCAACCAGGATTCGATGTACAACCCATCCATCCACCAGGGCCGAGACAATCAAGGACTGCTCTCCTGCTACATTGCTCGCTAGCTCGCTACGAGTGAACTATATAGCTTCCTCTCCAGCTTGCAAACCAGTAGGTCGATCTACAACTTTCAACAAAGAATAGATCTGTTTACCGAGCTGGATTGGAGTGGGCTCTTCATCCATTATGTCATTGATTACCCCTCTGATTGGTGGGGCATCTCTCCGGGGAGGATTCCCTCTGTTTCCTCCATCCCTCTTGAACCGGTCTAGCCGGCCTTCATTGATCAATTTCTGAATGGCATTCTTCAACGGCCAACACTCCTCTGTTGTGTGCCCGTAATCATCATGATAAGAACATCTCTTCGTCCTATCCCGAGTATCAGCTGTCTCAGGATTCATGCGAGGTGGGCGAGGAAGCTCATCTCGAATCTCATACATAATATCATCGCGCAACGTATTGAGCGAGGTAAGATCAACTTCACGAAGAAATTCTCTCGGGCGATCATATCTTGATTTGCTTTTATTATATCCTCCGCACACGGCCTAACCATTACCCTTGGAATTTCCAACAACATCATTGCTCTCTTTCTTCTTTTCTTTCTTTGCCATCTCTCTGGCACACCATTTCTGAGCCCACATTAAAATTTATGCCTGTGTTTTGGGCTCGCGCATGCTTAGTTCTGATCTCAACCCACCTTCACCCTCGAGCAAGCCTGTTTCAAAGCATAAGGTTACCTCCTGCTGGGTCAACCCTGGGACTTGCTCCAAGACTTTGGTAAATCGCCCCACGTAGCTAGCAGTTGACTCGTGTGCACCTTGCTTAACCTTTGACAAATCAACCCTTGTCTTTGCCAAATTACCCGAGGTCCCAAAATCTGCTAGAAATTTTGTTCGCAAATCAACCCAATTATTGATTGATCTTCGCGGTAAAGCTCCCATCCATGCCAATGCCTTTCGTTGCAGGGCACCCACAAAAGCCCGAATCTTCAAGGCTTCATCTGAAGTCACCAAGCCGATTTGAGATTCAAACGACATCAACCAGTCTCTTGCTTTTGTCTTCCCCATATACTCCTTTATGTTTAGGAAGATGAGTCCCTATGTTGGCGGTGCATTCTCAATCCATGCTGCCAGCGGGCTAGCTGAAGTACCCAAAAAGTTTCCATCCAAAGCTTTACCATGTTCCCACGCCTCCATACGATGTTTCAAATCTTCAAAATCATGCATGTTAATAGTTAAATGCAAACCACCCACGGGCTGAGGTTGTACCACGGGCATAGGAAGGACCTGTGAGGGACCCATAGCTCCAATGGCTTGAGTAACACCCACGGCCTGCGCCACCTGTGCCTTGGGCACCCCAGCGAGCTGGGCAAGTGGCTCATTAACCACCAAATTTCTTTGTGCATCTAATTGATGTAAATCCCTCTTTTCTTTGGAATGATGAGACAAATATCCTTGGGATCGCCTGGGGGAAGGTGTCCTATGACGACGAGCATAGGATCTCCTTAGAGATGGCGAACGAGGACTACGAGCATGTGACCGCCGAGGAGAGGGCGAACGAGGCCTACGAGCATGAGACCTTCGTGGAGAAGGTGATCGTCGATGACGACGAGACTGTGCTGAATCTTCCCTCACTCGCGGTCCCAACCGTGAATGTACACTAGGCACAACCCTGTGACTAGCTCTGCCTTCTTGTTGATTTCGTCCCTTTGACCCCTGTTCACGCTGCTGAGAGGGAACAATCATTGCATTTAACTGATTGCCCCTAGTCCTCGAACCACTTGCTGCTTGGCTTGGAGCAGATAAAGCTGGTAAAGGATCCACTTCAATGGGTAAAGGCGGCTTACCCATGGCAATCAACTGCAAATTAAACCAGTGCATCTGCCCCAAATATATTGCCCTTTGACGAAGAGCTTCCTCCCTGAATTCATGTGCCAACCCAACAACTGCTACTGCACTTCTAGCTAAGGAATCCACTCCACGCCGTTGATTAAGCTGATGACGAGCATCATGAGGAGAGGGGTTATTTCCAGCAAATTGATTTAGACTGGGAGTTGCATGTACCTCCTCCTGACGGCTACCATTGACACCATTAACACCGTTTTCCGCCATTATCGAAACTTACCAAGAACAAACTGTCAATTTACGTAAAATGCTACACCGTTTCCCGACAATGGAACCAACTGATGCGTCCAAAATCTTCTAGACACACTGGACTTTTCCAACTGGATACCTGGCTTTCAACGTATCCTATAATCTTCAAGGCCCAACTCTGCAATTAAACCAAGGAAACCGTGAACTAGGCAGGGGCACTCCCTGCAAAAGCCCTCCGGCGTGAGAATTAGCACAAGTATACCAGAGAGTGTAAAATTTGGCAGAGTTTTGGCTAGCTATTAAAAATCACGTACCTCTTCCCTTCATTTTGAGGGGCTTTTATAGTTGCCGAAGAGAATAACCGATCATAACTGCCCACTAACATTCGTGGCATTGATGGCGGGCATATTAACTACCCCATTAACTGTCCCATTAACCACAACGGTCAAATGGAGAATTATCCCGACATAACCGTCCTCAACTAACAATAACTCTTTAAATGAACGAGCATAACACATCATGCTCGCTACATGTTCCTGCTCGCTAGTCAAGCCCCCAGCTCGCTTACACCACTTGCTCGCTGAAGGTTGAAAACACCTACTCGTGGTATACAAAACCATTTAACTCCTCCCTTGTACCCTTGATCTTGAGATGCTCGTGCACTGCCTGTGAATGATGGTCACGTGCCGCACATATGACCCATGTTTTGGGCCTATTGGGCCGGGCAGCTCAAGTATTAAATAGAATCGATTATAATAATTTAATAAATGAGTTTGCATTAAAAAAAACCACAATAGATAAACTTTATATAAAAATGTAATAATTTTTTTAAAAAAAATATTATTTTCTTTAAAAAGGTCTCAACTACAAGGACAAGCTGATATGATCTTGACGAACCGTAAAATTGTTTCCAAGAGTTCAGAGGTTTAGTTGGTATGTTTGAAAGCTTGGAGACAAGATTGGAAGCTGATTAGAAACTTGAAGGGGCTAAAGTGAAATTTTAGTAAAGTAGTTTGCAATCTTGGGAGGACCTTTTGCCAAATAGGCGCTCGCGTCGATTACAAGAAGGCCATTGCGTCCACCTTAAAGAAGTTGCCATGTTTGTGGTTGGATTTTTGGTCTTTTACTGTTTTATTGTTTGGGTATTTTTAGGGTTTTAGTTTTCTTTTAGTTAGGCTTTTTGTTCCAAAATTTAGGTTTAAAAGTTTCCTTTTAATTAATTTTCTTTTCCTACAAGAATTAAGATTTATTTTATAAGTCTATATAAATGCATTATTAAACATTGTTTTGGGGGGTTGATTGATGAATAAAAATTGAGTTGATTTTTGGGATATAAAATTGTGTGTTCCTATTTGAGTGTCCAGGATAGGAAGCCCGGATTATAAATATCGTAGATTCGTTGTTTATGATTGAATTTGATTTTTCAGTTGGAGAGTCATCTCAATTGTGACGTCATTCACAATTCCAAGGTTCGCATTATCTCCAGGGCTTATTTTATGGTATTTGTAACCCTTGGAAAATGTAGTCAATGTAAAAGCTTTTCCGGTCAACTGCAAAAGAAGCTTTATTTTTCAGGAAAATAACTTAATGATTCATTTTCCTAAGTCATTTTTCAAATGTTCGATCACTCTTATGCCCCCTTTCACAATTACACATATTTACATACACACACTATTACAATCTACAAATATATTTTTTTAGAAATATCATTATCAATTTTCTTTTTTATTGTATTTATGCACACATTTTATAAATAATATAGTGTCTACCACATTATGTAGGGACGTCCCAAACATTATTCGTTTTTTTAAAATGTTTTGTCATATCAATTGTCAATTTTTTTTTATTCGTATTTGTGAGATTGAAAAAATATAAACCTTAACACCACTAATGATAAATTGAGATATTATTTTAAAAAAATTAGGCAAAACCCTCCATTTGGCCACCCAACTTTTCAAAAAATTGCAAGGCGGCCACCGAAAGTTTAAATCTTGCAATGAGGCCACTGAACTAAATTTATGTTGCAAGCGTGCCCATATTTTGGATGTCCGTTAGCTCTATTGTTAAATATGAGTGAAATCCCTATTTTGCCCCCTTTAAATAACAATTATTCTCTTTATGTGATATTAGAAACCCATAGGGGTCTAACTTAAATTTTTTTATAAATATGTCGTCTTCTTTCTTACTACTCCCACCATCAACCGCCCCAATCCACCACCTTCCACCTCCCTCTGTACCATCTCCCACCATCATCAAATGAAGACAAGTAACATCGGTGGGGGTAAATCTTCCCTTGTCTTTCAAAAATCTCAAAAAGTAGAATCTGTGTCATTGAATCTTAAAACCCCTGTAAATTTCCTCCATTAAACAAACCCACCAAAATCCAGATCCTAAAACGAAGATGACGAGAGAGATAAAACCAGATCTGGGTTACTTGACCAGAAAGGGATCCTTCTTTAGCCGTCCCCTGGATTGGGGATCTATGCCACATCACTTGATAACGCCTGGAAGGAGAAAGAATAATCTTTTTCACTTGAATCTCTTACCATTTTCGTGTCTCCACCATTGCTATGAAAAAGAAATTCAAAACCATAATTACTGGGTTCAAAACAGAATTACTGGGTTTGATCGGAACAAACAGAGGTGGGCTTGCTTTGCCGGATTTCTAGATGGAGAAAAGAGGTTGCTGGCCCAACAATGGAGTCTCGCCGGCCAGATCTGGAATGGATCTGGGGCAGTGATGCAAAGTGGGGGAGGTTTGGCTGGATGTGACGTCGGCGATGGAGATTCGCCGAAGAAGATGAAGGAGGTCGGCGATATATACCAAGCACAAGTGAGCACCGATGCGAAGAGTTGGTCACACAACTCCCTGAATTTACTAGACCTCTATTGAGGCAGATCGAAGCAATGCAGGAAACAACTTCCAGAATAGCAGAAGCTTGGGTAGCTGTGGAAAGGTCGTTAAACTCACGGCTTCAGGAGGCAGAGGCCAAAGCTGCAACTTAAGAAGAAGACTAAACAGATGCTTTGACATTACCGATGGCGATTTGAAGAAGAAAGAAGGAGAAATTTGGGTTAAAGAGGAAAGTTGGAAGTGGGTGTTTCAGCTGGAAGAATGAAGAGAAGGGGTTTGTCCAAATTTGGGAGAGTGAGATCGGGAAAGAGGGAGCTTGCTGGGTTTGATGGAGAGGGATAAACTGAGAAGGAGGCAGAGCAATGTAATGGTTGAAGGCCGGCAATATAATAACATTTTTTCAGTTAGACCCATTTGAGTTTCTAATATCACATAAATGAATTATTGTTATTTAAAGGGGACAAAATAGAGATTTCACTCATATTTAACGGTGGATATAACGGACATTCAAAATATGGGCACGCTTGCAACATAAATTTAGTTCAGTGGCCTCATTGCAAGTTTTAAACTTTCGGTGGTCGCCTTGCAATTTTTTGAAAAGTTGGGTGGCCAAATGTAGGGTTTTGCCAAAAAATTACTTAAGATTCAATACTATCTTAAAATCAGTGTATATTCAATAGAGACATTAATATTAAAATATTTTATTGGTATTTATTCATAAATTATTTTTTATAACATTTTTCGTGCGTTTGTCAAATACCCGAAAATATTTTCCACCATATTTTCAAAAGATTTACCAAACACTCAAAAATGAATTTTTTTTCATTTCTCATAAGTTATTTTTCGAAAATCATTTTTCGTGAGGCAAACGGAACCTTACTAGATTTTGATTAAACTTTGGTATTATATTCCATATCTTTTTTAATCTTTCCCGCTATTTTTTAATATTTAAATTGGATATCCTGATTCCATACAAAATTTTACATGGACATGCTACCGGTTCAACTCGTAACATAATGGGTAAAACCCACTTGAACATAATGACGGTTGGGGAAAAAACTAGTTTTCAAGTGAGTTTTACTCATTATGGAGTGGGCTAATGTAAATGTAGATGATGAGTGCGGATATGATGTAAAGTAATAAACAAATTTGTTCACATTGTGGATAATAATGTAAATATTTTAAATTCTACTTAAGGGTGTGGATACATCCTAGTTATTATTATTCTTTTTAAACTCTTTCTATTGGTTGTTCTCTTTTCTTTTCTTTTTTATTTATTTTGTCAAATATTATTTTAGTGCTGAGATTCATGTCACATAAGATTAAATTCATATTTGCATTTGAGAGATACATTTTGATTGAATATGTGAATAAAGAAAGTAAAAAATGACAGATATGATTGATGACGTGAATTACTCATGGCCAAGTATGATCAAATTCACGGTTGTATTGGTGATGCTCTTGAAGCAAGAATAACAGTTGAATCATATACACCCAAATCAAACACAACCTATTAAAAATCAATAAAATAATTCATTTCATACTCATTTTATTCAAAACCAAAAAATCCTTCCAACAGTGGCACATAATCCAATATTTTTAAATACCCCATCATATTTATCTCCATTAACTTTATTTTTTTTTTTCAAAAACAATGGCTAAAAACTTGAAAAAATTAATTTTTTTTCTGATTTCCAAATGAAACAAACCAATTCTCTATTTATATGTAAAAATGTGTACTTTAATTCAATAAAAAATGTTAACTCAAAATTGGTTAAGAAATGCAATGGGGTAAATAAAATACTATCTACTCAGATAAGGACACATGGAAAGGTAGGAGCAGGAGGCGTCAGCCCCGGTTGTTGTTTGTGTTTAATTTGGTTTTGATTGGTCTTAAATTGATCCAAATCAAATAAGATTTGAATTTGATTTTTCTTTGATTTACTGATGAGGACCCAAAATCTCCTAGAAAGGTTTTAGGATGAATGACTTCGCAACCCAACGCCTTTGAGATGTCGCGAACCTTGGAATTGTGAATGACGCCACAATTGAGATGATTCTCCAACTGATAAGTCGAATTCAATTATAAACAACAAATCCACGATGTTTATAATCCGAGCTTCCAATCCAGGACACTCAAATAGGAACACAATTTTCTATCCAGAAAATCAACTCAAATTTTATCAATCAAAATTCAACTCTCTCAACAATGTTTAATAATGTCTTTATATAGGCTTACAAAATAAATTCTAATTCTTGTAGGAAAAGAAAATGAAATAAAAGGAAACTCTTAAACCTAAACTTTAGGAACAAGAAACATAAATAAAAGGAAACTAAAACCCTAAAAATACCCAAACAGTAAAACAAAAAGAAACGACAACTTTTCTAGACACCTTGCGATCGCAAGCCTGTGGCCCCTTGCGGCTGCAATCTTCACAGCAGATTGCGTCCAAAGTTGTTACCCACTTTGCTGCTTTGTCACTTTGACCCCTTCAAGTTTCCAAATAGTTTCCTAGGCTTCCAAACTTGTCTACAAGTTTCCAAACTTAACAAATAGACCCTGAACTCTTAAAAACACTTTTATGGCTTGTCAATATCATATCATACTCCTCATCTTGAAAAGGATTTGTCCTCAAATCCGAACATGGAACTCAACGATCCGCCCGTGAGACAAGATCCATCCAATCCGCCCATTGAGTTAAGAAGAAGTCGTCATAGATCATCCGTTTGATTAACCAAGAACAAGACAAAATTGAAGCTGCAAAATCAAACGGGTCTTCATATACTTGCGATAGCTTCAAGTTTTCTCGAACCATTATTGATTTTATTTCAGTTTCTTCTTTCTCCACCTTTTCTCGCTCTTCCTCATCCTTCTCGATTTTCTCTTTCTCAATCCTTTCTTTCTCAATATTATCTTTTTCAATTTTATCTTTTTCAATTCTGTCATTTTCAATCTTCCATTCACTCAAGCTCTTTTGCAACTTTGTGGTATTTATAAAAGATAGTTTTGATGTTGAAGGTACATGAGTAATGATGACATAACTTTCTTCAATCTTTCTCAATCCCTCAATCACGAACTCACTGCCCACTATCTCTCGAAAAAACTCCGTCCAATCATCAATAGCCAATGGTTTATGAAGTTTGGACATGATGATTATTTTGGTGATTCACTCCCTTGCGTGTTTGCACTCAAAGTCACATTTTTTTTATATAAATAACAAATCCTAGAACAATTAGGATTTCAAAATTGAAAGACAAGACGATTAAACAAGGATTGATGATCCAAGTTCAAGACAACTAAATGGATAATAAAATCACAATAACAATTTTTTTTTTATACGAACACGAACCCTAGCGGAAATTAGGGTTTAACAACTAGAATGATAATACGTAATTTTTAAGATAGAATGGAATTACCGTAACTAGGATTGCTCTGATACCAAATGATGAGGACCCAAGATCTCCTAGAAAGGTTTTAGGATGAATGACTACGCGACGCAACGCCTTCGAGATGACGCGAACCTTAGAATTGTGAATGACGCCACAATTGAGATGATTCCCCAACTGATAAGTCAAATTCAATTATAAACAACGAATCCACGATGGTTATAATCCGAGCTTCCAATCCAGGACACTCAAATAGGAACACAATTTTCTATCCAGAAAATCAACTCAAATTTTATCAATCAAAATTCAACTCCCTCCACAATGTTTAATAATGCCTTTATATAGGCTTACAAAAAAAATTCTAATTCTTATAGGAAAAGAAAACTAAATAAAAGGAAATTATTAAACCTAAACTTTAGGAACAAGAAACCTAAATAAAAGGAAACTAAAACCCTAAAAATACCCAAACAGTAAAACAATTAAACAAAAAGAAACGGCAGCTTTTCTGGACACCTTGCGATCGCAAGCCTGTGGCCCCTTGCGGCTGAAATCTTCACAGCAGGTTGCGTCCAAAGTTGTTATCCACTTTGCTGCTTTGCCACTTTGACCCCTTCAAGTTTCCAAATATTTTCATAGGCTTCCAAACTTGTCTACAAGTTTCTAAACTTAACAAATAGACCCCTGAACTCTTAAAAATACTTTTATGGCTTGTCAAATCATATCATTTACTGTTGCAAGCTTGATTAACGAATGATTTGGAGTTTGAGCATCCGTTAACCATGCTCTTAGGATTATTATTGTTGATTCAATGTGTCCACGTAGGATTTTCATTAATATTTTTTGGAGAAAATTAGGATGTCTGGTTTAAGTGATGAACATATTACAAAGAATGGTGTTAAATTAAACAAATGTAGGGAGTGTAAAATCGGAGCTTAAGCAAAATACAGTGGGTTATTTTATTGATTACCCAGTTGGATAAAGAAAAGGTTGTTCTTAAACTAGTAATTTCGTTTTTTATAAATACAAATTTTCCAATATTGGATTTTGAATTTAGTTTGTAGAGGGGGCTAAATTTGGCTAGCCCATTTATACTTAGAGTCGTTGGATGATTAAGTGGTAATCAATTCGAAAGTCCATGCCATTCTTAGAAAAGAACATATTTGATCTAACGATTTAGAGATCTAAAGAGATTGTATCTAACGACACTCAACTAAAGCTTCTAATAACACTACAAGCTTTAGTGTTAGAATCGTTGGATGATTAAGTTGGTAATCATTTGGAAAGTCCATATCATTTTTAGAAAAGAACATATTTGATTCAACGATGTAGAGATCTAAAGAGATTGATCTAACGGTACTTCAACTAAAGCTTGTAGTAACACTACAAGCTTTAGTGTTAGAGTCGTTGGATGATTAAGTTGGTAATCATTAGCAAAGTCCATGTCATTCTTAAAAAAGAACATATTTGATCCAACGATTTAGAGATCTAAAGAGATTGGATCTAACAACACTTCAACTAAAACCTGTAGTAACACCACAAACTCTAACTCGTAATATCATACCTGAAATAAAAATCATGCTTATGCCCAAAATAATACACATAGTTAGACGTGCACAAACAATTCCAGAACCACAGTTCTACCTAAAGAGTCTCGAATAATACCACCACCTCCACTGCAGCCGGGATTGCCACGACTAGCACCATCGGTATTTAATTTTAAATAACTACTAGGAGGTTTAGACCAGGACACAGATTGAATAGTAACAATCTTGCGATGCCCAAAAGAAATACGGGACGAGCCAGATAAATCAGAGAGGAAGAAATTGGCTGCTTGAAGAGTATCTTGGAGTTCTGCACTAATATTCTGAATAATCACATGCACTAGAGTTCGGAGCCCCTAAAAAAAAGTACGATTCCTGAATTTCCACAGATGCCACAAGATAAACGAAGGGAGCAGACAGAAGATTAGAGAAGAGCGATGCAACCACCAAGAGAAACATCTTTGTTGGATAGCGCAAGGTTGGAAGGGAACTCCAAGTTTATCGTGGAAGAAATTCCAAACATGAACGGCAGAAATGCTGGAAAGAAAGACATGATCAAAAGATTCCACATGACCTTCAGCACAACAGAAACATTTAGAAGCTAAAGAGAAACCTTTTCTCAAAAGGCCTTCATCAATTGGGATTTTATACTTGAGGAGCCTCCAAAGAAAATTACCTACTTTGTTGGGCAAAGATTTATGCCAAACGTATTTGGCAGACAGCAGCAAAGGCCGAGGAGGCTTGACCAAGGAAAACGCTGAAGAGATTGAGAAAACTCCTTTGGGAGTTACTGTCCAGCGAGCACTGTCGGGTGAATCGTGGAGGGAGATGAATTGCTCCTGAATTTTTGAAGTCAAATTAGGCGGAAGCACTGACCCATCAATAAGAATTTCACGAACAGGGGTCATGTCACAGCCAGCAAGTTTTTCGACAACAGAATGAGGGATCCAATTATCAAACCATGGAGAGCAATCACCCTTGCCAATAATCCATAATATATTTGGTTCAGCTAGATCTCTAGCTTTGATCAAACGATTCCAAACATGGGAACCTTTAAATGAAGCACAGCTCGGATGACTACGAGAGCAATAGCGGGCTTTCAAAAAGTTGGACCAGATGTTAGGAACTGTGTGAAACCGCCACCACAATTTAATGCTGAAAGCTTTAGAATGAACCCCTAAACCACCCTCCTCAGTAGGACAACAACAAGTGGACCAAGAAATCCAGTGGCTCTTCTTTTTACCTTCTACTTGACCCCAGTAAAAGTTGGAGAGCATGCGATCAATGGCAGAAGTGACAGAAATGGGAGGATCAACAGCAGCCAGCAGATAACTTGAGATAGAAGTGAGAACATGCTTTATAAGAGTGACTCGGCCAGCAACATCCAAAAGAGATCCCATCCAGGAACTAATACGATTCTGAAGCTTCAGCATGAGCAAATCAAAGTAGAATTTTTTTTCCGACAAAGATAGAGAGGGCACCCAAGATATGTAATGGGAAGAGAACCCATACTAAATCCTAGAGAAGCTTGTATAAGAGCCGAACGATTGGAATCAGACGATGGGTCGAGAAAAAACGAGCTCTTAGAGGTATTGACAAGTTGGCCCGAAACAGCTTCATAAGACTCAATAATATCCCTGTGAAGCAAAATAGAATTTTTCCTGCCATTGCAAAAAATAATGATATCATCCGCAAAAGCGAGGTGGGAAACTATTGGGCAACCACTAACTGTAGAGTAGACAGTAGAGGGAACACTATCATGGAGGCGAATAAGACTTCTACTTAGAACCTCAGCTGCAATAATGAACAGACTAGGAGAAAGGGGATCCCCTTGGCGAAGACCACGAGAAGAGGGAAAAAAACCGACAGAACTTCTGTTAATTAAGACAAAAAACCAGTTGTCAGAGATAAGCCTCCAGATAAGATCAATGAATACCTCGTGGAATCCAAATTTCTTGAGAACACGGATGAGAAAAATCCAGGAGACCCTGTCAAACGCCTTAGCCATGTCAAGTTTAAGGACTACATTAGAACCAAGAACCTTTTTACTAAGATGACACATCATTTCTTGGGCTAGAAGGATATTATCATGGATGGTACGGTCTTTAGTGAAGGCGCTTTGATTCTCCGAAATTATATGAGGCAAAATGGAAGCAAGCTGGGTCGAGAGAATTTTAGAAATAACTTTAGAGCAGAAATTACATAGACATATGGGGCGGAGATCTTTAAAAGAAGACGGAGAATCCACTTTAGGAATCAAAGCTATGAGAGTACTTGACCAAGACTTGGGGAGAGAAAATCCCGAGAAGAAATCAAGGATGGCCTTACTAAAATACTTCGTAAAATAGCAACAATATTTTGTAAAAAAAAAAAAAGCAGGTACGGCACCCTGACCAATTTTATTAATATAATAAAAAATTACAATAAGGGGGACAACCAATGAACTAAAGCCAAAGGAGCCTTACCTTTAAGTTACACTTTTTTTCCAATAAATAAAAATATATAATCTAAAAATTATAACTTACAATCTATAAATTAAAAATTCTAATCTAAAAATTACAATTAACTTACCGAAATGAGCAACGTTGTTCAATCGCTCCCGGTCATTGTATCTTCATCAAAGCCTTCATCTTCCTCGGAAGTAACTACCTTGTCTTGTGTTCAAGCCGTTGTTTTGACCCAATCGTCCACCAAAAGTTAAAATTCTAAAGTTTTGGTCTCAATTGAAATCTTTTTTCATCCAATACGTAGTCGGACACGCTAAATGCATGTTCCACGGCGACTGTTGGGGCAGGAGCAGCTAAGACCTCTTTTGCAATTATTGATAGAATTGGATAATTTTGGGTCATTCTCGCCCACCACTTTAAAATATTAAAAATTTCTATATGACCTAAATTAGTTGATAAATATAAATCAAGTTCTAATGTATTTTCATCGTCTTATGCTCATTTTTAAGTTCTTGTATTAATAAAATTATCTGCCCAAGAAAAAATGGTCATCGCTAAGTTGACTACTACTACTAGTACCTACATTTTTATTACTAATATTATTACCATAAATTTGTGTTATATTCTTTAAAAAGTGCATATAAAATATTTTTAACTTCATTCGAAATATTTGTTGGATTTGAAATATGGTCAGTTGAAAATAAGTCAACGTCATCGGGAAATAAATTATCATAATAATATTTTAGCATTACTTCTAAACCATCTTGTCCTATTCTATGCTCTAATATTTTAGCTATTAAAAACAATAGTGGAATGTTCAAAAAATATTTTAGCCATTTATTCCCATATTAGCAATACATTCAACTAAAATTGGGTAATCTTTAAAATGTTTGAATATATAACTAATTTTAGCACAATGTTCTAAAACTAATACAGAAGTAAGATAATAAGAACCGGATAATTGTTCGATAGCGTCGTTAAAAACTTTCAAAAGCATCTTTATATTTTCACAAACATCTCATTGATGATGAAATATTGGAAGAGTGTAATCGATCGATTGAAAAAAAATGCACATAATTGTTCCTGATGTTGATAAGATTCATATAACATTTTATAGGTGGAATTCCATCGGTTTGGAACATCTAAATGAAATGATTTAGGTTCCATACTTTGTTGTCTACAAAATTTAGCCCAATTTTTTTTAAAATATTATGTTTTCCCATCAAAATTGATATTATTTTCATAATTGGTTTAACTTCATCACGTAAAGTCGTCAAACCATCTTGCATACAAATTTAAAATATGACATATGCATCTAACATGAAAAAATTTACCACCAATTGATGGTTGACAAAATGAAATGAGTTCGGGTAAAATAGTAGTATTATTGGAAGCATTATCAAGTCCAATTGAATTTTTTTTTATCTAAACCATATTCTTTTAAAACATTCATAATTTTTGCGGAAATATTATGAGCTTTATATACAGTATCAAAATTTTTAAATCTAATTAATCGTTTTTGCATTATTCTTGAGTTATCCATATAATGACATGTAAGTGCTATATAATCATATCGTTGTCATTTATCACTCCAAATATCTACACATCTTGAAACTTTTTGCAATAAAGTTATAAACATAGTAATTAATGTCTTTTTTCCTTCTATGCAAGTAATTTTTGTGTCACGAGTAACTATTTTCCTATGAAGTTCTTTAGTGGCAGGATTCAATGACAATTGTGCAAAATTTACCTATAAAACATTATTTGTAAAATAAACGGTAGACCTTTAGCAAAAATCAAATTTACCATTTGTTTTCTATATATAGTTTCAGTAAAGTAAAATAGAGAAGACATATCTTGTTGTGGTGAATCAACAACTAATTAGATTTGTGTTTGACATTCTTCAATTTTCATCTTGTCGGGATGTTTGTTCCTTATTTGCCTATTATACGTGTCATATACATTTCCAATTTTGAAGTTGAATGTGGCGTTTCAATAGTTGCACGTGACTATATAATCCTTTCCTTCAAGATGCGTCTTTGTATAATGCAACGTAAATATATCGGATATTCTCGTTGTTCGAGTTCGGTTGCCACCTTGAACTCAACCTCTTGTTGTTCCACCAATGGTTTGAGTTTGAGTGATACTCTCTTAAGTATGAGGATAAGTTTCGGAGGTGGGAGGAATTAACCGCCTTATCACCCATTTGAGTGTTAATATCATATTCATCATCGTTAAAATCTAAACTAATTTACGTGTTTAAATTTTTCCAAAAAATATTCTCGGGCCCAACTCTTCTCAGCTTGGGGATTTGGGGTCCTTGGGAAGCTTTGCCTTTTATCTTGTTCATGCCGGATCGAGAAGAAGACTTTTTTTTTGTAAAATAATAAATAATGTAATAAAATGTGGTTAATAGTATAAATTAATAACTACTAAATAATTAAAATTGTAACTAGTAAACGTAGATAATGTTAAACGTAGTAATTAACAACAATTAATGTATAATATCAAAACAAAATTATTATAATTTATAGATAATTAATAAATAACGAAAACAATAGTAGTTAAAAATAGTAGTTGATACTTAAAAATAATATAGATAATTAAAAACATAATTATTATAATATATATTACTTAATAAATATTATGTATAATTACAACAACAAAAACGTAATTAATAAAAATAGTTAGTAAACTTACTAAATAATTGGAGAGTTGTAACTTGTAAGTAGCACACTTGGAGAGTTTTAGAATAATTGGTGAGTTTTAGAATCGAGATCGAGAATTAGAGAGAAGATGAGTGAATTTTTTTTAGAAAGAGTGGAGTATTTATAAGTTAGTAAAATAGAAAGAAAAAAAACAACTTTTTTTCATTAAAAAAAACCCCAAACGGTCTTATGACCGTTATGCACCCTAGATCCAATCTGGACCGTCCATTGCATTCCAGCCGCTCTTTTTCAAAATCTTACCGTTGGAACCACCGGTTCGCGATTCACGGTTCAGAACCGTTGGTTCACCAAATTTGAAATACACGAACCTTTTCAGAACCAGTGAGCCTCCAATTCCGATTCACCTGATGATGGTTCGGTTCACGGTTTGAACCATGAACCGTGAGCCGTTTGGGCATGTCAACATATAGTTAGTGGAACATTTTCTTTTGTCTATTCATTAATAATTAATAATTATAAGCTCTATTACGGGTAAAAAAAGTGTCAAAAATATACACTATAATGGACTACTTTCTTATTATTATTATGGAGAAATTGTTGACGGGTACCTTTTCTCAAACATTTTTTTGTCACCACCCCCGATCTTTTTTTCAACCACTAAAGTCTATTTTCGAAATATTGTTCCTAAAATGTCTAGATCGTTTCCTTCTACATCTCCGGCCAACAATTTGAAGTTTGAAAATCACGATTGTTGCACATTGAAACGGGGATCAACCTGCCAGTGAGGTCGCATGGGTCGAGGTGGCAGCGCCCCTTCATGGGGGTTCGAAGGAAAAGTCCCCCGAAAGGTAAACAATTTTTTCGATTCATAAACTACGATATTTGAATGAACTTGGGCTGGGTTGGAGGATTTTTTAGTAGGGACGAAGGCGGATGATGAAGAAGAAGACTTACGACGGAGGAAGATGAAGAATTAAGAAGGCGGAGGAGATGCATTCGAAACTAATTTGTATCGTGATGCATCAATATTTGCAATACGATGCATTAATTGGATGCTTGACTTGGTATATGAATTGGATTATGTAATTTAAATTGATGCATCAAGATGCACAAATTTGGTGCAGCACGATGTAAAATTAGAGGTAATTTAAATTGATGCATCGCGATGCACTGAGGGTAAGTGATACGCGCCTTTAGTTTATTAATGGTATCGTAGTCTTTACAAAAAAAAAAAGTATACAAAAGTGTTTTTTTCCGATTTCAAAAAAGATAGTAGACTATAGTGGTTAAAAAAGTTAGAGAAAAAGACCGACCTAAACAACTTACCCTATTATTATTATTTGTTTTTTTTTAGGTATTTTAAAGTCCAAGACTAAATCTCGAGCTGAGTAGTACCAGAAAGGTAAAAAAAAAAAAAAAAACCTCCCAATCAAGCGTAAAACATAGTCGGTTCTCATAACTAGGTTAGAATAAACTTATTGATGTACGCGCTTGGTGGTATATATAATTGAACTATTTTTGTAGACTTGTTTTCTTTGTTAGGGTACATAATTATGGACCATGGTGACAATATAATTAAGTTATTTTTGTATAAAACCAACCCCACCAGCTCGTGTAACGCGTTCAAGTACAAGGTCTCTTGTATTAAATGAAAATAAACGATCCCTATGAGATAATTTAATAAAACAATTAAAAAAAAGAATATTAAAAGGGATATTTGATTATTCCCAAAGCAAGCCTTGAAAAAAACAGCTACTCAACTAAACTTTCTGGGGATCACCCAGTTTATATTAAAAATGATTTGGTAACATGAAATGAACCCCCTTCTTCTTCATATTTATACTATAATATCCATTTATATATTTATATTATTATTATTATTATTATTATTATTATTATATATCATAATATAAATAAATGGAGATATATCATTTATCGATGCAGTCGCCATCCATAGCTCTGGGTTTGCACATGCCCGGACGACCTTTTGATGGTTTATATTTTTATGGTCAATTGTTTAGAATGCACGCTTCATATCTTTATATATATATATATATATATATATATATATATATATATATATATATATATATATATATATTCCCACCGTTCACAACAAAGAATCCGCTATTCTATGTTTGAATATTCACTTATATCTGGTCGGTCGAACTTTTGGGCAAAAAAGAAAAGACTAGGCCCCCTAAAAATATATTTTTTAGACGAATAATTTTTTTGACTTTTTATCGTTCATAGTATTGAAAATGTACAACACCTATAAATGTATAAGAAAAATAAGCATTAAAATTTTATTGAAAACTACTATTTTGCATCGATTTAAACAATTTATGACAAAAATGATATACCACATCAATCTTTTTCTTTTTTGACTTCCGGATAGATATTTTCTTGATAACATGTTTGTACTAAAAATGCAAGTTAAAAAAAAAGACACAATCACTAATAAAGTTAAGAACTAAAGAAACGTAAGCAATAAAAATGAGTCAAATAGCAACATAAAAAAAACTTGATTTTTGCTTGAAATGTAATAATTAAGTTATGGGAGATGGATGGGCAGAAAATTAACTTGACAAAGAATAGAGTGAACCTAAAATGAAATAAAATAAAAGGTTAATGAGTCAAATAGCAACATAAAAAAAAACTTGATTTTTGCTTGAAATGTAATAATTAAGCTATGAGAGATGGATGGGCAGAAAATTAGCTTGACAAAGAAGAGAGTGAACTTAAAATGAAATAAAATAAAAGGTTTGGCTGAGACTTGAACTCATGACCTACATATTCATATTACACACCAATTTCCATTGAACCAAGAAGACAATTTTGCATTTAAGTTACGTGGTATATAATATATTTTTAAAACCTGGCCTACACTTCTTTAAAATTAGGCCCTCTAAAATTTTGGGCCCTGTGCAAAGGCCCATGTTGCACCTGCTCAGGGTCGGGCTTGCTTATATATATACTCCTTCCGTTCACAACAAAGAATCCGTTAGGCCTGTCAATTGAGTGGATTTGATTAGAATGGGTAATGAATTGAAACAGGTCGAAATCCATTAGAACTAAAATGTCAAACGGGTTGAATGTGTTTGGTCGGAATAGGTCGGGTTGAAACGGGCAAAGCGGGTCGGCTCCGTCTCAACCCAAAAACTTCCCCCAAAAAAAAAAAATTTATAGCATAAAAGTCACAGGTCGAAATGAGTAACAGGTTCGACTCGTTTTAATCCGACCCGACACAATCCGTTAATATTATTGGGTCGAAACGGGTTACTTGCTTCAACCCAAAAATATTAATAGATTGGGTTGGATTGGATAATTAGTAGGTTAGGTTGAGTGAGTTAATGGGTAATGAGTTACAATTGTCAAGCCTAAAGTCCGTTATTCCATGTTTGAATATCTACTTAAAAATTCACTTTCAAAAATTAGGACTAAAAGTGTCATTTAAAAAAAACGTTTTTTTTAACTTTCAGAACGGGACTTTTTGCACAGGGACGGTGGAAGCATACAAGTATTTAACAATTCATATAGACCAATGATCACAGGTGGAGGATCATGGGGTGTTTGCCATTTTTTACGTAACAACACATCTGCATGGCGATGGACGTTACTTGCCTAGGTTAGCTAGTGTCCCAAAATAAGGTGTTTTTTTTTTTTTTTTTTCAACTTTTCTAGTTGGCTTTCTACTTGTTAGAACTATATCCCATACAGTGTCCGATCAAGAAAAATATTTCAGCAAGGTCACAAATTATAATTATTACATTAAAAAAAATTAGAAATCACATTTTTAAGAGGGGTCCCTACCTAAAATGACGTTATTTTGTAAATAATTGAACATATACAGACTCGTACATAGATTTGAGGGGCTACTTGATCGACCTAGTACTAATTGGTTGTAGGATTGAACCCACAACATAATCATGTCTAGCTAGTCTAGGTGAAGCCTACCCGCGTGAACTCGATCAAGCTTCTCTCAATTCAAGTTGGCTCACCAAAACGATCTTGGGTTTTAGAGCGGGCTGATTCAAGTTTGCTCGCCAACAAATAGACCTAAAGCCTCCAACATAGTCATAATAGTTGTTGCTTGATTGCTTTATCGGCTGCCATAGCTTTCAGATTTCTTTTCTCACTATTTTTTTTTTCAAAAAACAGGGGCAGCACCTTGCAAGATTTTATAAAAAGAAGGAAATGATACAAACTTGAAAGGAAGTACAGAAGCAAAGAATTAAGAGATTCTAACATAAGGAGTACTACAAGCATCAAGACGAATAAGACCTCGGATATGGCGAGGAATGTTTGGGTTTGAGTGGAACTCAAACTGGGAATGAGGATCACACGCCAAATTTGCTAGTCTGTCAGCAACTTTATTTGCTCCCCTGAAGCAATGTCTAAAAGTGTAGCGACCTGAAGCCTGGAGACGGAGAAATTCACGAAATAAATAGGAATGAGCCTAGGGGAAGTTGTGATCCTTGGTGATGCACTCAAAGAGAACTTTGGAATCCATTTCAACAATGACATCAAACAAGCCTTACTCGTGAAGCCACTGAATACCAGAATGGAGATCCCGAATCTCAGCCTCCGTGTTGGTGCAAACACCATAGAAAGTAGAGAAGTCATATACGCACCCACCCAAAGAATTGTAGACAAGACCACCTCCACCACTAATCCCAGGATTACCCTGACTTGCTCCGTCAGTGTTCAACTTAAGATAGCCACTAGGAGGTTTATCCCAGACAACAGATTGGAATGTGATCTGCTTACGATACCCACAGGAAATACAAGTGGAGCTGGATAAATCCGAGATATGGAAATTAGCTGGCTGTAGAATATCCACGAGATCTGTCTTGATGTTGTTGATGAGCGCATGCGCTGGAACCTTAAGGTCTTCAAATACAACTTTATTACGAAATTTTCATATTTGCCAAAGGATGAGGGAGGGAAGCAAAGTGAAGATCATGGATTTACGGTGCAACCGCCAAGAGAGACACCGATGTTGAACTGAGCAAGACTGGGAAGGGACCTCAAACTTATTGTGGAAGAACTGCCAAACCTGGAGCACAATGGTGCTGGAAATGAAGACATGGTCAAAGGTTTCAATGTTCCTAGCATCGCAACAGTGACTTTTAGAAGCCATAAAAAAAACCTTTGCTCCATAATCCCTCATCAATAGGGAGCTTCTAGAGAAAGAGACGCCATATGAAAACACTTATTTTTTTGGGCAGGCGTTTATGCCATATAAAATTAGTAAAAAGCATCAACTGGTGAGGGGATCTGACCATGGAATAAGCAGAAGAAAGGGAGAAATTCCCTTTAGAGTTAGTAATCCAGCAAGCTTGATCAGGGGAATCGTTAAGAGAGATGAATTAATCCTTAACTTTGTTTACCATATGGGGAGGGAAAGCAACACCTTCAGTGGGATTGTGGGAAGATAGACCTAGCAAAATGTCACAGACTGAATTGAAGTTGCAGCCCTCGAGTTTAGCAATGTGAGAGTTATTAATCCAGCAATCAAACCAAGGAGAGCAGTTACCTTGGCCAATAATCCAAAAAATATTGGGTTCAGCAAGGTCCCTAGCTTTAAGCAATCTTTTCCAAACATGAGAGCCCTTGGAGTCAACACAGTTAGAATGGTTGAGGGAGCAATACCGAGCTTTCAAAAAATTAGACCATGAGTTGGAGATAGAACGAAACCTCCACCACAATTTAAGATAAGCTTGGAAGAGATCAGTCATAGAGATGACCCCGATGCCCCCTTCACTGACAGGTATGCAACAGGTATTCCAAGAGATCCAATGGCTTTTGTGATTGCCGTCGAGTTGACCCCCCAAAAAATATAAAACATACCATCAATCATGGATCGAACTGAGGGATGAGGATCAATAGAAGAAAGAAGATAACTTGTAGTTGAGTTGAGCACATGCTTAATGAGAGTGATACGCCCAGCAACATCAAGGAAATAGCCCATGCAGGTGCTAAAACGATGTTGAAGCTTCAGCACCAAAGAATCAAAATAATGTTTCTTCTTTCGGCCATAGTAAAGATGACAGCCAAGATATATAATGGGGAGGGGAGGCAGGACCAACAAAAAAAGATCTCTTGGAATTGTTGATTAATTGACCCGAAGCAACTTCATACTCCTTGATGATATCCTTGTGACGAAGAAGAAAGTTTTTGCTTCCATTGCAGAAAATGATGATAACGTCTGCGATAGCAAGGTGGGATATCATAGGACACCCGCTAACTGTGGAGAAGACAGTACTTGAAACTTGGCTCTGAAGTCGATTGATACTTCTGCTCAGAACTTCTGCTGCAATAATAAAGAAACTAGAAGAGAGCAGGTCTCATTGACAAAGACCGTGAAAAGAGGAGAAATAACCCACTGATTCGCCATTAATCATAATAGAAAACCAGCTTTCTGAAATAAGCCTCCATACGATCGATCTATGAAAATTTCATGAAAGCCAAATATTTTCTAAAGACACGAGTAAGGAAGACCCAAGAGACTCTGTCAAACGCCTTGGCCATATCAAGCTTGAGGATCACGTTCGAGCCATTCACTTTTTTTCCAAGATGACTCATCATTTCCTGAGCAAGAAGGATGTTGTCCTAAATGGTACGCCCTTTGGTGAAGGCACTTTAGTTTTCGGAAATAATATGTGACAGAATGGAAGCAAGCCGAGAGGAGAGGATTTTTGAGATAACCTTAGAGCAGAAGTTGCACAAACTTATGGGTGAGATCTTGGAATGTTGAAGGCCTATCTACTTGTGGAATTGTAGCAATGAGCGTACTAGACCAGGTATTAGGAGAGAAATACCCGAGAAGAATTCCAAAATAGAATTGTAGAAATCCACACCAACGATATCCTAGCAAACCAAATAGAATTTCCCATTGAAGCCATCTGGGCCAGCCGCACTATCATTGTTAAGATCTTGGACAGCCACTTTAATTTCAGAAGTGCAGGGAAGATTGATAAGAGTAACATTCCACTCATCCCTAATAAGATTGGGAATCACATCCATATTTGAAGGAGAGTCTTCCTCAGATTGAAGCTGAGAATTGAAGTAGCTAACTGCTGCTTGCTTGATTTCTTGCTCTGAGTTATGAATCGATCCATCAACATCAGTTACGGAATGAATGTAAAGGCGACGTTGAGCCTGTTTAACAGAAGCATGAAAGAGCTTTGTGTTCCCTTGGCCCTCCTAAATCCATTTAATTTTGGCTTTTTGGCACCAAAAATTCTCTTCTCTTGAGAGAAACCTACAAAGTTTAGCTTGAGCAACCATAAGATTCTCTCTATTCATTGGGGAGTTATTGAGCTCATGAAGTAGCTCCATCTCCAGAACTTCATCTTCAGCAGCACAAAGTAATGGAATTGGGCATGACTGCCATTGTAAACAAGTAATATTTAGTCGGCGGGTTTGATTGAGTGATCAAATTCAAATGTAACTAATTAGTCTTAGTGTCCATATTGTCTTTCAATGTAATTACCGTAAATTAGCAATTAGGAAAAGTGATTGATTAACTTGGTTCCCAAGCTCAATCATAGGCAATCATTGGATTCAAATGTGTGTATATATCGGGCTCACTACTTGATCGAGAGACTGTTGACACAAAAGAGTTGGTCCAAAATAAATTAATTCCCCTTTTTATTCACCTTTGAGATTAAAGAGATATATATGCACGGTTGAATCCAATGATTGCCTATGATTGAGCTTGGGAACCAATACAGTCAATCACTTTTCCTAATTGCTAGTTTACAGTAATTACATTGAAAGACAATATTGAAACTAAGACTAATTAGTTATATTTGAATTTGAACACTCAATCAAATCCGCTGACTGAATATTACTTGTTTACAGCCATTACCTCCATTTAGACTGTTTTCATTTTCATATACTGAAGGAACCCAACCTCTCGCCCTTCACATAGGACACATGGTCGCCAACATGACCATACTCTCCGACCACAAACAAAGAGACCAAGCCGACCACCTGCTAAGATAGGCGATTACTTGAAAGCGAGCTAAAAGTCTCTAAAACTCGGTGGATAGGTCTAGGACCGAGCATGACCGACCATACGAATTAGGAGCATTGATGCTCGGCAAGTAGACTCCTCAACATCGACATCCAAACGTCAGCATCATACTAAGTTAGCCAGGTGTCACCACTTGATTGAAAGGACATATGTGTGCTCTGCACTAGCCGTAATTCGTTCCACTCACTGACCAACTGGTATGGAAAGCACAATAGACAAAGTATGAGCCAATGAAAGACCGCCAGCTAGTTGACCAACCACAAATTGGTCTCCACGTTCCACACCCACTTTTGGCTTGATGCCCAAGGCAGGGCTATAAATAAGACGTTTGCTCACCTTAACTAGGTTACACACTATTCACTTAAACAATCACACGCACATGCACACACTCAATATAATCTTCACTGACATCTTAAGGGAACGCCTAGGCTCCTGCACATACTACTTGGTTACTGACTCTCACACCGGAGGGCATTAGCTGGGAAAACCTCCTAGCTACCTAACATTGCTTTCTCTTTCAGGTCACCAGTATCACAGCACAAACCCAGGAGAACTGCAAGCATATTCCCAACGCAACCATACTCGTTCAGTCTTATTTTCAGAAGAAACCAAGCCATATATTCTACTCACCTTATACATGTTAACTCTGGTCCATTACGTGGGCCGCCATCTTAGTCACCCTATTTCTTGGTGTGATCAATTGGTTGCGTTACCATGAATCATCCTATTTTCTTCATCTTTTCTCTTGATTTGATGAAGAACCATAGAGAAACACACTCTGTGAGTGCCCCGTTTCGAGACGTGTCCCCGTTATTAAAAAGCGGATGGTTTCAAAACATTGAAGCGCATGAGAATATGTTTGGCCTTATCGTGGACTCTAAAAATCGCGATTACAGAGTCACCACCTCTATTTTCAGGAAAAATAGAGAAAAACCAAATATACCAGAAAGTGTAGGTCTGGGGGCTAAGTTACGAGTTGGGAAGAGGTTAGGCACCCAACTCACCTTATCGGTTCACGGTTCGAACCGTGAACCTTAAACCGTTTAGGCATGTCTAAGCACGTCTCCTTTGACCGTCTTATGGATCTTAATTCATAAACGGGGCCCCATTCTTTCACAAATCAACCCACCAACACACGATGGGTCGAATTAGAGAGATCCGAAAATACCCGCAAGACAGTGTACATTTGAATAATCACTAAAAAAGTATATACAAAAAAATTTAATTGAAAGAATACATAAAGAAATTTTAAATATATACACTATGTGACAATCTAAAAGATAATGTGTATTTTGTATTTAGAAAGAGGCACGTGACCCCTACAAAATTGACAAATGGGCCTTAACATTGACTTGAATGAATTTTGTGCAACAAACCAATAATAGAAGTATGCATGCATAGTTCTGTCAAAACGGGCACGAGGGGCGGGTTCCCATGGGCCTAAAAAACCCACTATAAAAGAGGTCGGGGCGAATTTACTTGCAAAAATGACAGTCTTTAGAAACCTTGACCCAGCCCAATCCGCGTTGGGCCACTAGCAAGATGAGCATGCCCACCAAAATGATTTTTTTTTACCATTTTACTATCTGATGTCTAATCTCATAATTAGAGCCAGTAAAAAAAGCCCAGCCCATCCAATATTTTGACGGGTCGAGCTTTAGATATTGGCGATCCAAAAAATGTCGGGTCTTTTTGGCTCGTGTCAATAGGCCCATGGATCATTCAGGCTTAGATAAAAAAGTCCATGCTTTTTTGGGCCGGCCAAGCCCATTCAAATTATATTATATTATTTATTTATTTCTAGTAGATTATAGACAATATAAACTTACAAATACAATATGAAAAAAGTGGAAGATTGAAAATGGTTTTTTTAACTATCCTGAATCTGAATTCGATGGATTAGAAAATATCTAGAAGTCCAAAAACCGTATTCAGATAGTGTGTTTCTCTACAGATTCTATCTTCCTGTTTGGAGCAAAAACCGTATACAGAGATATGTGCCTAGTAGCCTAGGTGATTGGAAAGGATCTTTTTGTTTCTTTTGTTGTTTTGATTGTCTTTTTCTCATGTGTTATCATATTGCTATTGTCCTCTAATGATCTAGGAGAAGGCGACTATATTGTTTGCTATAAAATGGTTGACATAAAGAGAAAACTTGAGTAATTTGTAATTTGTAAATTTTATTACTTTATGTTTATTATTGATTTTATTTCGGGTCGGGCCGGTCCATTGGCCCATTGACTTACGTCATATCGGGCCGAGATAGCATTTTGATAGGCCCATCGACTTTTGGGTCGGCCTAGCCAGTTGTACTCATAATTAATACCATGAATTAAACCATTGAATATTACAAATCCAAAATCCACTGAATTCAAATACTAATCCTTTACTCTTTAATAAACAAGAATTTCAACATTTCCAAATACAAAACTAAGATCTTTTCATCTACCCAAAAAATTTATATACTAATTAAACTTATAAAATAAATCCCACATAGACATACTTGAAAAATGGAAAATATTGATCCATCTTCATGCTCAGTTGGTTGGAAAGAAATAAGTTCCATAGCAGAAAGAAGAAACGGGAAATAGTGAGTCAAAAAACTTGAACACCCTAACCACGAGCGACCAATTTCCAATTCCACAAGTTGAATTAACTTACTAAAATGCTTCCTTGAGGTGTCGGTAAGATGAGAGAGAGGGAGAGAGAGGGTGAATGTGAGCAGGACGGAGATGCGGTTGATGGGAGACGATCGAGATAGTTGGAGTGAAGGGATGAAAGGTGTAGAAAGAAAGAGCGGGAGGTCGGGGGTGGTGGTGCACAATGCGTGAGGCTGACTCTATGAGAGACACGAATTAGAAGATTGGTGAGGTTGTGAGGGACAAAGGACAGGAGGAGTTGTGTGTGCGACTGACATTCTAAGAAGAAGATCAGGGATTTTGGGTTTCTAAAGTCTTGAGTCTTTTAAGGGTGATAATCAGGCCGATCTCTTTTGATGAAATTATAACCGCCAAGGTCTCTTATATTTGTTTTAAACCGCTAAAGTACATTTTTGGAGGGAAAATAACAAAAATACCCTTAATGAAGAAAAGACGCACGGACAAAGCCACAACCCAAATTTGGGCCTCGCAATGAAAAACATTGGGCATCGCTCAAATTTGTGGGCGTCGAAATGCAAAAGTCATTGCCCAAATTTGGGCATCGCTCCAAACATTGGGCGTCGTTCATTTTGGGCCTTGTATTGTGATTGCTACATTCCTACAATTTTAATTGAAAAAATTACAAGCCGGTACATTTTTAAAAACACGTTTTCAAATGAATCCACCTATTTTTTGCACATTTCTTTTAGGTACAATTTTTGGGAAAAGTACTTGTCTACCCTTTATGTTGGTCAATCTTGTTTGCCCACCGCCTTCAATCAGCAATAAACCAATGAGCTGAGAGAGCGGAATGGGGAATCTGGTGTGGCTGATCGAGGTAGCTTAGCATTAACAGGTACATCATCAGCCATTAATGGAGGAGGACGAAGCTGCCATTGTTGAAGATTATGAATCATTCGTTCACCTGTGAACATGAATATGCACTCACTCATCGCGTCGACTCAGCCATTCGACAACGGTTCTTACGGAGCCTACGAAATTTCCCTGACTCAATCCTCAGGCGAATCGCCGATCTACGTATCCGGCGGTGGATTTGCATCTGATCAGGTGGAATTATCGCCTTTCTCCAAGGAAGCAAATGGAAAGCCGTTCGACGGTGGCTACGTGGCGTCGGATGGCCAAATTTTTAGTAAAAGGCACAAGAGGAAGAACCCATCGCAAGGTCTTTGTATCAAGATCGGATGTTGAGATGTTATCTTGATTCTTCCTTCGGCTAATTTCTTGATTTCATCTCACACTCGCGAAACCAGAGCGAAAGACCTTCTTCAAATGCCGCTATATCCTCGCGCCAAGTCAATAGATATTCTTTGGCCCATTTATGTATCGATCAAACCTCTTTTAGAGGCCTTTCATGTCAAATCTGGAATAGTGATAAAAGAATTTGATAATGGAGGAGGACGAAGCTGCCATTTGATTTTGGCATCAGGTTGATTTATGATGCATGGCATCAGGTTGATTTTGGCATCAGGTTGATTTCTGATGCATGGCATCAGGTTGATTTTTGGCATCAGGTTGATTTCTGATGTCTGGCATCAGGTTGATTTTTGGCATCAGGTTGATTTCTGATGCCAAGGATTGGCATTAGAGTTTTCATTAATGGGTCATTTGGTAAGCAATTTGTAGTTTTAGGAAATGTGTAAAAAATTAATGGTTCTAGATGAAAACATGTTTTCAAAATTGTACCCACTTGAAATTCCCCCATTTTAATTCATATTATCACATTTTGCAACTTGGAGGCAACGACGCCCACATCATAGGCAACGACGCCCAAATCATACCGAACTGGGTCTAAGGGAAGAAAAAGTCTCACTTCTGTTGTATTGCACTCCACTTTTCCTCAATCAATGCTTATCTATTAGGTAAAATACCACTTTTCCTTTCCATCTTTCAATCAAAATCAGATAAGAGAAGTAGTTGATTTAAAGTAAAAGCATTTACATTTTCGATTGGAGGCAACGACGCCCAAATCATAGGCAACGACGCTCAAATCATAGACAATGATGCCCAAATCATACAAAACTGGGTCTAATGGAAGAAAAAGTCTCACTGCTGCTGTATGACACTTCACTTTTCCTCAATCAATGTTTATCTATTAGGCAAAATACCACTTTTCCTTTCCATTTTTCAATTAAAATCAGATAAGAGAAGTAGTTGATTCAAAGTAAAAGCATTTGCATTTCGATTGGAGGCAACGACGCCCACATCGGAGGCAACGATACCCAAATCATAGGCAACATCACCCAAGTCATAGGCAATGACACCCAAATTATAGTCAACGACGCCCACATCGTAATCTTCGACACCTACATCGTAGTCTTCAACACCCACATCATATTCTTCGCCCATCTCCTCCACCACCATCGAGCAAGATTGTTCACGTATTGCAGCGAGAAATGGAGCCAAAGGTTGTTATTATCATGCTTGCTGGAGATGTCCATCTTTTATTACATTTTTCAAGAATCTTGCTACTGCTGCCCAAATTGATCTCGACCTTGGTCCCCTTCTGTCTCATACAATTTCACACACACACATTGAATGACAATCAGTGTTTTTTTTTATGGGGTTCTAAAGCATTCTATCTCAAAAGCAATTATTAGATTGTCACATTTGTTTCTGTAATAAAGAAACATAGAAGTGGAAGGGAAGAAGGAAGGAATGAAGGAGGAAGGAATAAACTAGGTTGCTATCCCACTTCTTATCTCATTGAAGACGACGATGGGTATTTTAGGAACAATTTTATTAAAATGAACTTTAGCGGTTGAATAAAAAAAGGTGATTGAAGCGGTTATAATTTCACAAAAGGGGACCGACCCAAAATTATACTGTCTTTTAAACACTTATATGCCAATGGTCCATATCCATCCACTTGTCAAGAGGCCCAAGGTGATTAATCAGATGGCGAGTTGCCCGCTGCCTATCCACCTCGCGTTGCTTTTGCCTACAACCCACACTAGGGGTGTATGTGGTTCAATTCGATTTAGTTTGGGCTAAAACCACAAACCGAACCACCTCTATCAATTACCAAAAAATATCAAACCGAACCGAAACGCGTGAAGTCCGGAACCGAACCGAACCACTCGATTCGATTAGATTTGGTTCGGTTTTATGGTTTCAAAAAATAATTAATTAATAAGCTTAGAAGTTGATAGAAACCAATAACAACACCAATAAATTATCAAATATTTTAATAAAATTAATCAACTTAGATGAACAAAGAGCAACAACAATAAACAAAACAAATAGGCTAGAATGTTTAGTATTTTTCAACTTTGAATGGTAATTAGATTTAATGTTCTTTTCGTGTATTGACTATTGAGCAATTTGAGACTATGAGCTGTATCAATAATCAAATATCAATCTGAATGTATGGAGAACATTGAAAAATGGACAAGGGTACATGACTATGTGGTATATAGTTGCCAAACACAAAGGAAGAATTAAAATATAAAAAAGTAAATCAATAATTAGCTAGGGGATTATATAATATATAAAAATATTTAGAAGGATGGTTTGGTTCGATTCGATTCGATTCGATTCAGTTCGGTTTGACATAAGAAATCGCAAACCGAATTGAACCACTCGATTTTTTATTTTTCCAAACCAAATCGAACCAAACTGCTCGATTCGATGGTTTAGACGTACTCCCCTAACCCACACGGTTGTAACCCATTAAGCCCACCTCCTAATAGGCTTACATTTCCTAGCCGAAAACTGCCCCTTTTTGGTGGCAGGACGGGCATGCCTAGCGGACTTAGCCCATTTTAACAACTCTATGGAGTGTGCTGTTCTCATTTTCAGAAAAAGAAAGCAAAAGAAAGTACAAATATAATAGTGTAACCATACCATAGGTACTAAATATACGAAACCGATAATTATAGACCCTAATTTGCAACTAATGGTCAAGCTTTTGGGGGGAATGATTTTACATTTATCCCAAACTATTTAACCGAAGGCAAATTTCATAGCACAAACGAACTATAACGTCGTTTGACAGAAATTGCGGGGACAGAGACAGAGTCCTACTCAATACTCATGGAGGACCAAGTAACGAAATGCTCGCAATGCGGGCAGATTAGACGGCGACGAAACGGAGGTTTGTGATTGGGTCTCTGCCTTGATTGTTCAACAGCATCAACGAGAAAAAAAATGACGCTGAGGCTGAAGAAGGAGAAGACAATGACTATTATTCTCGGTACCGCAATTTCTATCATTATATTTCTCAGCCCATTTAAAGGGTTCAGTTTTAATTATTATTATTTTTATCACCTTGATTGAATTTCGATTGAGTATTTATATATATTTAATGAGTAAATTTTTGATACACTGTTGTAAAAAGCGCCCTAAAATTCTTGTTTGATTGGATACATAACAAGATTTATTGACTTGGTTTTGGGTTAATTTTTTGTTTTTGGGTGCTTGTGTAAAAGAAGATTTGCAACGTGTATCAAAAATAAACTCATATTTAACTGTCTTTACAAATTTATAAGAGGTGCAGTTTGTATGTGGTGTATGGCTTATTGATTTATTGTAGGAGTGTAAATGATTCGGTTTGGTTTGACTTTGGGACAAAATACCAGCTGAACCGCTAGTCATTGGTTCGTAAAAAATCAAACCAAGCGAAACTATTTGAAGTTTCGAAGCATACCAAACCAAACCACGATGGTTCGACTTGGTTCGGTTTGATCTTGTCTCGTGGTCCGGTTTCGCGATTTGGATTGGTCTCAGAAAAACCTCTAAGCTTTTAACTTTTAAGTAAACCAAAATAATAATAAACTAAAAAAATTAACCAAAAAAAATTTCAATAGAAACAAATACATTACGTGTAGCATTTTGATATTTTCATATTGTCTCCTAAATTTAATTTTTTAACAATTTTTTTGGAATAAATGACACCACACATAAAGTAGGTCATGGTGAGGGCTTGTGGGGAGTCGAGTGAAGAAGTCTACGTTGAGGATTTCTAGTGCTCGTTGGAAATCATCTGAATTTAAAACGATACGAGACTGAAAACAGTAAAGGTGTGATAGTTTTTAGACTTATATAGTATAATACAACATACGATATGATTTCTCATTGATAATAAATGGTAAGATCTAATCATAGTTTGGTAGGTTCGGCTCAAAATGGTTTGGTTTGGTTCGGTTTAACTCGATTTGGAAGATCAAACCGCGAACCAAACCAAACTGCTCAGTTTTTTCAATAACTCAAACCGAGTTGAACCATATAATCTACCAAGCCGAACAAAACCACTTTGTTCGACTCGGTTTGGTTCGGTTTGAGACGACTCAAATGGGGACCCCTAATTAATTGACTTGGTTTTAGGTTTAATTTTTTTTAAACTTTTAATAATGACAGAAGAAAAAAAGTAATAGTGAGAAAACTGGTGAGACCAAATATAGAAATTCGAAAATTATTAGCCAAGATACTAAAATGCGAAGGAGAAGATACCCATAGTATTTTTTTCAATGTTGTTTATGGTGATTGAAATTTTTAGTATAAAAAGAGTAAATGCATATTAAATATTGATCTGATATATGCCAATAATGTCATGTTAGATTTCAAGATATAAAGAGTGGACGATAATTAGGAAATGGAACTACTAGGGAGTTGATAGCTACCAGAACTATTTGCAAATTTTCAGAAATCTACCATGATGACTTCACATCCAGCAGTTTTCAGGCTCAGGAAACGTGTGTGGGTTTCTGTGTTTGGGTGGGTGGGTAGGTGGGGGAGGGGATGTTAGAGGAATTCTTGCTTTTGGATTTATGAAGAGACCGGTGGGAAATGCTCTATTAGAATGCATTTTCTTTGATTTTCATTTCTAATAGTGTTTCTTCTCTTTCTTCATCTTGGTGGCAGATAGTCCTTGCATCTCCTTTTTCACTATTTGTAATATAATATTTTGGAGAGAGAGAGAGAGTAAACATGCCTCCACCATACCATAAATGCATCCATTGAAGCTTAAGTATCTATACGAGGAGCACACCTTTAAATTTAGATGAGGTGTGGGCCTTGAGATTTTGTCGAAAGAAGATAAAATGTATGCTCAACAATTGGGTGTTCTAGAAGATCTTCAATTTTGTTGTTCAATTTCTTTTGGTTTGTGTCTTTAAGTTTGGACTCAAATGCATCTTCTTTGGGCTCTTCATTCTTTTTGATGGTTGGAAGTCCTTAGAAGTTTATTCATGAGTGCTTTTGTTTGTTTCTCCTTTTTATTTACTTTCTAGGTAATTACTTTCTACAAATGGAGTAAGTGGTTTGGGAAGCTAGAAGACATTCTTGTCAGTGCAGGATTGTGAGGGTTGGACCGACTCTTGATTCATCCCTCATTTTAAAGCCTATCTGCTTGGTCCTTTGCTTATACACTATTGACTCCATCTTATCAATCTTCACGTTCGCATGGCCTCCGCAAGTCAATTCTACTCTCCTTTTCGCATCTACAAGGGTCCGTTAATCTTCGAATCGATCTTGGCTCAAATCCGAACCTGATTCACATCAATTGGTATCGAGCCAATCGAAGAGGTAACCCGAATCTACTCATCTTTCTATTTTTCGTTGAATTCAAATCTCAAAAAATTGAAAAAAAACAAAAACAAAAATTTAGAAATTGTTCTTGTTATTCTTGTCCTACAAAAAATTTGGAAATTGATATTGAGTTCTTGATTTCATTGTTCTTGATAAATCCTATCTTCTTTAAGTCTTCTTCTTCATCTATCCTCTCTATTTTTCATTTCTAAATCTATATATCTTCTTCTATCTACAAAATAAAATTAAAACAAAAAAATTGTTGCAGCCATTCGATATTTCCATTTTCTTCCTTCCTTGTCATCCAATTCTAAACGATAATTAAACTACCAAATTTCTGAATTGTTGAGGGTTTTAAGTGTGCGAGGCAAGGGAAAACAAAGGTATTTCAAAATATATGTCGACTAGATGTTGAAGATAAGGTGTTTAGTATGATTATAAATAGTGATAGCGGTGTTAATGTTGTTAGCACTCTATGGTTGAAGAATTGGGACTTCCCATTGTTAGGCGTAAGCACCCTTATAGCTTGCAATTGCTTGATTGTCATGGTGTGATTAAGGTGGATAAACTAGTGTGTGTAACATTTAGCATTGGAAGATCATGTTTTGTGTGATGTTATACCAATGCAAGGTTGGCATCTTTACTAGGTCGCCCATGGAAATATGAAAATCGAGCTATGAATGATGTCGCTTTCCTTGAAAGAGAGGAAATTGACCAAGAAAAAGAAGAGATCAAGAGAGAGAAAACAAGAAGACTTTTTCAATCTCATGAGAATTGTTTGGATTCCAAGCCTTTGCTGCGACCAAAAGTCTTCTAGCTTCCCAAACATGACAAGCCCCTCCATTTGTAGAGTGCTAATCCTTGGCCCTAGGATCACATCATAATTGGACTAGCATTCTTGCCTGGGAGGATGTGTGGGAGGGGGCATCTCCTCTGCGCATTGCCTTTCCTTGCCTATACCATCTCTCTTAGTTCGCATGGCCTCAATTTCTACCTTTCGCATCATTCGGAACTCTCCTTCTTGAAGTTTCAACTTTTATGCAATGTCACGATAAGGAGATTGAAGAGGTTCTGGAGTTGTTTGTTCTTTTTTCTCAAGTGCGTTTTTTCTAATATTTCCAATTCTCGAGTGTGAATTTCAGAGGGCTCTGGGCTATATTCTTGTTGTTCTTTCCTTTCCAAATTGTTTTGTTTGTGTAATCCAGTTCCTTTCCCACTCTCTTCGATCATTTAGAAAGCTAAAGTTCCTTCGAAAGTCAAAGCATTTACCTTTACCTTGGTTCTTAATGAACTTAGCACCAATGATATCTTTCAAGTTTGTAGACCCTACTAGTGGATTTCTTTGGATTGGTGTGATATATATAAGAGCACTTCGAGTCCATGATCACATGTTTCCACACTATAAGGGTGCTTGGTTTCTTCAGAATAGATTTTTTGGGGTCGTTAGGAATATTGGGTTAGCGCTAGCTCGATCACCTCTTTCTTTGAGATAGAGTCGAGGGCTTTCGTAGGAGTAATGATGCTAGTTTATTGTGCATCGTGGGTTTTCGCTATGTTATGGGGATCTCCGTGTGGAACTCTAGGATTTTTAGGGATTAAGGAGCTTTTTGTTTGTTTGTTAAAGATGATCAGTAGTGTTCCCCACTTACCCCCTTGGTGACTCGAACCCACGACCTATTAGGTATGGATGAAGCGTCTTACCACTAAGTTGCACTTACTTGTCACAGGGATCAGGAGTTGCGTGGCTATTTCTTTGCAAGAGGGAGGTCTTTATGGCTCCTCTTTGGGCATTGGCTAGGGTGTTTTTTTTGGTTTGATAGGTAAGTGTAACCATTGTTGGCTAGGGTGCTTTTAGAGTCATGCCCCCCAAGGCCCCAACTCATCAGGAATCTTTAAGTTTTTGGAGAGAGATCACAACAATTGTATTTCATGCTTTACCATCCCCCTCACATGCGATCTGTTCATACATGGAGAGAAAATTGAGGTGCATCACAAACCAATTAGGGTGTGCAACTTGTACAATGTTACTACTAGCGAACAAATGCGAGGACGAGGAGAATGACTTGAAGCCAAGACCATACCTAATTAGATGTCAACCATGTTAAGTTACCATACGTCGTTAGAGAGAGAGAGAGAGAGAGAGAGAGAGAGAGAGAGAGAGAGAGAATAACAATATATATTATTCTCTTTTGGGGGAGGAGATTTATTTTCATGCTTCTCATTGGCCTTCAACTTTTGGGGTTTTAGAGGAGTACCCATTGTGGATCTAGTAAGGGAGTGGAGGGCAATTCTTCATTAGTGGCATTCTTTCTTTTTCATTATCTTTATCCTAGTGTTCTGTCTGTTCCAAAAAAAGAATTACATTTCCTTTTTTGTCCCTTCTAAAATAGTGTTCATTTTCTAATCTTTCTTTTTTAGGAAGTTATTTTTACCATTTTGCCTTCACTTTTCTTGCTACTTTATAGATGGGTCCCACTTGCACATGGACTTCAAAAGAATATATAACTTACCAATATTTATAATAGAGTCGGTTAGCTTTTTCTTAATCTGTGTGCCGAGTCAAACACGACACTTTTTTAGGAACGGATGGAGTATATATATTTTTTTACTTTTCCCACTTTTGGAGCAGCGTTGGCTTGTTCGCTGTCTTTTGGATTCCCCTTTTGATATAATATGTTTTTTTATCAATAGAAAATAATATATATATATACTCCTTCCGTTCCAAAATATATGTCGTTTTGACGAATGAAACATATTGCAAAGACTAAACCGCCCTTATTTACTTTACTTCAAACATTAATGAGGTGTCTTTTGATACTCTTGCCCAAAGAGTCAAACACAAGTTACAGAGTCAATAAATATGGGTAGAATTGGAAAAAAAAGGAAAATAGTTCATTGAAAATTGCAAAGTGACATTTATTTTGGAACAAAAAAACTCTCCCAAAACGATATATATATTATGGAACGGAGGGAGTATATATTATACATGATACCTCTTCATCTATTCAATCTAAGGGCTCGTCAATTTTAGGGGACTTCTATAGAATGAGTTGTTATAATTATTTCTTTAAAAAAAAACTTGAAAATTAGTATTCATATTTTTATGTATATTTCATAAAAGGATGAAATAGGGATAATCAAATATTTATTAATGAATAGTTTTATTCATGTTTTAAAAAAAAACACCAAAAAGCTTAAAATTTTGGCTCTTTGGCTTTCAATGCATAAAGCCTTACTTATTGGCTTTTGGCTTATAAGCTGAAACAAACACTCTAAATATGGCCTTTCAAAGCCAAAAGCCAAAAGTCACTTGATTCCTTGCTTAAAGTCCAAGGTCTACATAAAGACCTTGAGGTCCTTGATTCCAATCCCCATACGAACAAAGGGTCTTACTTACCTATAAAAAAAAGAAGGTCTACGCTCGTAGATTTAGTTAATCAAAGTATGGGCTTGCTACTATTAGTTTAGATTGTCAATCATTGTGATGCTTCTTGATCATAAGATCATTTTGGAATAGCCATTGTGGTACCTTGTTGTTAACCCTATGTTACATTGGCCCAGGTACTAGGATCAGATGAGGGTGTGGATCCGGGTGTTCGGCTTGCCAAAAACTTTAAGATTTTATAGTGAATGTAGGTATCCAACTGTCACACCCACACCCACACCCCACACCCACGTCATGTTGTGTTGACACGGTACTTCGGCGAAATTGAGAGTCCATGTAACATTGTGTGTACCTATAGGTAATCCATCATCAATTTCTTTTTGCAGCATCAAGTTGGTTCCCATATTGATAGGTTTCTTCTTACAACAGTGTTAGAGGAATCCTTTTCTTCGCTTTGGTTCTTGAGCGTCGGGTGATCGTCATTTTCCTGTTTCTTAAGCTAGCCTGGTCCAGCAGGTCCGTCTTTTTCCATTTTGAGAATAAGCAGGGGTGGTGGACGTACAGCTTAGGGTGAGGGGGATAGGGACCCCGCTCAATATTTTTTGTATGTAATAGTTAAAATTTGCGACTCGCTTAAATATTTCTCTGGATCCACCACTGAGAATAAGTTGCTGCTTTACCCTAGCTTGAGGATTCAGATAGCCAGGTGAGAGGAGTAATATGGTGAAAGGAGGGTTTGGTGATATTAGGATTTGAAAGAGGGATATTTTGGCGGATATAGGAGAGATCCATAGGTTGGTAGCGCTTATGCCTATTCTGATGATCTTGTTGAGAAGAGAAGTTCCCTTAATAATATTTTGATGAATTTCTGTTAAGTGAGGATATTACACCAAAAATCTTGAGTGGAGTTGGTCAAGGGGGGTGATTGTTGTTCTTAGTTGTTTCATAGATTACTTACTGGCAAGATTTTAGGAATTTTAACGAAGAGGTAGAGTGGGTCCAGTGGGAGATGGGGGAGATTGTTAGAAACCCTTCGTTGGTTGCAGAAAAGATTACTTATTTCTGTAAGGTTCTGTTTCATGTTTCAAGATGCCCATGATAACTGGTGTCCTCATTCGTTAAATTGCATGGAGTAGTTGCAGAGGACGTTCCAGTAGGAGGAGGTTAACTCGGTCTTAGAAGAGATGGTAGGAGATAAAGCTCTTGCCTCTTGGCCCTGCTGGCTTTCCAATGGTTTTTTCAAGTCCACTTCAGACATCGTCAAGGACAATGTGGTCACAGTTTTTTTTTCCTTTCTTTTCTTTCAAAATTTTACCTTAATCTCATTTTCCTTTCTCTAATCATTAAAAGTTTGTAAGGTAGTAATAATTAAAAAAGTTCAAAAATGAAATGGTAGGGACACTCTTGTGATTTTCTTCAACTGATCTAAATTCTTTGATTCTGCTTTCCTACCTAAGGAATTGAGCATGGCTTTTCCATTTTTAGTGTGCCTTTTTCTTTGTTTTCCTGTTCAAGATTCTGATCCTCTTCATTGTCCTCTCCAGGTGTCGTTCTTCTTATTTGAATTGACAGGAGCTCTTATTCTATCTCCATGATAGTGGCATTGTCGATAAGCAATCAGGGGTACGCGGGTCTCCAAAACCTGATGTTGACGTTCAAGTCCTACAGAGTGTGATTTCCTTCATCGACAGTCTTTGATCTGCTTAAAAGCTTCTGGTCCCCCTTTACCTGGCCTTCAGGGATTGAATCCTAGATATCGGTTAGGGTAGGATTTCAGCTTCCAAGTGGAAGTTGTCTAACTGGGGATGATTAGCGGAATGAAAGCCTTAGATTGTGCAAATATCAAGTATATTTGTGTAGATCTAAGAATATATGATGAGATCTTAAAAAAAACCAGATGAATTCGAACTTGTTAGCCTTAGACAGCCTCTTCTCGCCACTCGTCCCTTGAAAAAGTAAGAAAAGCAACCGCCCTAGGTCACAAAAGCGAAAATGCCTCGCCTGACCTCCTGCAAGGCGAGACAATTAAGGCGGTCGAGGCACTCGCCTTTAATAACTATGCTGTTATCGTTGCCCTAATTGTCCTTGACCCGTCATGTACTTTGTGTCCTTGTGGTTGAAGAAGTACCATTCTTCTGCAGTGTTGACTCGATCTTACATCTCTCTACATGAGGATTCTTTTTTGCAGGCATTGAATAGTTGGTTCTTTGACCGGTGCATTTACGTAATTACATACAATGTTACATTCCTTTTTACATGTTGATTTTATGTATCACGCACTCAACTTTCTATTTTAATGGCGCAGCTTGCTAATCACACTGAGGTGACGAACAACACAATGCCCATCCATTTAGACATACGCTCGACTGGGACAACATCCCAAAGTTGCTTCATCGACAATCAACACAAGGATTTCTTTTCAAACGACAAAATGACTTTGGCTTTTTTTGCTGCACATGAACGGATCCCACTCTTCACAACTGAATGCCTAAACTGTTAGTTCTTTACTCATCGCTATATTTCAATTTCTAGATGTGATATAAAATGATTTTTATGCTGATAAATTTAAACTCAACTGCTATAGAACGGATATATGAACAATACAAGTACTTTGAAGTTTTGACCTTCTCTGGGATTTCCTACTCTCTCTGTCTCTCACGTACATTTTTTTCCCTTTGCCCTCTCCCTTTTCGTACTACCTAGTTTCCTACATTGTGTTGTTGTTTCCCTTTATTGCAATTTTACTCTAAAAGAAAACAAAATTTATAGATAACTTTCCAAACGGCGCCACCTCCTTCTCCGCAAGAGTAATGCACGTCTTTCATCCTCTCCACGGACTTGCATATTCCACGGACTTGCATATTCCGCTGCACACGTTCCCTACCCGCATCTTCCAATCAGAATCTGTATGTGATGCACATACAAAGTGACACCTTATTAGTATTCTTCACCACTCAAAATCTGCATGTGTAATGAAATCGTTATCCTAGTGTTGTAACATGTGCACAAGAAGTTGTGCTTTAGATAGGAAATGATTTCATTACACCTAAGGCACAACTTCTTATGCACCATGTTACGACACTATGCACATACAAAGTGACACCTTGTTTGTATTCTTCAGTACTCCCTAGATTGATTTATTTCACTCTGTAACGAAATTGTTTTCCTAATGCTGTAACTTGTGCATAAGAAGTTGTACTTTAGATAGGAAATGATTTCGTTACAGAAAAACACAAGTTCTTAAAGCATCTCCAGCAGATAAATTCTTAACACAGCAGATAAATTCTTAACACCAATTATTAGCTGGGTCCCACTGCTACTTACACATTTTAACAATATTCTTCTCTAAGAATTTTTCTCTCCAATGGTTTTCATTCTTACTCAATTCTTACATGGGTCCCACTACAAAATCATCTATTTTATTTACACTACTTTTTTAATTTTATACTTTTAAACAAATTAATTAATTTGTATATTGTTTTATAAATAAATTAATTCGTTTTTAAGTTTAATGAATATATGAAATTTTAAATATTATTTATAAATAAAATATTATTTTTTATAAAGTAAAAACAGTCAAATTAAAAAAAAAGTCAGAATGGTAAGTTTGGAAAGTTTAAATTTTTTGGAAAGATTAAATTTTTTTGGAGAGAAGACTCAAATCAGTAAGTCACAACGGTAAGTTTGGAAAGATTAAAATTTTTTGGAAAGAAAACTCAAATCAACGGTTAAGTTTTTATTTAAAAAAAACAAAAAAACAAAAATCAAATCAGTTTAAAGTGAGTGGGGAGCATATGGGACCGTCCATTCAGACCCAATTCACACGCCTCTCCTTGCGTGTGTTGCACATGCGCGGCTGGCAAGGGAGGTGCACCACACTCTCCTCTCCCCCATTTCTCTCTCTTTCGGCCAAAATTCTTAATTAAGAATTTGTGATGTTAAGAATTTTTGAGGAATTTACTCCAATAGCCCCCCATTCTTAGCTTAGCTAAGAATTTGCTAAGAATGCGCCATTGGTTGCTGTTATGCACATGTTACAACCAGGCAGCTGTGTTTTTTTATCTGTGGTTTACCTGGAGGGGTACCACAACACATGGAACGTTTGTCGACATGTTGAACTTCCAAACCAATAAACCATGCACCACTAGTGAAATGTCCTCGTTTGCATATCTATGCAATATGGCCCTGTAACATAAATATTGGCACACATCTTTAATATCACATAGTAACTCTATTTTTTTCGGTCTGAGCTGATTAATACTTACGAGTTGCTAGAGATATACGAAGCAAGGTCCAGGAGATGGCGTAGATGTGACCCGTTATGTGCCTGAAATACTTGTTCCCTTCTTCCCCGAATTTCCAATACTCCGGCTCGTGGTATTTCACCCCTCTGCTAATCGAAACGAAACAGTTTTACAGATTTCTTTTAGCAGCTTAAACACACAGATTTCTTTTAACATAAACATGCACGTTGCACTTACGAAATCACGTATTTTTAGATCATAATGATGATATTTAGTTGGTAAACTAGAACTCACTTTTGGCAGATTTCACAATGAAAAGAAGCTGGATTTTTATTGATAAATAGTTTGGGAAACAACTTAGCAAGATACCCAAAACTAGGATGACCAAGACGATAGTGTAACAATATGATTTCACTATCTTTATTGACATTAGAAATTGACACATAATTGAAAGAATGTTGGAAAGGAGTTGAGGAAAACCTGCTTAAGGTTGACATACAATCAAAGATTGGACACAACTTGCTTGAGAAACTTGATTTGAACAGATTGTAGATCACCTGGTTCATCACTTGAGAGTAGATAGAGTCCGGAGCACAGGTCAGCACTGCCAATCATTGTCCCCGATTTCAGGTCCTGAAAAACACACAAGTTTGGATAGAATTTAGTAACACATCGAATATCAAGAGCCAACTTACTAATGGACAAAAGATTACAATTCAAGTTTGGAACATGAAGAACATAATTGAGATGCAACTCATTAATGAGTTTAATGGAACCTGTCCCAGCAATCTTTGAACTTGAACTGTCTGCAATAAGAACTGAAGAGTGACCACTGCTTGGCTTGTAATTTTGGAGAATTGTTGCATCTCCTGTCATGTGATCAGAGGCACCACTGTCTACTATCCAAGGCTTCATTCCTCCCCTGTTGACAGTAAAAGCTGTAGGAGAATCTGTTTGAGCAACAAGACCAGTCCCAGTAACATTCCCACCGCCTGATGATGATTTGGGAACTAGAAAACTAGAAAACTCTGAATTGCCTCCAGATTGAAGAGGGGTATCTGTTGACGTGATGTTAGAGGTTTGAGATGAAGCCATGAATGGGTTATCGATGAAAAACAGGAAGAGAAGGCCAAAAGAGAAGGTCAGGAAAAAGACACGGCCTGAAGGAGAGTGGCCTGAGAGTACCGACCTGGAAAAATGACAATGGCGGCTGCCTGAAGATATTACGGTTCAGAGGGGGGGCTGGTTCTGAAACCATGAAGAATTTCTGGAAGTGTTTTATTTAATTAATAATTGATACTACATCTGCATATATATACACAAAAATATCTAATAAAGGAAATAACTAATTAGCTTGATTCTTCCCTAAAAATTAGGGAACAGAATCATAGGAGAAGATTGCCACAGATCTCTCCTCTTATTCCTAAAATACTTTCCTAAAATTAAGTTCCTAACTTTGATTTCAAATATTCAACACTACTCTTCACTATGGACATTGCTGCTATGAAGTGGTATGGTGCTATTATTCACTATGCACATGGTTGCTATGCTTGAAAATTCCACCTTTGGGCCGTCCCTCAATATCACTGCTGAATGGTTGAGGTTATATTAAACTTGGCTTTTTCATGTTCTCTTTGCATCTCTAATCTGTAAACCTCCTCATATTTTTAAGTTAATACCATAAAGTTTGTGATATTGTGTCTTAGTCCCTTTTAAATTTCAATTCAGCAACTTCCATGTGACTTTATTTTTACTCTTTTTAGTTTAATGCTTTAGAACGTATACCGAGGAAACTTGTATCTAAATTGCATGCCCGAGTTTTATGAAACAGTGCACCCTGTAATGTCATGATATGGCAAAAAGTTTCAGACTCTAAAATCGTAGCTCGGGTTCTCAAGAAAAGGCCTCCAACCATATACATCATGTCACCAAAGAGAACATGCCTCCATAAAAAGTTCTAGTACTGGTTGAGTCAAAAGCTTCTAAATTACTGAAGAAACAGACCCTTCATAGCAGGATTGCTCACCCAGAGTTCCTCATAAAAAGCTCAAACTGGGATTTTTACAAAATACGTGGGCTGATTTGTAGTAATGGTTTCCTGTTGAGCTATAATATCAATCTGATGAGGTTGCTGCTTTTGTCATTTGGGAATTTTATTGTGACTTTCTTAGTTGCTAACTATATTTAGTTTGTTCTGTGTTGCAGGCGATATGTGTATTGAAAGAAGTGATTCTTCTTTCACCTAATTTACCTGATCCTTGTCATACGCTTGGCTTCATGTATAATTGCAATTGGGGATAAAGAGAGAACTTTGACCTTCTACATGCTTGCTGCTTAATAGACACCAAAGGATGGATCTCTCTGGGAAGTCCTTATTACTTTGTCCAAGTAAGTCTTCTCAGTTTTAAGTTTATAAATTTGTACAATTAATTTAATTTATACGATTATTTTTGGAAATTAAGAAAAATATCTACATGTATTACGTTAGAAACATTTCAGTCGTTCTGACATAGGATCCACCTTCACGGACTCATGATCAACTTTGGATGCCTAAGCTTAAAGACCAAGGACCACGTGCCATTGAACAAGCCTTTTGGACCACTGGAAAGTGTTCTTGGTACATTGGGATTTTAGTATTAATATTTATATAGCTATTTTATTGGTTAGGGGTATTTTATAATGTCATAATTAATAGTTTTTGTTTTGATAGGTAAGTGTGACCCCTTGTTGGTATGGAGATTGGAGCCAAGGACCTCAAGGTCTTTGCCTAAGTGCCGTTGCCATCTCTTCCGGTCCATAATTAATGGTTATCACAGTCTAAGTGGTACAAGTTTCATTCTAGTGCTAGCTTGGTGATGATAGGAGATTAGTCTTAGCCTATATGTATAAATAATGAAGTGCTTCAAAGTTATAGATGCAGTGCTTCAAAGTCTTAGCCTATATGCATAGATGTCATGCGAGTATGGAAGACCGGGTTCGAGCAAAGACTAGTGGCGCCCACATTGTCAAAGTAGATGACAGTTGAGTGGAGGAGGTGATGCCCAGCTCGCCCAGGAGAGACACAATCAATCCGATCTCGGCAGCAAAGACAACCATAGCTTGATATTCAGCTTTAGTTGCGGAGCGAGCAATAGTGCGTTGTTTCTTGGAGTTCCAAGAGATTGGACTGCTGCGAATATAGACAATGTAGGCACTGGTGGAAGTGTAGTCATCTTTGTTGCCCGCCCAGTCGGCATCAGTGAATGCATGGAGAGCTAAGGGAGACTGACGATGAAGGAGAATTCCAACATCAATGGTCCCACAGAGATAGCGAAGAACTCGCTTGGCCGCATTCTAGTGCTCGGTGGTCGGCCTATGCATGAACTGAGAGATTTGTTGATGGCATAGGCGACATCAGGGCGAGTGAGAGACAGATACTGAAGGCTCTCAATCATAGCTCGAAACTCTATAGGGTCGGTGAGAGCAGTACTCGACTGTAGTGTCGGAGTTGGCGAAGTGGCGAGGGAGTAGCAATCGGGCAGGCATCTGTCATACCCGTGCGAGTGAGGAGATCTGTAATATAACGACGCTGGAGAGCAGGAGACCACTTGGTCTCTTAATAGGTTCAACACCAAGAAAATAATGAAGGTCACCAAGGTCCTTAAGCGAGAAGCGAGAAGTATGATGATGTCATCCACATAGACAAAGAGATATATGGTGGTGCCCCCTATATGAAGGATGAACAATGATGTGTCGGCCACAGAGTTTATGAACTCGGGGCCAAGGATAAACTGTCGCAGCTCATTGTATCATGCTTGAGGAGCCTGTTTGAAACCATAGATAGCTTTGTGAAGCCAATAGACATGCTGAGGGTTGTCCTTGTCGATGAATCCCAGAGCCATGAACATCTCCTCGAAGCGAGTACCTTGGAGAAATGCATTGTTCACATCGAGCTGCTGACGCCTGGTCGTTGGTGAAACCCCTTGGCAACTAGGCGAGTTTTGTAGCGATCAATAGTGCCATTAGCATGACGTTTGATACGGAAAATCTATTTGCAGCCAACAACATTGCGAGCACCTATCCAAGGGAACCAGATCCAAGTACCATTGCGAGTCACTGACATGGCCTCGCGCCACTTGACATCCTTGATAGCCTGTGTGACACAAGTCGGTTTGCTGTGTCCGCTGCTAGTTGAGCCGAGAGACTGAGTTTGGTTAATGGCTTGTAAATATTGTTTTTGGAGCGAGTAACAATGAGAAAATTTACGTCATATTTTTAGGCTTAAGATGTTAATCCCTCCTTGTTATCCATAGTTATTAAAGTCGGAAGGCGAGAGGTGGGCACGAGGTACATTTTTTGGGGCGAAAGGCGGGTGACCAACGGGCGAGCAAGTCAACAATTAAGAAAAAATATTTTAAAAATATGATATATTATAATTTTTTTCATAAACTAGTTATAAATAAAAGTTTTACATATAACTAGTCCACAAACAACATGATTTTCAACTTTTAAGTTCCATATTTCAACCAAAAATACATTATTTTCTTGAAAATCAAAAGGTAAAAGGTGTGTATTGAAAAATATGAACAATAAACATCCAAATCTTCTTCCAACCAGCCAACCAACCAACCATGCATATTGCCTCTATAGGTTTGGTGACCTCGTCTGTCGTTTGTGGCAAACTATTCGGCGGTCGTTGCTGGCAAACTTACCCGACGAGATGTGTCGGTAAAAAAGGCACCAACGTGAACGCCTACTCAAGTGGATGACAAATGTGGCCTTAGATTGTGCAAATATTAAGTATATTTGTGTAGATCTAAGAATATATGTTGAGATCTTAAAAAAACAGATGAAATTCGAACTTGTTAGCCTTAGACAGCCTCTTCTCGCCACTCGCCCCTTGAAAAAATAAGAAAAGCGACCGCTCTAGGTCACAAAAGCGAAAATGCCTCGCCTGACCTCCAGCGAGGCGCGAGGCGAGACAATTAGGGCGGTTGAGGCACTTGCCTTTAATAACTATGCTGTTATTGTTTCCTAATTGTCCTTGACCCGTCATGTACTTCGTGTCCTTGTGGTTGAAGAAGTACCATTCTTCTGCAGTGTTGACTTGATCTTACATCTCTCTACACAAAGGATTCTTTTTTGCAGGCATTCAATAGATGGTTCTTTGACCGCTGCATTTACGTATTTACATACGATGTTACATTCCTTTTTTATATGTTGATTTTATGTATTAATGGCGCAGCCCCACTGAGGTGACGAACAACACAATGGCCATCCATTTGGACATACGCTCGACTGGTGCAACATCCCAAAGTTGCTTCATCGACAATCAACACAAGGATTTCTTTTCAAACGACAAGATGACTTTGGCTTCTTTTGCTGAGCATGAACAGATCCCACTCTTCACAACTGAACGCCTAAACTGTTTGTTCTTTACTCATCGCTATATTTCAATTTCTAGATGTGATATAAAATGATTTTGATGCTGATAAATTTAAACTCAACTGCGATAGAACGGATATATGAACAGTACAAGTACTTTGCAGTTTTGACCTTCTCTGGGATTTCCTACTCTCTGTCTCTCACGTACATTTTTTTCCCTTTGCCCTCCCCCTTTTGGTACTACCTAGTTTCCTACATTGTGTAGTTCTTTCCCTTTATTGCAATTTTACTCGAAAAGAGAACAAAATTTATAGATTAACTTTCCAAACGGCATTATCTCCTTCTCCGCAAGAGTAATGCACATCTCTCATCCTCTCCACGGACTTGCATATTCCGCTGCATGACCAATCAAACGCCGCCACGCACACGTTCCCTGCCCGCATCTTCCAATCACAATCTGTATGTGATGCACATACAAAGTGACACCTTATTAGTATTCTTCACCACTCAAAATCTGCATGTGTAACGAAATCATTATTCTAGTGTTGTAACATGTGCACAAGAAGTTGTGCTTTAGATAGGAAATGATTTCATTACACCTAAGGCACAACTTCTTATGCACATGTTACGACACTATGCACATACAAAGTGACACCTTGTTTGTATTCTTCAGTACTCCCTAGATTGATTTATTTCACTCTGTAACGAAATCGTTTTCCTAGTACTGTAACATGTGCATAAGAAGTTGTACTTTAGATAGGAAATGATTTCATTACGGATAAAGAACAAGTTCTTATGCACATGTTACAACCAGGAAGCTGTGTTTTTTTATCCGTGGTTTACCTGGAGGGGTACCACAACACATGGAACGTTCATCAACATGTTGAACTTCCAAACCAATAAACCATGCACCTAGCGAAACGTCCTCGTTTGCATATCTATGCAATATGTCCCTGTAACATAAATATTGGCACACATCTTTAATATCACATAGTAACGCTATTTTTTTTTTTTTTGGTCTGAGCTGATTAATACTTACGAGTTGGTAGAGATATACGAAGCAAGGTCCTTAGAGATGGCGTAGATTTGACCCGTTGCGTGCCTGAAATACTTGTTCCCTTCTTCCCCGAATTTCCAATACTCCGGCTCGTGGTATTTCACCCCTCTGCTAACCGAAACGAAACAGTTTTGCAGATTTCTTTTAGCAGCTTAAACACGAAGATTTCTTTTAGCATAAACACGCATTGCACTGACAAAATCACGTATTTTTAGATCATTATGATGAAATTTAGTTGGTAACTAGAACTCACTTCTGGGAGAGTACTGGTCCAGACTTCATGCATCCAATGTAAATTCTTTGTTTTGATCTATATCTGGCTAGTGTACTTGCAAGCATGCCTATATAAACAGATTATGCAAAAATCATTTTTTGTTAATGTAGATTACATTTGTGTGACTCTGTGTGTGTGTGTGTGTTTGTGTGTAAAAATTACCCAAGTTGAGATGGACATCGTCGTCCACCTTGACATAGTATTCAGCATCCCAGATGGAAATGGCTGTCGAGAAATACAAGCGCGTCTTGGTGGAGAGCTCGTGGTAGCCTTCCACATGTTTGAGACGTAGGAAGTCGTGATACACCGCCTCCTCAGCATCAATGCCTCTGTCAAGAACTCCTCCATCTGTCAAGCTGTGTCCTATCACGAAACGTATCACGATTCCTTTCTCTGTCTCCAATTTCTTCAGTCTTGCTCCTGGAACCATCCATCATACATACACATTTTAACTAACACCATCCTTTTACGGCTACTACGTAGATTTTTCAACCAAACCGAAGCGTTGTGCATAGAGAAGGTACATGAAAGAAGGAAAACGAACCAGTCGGCATCCAAGTTTCTCTAACGGAATCACGACGCTTTTTACTGCTAAAAGCAGTATTGATTCCAATTACGACAAACGCCTTCTTTGGTGTACTGGTTGTCTTATTAGATGATGCCTCATCCAACGCCATTTTTCCACCATTGCGAACCGCTGCTAATTCCCTTTCCAATGCCGCTACTGTTTTATCCAGCGATCTATTAATTCGTTTAATCAAATTAATATCATCTTATACTAAACAAAATCGAAAAAAAATACATTGATGATCCAAATATGAATCTTACTTGATAGCTTGATGAGTCTTTGTGACTTCCACCATAATGTCTCCTGGACTCTCTTCAACCAATTTCTAACACCAACAACACATACGTCGTCAATCTTCCATTAACACATGTGTTTATTATAAGCTGTAAAACACACACACACACACACGGGGATCTTACTCGCTTGTGATCACAGTCGTTGGTGGCGATTTGAAGATCATTATAAGTTTGTGAAGGGTGAGTTGTCGTCCAAGAGCGGGTAGTGAAAAGGGTTCCTGCTAGAAAGCTAGTAATGCATAGTACAAAAGTGACTTTCCCAAGATGTGGCTTTCCCCTCATGATCTTCCTGTTCTCCTTGCTGCTGCTATTGCCTCCTCCTAGTACTTGCTGTGGCAACAAAGCTAATATTGCATTCCACAGCTTAATCTTCAGCTTCTTTTCATCCATCATATATGCATCAGAAACTACAATTAGTCAAAAATATTCAACAAAATTGTAATTAGAAAGTCCAATTCATACTTTGTTACAAGTTTAATTATAAACTGCTATATTTATACCCTCCTGTTATAATCTGTAACATACCATGTTCAACAATATGGGGTGTTTGAGGTTGAAGAAAACTGAAATTTGGTCGGGGAATTTAGAGAACTGGCACACGGGCACCGGGCAACGGGCAACGGGCAGGGGGAGGGGGAGGAGAGTTTGAAAATTTGAAGTTGGGCTCTGAGAGAAAATGGAAACAAGTACCACCTGAAAAGTGGAACTTTGTCACGAAACATGGCTAATGGCTTGGTAACATTCCAAAATTTATACGGCAAAAACTTAGAAAATACCATTTTGTAGGTACTTTGTATAAGAGAGATCCCCGTAACCCCATTCACCGTTAGGTTGAGTTGTAAAAGAATGAGACAGTGTCTTACTCCTCATCTCCTCTAGGCTTTTAAACCGTGTCCTATCATTAACCCCCACAGTCCACACGTGTGAGCATAAAACTAGCTTAATCATGGTCATTAGATCTTTTTCATAAATTAAATCCTCACCTCTCAATTGCTCCTGTCAATGCACACGTGTTTTGTGATGTCTATTGTAATAGAGAGAGTTTTTCGAGGAAGGGTGGGTAGGAGGGGGGGCGTTAAAAGAAGTGGATTGACATAGATATCAACCAAATCCTGCCCTATACCACTAATTAGACTACGACATGTGGTTTGGTTTAGTTTGGATTCTTAACACCCGTTAGCTAACGGGTTGAGAAGAAAAATAAGGAATTATGGAGAAAAAAAAAATGATTGAAATTTGATTTGAGAAAATAGAATGTAACAAAAAAATCTTAGATTCAAGACCCAAGTAGGAGAATATTGTCTTAAAAAATATCGTAAATATTTTTCTTCTCATCCTATTAACTAACAGGCGTCAAGAATTCAAGTCAAAATAAGCCATGTGTCGTAGTCTGATTAGTGATACAAACGGGATCACAAATGAGTGGTACAAAGGATTTGGAGTTACTAATTTCTTGTTCAATGCACATTAATGACAACAAATTAATTCATATGCTATGTCGCAGAATTAGTTAGGCAAAATAAAAACATTCATTGTAACCTTTTAAGAAAACTTCCAAAATTAAGAACCCTAAATTTTAAAATATTAAAAAACAAAAAATGAACCTAGAATCTTAAGATTAATTAAAGATCTTGTTTAATTTACTATATTTAGTAATTAGTACGTAGTTAATAACATGTACAGTAGTTTTATGTTTCTGTCAGGTGCTAAATATAGATTATTAGGATTAACAAACAAATCATATTACGAGAACAAAAATCGAGGAAAATGACATTGATAAGTACCTTGTTAATGCATAATGACATGTAGCACGCGCTTATCAAGGATCACAAGAACGATATAAGCTCGAAATTAATATTAATCAATAACCTCGATAGGGCATGATTTTCTTTTAAATGAATGAATAATATCTCGATCTCATATATATTCAATATTACATCTCTCTCTCTGGGCGGAGCAAGGTTTATTTGGGAGGTATATGGTAGTTTAATCATGTGATATTCATGGTCCAACCAACCTGTCTTTAAACAGAAATCAGATTATAATGTCATTTAGAGATGAATCAGTTACGTGTTTTCTAGGGTTTTAAGAGAGATGAAACTCTAATTTCTTTAAGTATGGTTCATATACACATAATTATGGTGAACGCATATCTTAATCGTATGTATTGTACTCGAAATTCAATATTTTTTGGTTAACCAAGTTGTGAACGTAAGTTCGTGAGAGTTACAACTTAGGGAAAATTATACCATTAGTCCCTGTATTTTGCAAAAGTTTACTGGCAGTCCCTGTACAATGTAAATGCACGTCACTGACCAAAGTAGGTGAATTTTGCACATCGATAGTCTTTCCGTTAGATACCGTTAAAAACTACTCCGTTAATTGATCTTGTGCTTAGCACATGATCATTTTTTAAGGGCAAACATGTTTTTTCCACCTTCTCCTCCCTTCTTCAACCTCACGCCCCCTCCCCCCCACACACACCCACCATTTTTAGTTTGGAACTCGAAACAACCCAAATATCCTCTCTTTATCTCTCTCTCTCTCCCTCCTTTTATTTTACCTCTTTCTATTTTCTTTACAAAGAAATCCACCTAAAAATGTCTTCTTTGTAAGCTTTCTCCATGACAATTCAGTTTCTGATCACTCAAATTCATCTTCTCATTCTGTTGAATTCCAAATTAATGACTTATATTTTTTTTTGTTCTGTTTATGACTGAAATTTGTTTGTGAAAATGTCAAAAATATCTTAATCCAATTTGTTCTCTTTTTACCACTTTCCACCTTCATAGCTTTTCAACACAACCCATCAAAATCTACAAACCCCAATTCCAGATCTTCAAAGCCAAAGCCCAACTCAACAATTCGATTGCCCCCTCTTCCCCCCAAAAGAAAAAAAATGCAAGACCTGTCGACGTACACATAGATCAATCCCCAATTCTCGAGCATGAGCACCTGCGCACGGATGAGAAATGTTCCGCTCAGGTTACGGTGCAAACGCCATCACGTTCCATCCCATGCTCCTGGTGCTGATGAAGAAGGCATGGCTTGTGATTGATTTGATGAGAAAGAACGATATATCACCTGATTAGTTTGTGTATAAATCAATTGTGACAGGGTATTGTTTCGTCGGAGATCTAACATCCGCATCTGGGGTTTTGAAAAGGGGATGGTGGTGAATAGTATGACGTACGACATGTTGGTTTGGGGTGCGTATAGAGCGGGTAAGGTGGAAGGAGCGGTGGCAATAGTGAGGAGGATGGTGGATTTGGGAATAACGACGAGGTACATGGAATTCGGGCTCTGCTAAAGTTGAGCTATTATGCGCAGGCGGTGGAATTCATGATGGGTTATGGATGAAGAGACCTGATGATGGATAGTGAGAACTTTGGGAGAATGGCTAGCCGCTTGATAAATTTGAAAATATTTGATGAAGCTAAATTTGTTTTGAGGGAAATGAAGGAAAAGGGTTTACGAAAATGGGTCAGAGATTGAAGGAATTTTATGAATATCAATTAAATGATAAATTATGGTGTTTGTTGTAGATCGATTGCTTTAATGAGTTTTGTCTTTTCTAAGAAGAACCAACATTTTGTAAAATCCATTCAGAAAATTTAGTAGTTAAGACCTGAGAGGAACCTACCTAATCTAATAAATGCCCGTTGGGATGTTTCAAGTTTCAGACTAAAAATGGTATGTGTGTGGGGGGAGGGGGGCATGAGGTTGAAGAAGGGAGGAGGTGAAAAAGATAGGTTTGCCCTTACAAAATGTTCATGTACTGAGCATATGATCAATTAACGGAGTAGCCTTTAACGGTATTCAACAGATGGACTACCGATGTGTAAAATTTGCCTACTTTGGTCAGTGATGTATATTTGCATTGTACAGAGACTGCCAATGAACTTTCACAAAATACAGGGACTAATGGTATAATTTTCCTACAACTTACATATATACTTGAAAATATGAGCCGTGTGCGACATTATGCCGAGGAGTATTGAGTTTCAGTAGAGTAATTCTACACAACACCACTAAGGCACTAAAATTTGAGTTGCCTTGGATTATCATTTGTCTTTAAACATTTGGCAAGTTCCGAAGCGATTGTAATAATTTTGAAATATAAGTAAACATGTTTCCTTATGAAATGAAAACAGATTAAAATAACAAGGAAAGTGTACGGTTAAAATTTAATGAGACAGAGAATATGACAAATTGAGATAGACGATTTAGAGTCTAAATATATATATATGTATGTATGTATGTATATGTACATACAAGTATACAACACAGTTGACAAAAAGGCGTGTTATCAAAAAGAGGGTACAATTTGACTTTGAAAGACGCTATTTTTACTATAATTTTTATTTATCCACTATATCTTTAATTATTGCATTAAATAAATACATGCTTGGACAAAACTACTCTTTTATGTTAACTAATCAAGTTACTTTCTTAATTGGGAAAAATACCAAAAAGTCCTACCAAAAAATTCGCATATCCAAAAAGTCCAAAAATAATTATTGTATCCAAAAAGTCCTAAAATTATAGTTTTAATATCAAAAAGTCCAAAACTTAAGGTGTCTACAAACACTGTATTAAAAGCGTTCATTTGACGAAAATTTATTTTTTCTTTTCATTTATGACAATGATGATAATAATTTATTGCATTTTATTATTACTATTACTATTATTAGTATAACAATAATACCATTATTATACTAGTAATGTTATTATCTGTACTAACATTATTAGTATTAAATACCGAAAGTCTATTTAAGAAATTTATTTCTCAATTATCCCAAAACAACTATTGAATCCATATAATCTAAAAGTAATATTTTCATACTAAAAATTCAAAAAGTTAATCCTTACACTTTTATAAAATTGTGGTAGTAAAATTCTCTAACGACGTTAGTATAAGCGTTGAGTTTTGGACTTTTTGTATTAAGAGATTCACTTTGGGGCTTTTTAGATAGAAGAAATATTTTTGGGACTTTTTGGATATAAGAATTTTTTAGTAAGACTCTTTGGTATTTTTCCCTTCTTAATTACCTTCTAACACTATTTTTTTTGATCAAACATCAATGGACAACGTATAATTATTCTATTTATATTCTTAACATTTTAATTCTAAATAAATAAGGTGCTTTTTTTGTTCGTAATAAATATGTTTAATCAATTTTTCTAATCACTCACGTTTCATATTCCATTATCATAAAAATAATATGATTAATATATTTTCTACCAAAATTTTAGATTATATTAGATATTTTATTATCAAAAATTAATATTCTAATTTATTTTAAAATATCAATTCAATTATTATGATAGATATTAAACTGAACACTGGTTTCAATCAACTCAAGAATTAAATTTTTGAATCAATTATAAAGGTAGGAAAAATATTTAAATATTACGATCCTATTTTATATTATGATTTTACTATTCAATTATTTTTTATTATTGCATCCTTTAAATTTCACTTTTTAAGTTTTTCCATAACCAATGAACATATATTTACTCAAAGTTTGGTAGACAAAATGTCTTTACGATATTTTTTATTATACAATTAGTCATAAGATTAATTAATAAAACTATTACAAAAGTAAAAATAATAATAGAATAACTATATTGTTCCTAAATGTTTGAACAAAAAGATAATGTTAAAAGGTAATTATGAAATTAACTTGATTAATCAACTTAAAATGAACAGGTACTTAAGTGGTAATTTTATCTAAACATGTACTCCCTCCGTCCCGGATAAATATTCATATTTTTTATTTTGGAATGTCATAACTAATATTTCTAAAGACTTTTGGTGTACAAAATTTCTATTATTTTTCCTAATATATCATTTCATTTAATACTATCATTATTGCACATTCTAGGTAGAGAATGTGTGTAATGGGTACATAATTATTGAGTGAGAGTATGTTTGTAATGAGTATTATTATCACAACATATTTTTTAACTCATCATTAATTACATTTCTTAACCCTTGTGTTTTGTCTACTAGGAATATTTATCCGGGACGGAGGGAGTATTTATTTGATACAAATAATAAAGGATGTAGTGAATAAACAAAAATTGTAGTAGAAATAACTTGATTAGTGTTTTGTCTTTACGATATTTTTTATTATACAATTAGTCATAAGATTAATTAATAAAACTATTACAAAAGTAAAAATAATAATAGAATAACTATATTGTTCCTAAATGTTTGAACACAAAGATAATGTTAAAAGGTAATTATGAAATTAACTTGATTAGTCAACTTAAAATGAACAGGTACTTAAGTGGTAATTTTATCTAAACATGTACTCCCTCCGTCCCGGATAAATATTCATATTTTTTTATTTTGGAATGTCATAACTAATATTTCTAAAGACTTTTGGTGTACAAAGTTTCTATTATTTTTCCTAATATATCATTTCATTTAATACTATCATTATTGCACATTCTAGATAGAGAATGTGTGTAATGGGTACATAATTATTGAGTGAGAGTATGTTTGTAATGAGTACTATTGTCACAACATATTTTTTAACTCATCATTAATTACATTTCTTAACCCTTGTGTTTTGTCTACTAGGAATATTTATCTGGGACGGAGGGAGTATTTATTTGATACAAATAATAAAGGATGTAGTGGATAAACAAAAATTGTAGTAGAAATAACCTCTCTCTTTGACTTTTCTTAGTTAATTTTTGGATTAATATATAATTTTGTCCCTTAATTTAATCCAAACTTTAAGTTTGGTCCAAGAGTATTATAACTTATTCATTTGGTCCTTGAATTCGATTTTTTTGGTCAGATTCCCCCTCTTACTGTTATCATTACCTTTAGTGGGCGAATTGATTTGTCTAAATCGTTTCATCATCAATGTATCTATTTAATCAGTCTCATATCCTCTCCTATGCAGAAGACGACCTCAATAATTGTAGAATACAATTTTTGACTTCCACCAAAACACTCTCTGCATTGCATATTGTTGATTGATTAAATAGCTACATTTATAATAAAACACTCTCTGCATTGAATATCCTTTGTCATTGGTGATACTGTCCTGACACATATTCAATTTGCCGAAATTTTGAAGTGCAAAGATTAGTCAGTGTCTTCGTTGTTTCATGGGAGACAGACGTCTGTTGTAGCTTCCAAACACATACGGGAAAAGGACGAATCTGTTTTAATGAAACTGCGTTGGACACAGGCCTCGGACCAACAGACTTTGGTTATACTTCAGAAGTCTTCATAGGTAGACTTCAGTTCTGCACCACCAATAGCATACTTGTGAGCAAACTTACCCACTAGCAGTCGTAGTAGACTTCTGAAGGCTTACCACACAGCAGCAGCATACTTCGTATATAAGACATTGCATAACAACAGACTTGCAAAGCCTTATCAGTCTAATAGTAGTAACAATTTCAAATGTTTTCTATTACGTAATTTGGTTTACATATTTCCCCCCCCCCTCTCTCTCTCTCTTTCTTAGTCCAACCCTAGTTGTGGACGTCATCTAGGTTTTTGCACCATCACCATGACTGCGACCATGGCTGCTCCTCCGGCGAATCAACCACCATCTCCTCTTCCTCTTCCTCCGGACATTACCAAGGTAGGGCACGTCCACAACCCTACCCCTATCTCCTATGCAACAGTAGCAACGCAACCTCCTCTAGGCCAAAACCCTAACCAACTTTCACGTGCTGCGGCTTTAACTCAACAACCAACAACGTTGTCTTGTTCCAATCCTAGGCATGATCCAGCTTTGCCGTTTCTTCCTCTTCCCCCTTGCCAACCCGTGTCAATTATGAATGAACCAGGGTGTTTGTTTACACCAATGGAATTGGAGGTAGTAGCATTTTAACAACACCATCATTTTAAAAATTTTGGTGGGTAGGCCTTCTCCACATGTGATACATTAGCATATTGCAACAATGTGGAAATTGGTTGGCTTGTATATTGTCGGCTTGCTTACAGGCCTCGTACAATACCGGTGGATGTACCTAATTAAGAGGTTGACACCCTTGTTATGTATACATGTATTTTAATCTGTGAGAACCCAATTTCGAACTTTCTCCCGTTAATGAAAAAAAATAGGTGGTTTCAAAACATCTGAGCGCGTGAAATACACCCGGTCTCGTTGTGGACCCTAAAAATATATATATACAGAGCCGTCACCTCTATTTTAAGGTTTAAACAGAAAAAACCAATTATTCCAGAAAATATGTAGATTCAGAGGCTAGGTTATGAGTTGGGAAGGGGTTAGGCACCCAACTTGCCCCTTTCGGTCTCATTTTAGGGTTTTAAAATAAATTAACATGCTTTTAAACTATATAGTCTAGAAGGAATATATATATATATATATATATATATATATATATATATATATATATATATATATATATATATATAATTATATATTTACAACATGCATAATTACTTTATTTACATTCTATTTATTAATGATATTATATTAATATTTAACTAATTATAATATCATTATTATTTACATAGCATACATGATATTAATATTCTGTATTAATATTGTTATTATTCACATAACATACATATTATAATATTCTATATTATTTAAATTAACGGGAAAGACGGTAAATTGGTACTTACCTCTTGTAGCGTGATTGTCTGACCCGATATATACACCTAGGCTTTAGTCCACTAGGCACTCAAAGATTCTGATTATGTTTCCCTTATCCTTTCCGAGAAAGGAAGTCTTTTATATATACATTGCCTATATGCCAAAAGTCTGAGTATGATATGATATGTATGAATATGGATATGAGTATGGATATGAATATAGGTTTGGATATGGATATGGATATGGGTATGATATGGATATGGATATGGGTATGAGTATGGATATATGATCGACTTGCCGGGGGGCAAAGACTGGATCTTTGGATGGCTCGCTGCGTGGTGCAAGCGAGGATGATTTCTTCTTCTTTGGCTTCTTCGGGAGAGGAGGCTTCGGGAAGGCATATATGAATGTATGAAGGGAGTATCAATGGTGGATGGATGGATGTGTGAAGGGTGCCTACTGAGGATTTGATGGGTGAGAAATGAGAGAGCCCAAGACCTCTATTTATAGGAGTAAACGGTCGATTAAACGACATCACAATTCATGCATGATGCGCCAGGTGTTACCATGGGACGAAGACATCAGAAGACGCACGAGGCGGCTGGAGGAAACGGCAACGTTTAAGCTATTAGAAATAATACAGGCAAAAACAGTAATAAAAACAATTACATAATTGAAAACAATTGAAAATGTTACTGCTTTGTATTATAAGTCTGCATGTAAACTTCAAGTCTGCTGGTGAACTTCAAGTCTGCAGGTGGACAAAAGTTTGCTGGTGGACTAAAGTCTGCTGTTGTAGAACTGTGATCTACCTAACGAACAAAACCTTTGAGTTCGAGGCCTATGTCGCACACTATTTCCTTAAATCAGATTCGCCCCTTCTCGTTTGTGCTTGGAAGCTCTAATGGACGTCTGTCTCCCAGGATACAACAGAGACACCGGAGAAACCTTCAGCACTAAGGATTCCGGTGAACTAAATCTGTGCCTGACTCTTTCAACAATAAAAAACAAGAGGCCAAAGGAATACCCTCAACGATTTGAAGATAATAGGTGGAAATTGTTCTTAATCGTGTTCTCAATTGTATTATGTAATTGTGGTAATAATCTCCTTTTATAGGAGTAGACAAGAGACTAATAACCACATTGATGATGAAATAAATCCATCATCAATAGGTAAATAATATCTCTCATTAAAGTTGGTAATAACAGCCCATAAAGTATGTTATAAATGTTGGAGTTACAAAAACCAAAAGAATAATTAACAAAATTTTGGTTGGTCTGAACAGGAAAATTTGGTTCGACATTCGTGTCCGCGGGACGTGCTCACACATGAGTACAGTATCTCGAAGGCTAAACTGGACCATGATTTGCACCCCCTGCGCAGGCGTGTGCGAGAAAGAGCCTCTATTCTATACAAGCTTACCCTTACCACATAAGGCACTTGTATATAAACCACTCAAGTTTTTGTTAATCTTCCAATGTGGAATAAACCACTTCCAACAACCACACTTTAATCAATCATAACTTATTCATTCAAACACCAAATTGGACAAATAAATATATGATTTCGATGTTCTCATGGAGTAGAACACGATTCCATAATTACCATTGTCATTACACAAATGACACGTGAAGAAATCCGTGACACAAAATGCATAATTTCATTCTTTAAATACACTTTTTCCAATAATCCCCCACAAGAAGGAAATTGACGAAATTGGTGATAAAGTCCAGCAGTCGAAACCTGCATAGGATAGGCAGGTGTTACCCTTTGAACCTTCCCTCGAAAAAGAATATTTACTTTACTGGGTGATCAATAGACATGATGCTTTTGAACTGTTCTGCCGTTAGTGTAAATGATCATATACTTTACACAGGAATTTTCCTAACACAATTCAGTTCTCATAGCTATGTTCATTCATGGCCTTGAACATACGCTTGGTTCTGTGAGAGGGTCTAATAATCGAGCCTCACAAAATTCTCCTCGAAGCGGCCCACTTCTCTCTCACATAGGTGATTCTTACTTAGGAATCATTAAAAGCCATATGCTTATCATCTTACACATGAGCATCACTGATACAAGGGATGACCCCCACATTGAAGCTAAGAGTCTTTTTACAATTAGGTTGTCCCTTTGAACCAAGATCTTGATATCTCTAGTCAACAAGGTTGGGTTTCCATTGTATCAACTCATATCTAGAGGCTTAAGTCCCATTCCTTTGGAAGACTTATCAACTATCTCTCTATTTAACCCTTTGGTTAATGGATCCGCTAAATTATCATTTGACTTCACATAGTCAATAGAGATAGTTTCAGTTGAGAGTAGTTGTCTAATGGTATTATGTGTACAACGTATATGTCTAGACTTACCATTGTACATATTACTCTATGCCCTGCCAATTGCCGATTGACTATCGCAATGTATGCAGATTGCAGACACATGTTTTATCCATATGGGAATATCTTCTAAGAATTGACGTAGCCATTCAGCCTCTTCACTACTTTCGTCTAAAGCTATAAACTCAGACACCATCATGGATCTAGCTATGACAGTCTGCTTAGAAGATTTCCATGATATGGCTGCACCTGCCAAAGTGAATACAAATCCACTAGTAGACCTTGAGTCTTTAATATCTGAGATCCAATTAGCATCACAGTATCCTTCGATCACTGCTGGATCTCTTGTATAATGCAGTCCATAATCACGAGTATATATCAAGTACCTTAGTACTCTGACTATCACTTTCTAGTGATCAGTCCCAGGATTACTCGTGTATCTACTCCGTCTACTCACCGCATAGGCAATGTCTGGTCTTGTACAACTCATTAAGTACATCAGACTTCCTATGATTCTCGAGTATTCTACCTGAGAGATAGTCTCATCTCTATTCTTTGATAGATGTAGACTAGTGTCAATAGGAGTTCTAGCTATTGTAATGTCATCCTTGCTAAACTTCTCTAGAATTTTATCCACGTAGTATGTCTGACTTAAAGTAAGTCCACTTGAAATTCTAGAAATTTTAACACCAAGGATTACATCAGCTAACCCCATATCTTTCATGTCAAATTTAGAGTTTAACATGTCTTTTGCAGATTTAATCATATTATCATTGCTTCCAATAATAAGCATGTCGTCTACGTAAAGACATAAAATGACATAGCCATTTTCAGTGTCATTTACATAAACACATTTATCACACTCATTGATCTTAAATCCACAACCCAACATGGCATTGTCAAATTTCTCATGCCATTGTTTTGGGGCTTGTTTTAAGCCATACAAAGACTTTACCAACTTACACACTTTGTTTTCTTGCCTGGGCGAGAAAAACCTTACAGTTGTTCCATGTAAATCTCCTCTTCTAAATCACCATTTAGAAAGGCAGTCTTTACATCCATTTGATGTACTTCAAGATTCCGCAAAGCGGCAATTGCAAGTATTATCCTTATTGATGTTATTCTCGTAACTGGAGAATAAGTGTCAAAGTAATCAATACCTTCACATTGCCTATAACCTTTTATTACAAGACTGACCTTATACTTATCAATTGATCCATCTGCTTTCATCTTCCTTTTGAAAATCCACTTATAACCTAGTGGTTTACTTCCCAGAGGAAGATCCACTAATTCCCAAGTGTGATTTTGAAGGATGGAATCAATTTCACTCTTGATAGTCTCTTTCCAGAGAGGTCCTTCAGAAGATCTCACAACTTCTTTATAGCTTTGAGGTTCACTTTCCAGCATGTATGTTAGAAAATCCGGACCAAAAGATTTTTCTACCCTAGCTCTTTTGCTGCGTCTAAGTTCTACCTTTTCTACCTCATTCTCCTCATGCTCCTCATGCTCTTCTTCTATTGAATCATGTATTTGTACAGATGAGCTAGACACACTACTCAGTCTGCATGGAAATACTGAGTCTGCATGGAAATACATTTTCAAAGAACGAGGCATTTCTTGATTCCATTATCATGTTTTTGTGTATGTCTACAATTCTAGAATCATGCACTAGAAACCGATAAGCACTACTGTTATGTGCATAACCAATGAATATGCAATGAACAATTTTTGGTCCTACTTTCACCTTTTTAGGTAAAGGAACATTAACCTTAGCAAGACACCCCACACTCGCAAGAATTTGTAGGATGAAGCTCTTCCATGCCACATTTCGTAAGGGTTTTTGTCTTGCTTCTTGCGGGGTATCTTATTTAAAAGGTAATTAGCTAACAACACATCTTCTCCCCACATGTTCTATGGTAATCCAGAACTTAACAACATGGCATTCATCATCTCTTTAAGAGTTCGATTTTTGCGTTCAACAATGCCATTCCGTTGAGGTGCATAAGGTACTGTTGTCTCGTGGATGAAATCATGCTTAACACAGTATGCAGCAAATGGTGACTCATATTCACCTTCACGATCACTTCTTAGTATCTTAACCTTTCTGTTGAGTTGGTTCTCAACCTCAGTTTTATAGAGAATAAACTTCTCTATGGCTTCATCTTTACTTTTGAGAAGATACACATAGCAAAACCTAGTGCTATCATCAACAAAAGTAATGAAGTACTTATTACCACCACGTGATGGTGTTGATTTAAAATCACACACATCAGTGTGAATTAATCCAAGTGGTTTACTATTTCTTTCAATAGTATGAAATGATGTCCTTGTTAACTTTGCCTCTACACAAGTTTCACACTTGTGTTTGGAATCAATTTGGAATTTGGGTATGTAATTCAAGTTAATTAACCTATGCAAGGTTCCATAATTAACATGTCCTAGTCTACCATGCCATACATAGGAAGCCTCAAGCAAATAAACAGAAGACTTATTCATATTATTATTGCTTGCTGGTTTAACGACCATTACACTGAGCTTAAACAGTCCATCAGTTACATAACATTTTCCAACAAAAATTCCACTCTTAGACAGAGTTACAACATCTGACTCAAATACAATACGGAAGCCATGCTTCACCAGCAGAGTTCCAGAGACTAAGTTTTTATGGATATCTGGTACATAGAGTACATTGTTGAGAGTCAGTTCCTTCCCAGATGTCATTTTCAGCACCACTTTGCCTTGACCTTTGACTTCAGAAGTGGCTAAGTTTCCCATGAAAACCTTCTCGCCATTCTCAGCAGCTTCAAAGGTACTAAACACTTCTCTGTTGGAGCACACGTGCCTGCTGGCACCAGTGTCGATCCACCATTGATTTGGGTTTGAACCCACCAGTTAGTTCGCCGGTGACAAGCGCAAAGGCTCGGTCAGATACATCTTGAGAGATGTCATCCACCATGTTTGCTTCATTTAACTCTCTACTTGGATTTCTGCAAGCCGTGGCCTTGTGACCCGTGCCACCACAATTGTAGCACTTTCCAGAAAATCTCTTCTTGGAGATTCCTCCCTTGGGTCCCAAACTGACCCTTTCTCCTGCAGCAGTCTTGCCTTTGCCTTTTGAGCTCTGTCCATGCACTACCATATTGGATTTAGTAGCCACAGGAATGAATGTCTTCTTATCATAATCCCTGTTGTCCTTTTCAATACGAAGTCTGACAACCAGTTGTTCTACATTCATCTCCTTTCGCTTGTGTTTTAGATAGCTCTTGAAATCTTTCCAAGCTGGAGGCAATTTCTCAATAATTGCTGCCATTTGGAAGGTTTCACTTACAACCATCCCTTCAGCTTGAATTTCATTAAAGATCACTTGCAACTCTTGCACTTGACAGTAGACAGTCATGGAATCCACCATTTTATAATCCAGGAAGCGGCCAACAATAAACTTCTTGGCTCCAGCATCCTCGGATGTATACTTGTGGTCCAACGATGTCCACAACTCCTTTGCCATTGTCTTGTTATGGTAAACTTCGTACAATGAGTCTGTCAACCCATTAAGTACGTAGTTTCGACAAAGGAAATTAGAATGATTCCATCGTCCCTTTGCGTATGCGGCTTGGACATCATTACGATTCTCACCCACCGTTGGAAGATCTTCTTTCGGACACCTCGCTAGGTTCGAGGTGGTCAGAGTAGAACAACATCTTCTGCATAGCGGCGAAATTCAAGCCACTAAACTTCTTCGGTTTCGCTATGATGCTGCCGACATAGTTGGATTGGCCACAATCGAGTCATATTAGCGTTAGAGGTCGTTGGGTTCAAGGTCACATTAGATTCCTTTCCAGTAGCTTGGGTATTTGTCATATTGCTTGCTTTGTATTCTAAGTCTGCAGATAGATTTCAAGTCTATTGGTGGACTTCCAAGT
>CM028378.1:118068293-118104096 GCA_013146195.2 Codonopsis lanceolata
AAACATCAAGACTGCAAATTGTCCAATTATGTGACAACACATCGCAATTTCGCCTCCAAAAATCCAGCTGATGCACTCGAAGACAAAGCACATTGATATCCGTTATCACTTCCTCAAAGATCATGGAGAAAGGTAACATCGGGCCTGAATATGTTCCAACCGAACATCAATTGGTCGACATTCTCACAAAGCCACCGGATGCCACCAGTTTTGCTTATTTAAGGAGAAATCTTGGTATGATTGATCCTACGCTTAAAATTCATTTCATAATTTTTTCTTTCATACCGTAGACTTAGTTTTATACTGACCTGAAGACGTAATTTCCCTTTAACTAAGACTTAAAGGTTAGTATCTTTACTTAGTCTATTTTAGTTAAAGAGGTTTCTAAAGCATAAAGGGGTCAAGAGTAAAATCTTTTACTTAGAAAATATCTTAAGTTCCCGCTTTTGCGCTTAAAATTTCTTTAAATAGACCTTGAACCGCCTCTTTCCAAAACTTTACGAAACCCCTTTGTCTAAAAATATTTCTCTCTATTCAAACCTCTCTCTCTCCGTGCAACTGCTTCTTCATTTCCAAATTCTTCTTGTTTCTTCTTCATCGACAACAATGGTATGTTCTTTCTACTCTACTACTTGCTATTTATTGTTTATCGCTTCGTATTTCATCTCTTAAGCAAATTGTTTTGGAATACAAAAGGTCGCTTTCACGAACTAACAAGATCCGCCATTGTTGTTCTTCAAAACCTAGAAACTAACAGCTCTTTTATATGCTTTGAATACTTATTCTTTTAGAAATCTTCTGTTATATGTTTCTCTAGTTTGCTTACCCTAAACATTCTAAGGTTTCAAGTTTTCTTTTCGAAATATTTTCAATAATCTAAGAAAAACTTGAAATTTGCTTGTTTAACATATGTGGTAAAAGCCCTACTTTGATCGCATTTCTTTCAGCAAAATCATCGAAATCCAAGCGTGACAACAGAAGGAGCTAGACCTAAAAGGACATTCCTCCGAGTTTGACGCCAACCTTCCGGATATCCTACTTTTCCCGCCGCCACGACGCCATCGTAGCCCTGACCCAAAACTTTATATACCCAGATGTGCATAGACCTCCAACTGCCAGGCAATTGCCGCCTATGTCAAGGCCTCGCGAAGACATGAACGCTGGGATTCTTCCACTCTTCTACCTCAACGACAAGAGCTACAAGATTTTCTTGGTCAAGAGTTCTACCAAAGGATGGAGCTCAAAATAAAAATGCTCCGCGGATGGATTAGAGGTCGCCCTATCTCCATCACCGCCAAGACCATCTCCACCATTATTGGTGTGCATTGGTGGTGCTCTTGAATCGACAATTGCCGAGGCCGATCATGCCTGGAAGCAATGAGGGAGTCGATACCCTGGGAACCTCAAGGGAAGATGCCGAGGAATCTCTTCCCATCGACGCCTACCGAGCCACCGACGACAAGGGTCGTTGTTCAAAAGTGGTGCACACGATATGTTCACAAAGACAACAGCTGAATCTTACAAGTGTCGTTTACCTTCAAACCCGCCTCAACTTCTGGACTATTATCTTCAACGAACTCAAGCAGCTGGGTGGAAAGAGTTAAGAACAACCCCACCGCAACCATTTGTCGCCGATCAACGCTTCCTTCGAGACACATAGAAGGTCAACTCTTCCATCAAGGAAGATGAGCTTATAATGGTGTCCAAGGACAAACAGATGACCGCTTCATTCTTCAACAAATATACAGAATACGAGAACAAGCGGAAGGCAGAAGGTCTTCCGCCCACTCCATCGACAAAATTGCTAAGCCTATGCCGATCATTGTTACACGCTTCAACATGGAAGCGTATGAAGCGGCTAGCAAGACCTTCAAGAAGGCTTCGCTAAATTTGATGAAAGTTGCTAAGACCCTCCACCAACAAGCCAAAGATCCGCCGATGAGAGGCAGTCTATTACGGTCCAAGCAGTTAAGGCCAAAAGGCTCAAAGGAAGAAGTAGCAATGAGAACAAGCACTAAATGGATAAGGAAGGAGCTGAAGGAAAACCGAAAGGACAAGTCTACCGGCCGCTTTCCTCCGCCGCCAGACGCCTCCATCACCTTCCCCAGCCTAACCAACCCAAGCTCAACCAACACCAGCCAAACCAACTCCCTCCTCTACCCAGCCTTCTCCTAAAACCAAACGACCACCCTCACCTTCACCTGCACCCTCACCTAAACCAAAACGTAGGCGACTACGTAAAACCTTTGAAGACCAGCCACCCGCAGACATTCCCCGCCTCTACCGATGAAGTTAGAGCCCCTATTCAGCTTGCTAAGGAAGAAAAAGAGGTCCGCCACACCCGTCCCCTACCACCTCACTAACCCTCTACCGCCTCCCAACCATCTACCGACACTTAAACCCCTACCGCCAACAACCCTCTAACGTTAACCAAACCTCTACCGCCACACCAAGCCAACCTATTCCTACCGAGTCATCTACTGTAGGATCTCACCCCTCCCGAGGAGTCTATCCCTCGTGAGGAGCCTACCCGAACCCCAACTCCTCCTCCTCCTCCTTCACCCTTCAACTACTCTCCTAACCCATCTACCCCTACCTCACCTCATCAAACTCAAACCACTTCATCAACACCATCACAACCAACCCAACTCCCTCCTACCAAACCAATAGACTCGCTGGCCGCCAAATTCCTGTTTGAACTTCTCAAGAGTGCATCTATTCTCCCCCGATCAACCACAACCTCAACCTCACCTTCGCAAACCCAAATCCCTCTTCTATCCCTGCCTCTTTCTCGGTTCTCCACCGACCTTTACTCCGATCCTCAATAGTCGCTGAAAATTTGACACCGACATTGAGTTAGATTCTCCACCAACCCCTCCTCCTCCCCACCTCAAACATCTCCTCTTCTACCAACACCATTCCAACCCAAGACTCCACCTCTTCCGACTCCATCCTCTACCTCTCCAATGCCTCTTCCAAATTCTTGTCCCCGGTTACCTCTCCTCCGCTGCATCGCCACATTCACATTGGTCAGAACCTTCTTCCTCTCTCACCGCCAATGCCGAATTTTGTCTCTACTGACGCTATCTATGAAAGGCTAGCGAACTAACAAGCATTACTACCGCCACCGCCGAATCGCCAATCGCCGCTGGCCCAAGGCCAACAACCTGATCGCTATTCTTCAATTCCAAGAAGATGTGGACCCGCTTTTGGACAGATGAGGCACGAGTTTTGACGTCAAGATCAATGTCGGCTCAACACGACGAATGTGTCCTGCCGCTTCATCCCTCTTCTACGAGTTGTTCCATGCTATCACATTCATCTCAAGAACGCCGCCCACCGCCCCGAGCTCAACAACTTAGCTCGACTCAATTTCATGACATTATGAATGCTCTGCGTGATCGTGATCTGGCCATCACGGAGGAGAAGCAAATGAAGTCTATCAACCGAATGCTTATGGAAGAGAACAACCGTCTTCGTGAAGAACTCGACTACCGTTCTCGTTCCACAAGACTTCCCACAGATGCCGATGACGAATACGTCCGAAGAACGAAGAGCTAGAGCGGCAGAGAGAAGGGAGAAAGCAGAGACAAAGGAAAAGGGAAAAGACCGGTAAATCAGTATACTGTTCTTCCCTTAACCTTTGTATCTATCTTTATTTTGAAAACTCTGTAAAAATTAAACTTCTCGTTTATAATACAAAAGATTATTTGCCTTTCAAAAAATTGTCTATTGTTTAAATTCTTGTACTTTCATTTATTATATCTGCTTAGAATTTAAACACTCAGTTTAAAGTTATTTGAACTGTTTTACTGCTAATCTGTGTGATGTTCTATGATTTCCTTACTTTTTGTGCACATAGATTAGTCTTTACACTTGAAGTGCTCTACTGTTTGATAGAGGCGTGTCTTCTGTTATAAAATTAAGAATTCTCTTAGACATGCTATTTTCTATCACATAGTCGGTTATAGCCCTCATTTGTAGTAATGATGACCAGATATAAATAGGAGGAGATTGTTGATACTCATTGTATTTAGATTTATATCTGCTCATACATTACACTAGTTTTATACTTCAGTGGCTAATTGGCTGCGTATCGATTAGAGTGGCAACTGTATAGAACTTTGCCAAGTATAGTTTTTATAGGACTTCACGGGTTCAATGAAGACCTCTTCAAGGTCGCACCTCAAGACCTCGCTACAACATACAACGGCAGACCTTGTGTACACATGGTCAATCATGACGTGTCCAGTCAAGCAATTCTTAATGGATCAATTTAAATTAATCCTTATCAGTTTGAATTTAAATTGAGACATTCTCTGACATCTCAGACCCGCCGAAAGTATCTTTCCGAAAAGCAGGAAGACTTTCGCAGATCGCATAAGCAGGGGAAGCGCTGTGCATCGCCGCCACGTCTCAGTAACAACTCTCACGATCGACATCCGATTGCCCAACTTCCGATCTCTACAAAAGATCTCAGATTCCCCCGCCGATATCTCGTGAAGACAAAATTCTTGAAAGACAGCTCCATGTATTTAATGCATTTAACCTAATAGAGCTGTTAAGTCTTCGTCTTCTCCAACGGATCTCCAGAATGCTCCTGCTATAAATGATGCCATTAAAGACTGAAGAAACACACTTGATGAAATGCTCTAAAAATCTACAACAACTCTAAGTCTTTATACTCGGTACATTCAAGAGATCCTGAACAGATCAAGAAGTCCTCGTCAACAACAAGAAGTTGTGCATCAACATTTATTTTTGTACTTCTTGTTGTTTTCATTCAAACTATTCTTATGCACGAATTAAATATCCTGTTTACACAGATATTTCTTTTTTTCTAAGGTTGGAGGGGACATAGACCGTACCCCAACCCTTAATTTTTTTTTATTATATTTAATGCCTTGAAAGGCTACAATTATATATATATGATGCCTTTGGTATGGCTCGAACAATTGGTGCCTCTAGGGAGGCTTTTGAACACCCGACCTCCTCGGGCTTGAGAGTAGTTAAGTCCCAGTGGTGCCTCGTAGGGGCTTGAATACTCAACCTCTTCAAGATAGGTGAGTAGATAAATGGGGCCTTTGATAAGGCTTTAACAACAACGATGCCTCCAAGAGGCTTGAACACCCGACCTCTCTACCGAGAGTTGTAAAGTCCGTGGTGTCTCTAGTGAGACTCGAACACACAACCTCTCCGTTAGGAGAAGTGAGCAGTATCAGTTTACACAGATATTTAATTCCTTAACCCCCAAACACAAGTCAATATTTTGTACACGATCCATTGGGAATATTCTTTGTAATAGATCTAGTGGAAAACATAGTGCACTATTTAAATCCAAGGTTGACTGCCTTGGTGGTGGACGTAGCACTCTTTATAGTGTGAACCATCCCAAAATACTTGTGTTAATTCCTTTACTGTTTGTCTACTTATTGAACTGTTTATTACTTTGTTTATCTTTATCCTTAACGGCAAAACTTAAGCAACCTGTTAAGGTCTACGGGTAGTCCTTATCGGCAGACTTGAACCAGCTTCCTTGAAAGACTTCCGCTACTTCAATCTTTTCAATAGATTGTAAGTACTTTTCAAAGAACTTACTTAAAAGTTTTTAAGTGTATAATAAGCTATTCAACCCCCCCCCTTCTAGCTTATTATTGTGCCCGTTGGGACCCACACTCTCCGTTCTCAAAGTAATTTTTATAATTTGATGAACTCAGGGTTTCAAATTATCTGAATTCATGAAATCATATTTTAACGCTCAATCAATTATTTTATCAATCAACACCAGTCCAACAATCTGGTCAGCATGAAGCATTTAATTTTGGTTAACTTTACAAAGTAGAATCTCTAAAAATTAGTATATGAGATTTTTTTTAAATGAAAACTAGCAATGGCGGGATAAATTGAAAATATCATTACCTGAGGAAGAATCTTTGAAAATTATTAATTTCATTCATATATGTATAATGTAACGTCTCGAGCCCGAATGTCTAGATTCTACGCTCTTAGGTCGATTTAGATTTTAGACCCCCAATCATAATCACGCCTTAAAGTCTATAAACGATATTAGAGTCTAATGGTAGTGAGGTGGTCACTTATAAATACATACAAAAATACATGTTTATTTTTCCTCTTTTTTTTTTGGCAAAATTAATGTTTTTGTAATTTTTGATTTTTTTTTGTTAAAGAATTTTTTTATTATTATTGTATTTATTTGATAAATTTGTGTCATGTAGAGGGGCGTCCATGCCCTTTTATTGCATGCCCATATATGCTCATAGTATTAAATAGACACTTACTTACCCGTCCATTTGAGCCCATTGCCCATATGGGCACTGCCCATGCCCACCCATTTGCCACCTCTTGAGAAGATCAAGAGGCTGCTCGTGAGTATAAAAAAGAGCAGATTGCCTCTAATTGGTCTTCGACGTAAGCAAGAAACAACGAGAAAGGGAGAGTCAAAAAGGTTGGTCGTGAAGTCTAAAAGGCTATGGGGAGTAATTGTAGAAACTAAAAAAGTTTATAAATAACGACATAGCCTCTCCATTGATTGAATCAGATATACTGGCACCGTAGGCACGGGTATGAAGATCTAGTTACTAATAAATAAAAAGATATGTACAAAGATATTCATCTTTAATATCTCCTTTCTCGCCATTTTCTCTCCCTATCACGCACACCGGCTCTTTCCTCGTCGCGAACACACCATCTTCTACATCCTTTTCGGACATAGCCTGTCGCCACCGGCTGTCTTTGATGGCTTTGGTGACATAGGTTGGTTCAGTGTTGGAAGATAGCCGAACAGAGAGGCTAAGCTTGTAAATGGGTTTGTGGGTTATTTTTGGAGCGGGTCATAATCGGGGAAGTGCGAGTTGTGGGAGGAGAAGCAGGGTTAGGCGGAGGGATGTCTGGAGAGGGGGTGAAGAATGCGAGGTGGATGGTGGGCCAGGCTGGCGAGACAAGGGAAGCTCGGCAAGTGAGGAAGCCGAGTTGGGTAAAGGGAATGTGTGCGAGGTGGATGGAGGATCAGGCTGCTGAGGCAAGGGATGCTCGGAAACTGAGGAAGCCGAGTTGGGTAGAGGAGCTTCAGGCACGTCACTGCGAAGACAAGTCGCCGGTGGTGTGCATGAGGCAGCAAGGATGTCATGAGGAGGTAACCAGGTATGGTGAGTGGACTCATCAGGGCGAGGAAGAGCAAGGTCAACCTTGGAGAAGGGAAACTCAGACTCAACAAATCAAACATGACGAGAGACATAAAGTTTGGAGTTGGTCGGGTCATAAGAAAGATAGACACTCTGGGTGAGAGAGTACCTGAGAAAGACGCAAGGGAGGGACCGAGCATTAAGTTTGTGAGAAGTGTATAGTCGCAGCTAAGGATAACATGAGACACCCAAAAGCATGAAGCTTAAGGTAGTTCGGAGGAGACCCAAAAAGTTTTTGATAGGGAAAGGACATTTGGAGAGTAGGTGTAGGAAGACGGTTAATGAGGTAGGTGGCGGTGAGAAAGGCATGCGACCAGTAGGTGAGAGGAAGCGAGGCATTGGTCAGAAGGGAGAGACCAGTCTCGACTATATGACGATGACGACGTTCAGAGAAGCCATTGTGCTCGGGAGTGTGGGAAGGGGAGGTAAGGTACGAGATGCCTTTGTTGGCGAGGTAGGTGGCGAGCCCAGTGGTCTCGGCAATGCTAGTATACTCCCCTCCATTGTCTGAGTAAAGTGTGACAATTTTGTGTTTGAAGTGGTTTTCCACTAGGGCTTGAAAACAAGGAAATGTGGAAGCAACATCAGATTTCCGTTTAAGAGGGTAGAGCCATATGTAATGTGTGTAATGATCAACAAATATACCATAATATTTGAATCCATCAAGTGAATTGATAGGGGAGGTCCAAACATCAGAGTAAATAAGTTGAAGGGGATGGGAGGAGACAATAGTAGATAAAGAAAACGGAAGTTTGTGACTTTTATTGCTCAGACACGCATTACAAAAAGAGGAAGCTACTCAATTATGCTTAAGAGAAAACTTAGACTCTAAATGACTCTGAACTGGAGGAGATGGGTGACCTAGACGATGATGCCAGTCAGGAGAAGAACTCTTGGAACTGGAGAAGGCAGTGGGTTGACGAGGAGGGAGAGAGCTCGGCCATTCATACACACCATCCTTAGATTGTCATGTCAGCAGCAAAGTCCCTGTTTGTAGATCCTTCACAAAAAAAAGAAGTTGGTGAGAATTCAATAGAGGTTTTATTGGATGTATAGAATTGGAAAATAGAAATAAGATTTCGATGCATGCTAGGAACAAAAAGAACATTATGCAATTTAAAAGTAGTTGAGGGTGTAGGAATAGAGGTTGAACCCATTTTGGTAATGGGCAGACCGGTGCCATCACCTACGACCATGTCGTCGTTACCCAAGTATGGCTGGTGAAGAGACAGATTCTCAAGATCATTGATGACATGATGAGATGCGCCACTATCAAGTAGCCAGCTTAGAGAGGGGTTGCCCGTGGTTGTGGCCATATAAGCTCGCGGATGCCAGTTGTTGGTTGTGGACGAAGAGCGAGCAAACGTGGGTGCCGAGTCCTGAACAAGGTGAAAGGAGGGACACTGTGAGATCGTGTGACCTTCTTGCCTGCATCCCTGACATTTGCCGAGGTAGGGACACCGAGATCTCGAGTTAGAATTTGGCGAGGAGCGAGGGCCTGGAGTGGGTTGCTGTGATCGAGGATGCTGAGCAAAGCCATGTGACCTTGTCAACACGATATTAGCCGTGACCGGGTGAAGACTTGGCGCGGATTGCTTTAAAACGAGCTCGCGGTTGATGAGCTTTTCATGTAGTTCATCAAAAGGTATGGGAGTGTCACGACCTTCAATAACGTCAACGACCTGGCGATAGTCCTCGCCAAGGCCGCCCAGCACTGTCTTGATGAGATCCTCGTGGTCGAGTGGTTTGCCGAGGGCAGTAAGTTCATCAAACTTGCCCTTGATGAGCTGCATATACTCGGAAATTGACTGAGTACCTTTCGTCGCCTGTTTGAGTTGGTCCTCAATTTGTTTGATGTGCCCACGGGAGGGGTGAACAAAGGTGTTGGCGAGGATGAGCCAGGCATCCCGAGTGGTGGGCGCTTGCCCAATGAGCGGCACCAAAGGGGGGGTGAGGATACTGATAAGGGCTCCAAAGAGCAGCTTGTCCTGGCACACCCACGGGATATAAGACGGGTTAGGGACAGGGGCGTTATTGGCGGTGATGGTGGTTAGAGGACAGGGGAAGGTGCCATCGACGAATTTGTACATATCGTACCTGATGAGCGTGGATTCAACTTGAAGCTTCCATGCTAGGTAGCTAGTAGGGGTGAGTTTGGTGATGTTGTGGTTGGAGATATTGATGAGTTGGAAGGTTTTTGTGGTATCGGTGGGGTCTTGAATGGTGATGATGTTGGAAGCCATACTGAACCTAGGATGGGATGGTGGTGAGGATTTTAGGGTTTGTGAAAGTGAGGAGATTATAGGTTTTAGGAGCAAGACTTTGATACCATGTATAAAATAATAAACTTCAGGAAAAATGGCATAACCTTTCTATTGATTGAACCACCTATTTATATAGGGGAATACAATTAGGGTTACACTAGAGTGTGATACAATAATCCTTTACAAGGTAGGACTTACAATAAAGAAAGAATTACACGAGGAAAGGAACTATACAAGGTAGGTAAATAATATGGAATAATAAATACAATTAACAAGAAGATATTATTCTCTAATAGCTCCAACGTCGTCCTTCGGCTCCTTCGTCACTACCATCAAGGTAATTTAATTAGTAAGGGGATCATGGGGTTTTCATTAAAAAAAATTAATAAGAGCATATAAATGATAGTTTTGAGTAAGTCCATTTTTCAAAATTGATGCCTTTGACTAGGCCATTTAAAAAAAAAAATAAAAACTATCGTTTTTGTGCAAACTTAATCGGCAACACACAATTGCGACCCCTAATTGGTATACTCTTTCCTCACTAGCCTTCTTTGGGGTTGCAATGCAAGCTCATAAGAGAACTTGTCTGGCCCTCAGGGTTCGTCGGTCGGCTAGTTCAGACCTTACCAACCTATCCTCATTTGATGTGGCCATTAAAGAATCATATATAGCCCTATCTGCTCTCTTTTGTTCAAAGATTGGGCAATAAAAAACAGAAAAATGAAAAGAAAAGAAGATGAAGTGCTCTATGATATGGACGGGAGCATGTGAAGTTGTTTTTATGGGAAGGTGAAAGTGATTGTCATAGACAGCTTCATATATAGAATATGATATTAAGGGAAACATTTCCTCTTTTTGACATGTTTTTGCATAGTATTATTCACAAATGGATTCTAGCTGGTTTCCATAGTAGGGTTGGGAGTTGGGACCAGGCTATTAGGATTCCAGTTTGACCAACAGGAACTATGATGATGATGATGATGTTGATGGTCACCTCTCCTCTAGCAGAACCAGAACCTTTTGCTTGAGGTTTTTTGCTACTTGGTCCATTGTTGATGGACTGTGCTTTAACGCATTAACGAGCCCGATTCAATAGTTTAGTACGTATGCATATACAGTGATCCAATAACTACTTACATTAACTCATTTGAATCGAGACCCAAAATAATTATCATGTTTGAAAATGATCGTGTGCTTGACCAAAAAAATATATACAGAACAACAATTTAGGGATGGATGGAGTATTAAATTACCGAATATCATAATATATATGTTTTAGCAAGTAATTCATCTCACTAATGATGCACTTTAAATGGTGAGCTGGTCTCACCGACCTTTTTTAGGTTCTCCAAGGTATTCTCGAACTTAAAAGCTTAAAATTAGTATTGTCGGACGTCAGAAACGGACACCTCTCTCCGATGAAGTTTAATTTGTGCATGTACAAAGATTCAAAATCGAGACGTCTTAAACGATCAGAGTCCTTCCACTCAGGCAAACCTGTTGGTGGCCCAACTGTCCAGGACCTTTGTTCACCGACCAGACATAAACTAAACAATGTACTCATGCGTGCTCTGTCCCTGAATCACTAACCTAGAGAGCATGTTAGCTTTAGAAAAACTCTTTTTTAATTGCCATATTAATTATGCCATGATTTAGGGGGGAAAAAGAAGGAAAAAATGAAACCACCAAGTTAAAGTTTGATGCCTAACCCCCACCACTTAACAGTTTTTCACATAAAGAGAGATATTTGACAAGGTCAACTCGATCACATATTCGACTTTTAAAAACTTGGATTGAATTCGTGTCAATCTCTTTTTTAAAGTTTTCAACCGCTTCAATCCACCATATTATTTTTAATCTGAAAAAACATTTTTGGGTTGAAAGACAACGATGCCCTTGATGAATTGAGCACACGTGCGCAAAGTATCAACCGCATTGATTTTGCCTCACGACGCACAAATCAAATCTAATTTGTGCATCGTGAATCCAATTAAGGTAATTGTTTATAAACAAGTAATTATATTTGTAGTCAAAGTTTTCTTTTTCCCATTGATATTGTAATTTAGGTATGATTATTTAATTTGTAGGTTAATTGATTGATTTTCGTAAATATGTAGTCAAAATTTTCTTCTTTGTTTGATATTGTAATTATGGTAGGAAGCAAATAGATCGATTGATTAATTTCCATAAATATGCCGTCAAAGTTTTTTTATTTTACTTGATATTGTAATTAAACTAGGAATCAAATAGATTAAATATAAATTGATGGATTGATTTCCGTAAATATGCATATATTGATGCATCTCGATTGACAAATTAGTGCATCGCAATGCACAAGTTGATTGATTTTCATAAATATGCAATTGATGCATCACGATTGACAATTTGATTCTTAACACATGTTCGGTTCATTAATGGCAAAGACCGTTTTTGCTCTAAATAGAGTTCAGATCTGTTTCATCTCAATCATTAGTTAAGATGCAATGATTGGGATGCAATCACCATGATACACATAAGAGAGATGACTCTAAATATGTCTTTTTCCGGATACAAGAAAAACAAATGAGTGACATAGTTAAGCACTTTTAAAAAGGAACTGATCAGTAATTTTTCCAAAACCTTTCAAAGTATTCGATGGGTTTACACCTAACTTCACTAAATCTGTGGGCCTCTATAAGTCCACCTTACAAAGTCTCTCACATAGAAAATGGGAGCCAAGATAATGAAGAAATTGAGTGGTGCTAAAGCATGTCAATTTGGCAATAGGTACACTTAATGGGTCAAGAGCAATCACCATTATCATTAGAACAAACCTTCCTTTTTTCACAGTCAATGCTCAATGAGAAGGTTATCAAGAACAAAAGACTAGTACTAAAAGAAATAAATTTAGTTGGCATATGTTGAGATCAAAAGTTGTTTTATTTAGTAGGCTATAGTCAATATAGTTATCGACTGAGATTTTAGTTGCGAGAATAGTAGCCTATATTACGGATCGGTGGCTACGCACCGAATGAGATTCTATATCGTCTCGTATTCATTTTTCACTTTAGCACTACAGAAAAAGTCGCAACGAGCCAGCTCGGGATCAATATGTTCAAGGCAAAGTGTTTTTAGGTTCAAAATCATTATCCTTTTGGATGGGAGGGTACAGGGATGGGTTGTAGCAGTACCGGCTGGACCAGAATAGATAGTTGAGGAAGTTAAGAAAGCTGAGAAGGGCTAACATCCAATAGAAAAGGTCTAGCCTATCATTGTCGAGGTTATTGTCACTAAGCCAGCCTCCCCCAGTGGAGCTTGAAGTAGTAATCTTGTTTACCAAGGATACTAGTAAGGAACTTAAGTAGAATCCAAATGAGTATGAGCAGTAAGTCATGGCAGTTAAGAAGGATTGCATTCCCTCCAATGACTGCTTGTAGAAGAACTCGATAAGCCCCACGGCTGTGAACATCTCAGAGAGTCCGAAAATGAGAAACTGTGGGGCAATCCAGAAGATGGAGAGGGTTTCATTTTTATTGAGTGCTGAGGTCCTTCGTTTGTTCTCAATCACTGCAGCCGAGACCATGGAGAATGTCGCTATGAAGAGACCGATGCCTACCCTTTGTAAAGGAGAGATTCCGGACTCTCGCCCAGTGATTTTTCGTGCCAGAGGGACGAAGGCAGTCTCGTAAAGAGGGACAAGGAATATAAGCATGATATATGGTATGGACTGGAGAGATGCCGGTGGGATTTGGAAGTTTGTTGTGAGGCGCGAGTTCATGACACTTCCTTGCTGGACTGAAAATGTTTGGAGCTGTGCTAAAATAGTGTTGAAGATGATTGTGCATGCGAAAATTGGAACAACTGATGTGATTATCTTTACTTGCTCAACTTGGCACAACGTACATAGCCACCATGGGCTCTCGTTCTTTTGATCACTTCCGTTTTGAATCTTGATGCACGCTTTGTCAACGAACCTGCAATTTCACTACCACTATTATTGATTGCTATAGTGAATTTTGTGCTAAAAAGCATAGTATAATGACTGATGCAAAGTGAGAACAATCGAACAATGATTTCATAGTACTTCTTCAGTTCTTTTGTTATTAATCAAAACAACAATATGTTCAAAACTACTCTGTTTTATAATCTTCAATATCGGTTTTCAACGTTCAAGTTGAGAACTCACCTGAATTTTTCTGCGGGGTGGAGACTGCTAGCGGTATGTGACCTTGTTGAACTGAGTTGGGGCGCCGCTGCCTGGCTTCCATGAAGCATTTTCGAATTGGAAGGACAGATCTGCTTTCGTTTAGTGATTGCAGCAATTAAACCTTGAAAACAGAAGGAAACTAAAAACATGAACAAAAAAGAGACAGAATGATAGAACAATTGACACTGGAAGAACACTTTCTAGTAAAAAGACATCATATTTTATTTGTTTTTAACTTTTGTTGAACAAAAGAAACTTTCATTAACTTTATCTATTATGATATGCAGAAGGGTCCAATTGAGTAGTATATTTGTTGTGCAAATGTTTCGTTTTATCAAACAGTAATGGTTTGAATGTTTCGTGATTAATCATGTCCAGGAAACAATTCTGTTTAGGAATTAGGAGTACTTTCATGTATTTCCCAACGTGGAACAAGAACTGTTTATCGAAAAGTGGAACACTAGGGTGAACTTGTGCAATTGGTGAGAAAATACTACCTCGAGGTGGCTTGTTCCTATAATGGACAGTTCCCGAAAGCAATCCAATCAATCCCACAGCCATGGCAGCTGCGGATACCCCAAATCCAACATCCATCCCCGAATGAGTTTGCACCCAAACTAGAAACGTTAGGGCGAAAAGCTGGCCCATGCAGAACGCAAAATAGGCACAATTGAAGTATGTTGACAGCTGTTTCGATGGCTTTGAATCCTCTTTCCTAAATTGGTCAGCCCCGAGCGAGATTATGTTGGGCTTTAAGCAACCACTTCCAAGAGCTACCAAGGAGAGTGCCACGAAGAATGTCAAAGACTTGAAACCTTTAGCTTCCAAACAGTTGCTGCTGCTCAGTACCATGTTGCACTTAGGTGGCCTCATATTAGGCACATGCGCTTGAACAGATAGTAAAATAAAACCCTGAAAATCAAACCATAATGAATTTGTATCATTCTATGAATTTGGACAAGACAAAACTTTTTCACCCTTGCTTTCAGGCATACTATTATGCAGACACAATAATCCTTGGGGGACCATCAGTGTAAGAATTGAGACATGTAGGTCCAAGGTTCAACTTAGGTAAGCCTGCTTTTGTGTTCCCATGACAGATATGACTGCATAGACTAGACTGTTCTCTCAGACACCACCGCTGGGTTAGAGCGTTCTTTTATACGCTGAACGTATATAATGTCTCTGGGCAGTTCTATGTTTATTTGGGAGAGAGAGAGAGAGAGAGAGAGACTTACAAAGAGTTCCACAAACCCAAAGATCACCATGGTAAGGAAGCTGCCCAAGTAAGAATCCGAGAGGAAACCACCAAGGAGGGAGAGGAGAAACACGGTGCCTATGAAGTTTGTAACTATGTTGGCCGACTTTGATAACGAAAAATGCATCTCGTTAAATACATAAGTAATGAGATTGTTCCCAACAGCAGCAATCGCCATCATCTCGAACGCCTGCAACACTGAAGAATCATGCCACACCACATTAATTAATCTTTCATAACTAAGAATATTGTTTTCAAATACTATAATCGCGTCAACCAGATGCCCACTAAATTAAATTAACTCCATTGCTTAGTCTTTTTCTGGTGTAACGCTCCGCTAAAATGCAGCTTATTGAATTTCTTTCGTATCAATGCTGAGTTTCCTAAAGGACCTAAACGGATCGTCTTGTAAACAGTACTCCATTTCTATGTTGTGGAGCTTTTTTTTATCCAAAAACACTTCATTTTGAACTACGAGACACGAAAAAGCTGTTGTTTGAAATAATCTACAAAACGCATAAGAAAAAGCTGCATTTTGAAAAAGATGCTCTCAAATATAGAAAATAAGTAAGTTTTTAAGGAGTTGCGTTTCAAAAACGGTGCAACAGAGTGTAGTCATATTATTCATAGAAGAGGGAGAGAGAGAGAGAGAGACCAAGGACAAAAAGAGCTGCAGCCATTCCACCATGTTTGTTAGGTTTACAAGGTCGGCCTCTCCAATCAACAGAAATCTCCTCAACAACACATAACCCCGACAGCGATTGCGGTTCTCCTTGTATATTCTTTCTTGTCCCTTCCTCATCCATTATGATCCTCTCTTTCGTCAGCTCTCTCTCTACATATATTTTAACGGAACTGGCAAGAACAACAAATGGAGAGGTTCTGAATTCTATTTCAAAAAATACCCAAAGTATTTTCGATAATAAAATCCCTACTACAAACCAAACAACACCAAACAAACTAAAATATACTTGTGACCAAAAGTTAGTCCATATGATCTCTAAACACAAGCCACTCTTGACAGAATTGGAAGTGTGCTTGCCCCCTATTTTATACTATCAGTAACCCACCATTTTTGCTCCATCTTTCCCGGCTTCTCCGCCCCCCCCCCGTTGACTTTGCAATGCAGGCTAGTGCTGTTGTCTGGCCTACCAAGTCTTAGACTTCAGCACAGCACTCACCACTTATGTGATCATGATCAACAGCAGATATTAGAAGATTAGAAAAATCTATTTATGTTACATGTCGCAAGCCAGCCGGGTGATTTGGTGGTAGCATGGGCCGATTCGGCCCCCCAACGAACATTGTGCCACCATTTCTTTTATCATTATCATTCTGACCGCCCTCGGCCCGGGGCACAAGTCAAATGGGCTGAGAGCAGGGGTACATTTACAACAAAATATTTTTTGGTTTTGGAGCACCATGCATGTCCTATTCACAAAGTTTTGTGAAAACGTATTGTGCATCTTAATTCGTATAAGAGAAATATCATTTTTCCACAACTCGTCAACATTAGGTGGGTCGGGTAATGGAGATCCATTTTATATTAAATACCCGTTAAATAAACTTTCTTACATTTTTACCTTTACGAAGTGTGCATACTATTGTGCCAAAGTGGTCAATAGTGGATCTCACTTTTAAGTTTTAAATCACTTTGACCAGTAGTTTGACATTAATAATTATATTACGTCATGTAAACACGTCACGTCACACAGTACTCCCAAATTTATTTAATATTTTCTCATAATTCCACTAACTTGTGGTAGTCTCTTTAACGCTCCTTTGGTCATTATTTACCATAAGAATTGCGATCGTCATGATTCCCATGGCAATTCACCTCCGAAGAGTCAACCAGAAGATTTAGTGAAAAGTGGTGGACATTTTTCATGGACGCTTAACCTTGACACATTGGAATCTTTCATTTACATCTTCTTTTAACAAAGATACAGAATTCTACATTGATCCACTCAATTGTTGAAGTTGAACCCCCATTATTACCCACGACACTCCCTCCTCGTTGGTGGGGTAGGCTTGTCTATGTTTCGAATGTGAATGTCTCCAAATCTAAGCATATTATGAGTAGTTCTCCCGTAAAACTCGTGTAACACAGAGCTATATATTCTTACAACGAAACTCATCAACAAAAGGTTGGTCGGTCGGGTAAAGGGGATTTAATCTGTCTTATATAACTAGAAAAGACAGTCTTACGGATATTTTATATAAAATGGATCCCCTGCCTTGATCCATCATGTGTCGATGAGCTGAGCTGTGAGAGACTCGGGCTCTGTCATACGAATTAAGATCCGTAAAACGATCTAACAAGAGACTTACTCATTTTATATTATCAGCTTTGTCGCAACGACTTTAACATTAACTAGTAAGGTTCACGTGTGTTACACGTGGTGAACGCACGTGATGTTAATGGTTTTTTAAAGTGATTTGCTAGTCATTTCTTTTTTCTGCTTACTTTTAATTATTAGATTTTTTTATGTTTTAATCTTTATAGTTTTTTAGACTTATAAATTGTGTTGTTGTGTGATTTTTCGACATTTTGTTTTTAAGTCATTTATAATGTATGCTTTTAGTTATTGTATAGAAACTTATCCTACTCATTTGTATCTTTTATTTGTTATTTTTAAATCTCTTTTTTTAATATGAAACATGAATTCATTCTCTTTTATCGATGTCTAAATTGAAAACAATTCAAACTTACTATCTTATATAAGCACATTGTTGTTGAATACTTTGTTTATATCCTTTATGGAATGTATTACTCTCTTTAAAAAATAATAAATTGTGTTATAAAAATCAAACTCACAATCTCAAAGTATATATTTGCACTCTAAAATACAAAATTCCCCCAAAGTATTTATAAAGTCTCACTTTACCACATAACCTAAGTTTTATGTCATTTTCATATGTCATTTTATAACATTTTTTATAGTCTGCCCCCTAACCACTACGAAGGTTACCAATCTGACGTTAAGGTGCACATGGTATTTCACGTGTAAAGCATTTTGGTCATTTTTTTACAATGCTTTCTCTACTTCTATTATCCAAAGAGAAACTTCATATTTTTTTTTTATTCTCTGACAACGCTTTCTCAGCTTCTTTTCCAACAATAATATCTTATTTAAATTTTAACTGAGATAAAATCAAGAGTGTATAAATATTTTATTCAATTTTTTATATAGAAAAATAAATAAAAAAATAGTGCAGAATCATATGAGAGATTAGAGAGATAGAACTCAAGATCAGATAATCGCACTCAAGTGTTAAGGCCGCCATGAATAAGAACCCACAAAAAAATTAAACTCGTCACAGCCACTAATATTAAATGACCAAACAACAATTCATTTCTCCCTTTCTCTTTTGTACAACACAATACATAAGCATACACCCTGTATACGACAATGATGAGGCACGCCATGGTTCAATACGTCTTCATCGTCCCTAGCTTAAACTCCAACAAATTTCTCCTTTGCACCGTTGATATGATTAATGGTTTGATTAGAAAAAAATCTCGATCTTAAACATTATTCGCTATCATTTCTATCACTACGATTACTACACGTGACATCCCAATCACCAAATTTGATATGGAATATGAAAAATGCTACAAAATTATATTGAGGGTCAAAGTGGATTTGGTGGATACCTTAGGGGGCAATGTGTATTTTGGACTAATTTTGATAGGACCAAAATATGATAAGCTTCCAAAATTACACACTAAATCTCACATTGCACCTCAACCTACGAAGTGTCTCACTTTCATACCTTATTTTTCTATTTGTCCCACTTTGTCCTCTCCCGTCTATGAGCGTTAAAAATAATAATGTACGGAAATTGGTATGTGCATGTCACGTAAAGATTATTTTTGTCATTTTGTTTGGGGTACAAATGAGATTTGATTATAACTTCATTATACAATTAACCATTTAGTATTTAAAATATGTTTTTAAATAAAAATAATAAATAATTGTTTCAATTATCCAAAAATAATTATATGGCCAATTACAATTTCCCCTCAAAGTATTCACGAAATCGAATAATACACCACAACCTATGGATTGTGTTATAATGACATCTGACGTTACATTTTTTTTTATCATTTTCCACCCTACCCGTGATGGACGTTAAAATATTCATGTTAAATAGCATGTGGTCTTCCACGTGCGGGGTAAAAATGTCATTTCTCTTATTTGGTTAAGGGGTAAATGTATTAAAAGTAAAAACTCTAATCTCACCCTCTCTGTTGGTCCACAATGATGCTCAAATAGGCTAGAGGGGGGTGAATAGCCTATGATGCTATTTAAAAACTTTTCTTATGTTTACATTTAAAGTGTAGATTTTAATGGCATAGGCAGTTAACACATTGAGCATGTCTACTGGTAGTACTGAACAACAAACTTGCTCTTAGTCGAGTAATGAACTCTACTGGTGAACTGCCAGTAAATCAAAAGCTTGTTTGAAAGAGTTTAAGCAGCGGAAATAGTTAGGCTTAGATTTAGAGAATTTTTAAGTGATTGTACACGAATATATGATCAGAACAACAGCACACTTAATCCTTCTTCCAAATGCAGATTTAGGAAATCATTAGAGAATAACTTTTTAAATGATAAATGAGTTTATAAAAGCTTATAGAGAGATAAATACTGAAAGATAAATCATTTGAAAGAACATCTGAATTTATTTAAAGATAAATTACAGATTACATCAACCTAGACTCTCTATGTAAAGTTTCTGTCCTCGTCCCTTCAAGCCTTTCTCTTTACTTAATCATTCATAGACAAATTCTTAAGTAAAGAGAGCAATAGGAGACGAAAATGAGAGACAGATATGGGAAGACATTTTTGAAGGTCGTTCAGATAAAAATTATATGAACGATTGAGTGCAGAGCACTCGACCTTCTATGATGATTGATTATTGCACAATCAACAGCATTTGTATGTGAATACAAATCTGAAGATATGAATGCACTTTTTCCAGACAGCTCTTCATTTTCCTTGGGCACCATCTGAAATCAATCTTCAAATCGATCCAAGAGCTTAACCTCTAACGTTAGGAATGAAATCCTGAAGCTCTTGTCAGAGGCTGAGTTCTTTGAAGAAAGATGGAGAACTCAAATCAAGAACTGGGTTCTTGACCAAGACACAGATCTGTGTCTATAGAAGTTTCTGATCTCTTCTTCTTCAATACGTTTCTTCTTTGATGTTCTTGTTGCAGGTGACTTCAGATCGCTTTGTTGATGCGATTCGTCACTTGTATTGGTGTATGTATATTTGAAGAAGATGGAAGATTTCTTTTATAGACCGGGGTCAATATGATCGTTGAGAGATGAAGATGGATTTTCTATCCGTTTGAAATAATGTCATTGTTGAAGACTATCGGATAGAGATGTTGTTCACTCGATCTTTGACTGTTAGGTAAAAGCTTTGTCCTACATATCTTGGAACTGTTGCCCGTCAGACTGTATTGATAAGTCTCTGAAAAGTGAGTCTGAATCATAATGCATTTTCATGTGGTCTGTCCAATAAAGTGGATTCTTTTTTACTTATCCAAACCACGTGATTGAGAGAGAGAGAGAGAGAGAGAGAGAGAGAGAGAGTTTTGCAGTATCAGAGATGTCAGGCTTCATAAAGATTTGAACGACTAGAAGCTTGAACATTTTGTCTTGTTTCGATCTACTGCAGTCTTGTCTCTCTGTAGCATGTGCAGAGCCAAGTCTGCTGGTGAGATGTTCAATCCGAGAAGTGAGTCTTTCGTAAGAGAAGACTGTTGGTTACTTAGTTAAGGTATGAACATTCAAACCATAGCAAGTTTGCTGGTGGCGAGTCTTCAAAGTGTTCTGTTGCGCTCATGACAAGTCTGCTGGTGACGAGTCTTCTGAAGATCTTTGTCGCTACAACAAGTCTGTTGGTGCTAGTGCATATATGAAGTGCTGGTCTGTCAATCATCATTAAGAAGGTAGGACTAGATTAGGATAACCTAACCTAAGACCTAAGTGTTGTCAAACAAGCTGCCACACTAACCGGTACGCAGACCTTTTAGCCATTTGTTATGACACACGATAATTGGAACAAGCAAATCAAAATATTTAGAATATGCAAGGTGATAAGTTATTTATCAAGAAGCATATTCCAACAATCTCCTCCTATTTGCTTGGAACCATTACAAGATGACATATACAAAACACTGAAGCATTTATCAAGACATAGAAATAACATGCTCACAATGAATAATCATTTTATCTCAAGGCATGCCCTATGTTGATAATTACAAGAGCGATGGCTTTTGTATAGTCTACTACTGCTATTACAGACTTGATAAATCAAAGTACTGGATAAGTAAAGCAATAGTGAAAAACAATTTAGATCACTTAGGATATTTGAAAATGTTTAATCGGGATCTAAAAAGTTTTAGGGTCCTTACTTGCACAAAGATTTGTATATGTTAAAGAATGTTTTGGCAAGAAAGAATAACAAATCCTTAAGTAAGCATTTGTTTTTGAAAGTATTTAAATAAGGATTGCTTATGATACCAATTTTTTGAAAATATTATTTTTGTAAAGCAGTCTTGGTATCATGATTGATTAGAACAGTATCTTTGCTAAAAATATGTTTTTGAAATGTTCAAAGTAGAAATTGTTCTGAGAATGTTTTTTAAAAACATTTATGTTTTGTCGAAATATAGTTAAATAGATATATATGTTTTTAAACAATAATTTTCAACAAAAACGTGCCAGAACGGCATAAAGTGATTCACAAAGAATCAGTTGTAGGGGTGAATTTTTCACATTATGTGTATCTTCCATAGTGGTTGAAGTTGGGAAAATTTTGGTATTAGCCCTTGTTATGAACTTTCCTCTTTAGTTCATGAACTCTCTCCTCCTAAGGTTGTTATTCTTCTATATCTTGGAAAAATATGTCATAGCTCTCCTCCTTAATTAATGACTCTTCCTCTTTAGTAACTCTTCTCCTTAGTTATACCGGATATGCCATAACTCTCCTCCTTAATGGTTGCAAGTAAGAGAGACAAGAGGGAGAACATGAAGGAAAGAAGACAGAAGACAAAGAAGATGCCAATAAAAAAAAATGATACCAGTTTTAAAAAAAAATTGATTGGGTTGATAAAGTACTAATTGAAAGATGAATAATACATCCTAGTTGGAATCCCCAAAGCTACCAGTACTAGAGCCTAAGGAATATTCTCTATCTTGGTCAGAAAAGCTTCGATTGCTGAACAACTCTCGAGTTATCAGCAGGTCTCCAGTGACAGAAAGGCGTTCATCCTCGTGGATAGTGGAACGAATGGGCTGATAGGAGCAAAGAAAATGACATATGATCCTAGCATATGTGTGAACGAACGTCTCTCATTTCATAGTTCCTATCCACTTTCGGTGTCAAAGTACTAAGCAATGAGAGAATCTAATTTAGGATGGGACTACCTGAAAGAATGTCAATTGATGACAGTCTCTTTTAATTAAAGGAGAGTTGCGGTAGAAGAAAGTCGATAGCCATGGAAGGGGAATAGAGAGATTCTCACATGTAAGTACATCGGGTTCTATGAAGAAGAGCAAGCAAGTTAAGATAAAAAGAGGTTAGAGGTTTGAAACCCAGTTATGAAAAGGAGTAAAATATTTTGAACAAAGTTATTTGTGAGTACTAACTGTGGTTTTGTTTATAATATCTATAAGTTAGGACCAATATGATAGATTTTAAGGTCGCTTGTAGTAGTCTGAAAATTCAAATAAGTAAATTGTAGATTTTAGCTTTATTTTGTAACAAAATGCACACATTCATCAATTGGTTCTTCATTTTCTTCATCTTATTGACATTATGACATATTTTCTTAACTCATTTCTCTTAGCTTATTCAACATTAGAAATTAATGTATGGACAAAATTAACATTTCATCTAATAAATCATCCATTATTTATTTAAGGACTAACAAGTAAATTTATCATAATAAATGATAATGTTTGTAAAAAAATAATTCAAAATTTAATAAATCACTCACCATTGAATAATGTCAAATAAGTAAATTTGCTATGAGCTAATCTTTTTTTTTTTAGGAAACAGGGGCGGCACCCTGCACAATTTTATTAATAATAATAAAAAAAGGTACAAACTTGAGGGGGACAACCAGCCTTACCCTTATAAATGGGGGGACAAAGGAGACTTACCTCGAAATTGAAATAATTACAATCGCGAAAAAAAAGACCTAAGTAATTCGAATATGAGAAGTACCACGACTATCCAAAATAGAATTCCTTCTAATAAAAGGAGGCAAAGCATCAAGAGAGGAAAACTCATAATCCAAACGCGAATCAATAGCATAATTAGTGAGCCCATCAGCAACAGAATTGGCTTCTCTATAGCAGTGACTAAAGGAAAACAAAGAGTCCCTTTGCATAGATAAAATACCTCGAATATAGTAATGAAGAGACCAGGGAGGAAGATGCCCTTTAGTGAGACAATTATATATGATCATGGAGTCCATTTCAACAATAACACGGCGATAACCACGAGAATGAAGCCAACAAACACCATGAAATAGGGCCTTAAGTTTTGTTTCAGTGTTAGTGGCAGTACCATAAAAAGAGGCATAAGCATAAATCACTCCAACTTCAGAATCACGAATGATACCCCCTCCACCTCTAAGGCCCGGGTTACCCCGACTAGCACCGTCAGAATTGAGCTTAAGCAAGGGTCCATTCGGCTTGGACCAAGAGACAGCTTGAACCCGAATTTGCCTTCTAATAGCAAAGGAAATAGAGGATCCAGAATGGTTTTGCAAGACAAAGAAATTCCCGCTACCCATAATAAGAGAGAGATCATGAGAGATAGCATGAATAGTAGAGGAAATAGACATGCAGGAGTTGTCATAAATAATAGCGTTACGGGCCTTCCAAATATGCCAAAGAATAAGAGAAGGGAGCAGCTTATGAGCTGTGGAATTAGAACCCCAACCCGCCATACATCGTTGCGTGATAGAATCTCCCATACTAGGGAGATTATGAGATGAACTAAAAGCCAACCAGATCGAAGAAGCTAACTGACCGTGAATAAAAATATGGTTAAAGGATTTGGTGGAGTGTTGTGAGCAACAAACACATTTAGAGACAATTTGGAAACCTTTATGAATCAGAGCTTCATCGATTGGAAGACGCTTCATAAATAAGCGCCAAATAAAAACGCCAATATGAGTGGGAAGAAGTTTGTGCCAGATAAACTTGGCTGAGGGGAGAGAAGGAGCTGCCGGCATAATGATGGAGAAGGTCGAAGAAAGAGAAAACTTGACAGAAGAAGTGACTGTCCAACATGGATAATCTGGCTGGGAAGAAAGGGAAATACGCTGGCCAAGGATGATGGTTCTGGCAGCTTCGGGCAGAACAGAAAGAGCCAAAGAATTGAGATTAAGCCCTGAAGGGTCAAATAATTCTTTCACATGAGAAATCGCGCAGTTAGGAGGGCGAGTAAGAAGCTGTCCGGGGAGCCACTTATCGAACCAAATAGAACAATCACCAAGGCCGATATTCCAGTGAATTTGTGGCTCAGCAATAGGTTGGATGAGTTGAAGACGGTGCCAAACATGAGAACCCTTTATAACAGAAACGGTGGCATGCACTGAAAAGCAATATCTGGCTTTAAGGAAATCAGACCAAATATTATTAGAGGTACGAAAGTGCCACCAAAGTTTGATAGAGAAGGCCTGAACCAAAGAGGAAAGAGAAGGAATTCCAAGGCCGCCAGAAGACTTAGGTTTGCAACAGGAATGCGAAGCAACCCAATGGAATTTATGAGAACCTTCAGAATCACTCCAGAAGAAATTGGCGAAAAAACGCTCAATCATATTGATCACTGATTTAGGAGGATCTAAAGAGACCAGAAGATAAGCTGAAATAGACTGAAGCACATGACGAATAAGAGTGATTTTCCCCACCACATTGAGAAAGGACCCTAACCAAGACTCCACTCTAGATTGAAGCTTGACAAAGAGAGGATCAAAAATACTTCTTGTCTTGCGCCCATAATAAAGAGGACAACCCAAATAGGTAATGGGAAGAGATCCCAGACGAAAACCCAAGGAATCAGCAATTCGACTAGCCCTGGCAGAACTGATCGAGGGGGCAACATAAATCCGGCTCTTAGCTTTATTAATAAGTTGTCCTGACATTTGTTCATAGAGATGAAGAACATCCAAGTGTTTGCGAATAGACCAGCGATTACCATTACAAAAAATGATAACGTCATCAGCGAAAGAAAGATGGGAAATAATGGGGCAACCACTTAAGGTCGAGAACCGGAAACAGGCCATCAAATTATGCAATTCATTTAGACTCCTACTGAGCACATCAGTTGCCAGAATAAAGAGACTTGGGGATAGAGGATCTCTCTGACGGAGGCCACGAGAAGAATTAAATAAGCCAGATGGAGAGCCATTAATTAGGACAGAGAACCAGTTGTCTGAAATAAGACGCCAGACTAGATCAATAAATATCTCATGAAAGCCAAACTTACGGAGAACCTGAGTAAGGAAAAGCCAAGAGACGCGATCAAAAGCCTTCGCCATGTCAAGCTTGATAATGATATTGGAGCCATTAACCTTTTTCCCCAAGAAAGTGACCAGTTCCTGAGCCAAGAGAACATTGTCCTGAAAAACTCTACCCTTTGTAAAGGCACTTTGATTAGGAGAAATAATCTGAGGAAGATATTGAGCCAAACGAGAAGCAAGTAATTTAGAGATAATTTTGTTGCAAAAATTGCAAAGGCTTATGGGACGAAAATCTTTAAAAGTGGTTGGAGTGTCTGTTTTAGGGATAGTGGCTATGAAGGTGCTAGTCCATGAGCGAGGGAGGGAAAACCCAGAAAAAAACTCCAGGATGGCTGAGTGGAGATCGTCTTGAATAATTTCCCAGCATGAAGCAAAAAAATGGCCTGTGAAGCCATCAGGGCTAGCAGCACTATCCTTATTCAAACCAGTAATGGACAAATATATTTCTTCCTTGGAGGGCGGACTGATCAGAGATAGATTTCGTTCCTCAGTTACTAAATTTGGGATCATTGAAAGATCAATATTAGGAGAGACTGGATCAGCCTTGAGTTGATCATAGAAATAGTCAACAGCTCCCTTGGCAATATCAGCTTCAATCACAAGTAACAAATTATCAGCATTACGAATAGAGTGAATGTGAAGGCGACGTTGAGACTGACGAACAGAGGCATGAAAAATTCTTGAGTTTCCATCACCCTCCTTAAACCATTGAACTTTGGATTTCTGACGCCAATAGGCCTCCTCATTAGAAAAAGATTTGCGCAGAATGGCTTGGGCACGTAACAAAGCTGCTCGATTTTCACCAGATTGATTGAGCTCGAAAAGAAGCTCTTTCTCTAGGACATCATCTTCTGCAATAGAGACAGCATGAAAGATGTTTCCAAAAACTGATTTATTCCAGTCTCGTAAGGCCTGCTTGGTGGCGCGAAGTTTATTGGCAAAAAGCACCAAAGGACGACCCAAAGTAGTAGAGTTCCAAGCAGTTCTAACCACCGAAAGAAAGGAGTCATGTCGGGTCCAAACATTAAGAAAGCGAAACGGCCTGGCTTTAGGAACACCAACTAGAGGAATACAAAGAAGCAACGGAGTGTGATCTGAGCATGTACGGTTTAAGTGATGGACTGAAGAAGTGGGGAATTTATCCAGCCAAGTAGTATTGCATAGAAAACGGTCAATTCGCTGATGAATTGTGGCACCCTCTTCTCGTTTATTCCACCATGTATATTTAGTCCCTGAATAGCCAAGATCAGAGAGACCACAGGCAGCAATACAAGCATGAAAGTCCATTGCACCATCTCTATCCCAACCCCGGCCTCCTGACTTCTCTGAGGGATCCAAAATTATATTAAAATCTCCTCCTACAAGCCAAGGAGAAGTATTGTGTTGAGCACAGATGTCCATCAATTCTGTCCATAGAAGCTGACGATCTTGGGCATCGCATTTGGCATAAACACAGGAAACCATAACTAAATGCTGCCAAGAATAATGTTGAACTCTGATGGTGACTTGCTGAAGAGAGCTTTGCACTAGAGAGAAAGAAAAAGCAGATTTAGCAAAAACCCAAATAGTGCTAACAGAATTGGAAAAACAAAAATTAAATTTAAGGCGCCGACTAATAAATTTAATTCTGTTCGAGTCAATCATAGGCTCAAAAATAGCGATAAAAGAGATTTTATGCAGCTTAATGAGTTTTTTTAATACGAGCCACGATGGGATCATTCCCAATCCCTCGGGCATTCCAGAATAATGCCTTAATATCCATGCGAAACTGAAGGGGAGGAAGCTACAGATTTAGACTTGGATCGAAGAAGACGATCTGAAGGAGGAATAATTTTCTTGGCTTTAGGCACAGGAGGGCCGGGATCAGAAGCAATGTTAAGAGCCTCAAAAGTGGAACCATCAACTTGATCACCATCTTCTTCAATGTCATTAAGAACTGCAAAGGGATTGGAGATTAAGATCGGCTCAGGATCATCTTCAACTATCATAGGATCAGCGATAGAAGGGGAGGGATCATTTTGAGGGAGGACTGTAGCTGGCTTAGGTGACGAAGTGGAGGTCGTTTTAGAGCAAGCTTGGGCAGCGGAAGGAGTGGGAGTGTCTTGCGACGAAGGAGAAGGATTAGGGTTTTCAGAACTAGGGTTAGGGTTAGGGTTTTCAGGTCTAGGGTTAGGGTTTTGGGAGACAAAGGTGGTAGGGTTTTCTGCATGGGAATCCAAACAAGCATTATCCGATGAAGAGCAAGGAACAGCAATATGGGTTTGATGGGAATCAGATTCAGTATTGGCTTGAGTAGCCACCTCCTTGGGCTTCCAAATCTTTTTGCTAAGCATCGGGGGAGGAGGGACAGATGGGATGACAGCAGCTGGGGCAGACTCATGCATATGATTTCCAGAAGATTGATTCTTTATCTTGCATGAAGAACCCTCGTGCCCTTGTCTATGACAATAGTTACAATAAAGAGGAAGCTTCTCAGCGATGACATGTTGCCAAAAACCCTCACGATCACTTCCACATTCAATCCAAATGCGCTTAGGGAGAGGTTTTGTAAAGTCAATCTCAATGCAAACCCTTGCTACACTAGGTCGGGAGAGGGTAGCAATAGGGTTATCAAGCAGAAGGGGTTTACCTATAAGACTTGCTATTGAAAATAAGGCTTGTTTATGAAAGAGGTAGATAGGGAGACCGGGCAGTTCAAACCAAACAGGAACAATTGGGCTCTCCACCTCCGGGCGAAAATCTGGCGTCCACTTAAAAACACACATAGGATAGGATCCTAAGAGCCATTGGTCCTTGATCCATAGGCGTTGATAATCATGCTCATGACGAACTTGAATAAGAACATGCTTTGGATCCAGATGGCCAAGAATCACATCAGCTTTAAGACCCAGAGAAAGAAAGTTCTTGCGGAGGGTTTCCATGGAAGGTCGGCCATGGGAGAACTTGCCCACTAGAGTGATGTTGAAAGGTTTAGCAAGAAGGTCTATGAGATCCGGATTTAGACGTAAACAAGGTTCCCCTTTGAAGGTTGAGGTAGGGATGAGAGGAACAAAGGTAGAGGGTTGGGAAGAAACTATGGAAGCAAAAGATTGTTTTTGGGAGGGGGAGAGGTGCCGGAGGGTCATCTGCGACGGCAGAAGCCGCCGCCATAAAGGCTGAAACAAGACGACGCTAGGGTTGGGAGAGAGAACTTTTTAGAGAGAGAAATACTAGCAAGCCTAGACTAATTAGGTGGATGTTATTATTGTTATGAGTTAATCAATTACATGAATAATTACAAAAAGAACCTTAAATTTAATAAATCACTCACTATTGAATAAGGTCAAGTAAATAAATGCTATCTCTATCTATCTATCTTCTTTATTATAAAAGTGTGAGTTGTCTTTTAGAAATTAATGTATGGACAAAATTAACACTTCATCTAATAAATCATCCACCATTTATTTAAGGACAAACAAGTAAATTTATCTTCTTTACTATAAGAATGTGAGTTGTCTCTTAGAAATTAATGTATGGATAAAATTAACATTTTATCTAATAAACCATCCACCATTTATTTAAGGACAAACAAGTAAATTTATCATGATAAAAAATAATATTTGTACAAAAGTAATGTTTAATAAATCACTCCCCATTGAATAAGGTCAAATAAATAATTTATTATTTGCTAATCAATTCCATTAATAATAACAAAAAAATTATCATAATAAATGATAATGTCAAATTAGTAATCAATTACATGAATAATTACAAAAATAACCATAAATTTAATAAATCACTCACCATTGAATAATGTCAAATAGGTCAATGCTATCTCTATCTATCTATTTCCTTTACTATAAAAGTGTGAGTTATTTCTTAGAAATTAATGTATGTACAAAATTAACATGTCATCTAAGAAATCATCCACCATTTATTTAAGGACAAACAAGTAAATTTATCTTTTTTACTATAAAAATGTGAGTTGTCTCTTAGAAATTAATGTATGGACAAAATTAACCTTTCATCTAATAAACCATCCACCATTTATTTAAGGATAAACAAGTAAATTTATCATGATAAAAAATAATATTTGTAAAAAAAATAATGTTTAATAAATCACTCTCCATTGAATAAGGTCAAATAAATAATTTATTATTTGCTAATCAATTCCATAAATAATTACCAAAATAACCATAAATTTAATAAATCACTCACCATTGAATAAGGTTAAAAAATAAATAAGTTAATTTCGGATTCAACATTAATTCTAAGTCAAATCTCCAAGATGCTATTATTGTTATGAGCTAATCAATTACATGAATAATTACAAAAAGAACCTTAAATTTAATAAATCACTCACTATTGAATAAGGTCAAATAAGTAAATGCTATCTCTATCTATCTATCTTCTTTATTATAAAAGTGTGAGTTGTCTTTTAGAAATTAATGTATGGACAAAATTAACATTTCATCTAATAAATCATCCACCATTTATTTAAGGACAAACAAGTAAATTTATCTTCTTTACTATAAAAATGTGAGTTGTCTCTTAAAAATTAATGTATGGACAAAATTAACCTTTTATCTAATAAATCATCCACCATTTATTTAAGGACAAACAAGTAAATTTATCATGATAAAAAATAATATTTGTACAAAAGTAATGTTTAATAAATCACTCCCCATTGAATAAGGTCAAATAAATAATTTATTATTTGCTAATCAATTCCATTAATAATAACAAAAAAATTATCATAATAAATGATAATGTCAAATTAGTAATCAATTACATGAATAATTACAAAAAGAACCATAAATTTAATAAATCACTCACCATTGAATAATGTCAAATAGGTCAATGCTATCTCTATCTATCTATTTCCTTTACTATAAAAGTGTGAGTTGTTTCTTAGAAATTAATGTATGTACAAAATTAACATGTCATCTAAGAAATCATCCACCATTTATTTAAGGACAAACAAGTAAATTTATCTTTTTTACTATAAAAATGTGAGTTGTCTCTTAGAAATTAATGTATGGACAAAATTAACCTTTCATCTAATAAACCATCCACCATTTATTTAAGGATAAACAAGTAAATTCATCATGATAAAAAATAATATTTGTACAAAAGTAATGTTTAATAAATCACTCTCCATTGAATAAGGTCAAATAAATAATTTATTATTTGCTAATCAATTCCATAAATAATTACCAAAATAACCATAAATTTAATAAATCACTCACCATTGAATAAGGTCAAAAAATAAATAAGTTAATTTCGGATTTAACATTAATTCTAAGTCAAATCTCCAAGATGCCCCAAGTGTCCAAGTGTCTATCTAAATCGAATATATATATATATATTCCACCAAATTTAGGTTTTCCCTTTAATTTTTCCACCAACCAATTTTGAATTATTTTGGTGTACATCTCTTTTAAACATTTAAAATGTTTCTCATCTTTTCAATGTGGGATAAAAGCTATCACTAATTATGCATCTCTTTTTAATCTTTAAAGAGGGGTTAGTTTGCTTGTTGGTGACAGATTCTTCTACCAATATTGGATTGTAATTGTTTGCAATTTTCATATGACCCCCTGGTTTCTATGATGTTACAAACAACTCATATTTTTCTGACTTTATGGCACTTCAACTAACAGATTTAGGGTTAGGGACTATCGGTGTCCAAAATTTGCATTCTTTAGTGTGTAGCGTGCATTTGTGTTGTACAGTCCCTAATGGACTTTCTTAAAGTTTAGGAACTAATGGTCTAATTATTTCTCAATATCTCGATACTCACCAACAGATCTATTATTAGAGTAACAATTTTTCATAAACATCTATAATGTCTTTACTGAACATATTAAGAAAGTAAAACTATATTATTTTTTAGTTTCAAATAAAGTTTTAATCTCTCAACTGAGTTAGGGTATTTTTTGTCATTTTAGAAAATATTGGACACATTTTTAACCATAATGGTCAGAGGGGGAAAATGGTAAGAAAATAAAAATACAAGACAAAATAAATACAATTCTAAACTGTAGGACCTAACTTAAAATAGGTACAAGTCAATGGATCAAATTATTATTTGATTATTAATGAAATTAATTAGTCTATGACAAATTTACTTGTTTAGCCTTAATTAATGGTGAGTGATTTATTATATTTGGGGCTATTTTTGTCCAAACATTATTTTTGTCATGGTAAATTTACTTGTTTTGTCCTTAATTAAATGGTGGAGGTTTATTTGGTGAAGAGTTATTTTTGTCCATCTATTAATTTGTAAGAAACAACATTGACTTTTATATGTAGAGAGAAGAAAGATTAATGAATTCATGTTCGAATCCTTTGATAGTCTGAATATATGACTAAAATGGAAATAGATATAAAATGAAGAAGGAAGGTGTATTTAATTTGCAAGTAGTCTCCCGTGAGACTGTAAGACGGAGCCTCACTATCTCGCAACACAACCCACCAACACACGACGAATCGGGTAAAGGGGATTGGTCTTACATAAAATACTCGTAAGACCGTCTTTCCTAAGATTTATTCATAATTTGCAATTCTTATCTTAGTCGATTTTAAAAGATGAATTTGGTAAAATGAAACTAATTGGTTAGACTTGTGTGAATAGAAAAAATTGTGTCTACGGCTTCGATTAAATTGAGGCTAAAATCTGATCGCTTGACAGCCAGATGAGGGAGATATAAAATTGTTAGCAATTGGGCGCGTGACCCGATTATTTACTTCCGTTCACATGGACTCTAATTGTATTATTATGGTAATTAAGTTTCCTAATCCGAAAGGGTTTCGGATTGATTTACTTGACCTACAACAAATAGGATTTCTTGGTAATAATATAAATAGGGCAAGTAAAGGGATTAAACCCTAAATTGTCCAAAAGAGAAGAACACATCTTCTCCTTGGCCGCCCCCTCTCTCTCTCTCCTATATTCTATCTCGCCAAATACTCCATTTCGCCTAACCATCGAGAGGCTTGGATTTGCGGTGTGAATCAGAGGCTGATATTCATGCTAAGTGATATCAATCCGACGAGAGAGACTTGTAGGATCAACATTCGTGACATATGAAGATCGTAGCTCAAGTTGTCTTCCGCTTCGCTTAAGATTCAAGTTCGCATGATGTAAATTATTGTAGATACCCTAATTCTGTACCCCTTTTTATAACATTCTATAAAACATCAAAACCTGTCAAGAAGGACTAACGGATGGTAAGTTGCAGGGTTCAAAGTGCAAAAGGACGGAAGGAATAACAAATGATAAACAGCAGAGGGGTAAAGTGCCAAAAATAAGAAAGAAAAGAAAATGGGAGCAGCCTAATACACATTTGGGCGCAGCGCCCAAATGTGTAGAAGGCAGCGCCCCAAATTGTTAACAGTGCACTTCCAATTGTTCTTTGGTACAAATCCTTAAGCGCAAGGTATAATACATTAATACACAGAGATAAAAATATGGCTTCCTTCGCTGTTAAGGCTTGTCTTCATTCGCCTATAAATAACAGGCTTTGGCCAGAGGATTCACAACAGAAAAAATTGTGAGGAACAGGAGAGAAAAATTGTGAGAATAGAAAGGTTGAGAGAAATTTACGAGAATACAGTTACGCTGTTATTTTCTAATCAAACCCTGAAGCTCTGTTAAGGTGCCAATACCTCCCCTAAATACCTAAACTCTCCGGCCAAAGTGAAACCTAGTTACCTAATTAGGTTTCCGTCCTATTTCGCTGGTTCCAAAACCCAAAAAGTGCTCTGCCCAATTCCTGACGCAAAATCAAGCAAAAGAAAGCAATTGCTCTGCCCGATTCCTGACTCGACATCAGCATAAATCAAGCAAAAGCAAGTAGTTGTACCACCGGGATCCTGAGGCAAAAAGCAACTAAAAGAAGCAGTCACGCTGCCCGAATTCCGACAACAAAAAAGACTCCCTTTCCCTGAAGGACAGAGCGAGCGCACCTAAAGCCTGCCAAAGAGAAGTTGGTCCGGGATAAAACCCTCACACTTCAAGAGGTAGGTACCTTAAAAGTTATTGCTATTTTATCTTATAAAATAAGTGTTATTTAGATATAAATATATCACGAAATAAGTCGTTATAATGGTAAAATTTTGGGTATAAATAGCACTAAAATAAGTCGTTATTATAGCCTAAATTTAATAGGCATTATCTACAATTCTAAAATGAGGTTGCTGTAATTTTGTTTATTTCTATTGTCATATATATATATTTATATATATTTAAACGCTTTATTTAAGTTGTTAAATTTATAAAAAAAAGTATATTTAGCCAAAGATCCATTTTGAGACCGAAATGACGAGTTAGGTGCCTAATCCCTTCCTAACTCGTAACTTAGCTTCCAAACTCATATAATCTGGTATATTTGGTTTCTCTTTATTTATCCTTAAAATAAAGATGACTACTCTATTATACATATTTTGAGTCCACAAATTGAGGCCGAGCGTATTCTACGCGCTTCAAAATTTTGAAACCACCCCGCCTTTTCACATGGCGCGGATCCGGTTCAGAACGAGCCACTCACTGCGGCGATTCTGCTGGGGACGTTGTTTTTATTTTATTAATAAAATAAAAATGGAGGGCTAGACTCATTTTGTTTTTTTATATATATGTTACTATGTATATATAAAAAGTTTATTTTTTTGAATTTTTGACTAAATATGTTCGTTTTATTTTTTGACAGTTTAAATATTGCATTTATATATATATGTGTGTGTGTGTGTGCGTGCGTGTAATCTTGAAAATCAAGAGCAGCTTCATTTTGGAACCAGTGCAACCCAAAAAAAGATTTTTTTTTAAAAGCGGGAGTAATATTAGTTTTATTTTACTTTGTATATTATTCCTGATGGATATGTAAACATTCTTTTATCCTGTCATTTTTATTTCAGGGATTATGACCAAATGTAATTAATAGGAACATATAGTTTTCTCATTTTTCTTTCTATTTATTGATCTGAATGGTTGTCACACTCGTTCGCGCTGTCCTTTCGGGGATTCAAAATAATTAGCCGAGAAAATCAACAAATGAACAAAAAGACGGGCCAAAATTTATTGATTTATTACTGCTTTATACTTGCAAAAAGAAAAAAAAACTTTACTGTTTTTTTAGATAACGCACACACACGCACTCATGTAGAGATATTCCGACTGTTACCCTTCAACCCGATAAACACGCCCGGGTATCCATGATCTCGAAAAAGAGGCTACGGAGAACTTAGGTCAAAATTATCACATCATACATCCCTTACTGAGGAGCCAACTGGGTAAAGCCATCCTAGCCCTACATCAGCCAACGTTAAAAGCGTATATTTTTTTAGGACACTTCATGGATCGATCAGTTTTTATATCTTGAAATTAATGACCAATTCATGTTGCAAAAATATTTGCAAATGAAGAAAGATATATGCACAGGGGCTGATCAATAATTTTTATGGTATTTGTCCTAGATCATTTGAATGGTGGATCCCGAAAAGAGTATAGACTATTCGCCTGAAATCTGTCCAATCTTGAGAAGTCGAAAGTCAGGTGGAATACGAAGATTCTATACTGGAGAAAAAGAATCTATTATTCCATAAAAGTCCCAAACAAATAAAAACAAATCATGTGCTTGTCCGATCGCTTTAGGAAAAATAAATAAAGTTAATTATAAAAGCACACTATACTTAAATCAAAAAATCATGGAACCTTGCCTTTTGATACCTTCGACCCTGTTTCTCAGAAACCTAGCCCAAATTTGGAAAGGAAGAGATAGCACCGGTTGTTTGATACGGGATATAAGTACAAAGGTTAGGTCAGAGAGTATAAGAATCAGTTCAGAGGAAACATATTTGGGTAGAATGGCTGCCGAGAACAAATAGACTACCATGGGTACCAGTAATGAAAAAACTGCTCTTGGAGCAGAAATAGAAGCTCCTGGTTATGTCCCGAATCCTGAATTCCATGAATGGCTAAACCAAGAAATGGATAACCACACGAAAAGGATAACAAACCAAATAGTCGGGGGATTTTCTTGTAGTCTTCACTCAATTTTCTCAGGAGATCAAGAATTTATGACCCATAGCTGATAAATCCTTATCTCACCCAGAAGCCAATTTGTTCGCTTCCATAGAAAAAACCTTCCCTCAGAATACCAATATAATTAATGGTGATCCCCCTCAACCAAATACTAACCCTCAGTTAAACACCAAACCAACTGTCCAAAAAACTGTCCCTCCCACTACCGGTGGTCGCCTACCACAAACCATGCCACGTCCAAATATCAATGAAATATCCTCACCAGTAATTGTTTCTCCCAAAAAATCCAAAAACCCACAAGAAAACCCATCCAAC
>CM028378.1:118104196-118143334 GCA_013146195.2 Codonopsis lanceolata
GGAGACTATGCGTAGACTTTACTCTCTTTTCTTTTCTCCTGGTTTTTCTTTTTTATGTGCTCTAACTTTTGCCTAGGCCGCCCTTTCGAGTTTTCAACCTACTAGGCCCTTATTTCTCCCTATTTTATTCTCCTTTTGGTTTACTCTAACTTTTTATATGGCCCTTTCGGGTTTTCGATCTACCAAGCTGAAAAGAGAGATAAAGTATGTGAGCCATTATAGCATGCTATATTAGCACTACACTGGCTTATGCATAGTATCATTTAAACTTATCCATGTTGAAGGGCTAAACTAGGTCTTCCCTATCTTGGTTTCGAGGAATCTTGCGCCTCTGGTATATGTGTCACTGGGTTTAAGAGACGCATCCATGGAGATTTCCACTTTCCCCTACTGTCGATGTAGCTTGGGGGTTTTTCTTGAAGTACAAGATCACCTACTTGAATGTTTCGGCCTTTGACCTTTTTGTTGAATGGTCGGGCGATTCTTCTCTAATACGCTTGAGTGTGTTCTAAAGTCAGTAGTCGGCGTTCATCTAGGAGAGCCAACTCATCATGTCGTTGTCTGAGCCAATCAATATCGGCTATGTCTGTTTCCGTCATTACTTTTAATGAAGGAATTTGAATCTCAATCGGCAATACGACTTCCATGCCATAGGCTAGGGAATATGGCGTAGCCCCAGTAGGTGTGCTAACCGATGTACGGTATCCCCAAACGGCTAATGGTAATTTATCAGGCCATTCCCTTCCGGTTTCAGTCATTTTTCTGATAATATTTTCAAGTGTTTTGTTAGCTATTTCGACTTCCCCATTGGCTTGTGGTCGGTAAGGTGAAGACTTGTGTCGCTATACTTTGAATTCATCTACTAAGCGATTAACTTCTCCTTCAAAATGTGTACCATTGTCAGAGATTATCTCAAACGGTACCCCATATCTGTATATGATGTTGGTTCTGATGAACTGCACCGCTTTCTTAGCATTCAATATTATGTAGGAGGATGCTTCCACCCATTTGGTGGAGTAGTCGATGGCCACTAAAACATATTCATGACCGTTTGATCCTTTGGGGTGGACTTGTCCTATGATGTCGATTTCCTAGGTTGAAAAGGGCCAAGGAGAGATTGAATTGTAAAGTATATGTGGAGACACGTGCTGTAGATTAGCAAAACGCTGGCATTTATCGTAATGGTGTACCCACCGAATGTAATTGTTTTCAAGCGTACTCCAGTAATATCCTTATCTGATTGCTTTATTAGAAAGCATATGTCCGTTCATGTGTGGTCCACAAGTTCCACCATGTAACTGATCCATGACTCTCTCTGCTTTTATTTGGTCTATACATAAAAGGTTTAGACCTTGGAAATATCTTTTGTAAAGGTTGTTTCTGCTGATAACAAACTGTGCAGCTCATCGTCGAAGAGCAATTCTTCCTTTCTTTCTAAGTTGTCTGGATATTTATCATCTTTAAGAAAATTCCAAATGTCCAAATACCATGGTTTGGCATCTGTTTCTAAAGCTGTGCTAACTGTGAAACAGTAGGTAGGTGTGACTTTTTTCCCTACTACAAAAGGTTGTATTGTTATGTCTGATGGAACTTCGACCAATGAAGCCAAAGTTGCTAATGCATCGGTAAATCTGTTTCTGTCTCGTGGTAGATAGTGAAATGATATGTCATCAAACCCTTGGGCCAAAGTCGTCAGACGGGCATAATATAGCTGTAGGCGGGGGTCTTGGGTTTTCCATTTCCCTTCGACCTGATTTATGATTAGAGCTGAGTCACCGAAAACTTCTAACTCTTTTGCCCCTCAACGAAGGGCTTCTTCTAGACCAGCGATGTAGGCCTCAATTTTGTGGTGTTGTTAGAGCATTCAAACTCTAATCTGATGGCTAAAGGTGTATGAGAGTCTGCTGGATCAATGAGTAGCATCCCTATGCCGAAACCTCGTTTGTTGGCAGCCCCATCAAAGAATAGTTGCCACTTGGTGTGATGATCTGTAATTTGAAAGATGCCTTCATCTGGAAAGTTTGGTTCCTCGACACTTTCTGTCTCTAATGGAAATTTTTCCGGGTGGTTTGTAATTATCCTCCCCTTCAGGGACTTAAGGGTAGCATATGCGATGTCAAATTCGTTGAGCAGGAAGGACCATTTGGCTAGCCTGTTAGAGAGTGATGGTTTCCCAAAGATGTATTTTCTCGGGTCTATCCTGGAGATAACTTTTACTGGTCGAGCTTGTAAGTAGGCCTTGAGCCTTTCCGTCACCCAAACTAGTGAAAACACCCCAATTTCGTACCCCTGGTAAATGACATGGCATAAAATATTAAGACCTGTTAAAAGGAGTAACAGATGACAAGTTACAGGGTTAAAAATGCAAAAAATTCAATGCATAAACAGTAAATTACAGGGACCAAAGTGCCAAAATTGGAAAGGAAAAAGGCTGTGGGCGCTGCCCCAAGCCACTCTGGGCGCCACGCCCACTCCTGGTTTAGGCCATGCACACTTTACCCCCTGCACTGTAGCGTTTGCCTTTTGGAGCAACATTTTCAGCATGCGGTACAAGCTACTCAGGCACGATTGATGATACTTAACAGTGAAGGAAGTCCCAATCCTCGGCTATAAATAAAGCCTCCCGGCTTCAGAATTTCAGACACTTCACGCAGCAGTTTGTGAAAGTTCTCCCGAGAGAACGCCGAGATTATTTCCTCCAGTCCTGAAGCTATGCCAAATTGCCAAATCTCTCCCCTACACTAAAACTCTCCAGCCAAAGTGAACCCTAGTTTCCCTGTTAGGTTTCCGCCATATTTCACCGGTTCAAAAATCCCAAAAGGAGCAGTTGCTTTGTTCGAATCCAGACGTAAAATCTAGTCGAAGCAAGCAGTTGCTCTGCCCGATTTCAGACTCGACGACAACAGCAATCAAGCAAAAGCAAGCAGTTGTGCCACCCGGATCCCGAGGTGAAAACAACCAAAAAGAGCAGCCACGCTACCCGAAATCCAACAGCAACAAACAAAAAAAAAGACTTCCTTTCTCAAAAGGACAGGGGAAGCACATGTAGACCGCCTAGTGTGCTTAAGCCAAGGCATACCGGGTTCAGACACTCATGTTCCGGGAAGTAAGTTCTGTCCCCGTAGTTATTTATTATAATCTATAACTTAAATATAAATATCTAATTAAGTTTTATTTCAGTTTATACTCTAATGTAATAATAGTTATATTTCCTTTCTGTTTAACTAGTTTCTTTTCTGTATTTTCTTTAAAGGTAATAATAGTTATATTTTTCTTTTATTTTAATTAGTTTATTTTCTATCTTTACTTTAATGTAAAGTGGTTATAATCTCTTGCAGTTTAATTAGTTTCTTTTCTGCACGTACATTAAATATAGAAATGGTTATTGTTCTTATTATTTAATAAGTTTCTTTCATGCTTTACGTGTAATGTAAATAAAGTTTGTTATTAGTATAAATGTTTTATCCTTAAAATAACTAATAAAAATATTGTAATTATTCTTTAAGTTGTATTAATCCAGTTGTAATTTTACTTTCCTTTCTTTAATAAGTGTAAAGTTATTTCTCTTTAATTTCTTTTTGTCATATTTATAAATGTATTATTCTGAGTCAAAGTGTATAAAATAAAACAAGCATATTGATAAATCCATTGTGAGACCGAAAGGGCGAGTTGGGTGCCTAACCCTTTCCTAATATTCTTTGACTTTTTCAAAGTCTAGCTGGCATTCTGTATCACAGACTCTGTCAGTATCTTTTTGTAACAGTTTGAAAAGTGGATTTAGTTGTCTGATGAAACAGCTGATGTACTGTAATCTACCAATCTTTACTTCGCTCGGAGTCCTTGGTTGTGACATATCTGTAATAGCTTTAACTTTTGCAGGCTCTATCTTTGATGACTCTAAAGGTGCATTTAGCTGGGTTGAGTTTCATCTGGTGCTTGCGTAACCTTTCGAAGAATTTGCGAAGGTCTCTAATGTGGGCACCATATGTTTCATTTGAGTGAATGATCATATCATCCACATATACTTCTATTTCTTTATAGATCATGTCGTGGAATAGGGAAGTAGCAGCTCTCTGATACGTAGCCCTAGCATTTTTCAGCCCGAATGGCATAACTGTGTAGCAGTATGTTCCCTAAGGGATGCTAAAAGATGTTTTCTCCTGATCTGCTATGGTCATTTTGATCTGGTTACATCCAAGAATGCCATCTACAAAGCATCGTACTTTGTGGGATGCTACAATCTCTACTACCATGTCAAGGTTTTGTAGTGGGAAGTCATCTTTTGGAGATGCTCTGTTGAGGTCTTGAAAGTCGACATCGATCCGAACCTTTCCATTGGGTTTTGGTATTGTTACAATGTTGGATATAGGGTATTCAACCACCCGGATAAACTTAACATGCAGTTGTTTCATGATCTCTTCTTTTACATGGAGAGACCATTCATGCATGATTTTCCCAGCTTATGTTTTACTGGCTTAATGTTAGGATATGTTGGAATTCTGTGCTCAACTATGGCTGGATCTAATCCAGGCATGTCTTCATAGGACCATGCAAACACATCTGTAAACTCTTTCAGAAAACTGATCAATGCTGTCTTGTTCTGTCCTTGCAGAAAACTGCCTATTCAGACTTCTCTGACCTTACGGTCCAGCCCCAGATTTATGACAAATAAGTCTTCTTCTGCGGCTGCTGATCTGTGCTTTCCATGTCGCTTGACCAACTGAACGAGCTTGATTAAATATTCTTTATCTTTTGGATCCACTTTGTTAAGTAATTTGTTATTAACTGGTTCAATTATGTTTTTATTATGTTCAGTTAATTCATCTTTTAACAAATTGATAACCAATGATTACATGCAAACAATGAGACTTTCATGAAAAGGGGAGATTACATAGTTTGATATTTCATCAAGGTCTTTGGGGGTAAGATCCTTGATATTGGTATCAGGGAGTGGGATGGTAGGTGTCCCGTCCGTGGCATAAGGGATATGAGGGGGTATGGTGTATCTAAAACGATCAACCAGGTCCGCAGTAGTCAAGAGAGGTCCTATGGTGATGTACCAATTCTACAGTGGACTATCTGTGATAGCCACAAATTCCACTTGTGGTTTGACATAGTCAGGATTTCCATAGATCATTCTCGAGAAGCTATCTTCCTTGAAGTCACTGCCAAGCAATGCTAAACCATAATAATCTTTGATTGCATTAATCTGAGGCAAAGGGTTGTTCACTATGTTTGGTAATGGGTGAGGCTTTTCAATGACCTTGTCATCAATGAGGTTCTGTATGGCATTCCTGAGTGGGTAGCAATTGTCGGTTAGATGGCCACTGCACTGATGATATTCACAGTATTGGGAATGTTTCCAAGCATTGGCAATGGGTTTGGAGGTTTGTCGTTTTCCATAGGTTTCAGGACCCCTTGTTTTTTCAGACCTTGCAGTATTAGTGACATATGAGCATGTAACTCATCATAATGTATGTTGTCTCTTTTGAAGGATTTTCTGGGGTTCTCGTTGTTTTCATTGTTCCTTTCAATAGTATGAATAGTCCTATCCATCTCATATGACCATGGTACATTACCATAGGTTTGACTGGCAAAGTTGATTGGTGGTGCCACTGCAACAACATTAACTGTAGTCCCTGATGTCGCTGCTTTTCCTTTTGAGTAACGAAATGAGCTCTGGGTGGGTCACTATTCAGGTGCCTTGTGTAAATATCTTCATCAATATGTATTCCTACTTCAGCAATGGCATTGAAGTTTCCATAAGACAGGTACCTCATACGTTCCAGGTAGATGGGTTGGAAGTTCTTTACAAACATTCTTGCCAACTCGGCTAGGTCGGGCCTGTCCAAGGTTTGGGCAATTTTCCTTTTCCACCTAGTTGCAAAATCAGCACATGTTTCTTTCTCTTTCTAGGGTGCATGACTCGAGTTCTCTTTTGTTCTCAGAGCAGCTATTATCTTTGTATCTTTGTTGTAATTCCTCGGCAATCTGATTCCAAGTGCCCATGGAACTATTATCTGCCAGCATTAACCATTGTTTTGCTGCTCCTACCAGAGTAAAATGAAAGTTAGAGGCCATGGCTTCAAAGCTAGCTCCTTTTGATTGAATTGCAGTGGAGTAGGACTTAATGTGAGAGATAGAGCAATTGGTCCCATCAAACTTTTCTATGTTTGGCAATCTTGAATTTTAATGGTAGGATGGCTGATGGTTGCAGAGTCAATGATCGCATAGAGAAATCTCCTTTACTTAGGACTTTGAGCATCATTTCTTTGAGATTCTCAATATCTGTCTCAGCCTTTGTGTGTGAAGGTGCATTTGGGAGATTCGTTGTGGCATTGTTCATTCCAGTGGCTAACTGGGATGTGGGGTAAATATTGGGAGGAAGTGTCATGTTTGAAGCCCTAGTACGGTGACCGAAGTAATTGACTGGGAGATCAATGGTAACTTGTCCCTGCGGATTGTAGCTTCTGGGATCAATATGTGGGCTGTTTTTTAGCGGGTTGGTTTTTGGGGAAAGGAAGGTTTCCCGAATACTTAGTATTCTGAGGAAGGTAGCTGGTGTTTGGGATGTTGGTATTCGGGAGAGGGTTGGTATACTCATATGGAGGGTAAGTGTTTGGGAAAGAGAGGCCAATATTTAGGTACAGAGATGACAAGTTGGCATTCTGAGTTTGAGGGTTAAACCGGTTGGCATCTAGAAGAGGGTTGGTGTATGGGGGAACAGCTGAGGTTGATGCTTCATGGGGTCCCACAAAGGAAGGAGTATTTTCTGGGTTTTGCTTCAAGCCTTGTATGAGGGTTTCCATATGGCCCATTAGGCGATCGGTATGTGCATTCAAATTTTGTTCCATCCATTGTTGTATGGCAGGGGTAGGAGCATATCTGGGAGCCCCTATGTCTGTATTTTTAGGAATCTGTTCATTTTCAGCAACCATTCTAACCGAATCTGTTTATGCTGAATTGATCGCTGTATTCAAATCCAAATTTGAACTGTCTGAACTGTCTTCCGTATTCAAACTCAAATCTGTATTGTCTGAACTATCTTCTGTATTCAAAACCAAATATGTATTGTCTGAACTGACTTCTGTATTTGAGCCTAACTCCCTTACCAAATGACTAGAACTGTCTCTTCCTTTATAGGTATGGGCCAGGTTTCTGGGAAAAAGGGTCGAAGAAGGTATGGCTCAAAGGCTTGGGGTTGAAAGATACAGTGTGCATTTTTATTAAAATGGACATTCCTTTTTTATTTTTGTTAGAGTTGGTCGGACAAGCATAGCTTTGTTTTGACTCTCTCTTTATTAGGTCCTGGAACAGTGAATTCTTTCTCCAGAGTATAAGACCTTCGTATTCCACCCGCCTTTCGAATTCCCAAGATCAGACAAATCATGGGCGAAGGGCCTATACTCTTTCCGGGATCCACCATCCAAATCGTTGTAATGAGATACCGACAAATTTATTGATCAACCCAAGTCTATTTAAATCAATAAGATATCTTCTTACCACTGAGATTGATCATTAACTTTGGGGTATAAAACCGACTAGTCAATAGAGTGTCCTAGAAGATATACATGCAATCTAACGTGGATGATGCAGGGGGTAGGCTGGCTTTGGTGTAGGGTAGTAGTTCGGAAGATTCCTGCGTGAGCGCACGTGTGTGAATCAGCTAGGAAAGCTAGAAACTTTTTACAATAATATAAAGCAATAAAAATGACTGTCTTTCTGTTTATGTGGATTTTCTCGGCTGATTAGTTTGAATCCCATGAGGGACAAAGCGATCGCGCGAGACGGCCATTCCAACAATAAATATAAAGAAAAGCAGGGAAACTATCTATCCCTATTATTACATTTTTTTCCTAATCCCCAAAATAAAATTGACAGAATAAAATAATATTTACATGTGGGGCATTCCGCCACCAGAAATGTAACTGACAAATGTTGGTTGCAAACGCAAACAATAATATAAACAGAGCATGTACATTATATTGTATTAACAAAACAATTAATATTTTCAATATATATACATACATACATACATATATATATATATATATATATATATATATACATATACATTTACAAAAAAATCTAAACTATGTGTAAAATCATGTTAAGTGTGTACAAATAATTCATTAACCCCAAAAACATTGAGTCTAGCCCTCATTTGTTTTTTTTAAACAATGTCCCCAACAGAGTCGCCACTGTGAGATCCCCGTTTCGAACTTTTTCCCGTTAATGAAAAAACTGGTGGTTTCAAAACATCTAAGTGCGTGGAATACGCCCGATTCCTACAAAAGTCAGCCCCTCAAGCACCAAATCATGAACGTCAACGTCTCCATATTAAAGAGTTCCCTTCGTGGTTTAAAAGTGATGTAATTAATACACGAACATCATTAATGAAGTTTCTTTACATATTTTTAGTTAATTACTACTTAATTAAGAGCTTTTCACTTGATGTGTATATGTATTGAAAGAGGCAAGTGCACACGTACTGTTAGAAAATAAAATCAAGGACATGACATTGGGTCTAACACATATGTCTAATAGATAGAATGGATACATCATTAATGGTTTCAGGTTTCGAACAAAAAGGACAGATAATAGCATAGTTACCCAAAATAGCGATGTTGTTGTTAGTGCTGACACAACAGGCTATTCAAGTAGAAAGGATAAGAATACAGTCTCCAGGGACTAGACATTCTATGGAGAGTTGACGGATATAATTGAAGTGCGCTATACTTCTGAAACAAAATTTGTCTTATTCAAGTGTAATTGGGTGGATAATAGGAAGGGGTAGAAGTTGATGATCACAGTATCACATCGGTTAATTTCAATCACTTGCTATATAAGGAGAACATAGTAACTGACGAGCGATTTATCATAGCCTCGTAAGCTCGACAAGTCATATATATTGAAGACACTATAGAACCACAATAGAAAGTTTCCATCAAGATGACAAGTCGTGATACATTTGATATGGGCGTAGATGAAAATTATAATAGTACACTTGTGGTGCCTCAAGCCCAACCATATTATCCTCAAGAGCTGGATGAAAGAAAAATTATGGTTGATGATCTTGTGTGGGTGAGGCATGGTGTTGAGGGGACATTGGTTAGTGGTAGAGTTTCTCGACCACGTGTTGAGGAGAATGAGGATGAGAGTAGTGAGTGTAACGATGAAGGTGAAGGTCAAGATGAGATATAAGTAGATCCTACGAATTTTGAAGAAGAGGAGTTTGATGATACGGACGAAGAGTCTAATGATATGCATGATGATTATATGAATTATGATCTCTATTCTAGCATGAGCGATGATGCCAATGATGAATCTAATGATGATTAATTGAATGTATTTATTTATTTTTGCTAGAAAGATCATGCTTTTAAATGGATTTAAAGTAGGTTCTATTGAAACTTCATAAATAAAAGATAAGAGAATTATTATAGGTTGGTTAGTTTTGTTCGATAAATATATATTGCATTGATATTCTCGTTGTTATTAATTGAACTAGTTAAAAAAAATTATAATTCTTTCTTTCCTGATTTGACTTACTAGTAATTGTATAATTTATTTCTTCTTATTAATGACCTTGATGTATTCGGTAATGGCACCTCGAAAGAGACAATGCATCTACACCTTCATGTCTCAAATTCCAAGACCTGCTAACGAAGGCAATCAGCCACAGGGGGTTAGTAACGAGGCTTCTACTCATCGGTCACCATCATCATCCCATGCTTCTACTCAGTCCCATTCCCACCGTATCATTCAGCCCATTCATCATCCACCATCACAACAACCATCACAATCGCCACCATCATAACAACCATCTCAATTGCGAAAAGCACATGGCGAGTCTCATAACAATGCCTCCCTGTCAAATGCATCAACAGGTGAACTATTACTTTACTTGATTTTCACAAATAGTTAAATATTGCATTCAATATATGTTCTTCTATGATATTGAGTACTTGGAATTGCAGCTCCTAGCACAAGTGACATTACTCATAAAAGGGGATAAGGACCAGCTATAAGGTACCAAGGAAAAGACAAGATCAAAGTGGTGTTTAATAAGTATATGCAAACTATTGGGGATTCTAGCACCGACTTCATAAATTTTCTTGGAGGAATTGCTAGGTGTGGGGATCATGCTTCTTTAGATGTTGTTTCATGGCACTTATGCCTGAAACCAACCTTGACATAATTTGGAGGGAGGTTTGGGTATATATGTATCCATCAATCTTTATATTGCAAATAGTTAAATTAGGACTTGGTTTCCCATTTTAGTTTATATAGAACTAATTACTATTTCTTATTTATAGCATAAGACATATGCTACAGACGGATATAAGAAATTTTGTTTGAAGAAAGTAGGAGAGCTTTGTAAAAAATGGAAATACATGGTGACAAATGATTACTTTATGCCAAACAAGGATGATCCTGAAAAACTTTTGATTCCACCAGCCGATACTCGGCTAGATCCTGATCAGTGGCCATTATTGGTCGACTATTGGCCAAGTGAAGAGGTTAAGATATGGCTGAGTTTACGTGTTGAGGTATGTATCATTTTTTGTGCCAAGTATCTGATTAATATTAGTATGGTATTTTTCTCTCAGACTCAAGCGACACGTAATTCTACCAATCACAAGCAGCTAGAGTTCCCACACAGAACTGGAAGGACATCACATGCAAATATTCATGAGGAGGTAAACTATACATCTATTTTTACATTCTTATATAAACTGCCAAATAGTGACATTATATCTATCATGAAGCACAATTAACATAATATCGTAGTGGTTGGGTTGTGAATTGGGATATTGTAGATGTGAAACTGTGATTTCTATTGGATATGATCACCCAATTAACTAAGTAGTATGAGCCAATTCAATGGGGGAGTCTCTTGGAATAAAGGTATTTGTATTTGTGCACCACTTTTGCACTAAAGTTTTTCTTAATTTTCTTTCAAAGGACTCAAGGAAAAGGTTAGAGGTGAAATTAAGAAAGGAAATTAAGGCATGCCACGGGTTTTTGATAGAATTGTTTGCAATTAAGAAGTGAAATTATGGCATGCCACGGATTCAGGGTGTTTGTGGGAATGTGGTGTCTTATGCTTGGTATATGTATCAGATGCTGGGTAGAGTTTACTCGATTCTGCAGCGGAGACTTAATTGCAATTATTTTGAATCCGCTCTTCTGGTTGTTTGCAGTTTTTAATCTTTACCCGAGTATGATATCAATATGTATCCTATATTCTTCTCGGTTACAAAGAGGGAGGTGCCAATTTGTAACCTGCTTTTTCATTAAGGTTATGTTTGGTAACTTTTGGTGTGTTTAATGGCTACTAGCTCTGCTTTAGTGTAAGATAAAGGCATGTGACGCTATTTGTTGACTTTCTCGACAAACATACCTTTCTACATGTAAAAGTTAAGGTTGTTTCTTACAAATTAATAGATGAAAAAAATAACCCTTCACCAAATAAACCCCTCACCATTTAATTAATAACAAAACAAGTAAATTTATCATGACAAAAATAACGTTTGGACAAAAATAGCCCCAAATATAATAAATCATTCACCATTAATTAAGGTCAAACAAATAAATTTGTCATAGACTAATTAATTCTATTAATAATCAAATAATAATTTGATCCATTGACTTGTACCTATTTTAAAGTTAAGTCATGTACTTTAGAATTGTATTTATCTCGTCTTGTATTTTTATTTTCGTATCATTTTCCCCCTCCGACCATTATCGTTAAAAATGTGTCCAATATTTTCTAAAATGGCAAAAATACCCTAACTCAGTTGAGAGACTAAAGCATTATTTGAAACTAAAAAATAATATGGTTTTACTTTCTTAAATGTGTTCAGTAAAGACATTATAGATGTATATGAAAAATTGTTACTATCATATTAGATTTGTTGGTGATTATCGAGATATTGAGAAAATATGTAGAGTGTTTAGTTATTACCGTTGAATAAGCTAAGAGAAATAAGTTAAGAAAATGTGTTATAATGACAATAAGATGAAGAAAATGAAGAACCAATTGATGAATTAGTGCGTTTTGTTACAAAAGAAAGTTAAAATCTACAATTTACTTATTTGAATTTTCAGATTACTACAAGCGGCCTTAAAAACTATCATACTTGTCCTAACTTATAGATATTACAAACAAAACCACAATTAGTACTCACAAATAACTGTGTTCAAAATATTTTACTCCTTTCCATAACTGGGTTCCAAACCTTTAACATCTTTTTCTCTTAACTTGTTTGCTCTTCTTCATAGAAAGCGAGGTACTTAAGTGTGAGAATTTCTCTATTCCCCTTCCATGGCTATCGACTTTCTTCTGCCGCAACTCTCCTTTAATTGAAAGAGACTGTCACCAATCGATATTCTTCAACTAAATTAGATTCTCTCCTTGCTTAGTACTTTGACACCGAAAGTGAATAGGAACTAAGAAATGAAAGATGTTCGATGAAAGAAGTCCGATTAATTAATCAGAGGCTAAAGAAATTCTCTGAATGCGTTTCTTGGTGATGGTGATGGTGATGGTGGTGCTGACGACGGCAAGGATGGTGGTGTTAGGGGCGGTAGTGGCAATGATTGTAGGGATGACAGTAGTGGTTTAGATGAAATACAACGTTGTGACATTTCTAAATCATCAAATTTTCAAATAACCATATGAGTTTCAGTTTCAATTTGAAAATTTGAAAATTCAAAAAAAAATTGAATTTGAGTTTGTAAAAAGTGAAATTTAAGGTTGTGGTGGTGGTGTGTATAATTGATGGGTTTTTAAAATGAGTTACTTCGAAGGAAGGAGTCAAGAATTAAAAAAAGAAATAAAATCAAACCGAAAATTAACTTTTGAACTAATGGTGAAATTTAAAGTGGTAGTGGTGGTGGTGGTGACTATATGAATGATGAGGTTGACGGAAGAAAGTGAAGGATATAAAATTAATTAAATAAAATTTAAAATTTATTTTTTGAAGTAATGCATTTTTAAACTTTAAATTTAAATATAAGACAAAGTATAACTAATTTTGGATTATTGAAATAATTTTTTTTAATTTGAAAAAATATTTTAAATACCAAATGGTAAACTAAATGATGAAATTATAACCAAATCTCACTCTGTGCCATAAGCATAATGACCAAAATAATTCTCATGTACATGATTTTTCATCACTATTTTTAATGCTCATGAACGAGAGAGGACAAAGTGGAACAACTGGAAAAATCGTGCATGAAAGTGAGACATCATAGGTTGGGAAAGCATTATTAGAGGTATATGAAAAATTATAATTATAATAAAACATATGTTGTTGAGTATCAAGATATTAAGCAAAGCCGTGGCGTGCTTAGTAATTACGTGTGAATAAGTTAAGAGAAATAAGCTAATAAAAATGTGCTATAATTGTCAAGAAGATAAAGAAAAATAGAGAATTTAGTTGACGAATTTGTGTGTTTTGTTAGTGTAGAAATTGAGCTAGAATCTATAGGAGATGCGTTTAAAGAAAGTAGTTCGATTTAACGGAAGCTAAAAATATTTTATTCTTCTGTTTTAGCAATACAAGGTGAATGCATTTGTTTGTGGTGGTGATAGCTGTGGCGGCGATTGCAGGGATACTGGTAGTGGGGGCGATTGTAAGCATGACAATGGTAGTCATTTATGTGGAATAGGACATTGAACAAAAGAGTAAGGAAATAGACAAATAAATAAGATAAAATCAAATTTTGATTTTTGGGCTAATGGTGTTATTTAAGGTGGTGCCAGTCGGGGCAATCTGGGCCCTAGTTCTGGAGGGGGAATCATTCGTAATGACAAAGGTGATTTGGTCTTCACTTATGCTTCCTTTTATGGAGATTCTTCAAATTTCATTGTTGAGTGTAAAGCGTTGCTCCAAGGTATGTTATGGTTACAAGCTCATGGTGCCTTGGGCTCTTTCTTTGAGATTGACTCCAAGATTCTTCATGACTGCATTTTGGGTCGTCACCCTCCTCCTTGGCATAGCATCTATTTCATCCGGGCTATTAAGACTATTTATGGTTTAATGGACTTCTCCTTGACTCATTGTTATCGCGAGGCTAATGTTGTTGCTGACTCCCTGGCTAATTTGGGATGTGATCAGGGTTTCAATTGTTCCTTCTCTTCAGATACTGAGTTTCCCAACCGCATTCGAGGCCTCATCTCGCTTGATAAGACTGCAACCCCTTATTTAAAGATCTCTTAATCTGTCTTAAGGTTTCATTAGTTCTTCTATTTCTTGATGTTTTTTTTTCCTTTTCGAGGTTAGGCTCCTCCGTCCTCCCTCTTATAAGGGCAAGGCTGGTCGCCCTCCTCTCGTTTGTACTTTTTGTCCTATTCTATAAAGTCTAGGAGGGTGTCGTCCCTGTTTCCCTAAAAAAATAAGGTTGTAGTGGTGGTTATGGTGGTAGGTCTATGAATGATGGGGTATAGATGGGAGAAAATGAAGGATGACAAAATAAATTAAATTTATTCTAAATCTAATTATGAGACAAATCATAATGATAACATTGCTAACCTTACAACTAATTTATAACTCCTTACAACTAATTCTTCAAGGACAAAAATGTCTTTGTCTAAAACAATTTTGCGCTTCTTCAAAGTTTAGTTGTAAGGAAAGTAGTATAATTAGTTGTAAAGTGGGACTTTATAGATACTTTGGAGAAATTTTGTATTTTAGAGTGCAAGTATATACTTTGTGGTTGTGAGTTTGACTTCTATAACACAATTTATTATTTTCTAAAGAGAGTAATACATTCCAGAAATGACATAAATGAAATATTCAACAACAATATGTTTATCTAAAATAGTAAGTTTGAATTGTTTTCAATTTAGATACCGATAAAAGGGAATGAATTCATGTTTCACATTAAAAAAAGATATTTAAAAATAACAAATAAAAAATACAAATGTGTAGGATAAGTTTCTATATAATAACTAAAAGCATACATTATAAATGACAGACAAAGTATCGAAAAATCACATAACAACACAATTTATAAGCCTAAAAAACTATAAAGATTAAAACACAGAAAAAATATAATAATTAAAAATAAGCAGAAAAGTAAAGGGACTACCAAATGACTTAAAAAAACCATTAAGATCACGTGCGTTCACCATGTACGTGCAACGCGGGTAAACCTTAGTAGTGTGTAGAAAAGGAGGTAGGTGCTTGCTAATGTAATACTAAAAGCAAGCATGCCCATAGTTTGCAGATAGAGATATATTTGAGATCAGAGAAGGACAACTGCAAGAAATGTCCAATTGTGAGGATCTTCAGAACCATTCATGTAGAAGCTTTTTTTCTTTGGAACAGAGCTAAATGAAAGCCCCTCATCCAGCAGAAAGAGATAGAAGCGCACTGTCCAAACAAGACTGACATCTAGACAGATGGTGAAATTTTATCCTCTTTTATGTACTTCTCTAACTAGCTTTGAGACATTCTCCATCACATAAATGAAACTCCCAAATGTTTTTGGTTTAAGATCTTGATATATTGGTTTTACTACTACATTCATTATAAAAGGAGTCCTAGTCTCCATTATAGTTTGTCCCATAATAGTCCCATGCTAGAAATTTACATTATTTCTTCAATATTTTCCTTCTTTCTGAACAAATAATACTCTTTGGTGTCATGCAAAAAAGATAAACTGTTTATCTTACTTGTCATACAAAAAATATACTACTAGAGTGTAATTTAAAGGAAATTGTGAAGAGTAAAAGCACGATATTAAAAAGTTTGACTTTTTAAATAAGACTAGTTTTTTGGGGTAGGTGGAGTAACAAGTATGTTCTTATATCGGATAATTATATCCTATTACCCATTAATATATTAAATCAAACTCACTAATTACTCAACCTAACTCATTAATATTTTTGAATTAAAACGGGTAACCCGTTTCAACCCAATAATATTAATTGTTTGGGTTGGGTTAGGATGGGTTAAAGGGGGTCGGATCTGTTACCCATTTTGCCCCGCTATGAATTTATGTTTTTTGGGGAGAAAGTTGGGTTGAGACAGGTCGACCCGTTTAACCCACTACATGTTTCAACTCGACCCGTTTCAACTCAATGCATTTCAACAGGTTTGATATTTGGATTCTAACAGATTTTGTTCCGTTTCAACCCATTATTTTTTTCAACTCAATCCACTCAATTATCAAACCAATATGTTCTACATAGACAAAGTTGTACAAGGCTATTTTAATGAGATAATATTTTGGTTGATTATGTAATGTCGGAAGTTTTATTCCCTTGAGATTGCTCTTAAAGGTTGGTTGAGTGAATACTAAATTCCTTCTTATAATTCTTCCTTGATGACAAAGGGCATTCATGTGACAGACATAATAATTGCAGTTTTTTTTTTTTTTTAAAGTTGAAGGGGACATAGATCGTATCCAAATCCTTAATTTTCTCCATGACTTTTAATGCCTTGAAAGGTTATAATTATATATATATGATGTCTTTGGTGTGACTCGAACAAATGGTACCTCTGACGAGATTTTGAACATATGACCTCTCGGTTGAGAGTAGTGAAGTACTAAGGTGCTTCTGGTAGAGTTTGAACACTCGATCTCTCCGTTAAGAGAAATGAGTAGCTAAATTAGGCATTTGGGTAATACTTGAACAATAACGATGTCTCTGAAAAGGTTTAAACACCCGACCTCTTTATTAAGAGTTATAAAATCCAGAGTGTCTCTAGTGAAAATTGAGCATCCGACCTCTCCGTTAGAAAAAATAAGTAGTACTACTTGAGTTAGAGCTCGTTGGTAACCAATAATTACAGTTGAAGGCATACTAAGGCTTGAAAGTAAAGTAAACACAAAAACTTCTCTCATGCTTTACAGTTATAACATGGTTTTGAGACTTGCAGAAGACGAAAAAATCATGCTTGAAGTTCTATTTATATCAAGAGTACAATATCCTTAAGGGGGTGGTCCAGTGGTAGACATTGGGCTTCACAAAGTGTGAGGTCTTAGGTTCGATAGATTAGCGACACATTTTGCAAATCCATCTGTACGTATTCCAACTATATAAACTTTGGCCCACTATAAATAAATTCTTTAATTTTTTATTTTTATTTTTTTTTATATCAAGAGTACAATTTTGAGAAATACCTATTTGTGGTACTCCCCCGGCCTAGTCTCTTCCTCCCAAATACATAGGCCATTTAGATATTTCAAAGTCAACTTGACTTGTTCCCAAATACAACTATAATGTAGATTTACTTGTTTTCTCAAAGATAATAAAACATGAGTTTCGGACTACTTTTAGTTTAATTTAGGAATTTTTTTATTTTTATTTTTTTTTAAAGGTTGGAGGGGATATCGACATTACCCCCAATCCTTATTTTTTTTATTATTTTAATGTCTTGAAAGAGTACAGTTATAGATATATGATGCTTTTAGTGTGGCTAGAACAAATAGTGCCTCTGGAGAGGGTTTGAATACCCGATCTCTAAGTTGAGAGTAATGATGTACCAAGATGCCTCTGGTAGGGTTTGAACGCTCGGCCTCTCCGTTAAATTAAACGAGCAGCTAAATGAGACCTTTAGGTAAGGCTTGAACAACAACGTTGTTTCTGAAAAGGCTTGAACACCCGACCTTTCTATTGAAAATTATAAAATCTAAGATATCTCTAATAGGATTTAAACACCTGATCTCTTCGTTATAAAAAGTAAATAATATCAGTTGAATTAGAGATCATTGATAATTTAGGAAGGTTATAGTTTTATTCTCAACAACTACATAAAAAAATACGTTAAATAGCAGTTCAATATGTGGTTAGACTGACTCGAAATGTTTGAAAGCTTTTCTTTTTAGGGACGGAGGGAGTTGAAAATTCCCTTATTTTCTGTGGGAAAACGTAGTGACTAGTTTAGTTTAGTTGTTAATGTTATAGGTCCATGATTGACATGTGATTTGTAATTTTTATTTTTTTTATTTTTGGAATAATCTTTTTTAAACTGAAACATATTTTATGTTTTTTTTATTTTTGGAATAATCTTTTTTAAACTGAAACATATTTTATGTCAAATAAAAAGAGCATTAGTGCTCAACCTATATGTAATAATTGTACTAGTCTATATGGAAAAGGAGGATCCCTTAGGGATAATGTTACTAAAAGGTTCCATTGCAATGACTCATTGAATAAACTATGTGTTTTATAGAATCCATTAGTAAGATTTTTATCTATTATTTCCTTATTAATAGTCCTTAGGATAAATTGTGCAATCAATAGCTATAATATAACTTTAAAACTCTCTTCATACACTCAAAGAATGAGATCTTTTAAAAAGACAAATCCTTTTCTTTCTATAAAGATTATGAATGAGGAGTGGAGAAAAGTGTGATTGCCTTTGTGGGCTTCTCATAAGCTTTGATATTCTGTAGACTACTCCATTATTCCCAACAAACATCTAAGAGCTTGTTTGATGCAACGTTTTGAAAATACATCTTTTTTAAAACTTAGCTTTTCAAAAACGCAGTTTTTTTTTTGTAAACACCTTTGAAAAACTATTTCAAAACGATATTTTTCATAAACAAAGTAGTTGTAAACGTAACATATTTTTAAAGTGATCCAAATTGGAGCGTTTGAAAACGCTGCACATTTTTAAAACGCGGCATTGAAACACTTTTAAAGAGAAAACACTACATTTTTTGTCAGTATTTTGACCTAAACGTTCCACCAAACAAAGACTAAATCAATAGCAGATGGGCAAAACTCAAAAGAGCTTTAAAAGAGAAAATACAGAGGACAAAAAGATCTAGCCTCAGAGCATCCCCATTGTAATTTTTAGCCAACCTCTTATGCATTGAGAATTGGGTTAGTGGCCACCTAAGAGCCATCTAGGAAAGAGAAATGCATTTTACTTCCTATTTAGGAAGTTGGTTTTGGGAAATATGCTGTGAGGGGAGGGTGGGCGGCTGAGTGAGGGGGGGAGGGGGGGACATAACCACCTGCAACTTTTATTTTTTGTGTGTGGGGGGGTTGGGGGTGGGGAGGGTTTTATATTTATTATATGGTATGTTCTTAAATTTAATATTTTTTTGTATAAAAAGTTGTGTAAGAAGATTATACAATAGGAAGATATATTCTTAAGTGGATAAAAAGATAAAAATGTGTATGTAACAGTAAGATCCAATTAAAAAATTGTATTAAGAAGTTATACATTGAGAATGCTCTTAGAATAATAGTGGGACTCATACATTCTTTTGCCATGAAGAATAGGGGTACTAAGCAACTTGCTTATGTCTCATATTAGGGAATTCTTCATGATGGACAAAGACTTCTTTTCCTTAGTTTCTGACTGATGTCCTGTGGCTCGAAAAAAGAGAAAGCGCTTTATTTAGATGTCTTGGGTTGAATATGTTGTATTAGAGGCGAGCTTGGTCCGGTTCGATCTATTTTTTTAAAAAAACTGAGAGAATCAGGACCAGACCAATAGTCATGTTCTTAAAAAATATAGAACCAGGACAAACCCAATATGTCTGAGAACTAACACATTGGTCCGGTCAAGAACCAATTGAAGACGTACGAGAACCAGGACCGGACCAATACGATGCGTATCTTTGATCAAGAGAATAATTAGATTTTCTAAAAAATAATGATCAATAATCAAATCATGTTCTTCCTTCATACAATATTTTGTCGGGTTCGTTGTTCTTGTGAAAATAAACTAAACGTAAAAATCATTACTTCCAAATTAATAAAGAGAAACGAAAAAGAAAGGTGTAAGGAAATTTATTGCAAGTCATCTTCCTCTCCGATCCCCTTATGGTTAATTTAATTAATTTACAGGTAACAATCCTTCAAACTAATAATGTTTGGAATCACGAAAAGAGGCAGGAAATTAATTAATAGGGAAGAACAATGTTTTCCCTCCTATTTTCTCTTTAATCAAATAAGGAAACTTGGTTGAATATTGAATCAAATTATTATATATTTTCTTTAGGTTATAAGTTGTATCCCTATTATTATTTTTTATCAATTTATATATATATATAAAATACTATATTAGTATATTATATATAATAAAATAATAATAAATACACATTGGTCCAATTCGGTCCGGTTCTACGTTTTTTGTTTCTGGAACCGGGGACCGACCCAATTGTCCGATTCTATAAAAATTCAGATCCAGGACCAATCCAAATTATTGGTCCGGTCCATTTTTGACTGGTCCGGTCCGGTTCCGGAAAACTTCTGCTCACCCCTATGTTGTATATTGTGGAATTGGTTTGTGCTTAATTTATCTATAGAATATAATTATTTTTTTATGTCAAATGTAGTGATTTGATTTAATCTCTCTCTTTATTTAGTTGTAATTATTTTATCATATTTTAAACATCGGCTAAACTATAAATATTGCACTCCTATCTTTTTATCTTGATTTGATGTTACAAAACCATTTACGCGTTAGTTTAGATTTTAATTATTTTTTAGGTTATTTATATTTTTAATTTTTAATTTATTTTCTTTTTGCTCAAATATATTTAGTTAGTCCAATTTTGGTACAGTGAAAATTACGTACATTTTATGTCGGATCGATAACTCGTATTTATGTACACTTTATTACTTGAAACGGTCGAGTATTCTTGTCCGAGTTGCGTTTTTACGCACATCAATGCTTATGGTTCACATGGACTTGGTTGCGTTGCATATTGGTAATTTGATGTCCATGTTTTGCCTAAGAAATTTGTTGCATATTGGTTGCGTTGTAACGACCCGACCCGGATTCCAACACGAAATCCCAACGTCGTGCCGCTGGAACTAACTTAATAAGAGGACAAGCACTTGATAAACAGTGGTGCTAGTCAAACAGTCGAGCAAACTCGCTCTTAAACATGAACATAACACCGCACTAAAATACGGTATTTCAAAAATCGAATCAGCGGAGCAATATAAGAAAGAAGTCCCAAGCTATGAAGCTCGAAACCAACGACAATGAAACCAAAAGAGACATTATCTCTCAAAGGAGGAAAAACAAAACTCGCGTGCCGCAACAATGCAGACGCTAATCAAACCATCGGCACTCCAGGCCGACATTTCAACAGAGAACCATCCTGATATAACAATTAGCCAACGGCTAAAGCATACCGGGGTCAACCAACAACTATAAAAACTAGAATAGGGAAATTGCCCCAAAGCTACTGCGTGCCCGGGAGACAACTGAAATAAATACTAAAACCACAAACAAGGCACGACACAACACGTCGGCCCAAGAAATAACCAATACAAATACCCAAGTATTCTACCCGACTGTAAAGTCTAAATAACTTTACAAAATGTCGATCTCACAAGAATAACAAAGTACATGAAATCAATGACAATGCTAAAAAGGAATAAGACTCCACAAGCTGCTACTCGGGAAAGTCGGCTGCTACAAACACGAACCACACGGTCTAACCTCGATCTATCGACCAGCTGCGCCCTGCTACAGTCTCGATCTACTCGACCTCAGTACAGCTATCAGTTACTGCAACTAAAAACAAGTACGGGATGAGTCATAATGACCCAGTACGCTACTACAATATATATGCAACATATAATTATGTAACATAAACATAACCAGGGTGTCATTTAATATATGACAGAAAAACCCGTGAAGAGGCGTCGTATCGTTTCGATACTCCACAAGATATCCACTCCTTCTTACTTACTAAACCGTCCAAATGAACCAGGGTGTAATTCCCTGTTCACACACAAATCAAATGAATTAGAAGGTAGTTCCCACAAGACATCATATGCAAGTATACATATCATTATATATACGAATCAAGCTATTCACATTGTTACCACGTGTAAGGGTGCATGTTTATATATATACACCTATATCAGTATGTATATCTCTAAATATACATATCAAATCTCCCATAAAATCATCATGCATAAGTGTGCATATCTATATATATACACATCAAGTCTTTCATATATATCTCATATACAAGTATGCATATATCTATATATACATATCAAATCTCTCATATATCATCAGCCAATACAAACATGGTCAATAAGATCTCATGTTCAACTAACACTTTGTTATCACATAAGTGCCCATAGTAAGTCACATAAAGGATAGAGACGATACCAAATCACTTTCGTCGTATTGCTCTGCAATCACAATTAATCATATCGTGCGGTGATACCCGTGTTCGGGTATCAAAGTACCGAGCTCTCTTCCGAGTGCAGGCTCCTACTCGGGAAAATAGCACTAGCCAATGTGCTCAATTGGTTACGACAAGGGGCTACTTCCCCTGTAGCTAGCGGTGGAGGTGTGTGTGAAACCGAATCCGATGCGGCGATACATTACAATCACGAATCCCATAATTCGTGAAGGCAATGCATCGTCCCACCATCATCATGAAAACTCAAGTAATGCCGGTGGACTTATATGCAATGCACAAGTAGATGTTTACTTGCTAATTCTCAAGTAGATATAATGACCTACTAAACTCATACGATTATGCACATTGTTACATAAATCACAAAACCACAATAGGAACTCATTTGAGTCTCTAAATCATAAGTGCCAAGTTTGTTCACTCTATTCAATTCAAGTCCCAAAAGCTAGTAATCTAGTCAAGCTGGAATATAATTGTCATAGGATCTCACCATGATCCTCGTAAGGTTCAATTGTTCCTTAACTCGACTCCGTTGAGTCTTTACTACAATTCCAACCAAATAGAGTTTGAACACTATATGTGTTCCAAGACTCTTTTCTATGTTCTCGTTTGAGGCATAACAAGGTTCTCATTCCATTTATGAATCTTAGTTCAAGTCCCAAGTCAATTATATAAGGGAAGCCCAAGTTGATTACTGTGAAATCAAGCTTAGTTCAATTTTGATTCATAATTCCACTTAATAGTAGAATCCAAGTTCACCACAATTCATTAAGCGTAGAAACAGTCGGGCACGAAGGCAAATACATTCAATATGCTCATAAGTCATATCATAGAAACACATAGAAGAATCAATTCTTGACAAGGTAGGAAATCATGCATTTAGTCATAATATAAAATATACACAGTATTCCATATTCACCTATGAAATTCAACAGAGTCACAACTTAACCATCAGTCTATTAAGTACTATCCAAGACTACTCCGTTAGTCTCGGATCATGAAGCTATTTACTAAACTCTTCCTAGAGTAGTAACTCATTCAATAACACAAAAGTCGATGGTAGTCAAAGACTTAAGCAACACTAGAGCGGTAATAACCAAGGTTCTAAAAATCGTTAGGCGGTCGCTAGACGGCACACTAGCGCCTAGCGCCTAGGGGACTAGTCGGGACGTAATCGGGGCCTAGGCGGGGCCTAGAATTAAGGCATAATTACCATTTTTTTTGATAATTTACATCAAAGATCAAACACATTGAATAAAATTTAATTTTTTTTATGTTTGTCATTTTATCAAACACTTGTCTATATTTGTAAAATGAATAAAAATATACAAATCTACCATTAATATCAATTCTCAACAACCCCAAAGCAATAAACCAGCCAAGTTTAGAACAAAAAACAAAAAAGATATTACTCCAGCTCGCCCCCCATTACCTCCCTCTCTACCTCGCCATTACCATTCCCTTTTCCTTCTCCAATTCATCCCCCCTTCCTTCTCCGGTCACCGCATGCCACAAAATCAAAGTTACAAAAATAAATTAAGGTCGGCGAGGTTTGGCGTAGACGCCGACTTGGTCGATTAGGCGGCGACTAAGAAAGTCGCGGCGGTAGAGAGGGGCCTAACGCCTAGGCGGGGCCTAGGCGGAGCTAGGCGAGGAGTTTTAGAACACTGGTAATAACCCGTAAGGTCAAACCATACCGGTGAGTCTTAGATAACAACATGGTCATCCTAGCGGCTTATATAAGTAGACTCCATGTATAGAGTACTAAGAAAGCCCCAATCCAAATCTTCTAATAGAATAGTCCTCAAATTCATTATTCAACAAGTAGGTGTTTTTACTCATTAAAGAATCAAGTAGGAATTCGACAAGAGCGAATTCAACCTGTCAAGTAGATACATCATTCTACAACATGCTCTCAATTGTGCATTTGCTTCACACAATCACATAAACCACATAAGTACTCGATTGAGTCTTATAATCACTCATATCAAACATGCCCTTCAATCCATCCCAAAGTCACGTAAGCTAATATATTAGTCTAACGCACTACAAACGTCGTAGGGACTGAATGTGGAGTCGGTATTGTTCATAACTCCCTAATTTTAACTCCGATGAGTTTTACTAAAATTCAACCAAATAGAGCATTGATATTATATGCATCACATTGCCCTTTCCTAAGTTCTCCTTTCATTTAGAACTCGATAACTAGGCCGTTCATGATCTTAAACTAGCCTTAAACACAATCCCGAGTTTCAAACCCTAGAATCGGAGATTTTGTTAAACCTTGAATTGAAACATAATCTTTCACAAGAGTTGTGCCTAAGCTCATTATAAACAACATTCATGCTTTGCATAAAGTCAAAATCACAACTTCAATAAGAATTCATAAAATCCTACACATATTTTATAGGTTGAATTGGTGGTTTCTTCTTCACAAAAAGTGTTCATAATCATCAATAGAACAACTATAATGAAGGGGTCATGTTACTTTATTGAACATGAAAATCTCAGGGATTTCTCAACGTACCTTAGTCCTAAGATTAATAGAGGAAAGGATGATCAAAGCAAGGATTGTTGTAGAGAAGATCAAGGGCTTCGATTTGGCAGTCTCGGATCGCCGATCGGACCACCGGAACTTCGGGAAATGGTCTCTCAAGCTAGGGTTTTCTCCATGGACGAAAATGGAGCTTGAATCTCGGAATCTCTGGTTGTTGTTGATCAACAATGGCTGAATTTGGCTGAAAATGGTTTATATACTTACCATTTAGACCCTAATCCAAGTGAAGGGGGTTATAAGCCTTTCTATTGGCTAAGGGAGGATGGCCTTTGATAAGGGTTGATCCAAGGGCTTAGAAGGGTTTGACTAAAGTCAAAAATGGTGTTCTAGGCTGAAATGGTCGGACTTTGGACAAGGGGCAAGGGGCAAGGGGGTCTTCAACCAGAACAAGTCAAAAACCCAAAATCTGGAAAACAGACATTCAATCTTGTAAAATCGACCATAAATATCTCACACCTCCAAATGCGGTGATTATTCATTTTTATGAAACTAGACTCTTTAAAATATAGTTTAGCCTTTTAAATTACTCAATTTGGACTTATATTCATCAAAATATGGCTACTATAAGTTCAAGTACAGAAGCTGATTTCCTGAAAACAGAATTCTGGCACAGCCGTAAGTCAAGACCTAAATGAGGTACTTATACACCTTGGAAAAATACCATATTTTACAGGGAGTATCCTAACATATGTAGGTAAAACATACTAAATGTTTAGAAAATTATTTTTAGTAGATTGGTACCAGAACTTTCCCGAAGTTCGCCCAAAAACAGGACTGAATCTGTGAAGTGATATGTTGGTCATCTTATTTCCAAATGCAACAAATCTATGAACATTGATTGTGCAAGCATGAGAAATACTAGTAAACTTGGTCTAGAACTTAAATGAACTTCTCGCAAGTTTAAAGCACAAACAATACAAGCAACGAAGGCAAACACGAGAAACCCTAAGACTCAAACGAAGCAACAAAGCTTCTAAACTTTCAACCAAGCATACTATGATCAAGATGAACATTATAAGTCATATATGCAAGGTGCTAAGACTCCAATGAGACCTAGTTAAGTGCTAACATGCTAAGACGAACACTCAACGCATTAACAACAAAGCATGCAACACGAGAAAGTCAAATACACCAAGGTTCGGGGTCTTACATGCGTGCTAACGTGTTCATCAAAACACAAAGTAAAAATGATGTGGTTGCATACCTCGTGATAATACTAGAAGCCTAGTTGTAAGTAGTTTAATTAATATTTATCATTATTATATGGTTTCATCAATTTAATGTTCACGTATAAAAAATACTTTTGTTTCTGTTTTCTTTTTAGGAACGGATGAATGAAAAGCTAAACGAGGTACCTGAACAGGAGCGAACAGAAGCTTATAAAGAACATGTTTTTATTGAACTCATAGGGACTGATGGACATCGACGTGTGATAACTTTTGGTTCTGGACCATCTTCTCGTCATGTTTTGGGGGCTCGGTCATCTTTAACAACTACGCCCTCTTTTGAAGTAATAGATAAGCTAGTGGAAGCTAAGGTAGCGCAAATAACATCTAATAACGAAAAGAAACATCAGGAGTTTAACAAGAAACAAATAGAAACACTTGAAAAGGTGGAACGTATGCAACGCTTATTGGAGGTACATGGGCTACTGCCATTGTCACCACGACGGCTCTGGATCTAGTGTATGGCAGGTATAACCTTATCATGTTCACCCTTTCATCGAGTGGTTAATTTTTTGTCGAATTTTTTCTTATTATATTATTTTTATTGTAGGCTCAGATCAACCTTCCCAATTCTCCGATGGATGACTTGAGCTAGCAAATTTTAGGGATGACACTTTTGTTTTTGAACAGATGTTGATACAAATTCACAGTTTTTCTTTTGAATATGTGCTAATGCTTTTGATTTGGATATGTTGATATATGTTTATGGGTTTGTGTTACTTAATTAACAGGTATAACTTTGTATAGGTATTTTCAAGAAATGCAATTATTCTCATTTTAATAATGTATGGTGGATTGATTAATTATTACAATACACCAAATGGTGGGCTAGCTTAGTATTTTTCTTATAGTGTTTGATTCAATCTGAATTGTGGAAATGTAATTAATTAGGAGGGACACAACCGTCCCAAATACTTTTTGGTAGGGCATAACCAACCGTGCCAAATGTAGGTAGTAATCAAACAAACTGTGTCAAATATATTTTGGTAGGGCACAAAAAACCGTGCCAAATGTAATTGGGAGGGTACATCAAACCGTCCCTAATATAATCAGAAGGTATATATACAACCGTGCCAAATGTAATTGGGAGGGAAAATACAATCGTGCCAAATGTAATTGGGAGAGCAAATACAACCGTGCCAAATATAATTGGGAGGCCAAGAAAAACCGTCCCAAATATAATTGGGAGGGCAGGAAAAATCGTCCCAAATACATTTTTGGGACGACATTTTGAAAAGCGTCACCAATACTCGTCAATCAGTACAGCCATGCAAAACCGTCGTCTTTTCCATGCCAAATACTTTTTGGAATGGTTTTGGCCCGTGACAAATGTATTTGGTACCCTTGTATTTGGAAGGGAGGCAAAACCATCCCAAACACCTTTTGGGATGGTTTTGACAGTATTTGGGAAGGTTGTTGGCTGTCCCAAATACTCATATTTCTTGTAGTGGTAGGCAGCCTATTTCGGTAGGTCCAACCATTACAGCATAAAAAAAATTGCATCACTAATATGTTAAAACTCAAAAATCTTCCTCAGCGTTGTTTATCTAGAATTTGGGATTCCATCTTATCAACGACGTTCGCTTATTTATCAACTCTCATTTACTTATAAGCTCTCGTTTACTCATAAACTCTGTCGTTGATGGGCTCTGTAGACACCCCAAATTCGTACCCCTAATTATTAATATCCTAAAAAATATATAATTTAAAAGTTATAAATGGATTAACAAATGTTAAGTTTCAGGAGGACCAAAGCATCAAAGAATAATCAAAAAGCAAAGGACAAACGATAACAACGGGGTGGGAAATGAAAATTCCCAAAGCAAACAAGACTGGGCGCCACCCAATAGCATTTTAGGCGCTGCCCAATACCAAAATGGGCGTTGTCTACCTTTTTGTATAAGGTGATGGACATTTCCCTTTTAAGCCTCCTACTGTTTCCTCTAAAGTGCAACCTTTTCAGCGTAGGGTACAGTCACTTCAAGCCCAAATGCAAAATATCTGCGTCTTCCTTCGTGGTTAAGATTGCTCCTTCACTGCTTATAAATAGAAGGCCTCCTCAGTTTAAAAAAAAAAAGGAGAATTTTACAGCGAGAGAATTTTACGGAGAATTTTTAATAGAAGGCTTCCTCAGTTCAAAAAAAGTGAATTTTACGGAAGAGAAATTTTACAGAGAGAAGTTTACGCATAGAGTCCTACAAAATGCTTTTAAGTTGCAGAAATCGTTTCTTCTCTTTAGGCTGAGTAATCCATCCCTATACACTTATAACCACCGTCCAAGTAGAAACCTAACTAGTTAACTGATTAGGTTCTCACCCTAAACCTGGTCGCAGAAAGCCACCAACGCAACCGTTGCACTGTCGAAATTCAAACACAACATCAGCAAAACTCTACAAAAACAAGGAGTTACGTCGCCAACATTCAGACACATCAATCAACAAATACAGCAGTCACGTCGCCCAAATTCCAAGATGAAAAGTAAAAAAAAACAAGCAGTTACGCTACCCAAATTTAAACAACAACAAACAACAAACAAAAAGACTTTCTTTCTCGGAAGGACAAGGGAAGCACAGCTAAAAGTCTACCTAAGCAAAGTTGTCCCGAGTATAAACCCTCGCACTTCAATAGGTAGGTACTAAAGTTATTTTCATTTCTGTCTAATAATATGATATAAAATAAGTCGTTATTATAGTCTAATTTATATATACTTTTATTACAATTCTAAAATATAGTTGTTACGACGTTTCCGTTTATATATATATATATATATAATTTAGATTAAATATATAAAAAGGACATATTTAGCTAAAAACCCATTTTGAGATCGAAAGGCCGAGTTGGGTGCATAACCTCTTCCTAACTCGTAAATTAGCCTTTGAATCCATATTTTCTGGTATTTTTGGTTTTTATCTGTTTAATCCATAAAATAGAGGTGACAACTCTGTTAAACACATTTTTGAGTCTACAGCGAAGCCAAACGTATTCTACGTGCTTCGAAGTTTTGAGGCCGCTTGCTTTTCAGTAACGAGGACGGGCGTGAAACGGGGCACTCACAATGAGGTAGGTAGCTGTTTGGAAGGCATAAGACCAAAAGGTGAGAGGATGAGATGCTTTAGATAGTAGGGAGAGACCAATTTCAATAATGTGACGATGACGTCATTCGGAGAACCCATTGTGTTCTGAAGTGTGGGGTGGCGAGCTGAGATGCCATTCACGGACAGGTAAGCGACGAGGCTAGTATCTTTGGTGGGACTAGTGTACTCACCACCATTGTTTGAGTAAAATGTCACTATTTCCATTTTGAAAATGTTTTCAACTAGGGTTTTGAAGTTAAGAAGGATAGTGGCAACCTCAAACTTACGTTTGAGGTAAGTTTGAGGGGGTAAAGCCATTTGTAGTGGATGTAGTGATCTAAAAAGATCACATTGTATTTGAAGACATCAATAGAGTGAAGAGGTGAGGTCCATCCATCAAGCAGAGAAGTAGACACAATAGTAGATTGAGAAAATTGAAGTTTATGACTTTTATTGCATAAACAACCTTTACAATGAACTTGTTTAACATGAGTAATGTCTAATGCTAAACCAAAAGTGGACAAGATATGACGTTGGACGATTTCACAAGGATGACCAAGACGAGGATATCAGTCATGGAGAGACACTCTTGAACTTGTAAAGGCTAAGGGTTGTGGAGCTGCGGTAGAAGTCAACGATTCATCCACACCATATTTAGATTATCCCGTCTGCAGTATGCTCCCTGTCAGTAGATCCTTCGCATGAAAAGAAGTAGGTAAGAACTCAATAGAGGTGTTATTGGAGGTGCAAAATTGAGATATGGAAATTAGGTTTCTTTTCATGTCAGGAACAAATAAGACACCATGTAATTGAAAAGTGTGGGATGATGTGTTAAGGGAGGTGGAACTAGTTTTGGAGATAGATCACCTAGTACCATCACCAATGACCATGCGTAAGAGCCAGCATAGGAATAGTCTACAAAGAGGTTGCTAAGATCGGCAGTGCCATGGTGAGAAGCCCCATTGACAAGAAGTTAGCATGTCGTCATTAGATGCACCCTTGGCTGCCACTTGGATCCATTGGACGAGGAGCGAGGTGAAGTCTGTGCAGAGGTAGCAATTAATTGATAGTTGGGGCGCTCGGAAACAGTGTGACCTTGTTGTCAGCAATCTTGGCATTTGTTGAGGTAAGGTCGTTGTTGTTGAGGGCCTTGGCTAGCAGACTTAGGTGGGCGAGGAGCTATCAAGGATTGTTGTCGAGGAGATTACGAGGATTGTAGTTGCTGAGGAGATGACGTGTAGGAAGAACTGTGGTTCCTAGTTGTGATGGGGTTGGCCGAGGCAAGGTGCAAGAAGGAGGCGGAATGGGACTACTTTACATTCAGTTCACGATTGATGAGTTTCTCATAAAGTTCATCAAATGAGATAGGGGTGTCCCTTCGTTCGACAACGTCAACAATATGGCAATAGTCATCATCTAAACCCCCCAATATGATCTCGATGAGATCCTCGTGGTCAAGAGTTTTGCCGAGAGCAACATGTTCGTCAAATCTACCCTTAATGAATTGCATGTAATTCAAGATTGATTGAGAGCCTTTTGAAGCTCATTTAAAATGGTCTTTGATCTGTTTAATATGGCCATGAGTCGGTCGATCATAGGTGTGGGATAGGGTTTGCCATGCATCACGGGTGGTGGCTGCTTGTTGGATGAGAGGAACGACCAGAGGAGTAGAGAGGAATCGAACAAGGGCACCAAACATAAGTTTGTCTTGTCGAATCCATGGTAGATATTTCGGATTTAGGGTTTGAACATCCTTCGAGAGGATGGTGAGAGGAGGACATGGGCGTGATCCATTTACAAATTGTAGAGATCATAATATGATCTGAGGGTAGGCTCAACTTGAAGATTTCAAGCTAGATAGTTGGTAGAGGTGAGTTGCGATGGAGATGTTTATGAGTTGGAAGGTTTGGGTTAGGTCATTGGGATTTTGGATGGTGAGGGTTTAGTTGACAGCGGCCATGGGAGCTTGTTGGTTAATGACATTAGGAGAGAAGGTTTGAGACCTTTGTTGTGATATCCCCAAATTTTTATGTTATATTATTTCTAAATGATTAAATATTTGTAATTGAGCCTATATTAGTTTGGTTATCTCGGGCCCAATACATTATAGTTTGGACACTAACTTGAGTATAATTGATAATTGGGCTTATTTTGAATTAATAGTAAGCCCACTTCGTTTTGGTACACAATCGGGTGGCTTTATTTGAAATTGGGCTTGAGCCCAATTAGTTAGCCATTTGATAAAAATAAGTGTTATAAAGATAAATAAATAATAATCATATTTATTATCGTAAGTTAATTACCATTAATAAGTCAATAATTAGGGGGATTTATGGGGTTGTTTGTTGCTGCCGTTGAAGAGAAACGGAGGACGACTCTTATGCCGCAGTAATGGAGAAGATTAGAGGTAACAAATTTTTTCCACACCCATTTACCTGCCCAGACCGTCCAACAAATAATGAGTACGAGCATAAGTGAGAACAAATGGGCATGCCCATTTGAGACCATTAATTATGATGGGCTAAATGGCACCAACTTGGGCACCTATGCTAAAACTTATTCTCTTACTCTTCAAATTTCGCTAAGATTTTTACTCTCTCCGATCTCTTAATAATGTCGTTTAACATATAACATAATATAATATATATATATATATATATATATATATATGTCGTGTGTTGGATCCCAACCCCTTCCCCGATCTCACTTAGTTCTACTACTGTAGGCTCTCTGTTGATACTCATTGTATTTAGATTTATATCTGCTCATACATTACACTAGTTTTATACTTCAGTGGCTAATTGGGCTGCGTATCGATTAGCGTGGCAACTGTGTATAGAACTTTGCCAAGTATAGTTTTTATAGGACTTCACAGGTTCAGCGGAAGACCTCTTCAAGGCTTCAGCGGAAGACCTCTTCAAGGTTTCACCGGAAGACCTGCTACAACATACAACGGCAGACCTTGTGTACACATGGTCAATCATGACGTGTCCAGTCAAACAATTCTTAATGGATCAATTTAAATTTATCCTTATCAGTTTGAATTTAAATTGAGACATTCTCTGACATCTTAGACCCGAAAGCAGCGACTTTCAGCGAGGAAGACTTTCGCAGACAAGCGATAAGCGAGGAAGCGGTGTCACCTATGCGTAACAACTCTCACGAATCGACATCGGTATTGCCCAACTTCGATCTCTACAAAAGATCTACGTACCCATTCCACGCTCGATATCGGCGGGCGAAATTCTTGAAAGACGACTCCATGTATTTAATGCATTTAACCTAATAGAGCATAAGTCTTCGTCTTCTCCAAGCGATCTCGAATGCTCCTGCTATAAATGCTGCCATTAAAGACTGAAGAAACACACGTGATGAAATGCTCTGAAAATCTACAACAACTCTAAGTCTTTATACTCAGTGCATTCAAGAGATCCTGAACAGATCAAGAAGTCCTCGTCAACAACAAGAAGTTGTGCATCAACATTTATTTTTGTACTTCTTGTTGTTTTCATTCAAAACTATTTTCTGCACGAATTAAATATCATGTTTACACAGATATTTAATTCCTTAACCCCCAAACACAAGTCAATATTTTGTACACGATCCATTGGGAATATTCTTTGTAATAGATCTAGTGGAAAACATAGTGCATTATTTAAATCCAAGGTTGACTGCCTTGGTGGTGGACGTAGCACTCTTTATAGTATGAACCATCCCAAAATACTTGTGTTAATTCCTTTTCTTGTTTGTCTACTTATTGAGCTGCTTATTACTTTGTTTATCTTTATCATAACGGCAAAACTTAAGTAACTGTTAAGGTCTACCTAGGTAGTCCTTATCGGCGGAGACTTGAACCGACTTCCTTGAAAGACTTCGCTACTTCAATCTTTTCAATAGATTGTAAGTACTTTTCAAAGAACTTACGTAAAAAATTTTAAGTGTATAATAAGTTATTCAACCCCCCCCCTTCTAGCTTATTATTGTGCCTGTTGGGACCCACAATTGGTATCAGAGCCTTACTCTTTGAAAACCAGTTTTTCCGAGATTAAACTCTTGAGAGATTCGATCCAATGGCACAAACACACTACATGCTGCCTATATCAAATGCGAACCACGTCCCAATATTGGACGAAGGCCATTTCGATGTTTGGAAGGATAAGGTAATGCGTTTTATGAACTCCATTGACAACAGATTATGGAAGTGTGTTATTGCGGGACAACATGTACCAATGAAGGCCAACCTTCTAGCCTCCATCGCCGGAATCTGCTCGCAAGTTCCCAAAGAAGAATCGAGAATGGACAGAGGACTACGTAAAACCGGGTAGAGCTTGATAGTAAAGCAATCAATATCATTACTAGCTCTGTAGGCACAAGCACATACCAAAGGCAAGTGATCGATGTACTCTTGCAAAGAGATGTGGGAAACTCTTGTGGAATACTTGGAAGGAGACCAAGAACACGAGATAACGAGAAAATACACATACATCCAAATAGCCGGTTTGACTTCTTCAAAAAGGATCCAAAGAAACCTTGAGACAAGCATACGATCGCTTGAGGTAATTAATAGTTGCTTTTCTCTTGGTAAAACATATGACAAAAAGGAAATGAACATGAGGTTTCTAGGCTCTCTAGGTAGCTTATGGCATGTTAAGACCAACTGCTATGAAAGAATCCAAAAACTTAAGCGAGATGACTCTCAGTAGTCTCTATGCAAGTTTGAAGGTTTATGAGCTCAAGTAAATCAAGCTCTAGAGCAGACAAACAGCTTCGATTGATCGTGTCCTTGCCACCATGGTCAAAGAAGAAACCATTGTTGAAAAAAAACCTTCCACTTCCTCCAAAGGTGGCGATTTTATCTCGTATGAACAATTTGCTATGTTTGTAAAACGCTTTTCAAAAATTTGCAAAATATGGAAGGAAGAACACACACCAACAACTTTTAGAAAGATCAGTGAAAGCTCATCTAAAGAAGAGCTTGGTGTTACAATTGAGAAAACTCGGGTCACTTTGCCTCCAAATGTCCAAAGCCAAAATTTGAAGCATACCGAAGACCTACTTATAAAAAATTTCAAAACAAAAAGGTATGTTGGCTGAAGACATAGAAGACAAACAAAGTTGCTACATGGTTTGAGACTGATTCGTAAGAGGAAGAGGATGATTGTGAGCAAGCTAACATATGCTTAATAGCTCATGATTCAGTCCCACCTATGACTCAAAATGAAGTCGAAGTCTCACCTAGTCCCTCGATAAAAGTGATATCAACAAGGAGAAAGAAGGAAGAACTTCTCAAGGATAATCAAGATATGCTTGAAGAGTTCAATTTCTTTAGAGTAGCCTGTAAAACTCGCCAAGAACCGAGAAACTTATCATTGAGAAATCTCTGATGGCAAATGAGATTCAAACTCTCAATAGTCAGCCAACAAGAAAGTATCAAGCTCAAAGGAGAAAACAAATTCCTTTGTGACAAAATTGAATGTCTAACTCGAGCACATCAAAGGACTTGACCTAGAGAAAATTGCCTTGCAAAAGACAATTGACTCGAACAGCTCCAAGGATACCTTCAAGAAACTTTCAAGCCAAAAAATCTTGTAAAGATAACTGCATAGATATCTCTGATGAGCCCAAGATGACATTCCCATCACCACAGAAAGGTGAATCCTCCGAGACCGCTAATGATATCTCTTTTCTAAACAGCATCGGGGAAACAAGGCCTTGGTTATTCAAGTGTTCCTTATGTTTACCCCAAGGCTCGAAAGGGAAAGCCAAGATCATCGTCGATGAGAAAACTCGAAAGTAACTGTAGAGAAACTAAAGTCTGCCAAGAACAACTCAAGCTAAGGCAAAGTCCGCTGGTAGACCTACTAAATCTCTACCGTGACTATCAAGTTTGTCTATGAAACAGCAAGGCACTGTACCGTTGAAAGTAAACTTAAAGGTATTCCCACCGAATCCTCCTAAAAGGTAATCAATGCACAAGCCAAAGCTAAGTCCGGTGGTAACATACCTAGGAAGATCCAAAAGAAACCAATTAAGTCTACCGTCAACAAGCAAGCCGAACCTAGGACGGTCGTTAAGAAAAAGGATAATCATAATCACTTCAACTAAGACCACCGAAGTTCTCTATGGAACTTTCATTTATGTCATTCTCTGAATTGCTAGGCCATTCGGCCCCGTAATGCCTCGCTAAGGTTCACTCCAAAATCTGAGACCTAGTTCTTCAAGGTTAGGTGTATGGGTTCCAAAAGGTTGCTAATCCTTAGACCCAAAAGAAAAATAAAGGGGACCTTGTTGCTTTAAATCTTTTTCGTGCATGCTTCATGGCTATAATCGAAAACAAAGACATCCGGCACTGACAAGGGTCGCCAAGACACATGACAGGAAACGTAAGTCTACTCACGTATATAGTCAAGCCAAAGGACCCACCGTTATTTTCGGAGACAATGCAAGAGGAAAGACACTGAGTATGGCTCAATCACTGAGGAAGTCTCTCCATCAACAAAGTTTCTCTAGTGAGTGGCTTAAAGCACACCTTCTCGAGCATATCCCACTTCAAGCGACAAAGGATTAATCTCGCCAATTCAACTCCAACAAAGGCCTCATCAAAGATAGTGAATCCTACTCTACCACCGGCAATAGACAAGGAAACGCCTATGTCACGGGACTTAAATCTTCTAGGGAGATTCTCCACTGGCCTAGTTGCTAACAACGCTCAGAGAACAGCTGGCTATGGCACAAGCGCTTCCAGCCACCTCAACTTCAAGCACCTCTCCAAGCTCTCCAAAGATGGGCTTGTCAAAGGTCTACCTACTGTCCGCCCGATCATGACAAATTGTAAAGCTTGCCGCCTAGAAAACTTCTAAGTCTTCCTTCAAAAGAAAGTCTGCCTTGTCAACAAACGCACCTCTTCAACTTCGCATATGGATCTCTTTGACCAATCACTACAACAAGATTTCGAGACAAATATGCACTTGTAGTAGTTGACGACTACTGAGGTTCACTCCGATTGAAACAATGACTTCAAAAAGATGAGACATATGATCTAGTCACCGAAAGCTGTAAGACTTCAAACTCAAAGCTTGAAGACATTAGTGACATAAGATCACACAATGGCACTGAATTCAAGAACAATCTTAGAAAGATAGATGACCACGTGATCGGCCACAACTTTCCTCGGCCACTGAACTCCTCAACAAAATGGTGTAGCCGAATCCGAAGAACAAACACCGATTGAAGCAAAGAAGAACTATGCTAGCGTAAGCAAATCTTCCAAAGTACTTTAAGCCGTCAACTCCTCGCATGTTTTACCTGCAATGCATCCTGTAAACAAGTTTCATAACAAAACTCCATATGAAATATGGAGGAAGAGCCCCAAACATAGGATTTTTAAAAATCTTCTGTAAATGTTTTATTCTTCATAATGGAAAAGAATAGAGGAAAATTTGATGCAAAATCGCATTTAAGAAATTTTTCTGGTTATTCCAAACATTCAAAAGCATTTCGTGACAAGAAAACTCATTTGAAAATTTTAGAAATGGTGCATGTTTCTTTTGAATATGACTTGTGTAGAGCCTAGAAAGGCTCCGATATTGCTAATGATTCTGATAATGATGAGACAGTACAAATACAAAGATCTACTTCCACTCCTTCGAATCCTCGCAACCCGGCAGCCCCTTCCAAAGCCTCACTAATCTCACCTACAGATTTCAACTCGCCGATACACGATTCCAACTCTTCTGTTGACCCGTAACCCATCTCTCTCTGCCTTACCCCAAACACCTTTGCAGTATCACTCATCCTTCTTGTTCACCGTAAAATGAAGGTTTTCAAGATCCTATCTCTCTTGAACTAGATTTTGGTGAATCTCCTTCTCAACTACTCGTAATTCTAAGGGAGAACCCACGTAAGTGATCCGCCTCCAACCATTATTGAAACAAGAGATCATCCTATTTCTCAAATCATTGGTGATCTCAACTCAGAGTTCGCATTTGGGAATGAGTTTGAGATGAGACTATGTTTGCATATGCATTCGTTCGAATCGAGCCAAAGAAGATTGATGAAGCTATTGAAGATCATAACTGATTGAAGCTATGCAAGAAGAACTCAAACGCTTTGAAAAATGCAAAGTGGGAGCTTAGTTCAAAGGCTTCCATCGATCATCCAGCTTATCACACTCAAGTGGGTTTTAGAAACAAAAGAGATGAAGATGGGAATGTCACTGTAAACAAAGCTAGATTGGTTGCTCAAGGCTACCGAGAGGAAGAAGGGATTGACTTCGATGAAACATTTGCTCATGTTGCTAGATTAAAGGCACCGACTCTTTCTAGCCTATGCCTGCTCATGGACTTCAAAGTGTATCGATGGATGTGAAGAGTGCCTTTCGAATGGTGATCTTCAAGAAACGGATACGTTGAACGTGATTTGCCATTCAAGACAATCGGATCATGTCTACCGACTCAAGAAAACACTCTATGTGGCAAAGCAAGCTCCCGAGCTTGGTATGAAACTCTATCCAAGTTCTTAATAGAACAAGGATTCAAGCGAGAGAAGGATAGACACTACTGCTCTCATCCTCAAGCACAAAGGTCAGTTCTCTCGGTACAAATCTACGTGGACTACATCATCTTCGATCAACTAACCAAAGCTCGCGCAAGAGATTCGAGAAGCCGATGCAAAGCAAGTTCGAGACGAGTATGATGGGAGAACTTACCTACTTTCTAAGACCGCAGATTTCAACGTACTCCGACGAATCTTCATTAGCCAAACCAAATATGCAAAGGAACTCATCAAGAAATTTGGTCTTGATTCGCCTAAAGGATTTGAGACCTAATGTCTACCGATCGCCATCTTGATAAAGATGAAAAGGGAAAGCAAGAGAACATGACCAAGTACCGAGGAATCATAGGTTCACTTTTACCCACGCCGAGACCGACATTATGTTTGTTGTTTGTGTTTGTGCAAGATTTCTCAGTGCATCCAAAGGAATCACATTTGCTTCTGCCAAACGTATCATCATATATGTTTCAACAACAACAAATCTAGGCATCTCGGTATTCCAAACGCAACAACTTCGATCTAGTTCGATACTTGATGCACATGCACCGCAAGGTGAGCGTAAGAAACACCAGCCGGGACTTGTCAATTTCTTGGAAATAGACTTGTTCTCATGGTCATGTGTAAAAACAAGGATCGGTTGCAAACTCCACCACGTAGGTATACATTGCCGCCGCCAGCTTGTTGCTCTCAACTTCATGGATGAAGCAACAACTAGCGACTGACAACATCATCAAGATCGCAAATTGTCCAATTATGTGTGATAACACATCGCCACTTCGGCCTCAAAAATCCAAGTTGATGCACTCGAAGACAAAGCACATTGATATCTCGTTATCACTTCCTCAAAGATCATGTGGAGAAAGGTAACATCGCCCGAATATGTTCCAACCGAACATCAATTGGTCGACATTCTCACAAAGCCACCTGATGCCACCAGTTTTGCTTATTTAAGGAGAAATCTTGGTATGATTGATCCTATCGCTTAAAATTCAATTTCACAATTTTTTTTCTTTCATACCGTAGACTTAGTTTTATACTCGACCTAAGACGTAACTTTCCCTTTAACGGAAGACTTAAAGGTTAGTATCTTTACTTAGTCTATTTTAGTTAAAGAGGTTTCTAAAGCAATAAAGGGGTCAAGAGTAAAATCTTTTACTTAGAAAATATCTTAAGTTCCGCGCTTAAAATTTCTCTTTAAATAGACCTTGAACCGCTCTTTTCCAAAACTTTACGAAACCCCTTTGTCTAAAAATATCTCTATTCAAAACCCTCTCTCTCTCTCTCTCCGTGCAATCGCTTCTCTTCATTTCCAAATTCTTCTTGTTTCTTCTTTCTCATCGACAACAATGGTATGTTCTTTCTCTACTCTACTACTTGCTATTTATTGCTTATCAAGCCGTATTTCAATTTTTAACAAATTATTTTGGAATAATACTAAAGGTCTTTCACGTAACTAACAAGATCCCATTGTTGTTCTTCAAACCTAGAAACTAATGCCTTTTATATGCTTTGAATACTTATTCTTTTAGAAATATTCTCATATATGTTTCTCAGTTTCGCCCTAAACATTTAA
>CM028378.1:118143434-118166285 GCA_013146195.2 Codonopsis lanceolata
ATGGCGCTGATAGTAGAAAAACGTGAGGAAGACACATGAGACCATAAAGCAACTCTCTTGAACATTAATTAATTGGCCTGAGCAGCTTTCATAATCAGAGAGTGCCTTATGATGTTTAACTAGGGAGTTCTTGCTGCCATTACATAATATAACAACATCGTCAATAAAGGCGAGGTGAGAGATTATAGGGCAACCACTGGAAGTAGAATAAGCATAATGAGACTGGGTAGATTGGAGATTGGTCAGACCACGACTAAGCACCTTTGCTTCGATAATAAAGAGACTAGGGGAAAGTGGGTCTCCCTGTCTAATCCCCCGAGACGAATGGAAAAATCCTGCTGAGCTCCCATTAATCATCACCGAGAACCAGTTGTTGGAAACTATATGTCAGATCATATCTATGAATAATTCGCCAAAGCCAAACTTACGAAGAACTTTGATAAGGAATAACCAAGAGATGCGGTTAAAAGCCTTGGCCATGTCTAATTTAATGATCATATTCGACCCATTAACTTTCTTCTTTAAGTGATGAGTGAGCTCATAAGCAAGAAGCAAATTGTCTTGAATCACTCTACCCTTGGTGAAGGTGCTCTGGTTCTCTGATATGATAGAAGGGAGAATAATAGCCAACCTGGAAGAGGTAAGTTTAGTAAGCACTTTATTACAGAAGTTGCACAGACTAATAGGGCGAAGCACCTTGAATGAAGCAACTGAGTCAGACTTGTGGATAATGAGCAAGGTGGTGCTAGTCCATGCTTTGGGCAATTCAAAACCCGCAAAAAATTCATGGATGGCCATATAAGGATCGGACGCAATAATGTCCCAACAAGTAGTATAGAATTTTCTAGAGAAGCCGTCTGACCTTGCCACACTATCTCCACAAAGAGCGAAAACTGCCACTTTAACTTCGTTTAAGCTTGGAAGGGTCGAGAACCTATTGTTCGGCTTAGAAGTGATCGGATTAGGAATAAAGTCAATAAGACCATCATCCATAAGAGGAGACATAATGAGCTGATCAGCGTAAAAATCCACAGCTGCCAATTTAATGTCATCCGCTGAATTAAGCTCAATAGCATGCATATCAACAATCGTGTGAATAAAAAGCTTATTATGCGTTTGTTTAACGAAAGAATGAAAGAGTTTGGTGTTTCTATCTCCCTCTTTAAGCCAACGAAGGTAAGATTTTTTACAACAGTAATCTTCTTCGGTTTTAAGGGTTCTCTTAAGCTTTGCTTGAGCAAGATGAAGAGCCTCCTGATTGCTCTTATTATTAAAAGTCTCATAAGTAAGTTATTTCTCCAAGACCTCATCCTCAACTTGTTTTACTGCCTAAAAAATGTTACCAAAGCTACTCTTGTTCCAAGCACTCAAAGCCGACTTAAATGCCCAAAGCTTGTTGGAAAATTTAATCATGGGTATGCCTGAGGAGCTACTAAGCCAGACCTTTTTAACCGTGTCAAAAGAAGTTGGATGAGAAATCTAGACATTTTGGAATCTAAACTGGAAAGGGCGATCATAGTCTTATAAATATGATCTACCATTATTTTTACATGTGACTCAAATAGCACAAAAAACTTTAAATTTCGTATCAAAACTTCTGGTGCTTAAAAGACCAAGTTGATTACTGGTTTAATGACAATCTTTGCTTTAACTGTTGTCATTACAACTCGATCAATTGGTTTCTTTAATTCTTAAAAGAACCTTATTTTGATTGAAAACTTCAATGATTACTGGTAGAAATCTCATCAGAAGAACCAATGTTGGAATATGGACAACTTTAGTTATGGATTTCTTTGAAAGGACTGCTTACCTAGCAACTCCTTTTCCAGAAATTGAAGATCTCACCTTAACCCATGATGTTCTGGTGAATCTTCATTTCCATCCCAAAAATTCTGGTCTCAAACACTTCACAACAGCAGACCTCATAACTGCTGCTGGAAGGATGACCTTTGGAGAAACTAGCAGCTTCTTCTGTTTCATATCATATTTGCTATTTCCTCTGTTCAAGACAACCCTGCTCAAAATTTCTCTCATCCTTCTTGAATCTTGAACAATTGACTTTCTTACCCAAAAGTTAGTCATCTTCTTAGCTGTTGACCTTGAAGCACAAGACATTCTTTTACAACTCTATCATCAGTAAAACTTAGTATAAGCTGCTTGCTTCTTTGTGATACAAGTACTTTAACTAAGGTGACTGCTGAATCTATGTCGCTTTTATTGCTCTACTCACTTATCAGGATTCTGTTGAGGAGGAGCATGGTCATTAGCTAATCCATGCCAATTAAGCCTATGGGTTATCCTTCCAAAAGCAAAGGCACTCAAAAGGATAAAATTGCTGAAACGTTGTTTATATAATTGGTATATGCAGACTTTCATATCTGTTGTATCATACTCATTCAACAATCCTCTAGTCTGCTTAACTCCGAAAGTTACAATTTTTCTTGAGCAGACTCCAAACCCTGCTGATCTACCTTTATTAGCAGACTTTAAACTCTGCTTTTAGCATACTCAAAATTTATGCTAATCATCCTCAACTAGTAGATCCTCATCTATGTCGACTTCGTTGCTTCTCTTATTACTTGAAAACGTCATATCTCAATCTTTGCTGATCAATACTCATATTCCTAACCTTTGATATCAGCAAACCTTAATCTACTGATCACCTATCTTTCAAAATCAGTATCAGTGGACTTCCATCCGTCTTGAAGACAGTATCTTCCAAAAATTGGTATTTTTCAACAATTGTTTTCACCTTATTGGTATCACAACAATTACATTGTTGACTTCATAAGTGTGTTCAAGACAACTGATAATCCTGCATCTCCAAGCATCAATATTAGCAGACATTCATCACTGCTGATACATTCTTTTGGTTATCAGTTGAACCAGCAGACTCAAAACCCTGCTGGCTATCCTCAATCAGTAGACTCAAAACTCTGCTGGTTATCCTTAAACAACAGATTCTCATTCTTGTTGTTCCCATTCTTGTATCAGCACTGCTCACACTTTACTGAAACTGATCATCAAAATTGGTTACAGACTTTAACTCAGCTGATCAACCTTGTGTAATGATATCTTTGACATAAAACGTTTAGGAATATTGATAGCATTTCAAAAATATATTTCACAAATATTTCTAAAAAGTGATTTCAAAACACATTTTCTTCCTTGTTCTAGAATGACTAGAACACTCAGTAGATTGCTGAAGACTGTGTGGACGACTTAGAAAGCCCTGAAAGTTTCTTCTGGTAAACAAAGAACACAAAGATCTTCACTGTTTTGCAAAACATTTTCTTGAAAAGATATTTTCAAAATATTTTTGAAATTATTTCAGTTCCAAAATTCTATAGATTTGGGAGATTGCTGAGGATTGTGTAGATGATTCAGAATGCCCCGTAATTATCTATTTGAACATTTGGATTTTTTTTAAAAAAAGCCTATTCTATTTCCTACACTTATTTTTTACAAAACTTGCTATATTTTTTTCTTCATCGATATTGATCGATGTATTTTATACGTCGATATCGGGTACTTTTATGACTTAAATTGATCGATTCCACGAGGCTTTTGGCTACATATATGTGTTTTTCAGTTGTTTTATGAGTTTCAGGGTTTTAGGTGAAATTATATGAATTATAAGGCTTTTTGGTGAATATTCCAAGAATGGGCCAAAGTGTAAATTGAAGAAGAAAATGGTCGACAGAGAAACTGGACACCTTGCGGCCGCAAGGTGTTTGGACCTTGCCTTTGCAAGGTGCACAGTAAGGCAGCTCCGGAGATTGAAGACCTTTGCGGACGCAAGGGGTAGTGACCTTGTGGCCGCAAGGTAGCCAGAACCGACTTTTGGAGGTTTTCAAGCCAGACCAAAACTCCTGAAGAAGAAAATGGTAGACAGAGAAAATGGACACCTTGCGGCCGCAAGGTAGCCAGAATTGACTTTCGAAGGTTTTCAAGCTAGATCAAAACTCCTAAACCCCCTACAACTCCAGGGTATAGATAAAGGACGGTAGCCAGAGCTCAAAGACGGCCAACAAGTAGTTTTTGATAGTTCTAGCATAGGATTTAGAGTTTATAACATATTTTAGTTGTTGTAATTACAAGTTTTGAAGATCAATTCATGTATTCAATCATCTCCATGTTCTGTTCATCTTCGAGGATGAACTAAAAATCCATTAATTTAGGAGTTGGGAGGTAACTTGTATCGAATCTATGCTTTAATCTATTTTTATTTATTCAATTCTTGTTGACTGTGGTGATTATCAATCTCTCTATTATTTCACTTTGAACAAATGAATGTAATCGTGATAAGTTAGGGTCAGGTTCCATATATGACCTAAGTGACAGTTAGGATCATATGTTCTTGTGCCTAGGATATAGAATGGACGAATTATTTGGAGATGGAGACTGAACGGTAATTCGACAGACTATATCTATATTTTGTGAACGAACCCAAGAAATTGAATGATACTTTATCAAAATAAGTCATAGAGGAGATACAAGTGAAACCCTAATCCTAGATTTTCCCTCCACCATAAGATCTTCATAATCTGTGATTGCTGCTAAATTAGTTAACTTTAGAATAATAATTAGTTTAGATTAAAATCAATATAAAAACCCCTTTAGTTTGATAATTTGCTACCGATAATCGTGCTATTTGTGATCTTCTTGTCTCTGTGGTTCGACCCTTGCTTCCTAAAACTATTCTACAATATTCTTTTCCACTTGCAAGGAAAGTAATTAAAATAAGACATTGATCATATCAACACAACTTCTTTTCAATACCCTATATCCTCAAAATTCATCTATCCTTCTTGGTATTGAAATCCTTGATTTTAAGTCAAAGTTGTCCAAATTCATATTCCCTAGAGTGACTTAATTTCGCAATCATGAATCGCCGCCTTTCCAAGAAACACGTCCACTCCAAATCAAGTACTGACATGATTTCTTCGCCGCTTCATATATCTGCCATTACTTCTCTACAGTGGATATTCAAACGACGGTTCTTGATAAGTGTGTTCTTCCTACATATTCTCAGAAAGTACTGAATATATATATGCTCATTGAAAATCTTCTGATTTGTTATCTCTCTAAGTCGTTATCCCTTGTTTCCACTCCAACAATAGATACGATTACTATCAGTGATCCTTCTTTTCTTCCTCAGAAAATCACCATGGCCGCCTCTTCTTCTAACATCGTCTCCAACCCTATTGCTCCTCTTGAATCTTCATTCATTACCAAAGTAGGTTCTCAATCCTAGATTCTTGGTTTAACGATTCAAGGAGAACAATTTATCCTCGGCAATACTATTGGTGCAAAGATTATAGATCTTTTCCATAGTTCTAGACTCGTCTCCATCCTTACATTTCGTGAAGAATTCTACTGCCTTCAACTGGTCGATGAATTCTACTCAAGGATGCAACTGACAAGAGATGGTAAGAGCCTCCACGGTCGCATTCGAGGCACTGATCTCGTCCTCAATGCCGAGAGTCTGTCAAGGGTCTTTGACCTTCCTTCTATTGGCCCTGACTCCGTTAATGATTATGTTCTCAACGAATCATGGCTACACCGTACTGGCTACCATTCTCGCGATGACTACAATATATGGGATATTTTCAATTATCCCTTGGACATGTACTGTGTTGGTGAAAATCTAAGCCAATGTCTTCTATTTCACGAACCAAGCTCAGGAAGCGACACCAGAAGATTTTGAAACTTCACCATTGCTGTTCTCGACTCTTACTTCATCAATTGGACTAAAGTGGTCTTCTCTCTCATCTGTCGGTCTGTTCTGCAAAGACGAGTGAATGGGTCTGGTATTCACAAGTACGCTAGGATTATCAGTTATTTCCTATGCTCCTACCACACAATTCGTTCCACGATTCACGAGGATGAACGCCTTCCTGTTACTGAAGACCTACTGATCACTTGAGAATTGCTCGGCAATAGAAGTTTTTCTGATCAGGATAGAATCTATTCCTTAGATTCTAGCACTGGTAGTTTTGGAGATTCAAATTAGGATGTATTATTCAATGTTATAGTACTTTCTTGCTCTTTTGTCAAATTGTACTTCTCTTATATTTTTTTTTCCTTATCCTCTTTGCTTGCAACTGTTCTTCAGCAGCATTCATTTTCTTGCAACCATTAAGGAGGAGAGTTTTAGTTATGCTTTACAACTTTAACTCACATTAAGGAGAAGACTTACATTTATAGAGAAGTGTTAAGGAGGAGAGTTACAATTATGACATAGTACGCACAACCTTAGGAAGAGAATTTGCTTACAAGGGTAAAGACCAATCACCCTTGAATCTAATGGAGGACACAATATGATAATTTTCCCCTAAACTGATTCTTTGTGAATCATGTTCTAGCCTTGGTGGCACTTCTGTTGAAACATTCTTTTATACTAAAAACATCTCTGCTGAGTCTTACCTTCAACAGAGATTCTACAGTTTTTCAACAGAAAAATCAAACATTTCATCAAATATTTTTGATATAAATGTTCAACATTTTTTTCAACACATTTGGTATCAGTAGCAATCCTTAATACTCTTCAAAACAAATTTTCAATTAATGATAATTGGTACCAGTAGCAGATCTTAACAGTCTTCAAAACAAATTTTCATTTAAGGTCCTGCTATCCCTTCTTGCTAAAACAATTCTTCATATATAAATATCTTTATGAAAGAAAGGAACTCAAAACTTTTTTGATCATGTTTAAAATCTCTTCAAAATCTTTAAGTGATCTAAACTGTTTTTCTTACTATTGTTTTACCTATTCAGTACCTTGATTATCGAGTCTGTAATAGCAATAGTAGACTATGTAAAGCCATAGCTCTTGTAGTTATCAACATAGGGCATGCCTAGAGATAAAATGATCATTCATTGTAGGCATGTTATTGCTATGTTTTCATAAAATACTTCAGTGCTTTGTATATGCCATTTTGTAATGGTTCCAAGCAAATAGGAGGAGATTGTTGGAATATGCTTCTTGATAATCAAATTATCTTGTGGCATATCCCTAATATTTTGATTTGCTTGTTCCCATTACTGTGTGTCATAACAAGTGGCTAAAAGGTCTGCGTGCCAGTTAGTGTGGCAGCTTGTTTGACAACATATAGGTCTTAGATTAGGTCGTCCTAGTCTAGTCCTACCTCCTCATAGATGATTGAACAGAACAGCACCTCATATGCACAAGCACCAGCAGACTTGCTGAAGTCTCAAAAAGGCTCTTCATAAAACTCGTCACTAGCAGACTTGTTGAATGCACTAAAGGACACCCAGAAGACTCGCCACCAGCATACGTGCTACAATGACAAAGTCTCAAAGGATTCCTCACCAGCAAACCTGTCAAGTGCATCTCGAAGACACCTTGAAGACCCACCAGTAGACATGTTACGGTTTGAATGTTCACATCAACGAACAACAGTCATTCTTTCAAAGATAGACTCACCCTTGAAGATCATACCAGCAGACTTTACTCTGCACGTGCTTCAGAGAAGTCAAGACTGCATTAGATCAAGACAAAGACAAAAAGTGCCCAAGCTTTGAAAGAAAACATCAAAGTCTTTGAAGCATGACACCATTGATACTGCAAGATCTTTTCTCTCTCATGTGATCTGAAAAAGCATCTACTTTATTGGACAGATCATTTAAACAGTGCATCAGACGTCAGACTCACTTTTCAGAGAGCTATCAATGACAGTTTGATAGGCAACAAGCTCAGGATCTTGAAGACAAAGATTTTATTCATCGGTCAAAGGTCTAGCTGAACAACACATCTCTATCCAGTAGGTTTCAACATACAACATCTCTAACGGATAGAAAGTTTATCTTCAAAATCTCAACGATCATCTTGACAACGATGAATATAAAAAGGATATCTCTTCTACTCTTCAAAGTGATGACGAAGAACTCGAAGACAAAAAGTCTCTGAACCTGCACCAGAACTTCGAAGAAGAAAAGAGATCGACAACGAGATCGTCTTCACCAACGCATCTCAGATCTCTACATACTGGTTGCAGCGAGCTTACCCAGACCTTAGCAAATCACCTCTTGTGAATTGCTAGGAAGAACTACCTTGAAGAAGAGATCAGAGATCATCATTAGTCAAGATTCTCGTCTTGGTCAAGAACCCAGTTCTTGATTTGAGTTCTTCATCTTTCTTCGAAGAACTCAGCCTTTAGCTGAAGCTTCAGAAATCCATTTCTAAAGCTAAAGGTCAAGTCGTTGATCGATTTGAAGACTAAACCCAGATGTTGCCCAAGGAAGATGAAGAGCTGTCTGTAGATATTACATTCATATCTTCAGATTTGTATTTTGATACAAATGCTGTTGATTGTGTAATAATCAATCATCTTAAAAGGTCAAGTGCTTTGCACTCATTCGTTCAGATATTTATTATCTGAACAAATAACCATAGTGTCTTCTCATTAGTGTTTCTCATTTGGTCTCCTATTGTCCTTTGTACTTAAAAGTTTGTCTATAAACGATTAAATACAAGATTAGGGGATTGATGAAGATGAGAACATAAATTTTCATAGAGAGTCTAGGTTGATGTAATCTGCAATTTATCCTTGAATCAATTCAGATGTTCTTTCAATTATTTATCTTCCAATCTTTATCTCTCTATGTGCTTTTAATAAACTGTTTTATCTTTTGAAAAACCACATTTCAATTACTTCCTAAAACCTACATTTTGGAAGAAGGATTAAGTATGCTGCTGTTCTGATCATATAATCGGGTACAGCTACTTAAGACTTCTTAAAACCTAAGCCTAAATATTTCCACTGCTTAAACTCTTTCTAAACAGGCTTTTGTTTTACTGATGGTTCACCAGCAGAGTTCATAACTCCGCTGAGAGCAAGTCTTTTGTTCTGTTCTGTTCTGTTCTAAGTTGACAGCAGACATGCTCAAAAAGTCTACCGTCTATGCCACTAAAACATATACTTCATGTATATCCAAAAGAAAAGTTTTTAATATGGTATCATAGGCTATTCACCCCCCCCTCTAGCCTATTTGAGCTTTATTGCGGACCAACAATTACACCAAGTGAACTTACTTCCATTAAATCCCAGATTAGAAACCCAGCCGCGTTCAGACAGGCATGAAAATCAGAAGCCCTATCCCAGCCCGAACCACCTGCTTTTTCATGGGAATCGAGGATGATATTAAAATCTACTCCCACTAACCAAGGAGCGTTATCAAATTCCAACCCAATATCAATGATTTGATTCCAAGATCTTGCCTTTCATTTGCCATACACTTGGCATAGATGGAGGAGATATAAACTGGACAAGGCCAAGAGTGATGTTTAATTTGTAACGTAAGATGTTGCATGGAGTCAAAAACAACCTGACAAGTGAACGCCGATTTAACAAGGATCCAAATATTATTAGCCATGTTACAATTAAAGTATTGGAATTTAAGTCGAGAGCTATAAAAGTCAATTTAGAATTGTCTATCATAGGTTCACAGATAGCAAGGAACGATATACTGTGAATCTTGATGAGCTTTTTAAGACGGGAAACAGTGGACTTATTGCCCACACATCTAAGGTTCCAAAAAAGACAATTACTCGTCATAGGAAACTTTTTCGGGGAGACCACCTTGGGACTTTACATGAAATTGAGAGCGAGTTGTACAATCTGTGGGGGGGGGAACGACTGTGTTTCATGTCTTTTTTTTATAGTGAGGAACTTCAAGATTTAAGGTGTAATACCCTAAATTATTGCATGCTTGACATATGCTTGATTTTATACATTCATAATCAAAATAAGTATGTTTACTTACCTCATACGTATGCTTGGATTCAATAGCTTATTCGTTGACATTGTTTTCTATGCTTGTATTCATCTTTCTTACATGTTACACTTTGAAACTTTGGTTGTTTATATATGTTGAATGCACATGTATAAGTGTTAGAGATCATTCATAATATCCTTAACATGATTTAAGTCTTGATTGAATGCTTGTTGAATCGACGATTCGATTGTTAGTTTACTTCTTGTTGTTGTTCTTCTTTGTATGACTTGTTCGGTAGTTGTTCGTGTGAGTTTTGTGAGAGTTGTAGACTATCTTTGGTTGAGGTTTGAGACTTGGGTGTTTAGTTGTGAGTTTGGAGTCCTTTAGGGTTGAATTCTAGACCCTTTTGGCATTGGAGGACTTGCGGTTCCAAGGGGGATAAACCTTGACCCTTCAAGGTAAGCAACAAAAATGAAAATTGGGGAAGGCTAGAGCATTCGCTCGCATGCTTGGGCACCATGCGACCAAATGGTCCCTTTAGACAGCTTTAGGCTGTTTTGATCTTTAGTCCTCTTTGACCATTCCAACCACACTTAGACCTATCCTAAACCCTTCCTAAACCTTCCTAAACATCACTAATGACATCCTAACTAATCTAATTAGTTTTTAAGTGGGTTATAGTTGCTGCAACCAAGAGATTTATTGACTACAAAAATCTATTTTTACTTCCACAAGACATTGACACATGTCCCACTCACCCTTTGACCCTTTTAACCAACAAATCAGTAGTTTGTGACTTCATTCTTCAGCCTTCATCTTCAAAAACTTGGGGAGCTTTCTTGGGAAGCCTAGAGAGTGTTCTTGAGAGTTCATCCTTGATCTCCATTGATAGAGTGGTCATTTTCTCAAGCCAAGCCCATAGAAGAGAAGAGTTTGTTGAGGAGAACACCTTCCACCAATTGATTTGCTGTTTTGGGTGCTTGTTGTAGGGATACCAAGTAAGTTACTACAGCTCTTCCTCTTTTATTTTTGGGAGAATTTCAAGTGGGTACAATTTTGAAAACATGTTTTCATATAGAACCATCAATTTTTTGGACATTTCATTTAACTACAAATTGCTTGCCAAATGACAAAAATGCCATTAATGAAGACAAAACTGATCCGGCATTATGCACGACCAAATCAAGCCAGAAACTCTGATGCCAAGTGCTGGCATCAGGATGCATTTGACAACATTAATGCAGGACCAAATCAATCCAGAAACTCTGATGCCAAGTGCTGGCATCAGGATGCATTTGACAGCATTAATGCAGGACCAAAATCAATCCAGAAACTCTGATGCCAAGCCCTGGCATCAGGATGCATTTGACAGAAAATCAATCGAAAACTCGATGCCAAGTCTTTGGCATCGGGATACATTGATAGTATTTTGGAGGACCAAATCAATCAAGAAACTCGATGCCAAGTGATGGCATCGGGATGCATTGATAGTATTTTGGAGTACCAAATCAATCGAAACTCGATGCCAAGTTCGGCATCGGGATGCATTGGCGGCATTAATGCGGGACCAAAATCAATCGAAACTCGATGCCAAGCCACGGCATCGGGATGCATTGGAAAATCAATCGAAACTCGATGCCAAGCCGGCATCGGGATGCATTGGCAGAAAATCGTGCCAAGTCTTGGCATCGGGGCGTATTTGGCAGATATTTTGGAGGACCAAAATCAATACGAAACTCGATGCCAAGTTACGGCATCGGGATGCATTGATAGTATTTTGGAGGACCAAATTAATCCGAAACTTTGATGCCAAGCCACGGCATCGAGGATGCGACAACGATATTATGCGGGACCAAATTAATCGAAACTCGATGCCAAGTCTTGGCATCGGGATGCATTAACGGCATTATGCGAGGACCAAATCAATCCGAAACTTCGATGCCAATCAGCGGCATCGAGGATGCATTGAGAAAATCAATCGAAACTCGATGTCAAGCCACGGCATCGGGATGCATTTAACGATATTATGCGAGGACCAAATTAATCGAAACTCGATGCCAAGTGCGCGGCATCGGGATGCGATTAACGGCATTATGCGGGACCAAATCAATCGAAACTCGATGCCAATCACGGCATCGGGATGCATTTAATGACAGAAAATCAATCGAAACTCGATGCCAAGCCACGGCATCGGGATGCATTGTGACATTATGCATGACCAAAATCAATCGAAACTCGATGCCAAGTGCTGGCATCGGGATACATTGATAGTATTTTGGAGGACCAAATTAATCAAGAACCTCGATGCCAAGCCACGGCATCGGGATGCATTGACTTGATTTTGGAAGACAAAAATCAATCCAAAAACTCTAATGCCAAGTGCTGGCATCAGGATACATTTGATAGTATTTTGGAGGACCAAATCAATCTAGAAACTCGATGCCAAGTCTTTGGCATCGGGATGCATTGACAGAGAAAATCAATCGAAACTCGATGCCAAGGTTGGCATCGGGATGCATTGACTTGAGTTTGGAAGACAAAAATCAATCAAAAACTTCGATGCCAAGCCACGGCATCGGGATGCACAACGATATTATGCGTACCAAATTAATCCAAAAACTCGATGCCAAGCCACGGCATCGGGATGGATTGACAGTATTTTGAAAAACAATCAAATAGAAACTATTTCAACGAAATTCCTTAGAACAAGCCTAAGGCGGCTTAGGGTTCAAGCAAAAAGCAAAAAAACTCAAATTTTATTAAAACTACCCAAATAATGTTTAATAGGGTATTTATATGCCATAACAATCCAAACCCTAAAAGGAAAAGTCTTAAACAAAAAAGCGAAAAAGCTCGAAAACTTCAGGCCCATAACAGTACTTAAACAGCGTTTTTTGGGCTAAAAATGAATAGTTCATAGGGTATACCTGAATCTTGTAGAGCTCTTCGAGAGCTTCGATTTGATATCTTTGTGGGTCCGTAATTCATCCGGACGCGAAAGTTATGCTCAGTTAAAGTTAGCCGTTAGGTGCTCTCTACTATTGCTTACGGAAACTAACGGAGCTTGCGGACCAATAAAACTTAAACTAGACATAGGCATCATCGGAGAAAAAGGATTGAAGCACTAACATCTACCGGCAAATAGACTGAACATGCATTATAACTAATAAACTAGACACACGAAATTCAATGTGTAGATGTGAGCTCTAACAAGATGAGAACAAACATCATCGATCTATTAATGGATTTGAAATAACATTATTAAAAGTGGAGATCTTCACAATGCTATCAAACAATATATGCATCTCCCGGTCCATACCTTCACCTCCCTCCCTCACTCCCTCTTGCGGGTTCTTATGTAAATTATAAGCTTACTGTCATTAAACTTTATCATGCATATCATATAATATCCATGGAAATTGGAGGGCTTCGACTATTTGAGAATCTCAGTAATTACAGTTATTGTCAAGGGACCAAACTAGAAAATTGCATTCTATCTCAAGATTGAGATACTGAATTGATTCATTAGATACTAACCATCCAATTGAACAAATATAAAGTCCATACAAATGAAAATTAAAAATAATGACAAATAGGTAGGATTCTTTCATCTTGTCATTGCTTAGAGTTGAGTGTCGATATAAAAACAGGAATTCTAAAATAACCACATTAAATTTTTTCTATCACACGTGAAAGATGTAACAAATTTCCATGAGAGAAACGATACTGTTAAATTTGATTAGTCTGAATGATGGCCCAATATGTCCGTCATATTGAGTTTAAATCCTCAGGGGAGCTTGAAGTTTGTCAACATTATTTACAACTAACACAAAACAGTTTCCTGTCAGCGTCATGTGAAACGATCAAACAAGTAGACCTAATATACAAGCTCACATTGAAAAAATATGTAAAAACAAATCGCAATCTACATATAAAGAATGGGAGGGGGATCGGTAACCTACTCTCTCTTGCTCGCATTTTCTTGCCGCGACTTCTTTGCTTTTAAAAGATTTCGCCATTTGTCTGTAAAATGTTCATGATGAAACATTTTGGGTGAAATCTATTGGCATGATGAGATCATGATTTGTACCTTGAGATCTAGGTCGCGATGAGCAGATGATGATGAAACGATAACTTCTTAATTTCAGTCCATTTCCCAACCCCGCAACACGAAACACCATCAATCAACTTCCTCACTTCTGATCGCAGAGGTAATGCTCAAATCCCTCTTATCTGAGAAGGAGAGAAACCACTGCTACGAATCCATGGCCTGGAGAGAGAATCGGTGGCGGAGCAGTCAAAGTTGAAGCGAGTTGCATGCGTCCCAAGGTAGGAGGCGTAAGGGAAATGGAGCTATGAACAGAGTGGGGGCTGGGAGAGGACGTCGAACTTTTGGCCTGATACAAAGAAATAAAGGGCAGTGATGTAATTTTGCTTTAAAATTGTATCTAAAAGATATGTCTAAAAAATAGCTGGATTTATTTGAAAACATGTTTTAAAATATGTACCGGCTTGTAATTATTCCTTTATTTTTGCCTCATTGACCCTAGGGAAAACAATCTTGGTGTTATTTGAGGTCAATGAGTGCATTTAGAGCTTCTAGTACATGCCATGTTGTTTATATGCCTACTTGGAATTTTTGGTTGGATGAACTTGCTAGAGACCATGTTTAGGTTGTTATTCATGTGTAGTTTAGTATGTTAATCCATTCCATGTTGAAATCCTAAGTCTTGGAAGCATGTTGGTAAAATTGCAAAAATGTGTATATACTTGAAAATGTGATTTTTGTACTATGGTTGCTAATTAAGTGTTTTGTTGGGGTTATTGTGGTTTGGTGACCTTAAGAACATAGTCTTGAATATTAGATACGAACATAGGAGGGTAATGTGGCCAATGGCTTATATGCCCTAAATTATTAAAAGTGTAGAAAAGACTCAACGAAGTCAACCCTCGGATTAATATGATTTTTATGAACTGCATGCTTAAGTCCTACAGAATTTGGGGTAGTTTTGATGGAAGTTAAGCCTCCTACCATTTTAGAAATGTATGAAGGACACTTGAAAATTAGAGTCTTATTTTATTCTCTAATGTGTTTATGTGCTAGTTATGAATAAATGCATGGCTAGGAAATTGTAGAGTATGTACCTACTTGGTTGGTTGGGTGCACTCTTTTGTACTCTTCCATTATTTGAGTATGTGAGTATATATTACTTGTGCTTGAGTTTGAGTCCAGCTGGAGTCATCTTGTAGTGTCTGTTGTGGGACGATGTATCGTCTTCACGAATTATGGGATTCGTGATCACGAAGGATTGCCGTGCCGGGTTGCACACACCCCTCCATCAATGGCCACGATGGGGATGCAGTTGATCATAGTTGTAGTAATTAAACATGACTTTGATAACTATAGAACTCGAGTGGAGAATGTCTCGGGGATGTCGATGCCACGAATTGGGTATCGAGGACACATTTGGTTTGCACGTGTTTTTGCAGGAGCGACACGACGGAAATGGTAAATGGGCATCTGATCGATGTATTTTATACGTCGATTCTATATACTTCTATGACTTAAATTATGCTATTTCACGAGGCTTTTGGTTACTAATATATGTTTTCGATGAGTTTTGTAAGTTTCAGGTTAATTGTGAAAATACGCGAAACTCCAGGGTTTTAAGTGAAAATTTCAAGAAGGGCCAAAAAGGAAAATTGGTGAAGCAATGAAAGCTGTACAATCTGGACACCTTGCGGACGCAAGGTTCCTCAGACCTTGCGACCGCAAGGTAGGCAGTACGGGTAGAAAAAGCTCAAGTCAAGATTTCCAAAATTTGGACACAGGACCTTGCGGACGCAAGGTACCCAGCACCTTGCGACCGCAAGGTGGGCAGAATGCGACTTATTCGGATTTTCACACTGTCATTCAATCCGATTACAACTCCCGAGTATATATAGAAGCCAGAGGTCGAGCCAAAGTATAGAAAGGACGACTGGAAGCTCTCTTTTCATAGTTTTTAGGTAGTTTTAGATTGTATAACATAGTTAGATCCTGTAATTCTAAGTATTGAAGATCAAATCATGTATCCGATCATCTCCATGTGCTGTTCATTGTCTATGATGAACTAAATCATCCATAATCTAGGAGGTGGGAGGTAACTTGTATCGAATTTATGTTTTGATTCTTATATATATGTCTATTCAATGCTTGTTGATTGTGTTGTTTATCAATCCCTATATTATTTTGCTTTGAACAAATGAATGTAATCGCAAATAATAAAGGCTTAGAGGTGCGGATAACTGCATGACCAAGTGCATATGTCGTACATTTGCTCACCAACACAATAAATTGGACCTATCGATGCACGAGAGTGATAAGTTAGGACCAGCTTCTTACATGATCTAGGTAACAGATAGATCATAAATCTAGGTGACAACTAGATTGACAGTTCCTATGCTTAGGATATAGAATGGTAGAATCTTGCGGGGATGGAGGCTGAACCAATTGTTCAACAGACTATATCTATTTTTAGTGAACGAACCCAAGACATTGAATGACATTATTATGAATTGAACATAAAGGAGATATAAGTGAAACCCGAATCCTAGATTTCCACCCACCATAAGATCTTCATATACATTATTCTTGTCTAATTAGTTAAACATCTATAACTAGTAGTTTAGAGTAGAATTAAACATAAAACCCCCTTAGGTTAATAATTTGCTATCAATAATTGCCTTGTTCGTGATCACTTGTCTCTGTGTGGTTCGACCCTTGCTTCCAATACTATTCTATAATAGTCTTGTTCACTTGCAAGGAAAAAGATTAAATAAAACATCGATCAAGTTTTTGGCGCCGTTCACAAGCTAGTTCACGTAGTTAGTTTGTTGGTAGCGTAGTTTTTAATTTAATTTAGTTTTTAGTTTAATTTTCGTTTTCATAAAAATAAAAATACAAAAAGATTTTATTTTATTTTATTTTAATAGTTAGTTGTTTTTAAATTGCTTTAATTTATTTTTATGCAGATCGTAGATCTTTAAATCCTAAATTGGTAGACTTAAATCAAGATATAAATATTGTTAGAAGATATCAAGAAGTTTTTGAAAATCTAGCTTTGAGCACGATAATCAAGACCAATTGAATCAAGAGGATCCTCTGGTTGATCCTACAATGGAAGAAAATAACAATAATCGTAATCACGAAAACCTAGTTGACCAATCAATAGGAATCAAAGAGAAGAAGAGTACGCAAGAAGAAATATGGAAGTAGTGGTAAATCAAAGAACTATTAATGACTTTAGTAGACCTTCATTAAATGTTGTGACATCATGTCTAGTCTTGCCGAGATCTTGTTAGGAATTTTGAGTTAAAAGGACATTATTTTAATGCCATACCATCTTTTCATGGGATGCCCCATGAAGATCTGTCGGTTTCTTAAGAGAATATGAATACATGATGAGTACTTTTCCTTTAGGAGGGTTGGTGAAGATCAAATCAAAATGAAATATTTTCCCAGTGCATTAAAAGAATTGGCAAAGAGATGGTTTATGAACCTAACACCAAATAGTGTTTATACTTGGGCACAATTATATGATTTGTTTATGAGTAAATTTTACAAACATGCATCTCTTACGAGTATAGAAAACAAATCATGTCATTCCAAAATGAACCGGGTGAAACATTCCATGAGTCATGGGATAGATTTAAAAATACGCTTATTATGTGTCCTCATCATAATTTGGCTCAACATGTGTTAGTGCTTCAATTTTATCATGGTCTTTCGCCGAGCTTACAAACTATGGTTGATAGTGCGGTTGGTGGTTCTATTAATAGAATGACACCGAAGCACTAGAAGAATTATTTGAGATGCTAAGTATTAATTCCCAACGAGAAAAGTGCTAGAGGTAAAAATAGGAGCCTATATCAATTGCAAGATAATTCAAATACACAAGCTCAATTTGAAAATTGGCAAATTCAAGAAGCATGTGCCTTATGTGGATTATATTCTCATGCTACTAATTTTTGTCCGTCAAGTGCTATGTATTACGAACAGGCTAATGCTATGAATATGTACCCTCAAAGGCCAAGGAATGATCCTATTCAAATACATATAATCTGGTTGGAGGAATCATCCTAACTTTTCTTGGGGAGGAAATAAGCCTTTGCAACCTCAACAATTCCAACCTCAACCACCACAACCTCCCGGTTGCCAAATCAAAATCGGTTGAGAATTGAAGAAGTTCCCAAGCAAGAAGTAGCTAGTAAAGGTCAAGCGGCTTTGATGAAGTACATGCTTGAAGAAATTGAAAATCTAAAGAAACACATTGAAAGTTCGGAGCGATAAAAGAGAAGAAGGAAGTTCCTAGTCAAGCTGAGCAAGCCAAGTCAATCACCGTCTTGCGAAGCGGTAAGGTGATAGGTGAAGAGGTAAGTGATCTGATCCTTCTTCTAATATGCTGCTACAATAGAAAATTACGAAAAGGTAATGAAAAAGAAATCGAAAAAGATAGTGATAGTAATAAAGAGATTAATGACTTAAGTAATCAAGAGGTAGAAAAAAGTAGAAGTAGAAGTAGATGTTCCAAATAAGGAACAAGAAAAAGAAAAAGAAATTCAAAATAAAGATAATACAATTGAAGTTGAAAAAGAGTTGGATCAAGAAGAAGAGGAACCTTATGTGGCTCCACCACCCTATGTTCCTCAATTCCGTTTCCAAGAAGACTTATGAAAAACCGAATGGACAAACAATTTTCGGAAATTTATAATATGTTATCCAAAGTAAATGTTAATTTACCTTTGCTTAATGTTATTAAAAATATTCCGACTTATGCAAAGTTTTTCAAAGATCTTCACTCTAAGAAACACAAGTTTGAAAACAATGAAAAGATTGTTGTTTACGGCGTCGATTACGTTTTACAACCCGAATTACCACCTAAGTTGAAAGACCAGGTAGTTTTAATATCCAAGTCTCCTTGGGAAGCTCTAAAAGATGAAAGCAATGCTAGATTTAGGAGCAAGTATTAATTTGATGCCTTTCGCGGTCTATAAACAATTAGGTTTAGGAGAACTAAAACCCACTACTATGCAATTACAATTAGGCGATCGCTCGGTTAAATATCCTTTGGGTATAGTGGAAGATATCCTAGTTCGAGGTTGATAAATTAATCATACCGAGACTTTGTGGTTCTAGAGATGGAAAGGAAGATATGCACCAATAATGAAGTCCCAATATTGTTAGGCAAACCATTTATGGCAGCGCCAATACAATGATTAATGTGAAAAATGGTAAACTCACAATGTCGGTCCTAGGTGAAACTGTTGAAATTTACGTGTTTGATGCTATGAATAGACCTAGTGACATAAGTGCTTGTTTTTCAATAGATGAGATTGAAAATTATCAACCGAAACTTTTGAAGAAGAGGAAGATTATGAGAGAGATAGATTTATTGTCTATGATGATAGCCCTATCCCTCCCATAAAAATTGACATTGAGGAAATTGAAAGAGAAATAGAAGAAGAGGAAAGATTAGAGAAAGAAAAGTTAGAAGCTAGTAAAAGAAAGATGAAGAAGGTAAAGAAATAAAAATAGAATCGAAAAAATAATTCGATGAGTCCAAAAAGTAGTAGAAGAAAGTTATGAAATCAAAGATGATGAAGTAGAGATTCTAAAATCTCTCTTTGAAGAAATTGAGATAGAAAATATTGAGGAAGAGAATAATGAGGCTAAAATAAAAGAAACTATTAAAGTAGAAAATTCTGAATTTATGCCATCCATTAATTCTCCCAAAGTCGAAGAATTAAAGCCATTACCATCCCACTTAAAATATGCATTTTTAGGGAAGGTAACACTTTTGTTATTATAGCAGACCGACTTAAAAAAACAAGAAGCTAGTTTGTTAAAAGTTTTATGGACACATAGAAGCTTTAGGATGGTCTTTAGGCGACTTAAAAGGAATTAGTCCCTCTATGTGTGCATAAAATACATTTAGAAGAAGGTAGTAAACCTTCAAGAGAAAGACAAAAGACTTAACCCACACATGGAAGAAGGCTGTTAGAAAAAGTTCTTAAGCTCTTAGATGCGGGTATAATTTACCCTATATCGGATAGTAAATGGGTTAGTCTGTCCAAGTAGTTCCTAAAAGTCGAGAATTCTTGTTGTTAAAAATGAGAAAGATGAATTAGTCCCTACAAGGACTATAGCGGTTATAGAATGTGTATCGATTTGCGGAAATTAAATGCGGCAACTAGGAAAGATCACTTTCCTTTGCCATTTATTGACCAAATTCTTGAAAGACTAGCCGGTCATGAATATTATTGCTTTCTTGATGGTTTTACGGATATAATCGGATCCTGTTGCAGAAGACCAAGAAAACAACTTTTACATGTCCCTTTGGTACTTTTGCTTTTAGGAGAATGCCTTTTGGGTTGTGTAATACTGCACCGCTACTTTTCAAAGATGCATGATTTCTATATTTTCAGATTTAGTTGAAAGATGCGTAGAAGTTTTCATGGATGATTTTTCAGTTTTGGAAATTCTTTTGATCATTGTTTAGAAAACCTTACATCGTCCTAAAAGATCTTTGCTTGCGTAATTTAACTTTAAGTTGGGAGAAAAGTCACTTCATGGTAAAACATGGAATTGTCTTAGGCATGTTGTTTCAAATAAAGGCATTGAAGTTGACAAAGCTAAAATCGAAGTTATTTCACAACTACCCCCTCCCTTGGTTAAAGGAGTTAAGTTTTCTTGGCCATCTTGGTTTTTACCGAAGATTTATAAAGATTTTTCCAAAATCAAACCTCTATGTTGCTAGCAAAAGATATATTTATTTTTGATAAAGAATGTTTAGAAGCTTTTAATTTATTAAAAGAAAAGTTAATTCTTGCCCTAATTTTATCCGACCACGATTGGTCACTTCCTTTTGAAATCATGTGTGATGCATCAGATTTTTGCGATTGGAGCCGTGTTAGGACAAAGGGTAGATAGAAAGCCTCATGTGATCCATTATGCTAGTAGAACTCTAAATGATGCTCAATTGAATTATACCACTCTTGAAGGAATTTTTAAGCGATAGTATATGCTTTAGAAAAATTTAGATCATATACGCTAGGATCAAAGGTGATAATTTTTCGATCATTACGCATTGAAATATCTAAGTTAAAGGATGCTAAACCAAGATTAATTAGATGGATGTTATTGTTACAAGAATTTGACATTACTATCAAGGATAAAAAGGAAATGAGAATGTTGTAGATGACCATTTGTCTAGGTTAGAATTTTCACCCTTGCTTGAACGTCAATTTCTTGATGATCTGTCCCCATAAATGACAATTTTCGATGAACAACTCATTAAAGATTCGGACCCTTGGTATCTTGATTTTGTCAACTACTATGTGTCGATATCATTAATCCGGATTTTGATCATTTGAAAAGAAGAAATTTTTGCGGAAACTAAAAATTATTTTTGGAAGCTCCTCATTTATACAAAATTTGTTCTTCTTCTTTAATAAGAAGATGTATTCAGAAAAAGACCAACAAGGTATCATGGAATTACGCCATGGATATTCTTGTGGAGGTCATTTTATGCTCGTAAAATTTTTTGTCAGTATGTATTGGCCTCTTGTTTTTAGAGATTGTGAACTATTTTATAGAACATGTGACAAATGTCAAAGAGCAGTGGTATAGGAAAGAGAAAACGAGATGCCCTTACATGTTAATTTAGTAGTTGAAATTTTTTCGTTTGGGGTATTGATTTTATGGGTCCCTTTTACGTGTCAAATAATTGTGAGTATATTCTAGTAGCGATTGATTATGTTTCTAAATGGATAGAAGCGGTAGCAACCAAGACTAATGATGGAAAAAGCAGTAGTCAAGTTTGTAGAAGATTTATTTGCTAGATATGGAGTCTCTAAGGCCATAATAAGTGACCGAGGGAACTCATTTTACCAATAAGTTGTTAAACAATGTTCTTAGAAAGCATGGTGTAACTCACAAGTTAGCTACACCTTATCATCCACAAACATCCGGACAAGTAGAAGTAAGCAATAGGCGGATAAAAGCGGTGTTAGAAAAGGCGGTAGGCCTAATCGTAAAGATTGGGAATCTAAACTTAAGGATGCTTTATGGGCATACCGAAGCCTTTTAAGACACCTATAGGAATGAGTCCATATAGAATGGTATATGGCAAAGCTTGCCATTTACAGTTGAAATGAGCATAAAGCCTATTAGGTTGTTAAAAATTGAATTTAGATTTAATTTGGCCGGAGAAGAAAGATTGTTTCAGTTAAATGAGTTAGAAGAGCATAGGCTAATTGTGAGAATGCGAGGCATATAAAGAAAAGAAAAAGTATCATGACATGGGATTAGCCAACAAAATGCTTCATCCAGGTATGAAAGTATTACTAACTCTAGGTTAAGGTTATTCCAGGAAAGTTAAAATCTAAATAAGTGCGGACCTTTTAGAATTATGCAATTTATCCTCATGAAATTTGTTGATATTCAAAACCCCAAAAATAATGAAGTGTTTAAAGTGAATGGACACCGACTCAAGCCATATTTGGAGCCGAATCAGATCGAGCAACAATTGAGTTAATCCGTTTGGTGACAATGAACCACCGAATTAGGCTTGCGGTTTGGTCGAGCAGACGTTAAACAAAGGCGCTAAGTGGGAGGCAACCCACTATGATGAATGTTATTTAGTTTTATAGTTAGTTTAAATATGCTTTTCTCCGTTAAATTTAATTTTTGGACATTTAATTTTAAATAAATATGCCAAAATTCAAGTTTGGGGAGAAAAACATCTTAGTGTTGTATTTATATGTTACTAATAATTTTTAGTTTAAATTTTTGTTTAGTTTTTATATTCGAGGAAATATCAAGACATAACGGAAGTTAACGAAGGAGCTAAAGGTAAAGCTGCGAAGAAAAGTATTGAAAAGAAAACAAGAAGGAAGACTGCATCCACCTTGCGGACCTGAGGTGTGAAGGACCTTGCGAGCCGCAGGTGATAAATCACGAATTTCGGTGCGTCATCTTGTCGGTCATGGGGAATCAGGCGAGGAATCTCAACGCTTTGGTGACCACCTTGCGGGGCGCAAGGTGTGGCGAACTGCGGCCTTAAGGTC
>CM028378.1:118166385-118221490 GCA_013146195.2 Codonopsis lanceolata
TCATTCTAACACCAGCCAGGCGCTATTTATGATGAAGAATTTTGGCACTGCTTGTGCGCTATCAGATCTACTACTGATCGTCACATTGTGTGGATAATTGGTAACGGCCTTTGCTCGATATGGTATGATAACTGGATACTTGTTGGGTGCCTCCCGCAGCCTGCCTTAAGCACTCTTAATAAGGTCTACGAAATATTTGATACTCCTCATCAGATTTTAGCATTGACTTGTAGAGAGGTGGGAAATAATGCAATTAACTTCATCAATTTGAATTGCATTTCCATCAGTGGAGAGCCTGATCATCCTTGTTGGAGTGTGAATGCTAATGGTAAGTTCTCTCTCACTTCTACTTGGGGGTGGTTCAATCTCATGGTAATCATCTCTTATTGACTAAATATATTTGTCACAAAGCTCTCCCTCATCACTTTAGTATTTTTATGTGGAAGCTATGGCATTCTAAACTGCCTATTGACGAAAGTATTGTTACTAAAGGTATTCACATTGCCTCTAGTTTCTCATGCTGCATGCAAGGTCACACTGAGACTTACTTGCATGTGTTCTTGCAAAGTAATATTGCTCGCCAGTGTGTGGGCTTCCTTTCAACTATTAGGAGATGTTCAGATGCATTACAATTCTATAGCTCAGGCATGTTTTAGCTGGTGGTCTCATTCTTCTAAGTCTATTCCTCATATCATCGTTCCATCGATTATTCTTTGGGAGCTATGGAACTATCGTAACCGAGCTCTTCATGATGGCTATCATGGATCTATTTCCTATTTCATTGTGAGTATTCGGTAGCTCATTACCTTTTCGCTGCAAGGTGCATGCTTTACTACTTCTTCTAGTTTTGGGTCTAGTCTGCCTCAGCCGCGAAGATCTATTATGCGCACTATTAGGTCTATCCAGTGGATTAGGCCTATTAATGATATTGCCAAACTTAACTTGGATGGTGCTTGTAGGGGCAATCCAAGCCGCGAGTTCTAGAGGAGGTATTGTTCGAAACAGTTTTGGTGATATTGTTTATGTGTCTGCCTCTTTTTATTAAGATTCAAATAGCTTCCAAGCCGAGTGTGTTGCTCTTTTTGGTGGTGTGAGATGGATTCATGACAATGGTTTGTTGAACTCCATTGTGGAAGTTGATTCGAAGGTGTTATATGATTGTATGAGGGATTTTGCCGCCCCTCCCTGACGATGTATCTACATGGTTCAAGCTATTAAGAGGATTATTGCTGACATGGACCTCACTTTATCTTTCTGTTTTCGGGAAGGTAATTTGGTGGCGGATGTGTTAGCTAACTATGGGTTTGATGAAGAGCAAGATTTTTGTCTCTATTCTATGGCTTCCCTTCATAGCCGAGCTAGAGGTTTAGCTATATCAGATAAATTTGATACTTTCTATGCTAGGATCACTTAGTTTTTTTAGTCATGTCTTATTTTAGTTTTTTATTTATCTTTTTTTTGTTTGTTAGTTATTTCTTTTTTGAGGTAAGGCTCATATGTCCTCCCAATTATAAGGGCAAGGCTGGTCGTCCCCCTTAAGCTTGTATTTCTTTATTTTAATAAAATCACACAGGGTGCTGCCCCTGTTTCATTAATATATATATATATATATGAGTAAAATATACTTTTGGTTATGGAGTATAGACATGACTAGTATCGGCGTATGTATTATCTTTGTCGCGATTACTAGTATATTGCCTTCATAAGAGTATACATAGTGAACGTGTTTTGTTTTATGTAAAATTGTGGTTTACAAAAGTAATAGATGTTCTTATTGGTTGTAGTTGTATTTGATCATAAACATGCTTATGTGCATTAGTAATAAGAGTAACTTGCTTAGTATATTGCATAATAGGATCTTAACCTTCATTTCCTAATAATCATGCCTTGTTTGAACTGTTACATTATTGTATGAGACTGTATTGGAGGATGCTTAAAATTTTACTCATGAACCTTCACAACCTTATGACGGAAGCTTTTGATGCTAATTCAGTAGGTACGTTAAATTGGTGATCAATAGATATTCGTCGGTGAACTAGGATTGGTAGGAAGTAGGTTAGAAACATAATGAATTTTCAAACAATGCAAATATTTGCTCTTATGTGTTTTAACCGTGGTTGGGAAATCACGAGTGTGATAGAATGTTTTTTTGGTTTTGTGATATGAGAAAAAGCTAGAAGAGCAGATCAACTCTCTTCGTGTCGAGCTGAAGCTGAGCGATGAGAATGTCACCGCAAAAGTGACCGAGCTCTCCAAAGTCGAAGAGGAGAAGAAAACCCTAGAATCCCACCTCGACTTCTCTAAAAAGTCCAAAGAGACTACCATCAAGAATATAAAAGAGGTGAGGAAAGAGCTCCGGGCAGCGAAGAGTCAGCTGGAGCAAGTAAAGGTTGAGGCAGCCGAGCAGGAGAAGAGGCTAAAGGAGAAGCTTTCTCGGCCTAGGGAAGAACAGAAGCGGGCCATCATCGCGGACTACAAATCTTTTCTTAAGTTCAAGGCTCACGTCGAGGATGAGACCTACCTTACTATCTCCAAGGAATAAACTATGTCCTTCGGTAGGTAGCGATCAACGGGATAGAGGTGAAACCCGAGCTGCTTGTAGAATGGGGTACCAATATGCCCTTTTGATCCTCTGCTCTCCCTTGTCATATGATGGTGCCATATACTGAAGATGAGCTTGCTCTACTCGCTCAATCTGATGTTTAGAAAGGGTTTCCTGTTTTGAATCCCGATGAGGTCACTGAGACCACGTGACCGACTTGATGACCCAGATATGAATGGCCCGATCTCAAGAGGCTGTGGCCGAGGCGACTCATGCTGCTTGGGATGATGATGGTAAGGAGGCCATCCTTGAGGGCGAGCAAGCTGGAGTCGAAGAAAGGAGGAATATCGCTGAGCCTGCTACAAAGCCCTTGGAAATTCCTTATGATGCTTAGGACCCCTTCTTGGCCTGTGAGCCAATGCATATTTCTCTTTCCTCAACAAGTTACAATTTTTGTAATATTTTCTTTTACTTTAATACGACTATGCTTCTTGTTTCATTTGTTTTCTCAACTTCAATGTCAACTCGACTTCCCGAGCTGGTATGCTAATATAATTGGCCTAAAAAACCACTTAGATTTTAGGTATAAGCTAAAATCCAAGCTCGCTAACCACTTGGATCTTAGGTTGTACCTAAGATCCAAGGTCGTGTTTCATTTGTATTTCAATCAAACTTTTTCAAAATCCTTGCTCACTTTCGCGAGCATGGATACCAGTACAACTAGTTCGCCACACCACTTGGTCCTAAATACAAACTAAGATCCAAACTCAAACACCAATACTTTTTCAACGAGCAAAGACATATCGTGCTCGTGAAACAGGTATAATCGAGATAAAAGTTGAACTTAAAAGATGAACTTTCAATGGAAATCAAACAAGCTCATTTATTTCTTAAAATATCCATCATAAAATCGATGTCACAGATGAGTAAAATAAATTATATCCCCCGCTCGGTTCTCTTGTTCAACGGTAATACTTTTTCAGATGGTCAGTATGCCATGGATGTTTTAGCTCGCTGCCTTCTTCGATTCTTAGCATATAGGACCCTTCTCTAATCACTCTGACAACTTGAAAAAGGCCTTCCCAATTCTGAGAGAGTTTCTCCTATTTTGCTTGATGACTCGTTGCCTCAAGTTTTCGAAGGACCCAATCACCCACAGCAAAAGATCGGACTCTAACTCTCTTGTCGTGGTGAGACTTTGCTCGTTGTTTATAGTTTACCATCCTCATTCTAGACTCCACTCGCTTTTCCTCGAGAAGATCTAGATCGGGTGCTCGAACCAAACTATTGTTTTGTGTATCATAATGAGAGACCCTATGATTCGGCAAGTAAATCTCCACTGGCGCTATGGCCTCGGAACCAAAAGTGAGGGAGAAAGGTGTCTCACCCATAGGCCCCCTGAACGATGTTCTAACAGCCCACAATGTTGCTGGTAATTCGTCTACCCATTTTCCAACCTTATTCTCCAACCTTCTCTTAAGGGCGTACAAGACCTGCTTATTCGCTGCCTCTGCCTGACCGTTTTCCTATAGGTATGCCACAGAAGACTGCTAGTGCTTAACATGCATGTGCTCGCATGCCTTCGTGAAATTCTCTGAGAACTGGGTCCCATGGTCGACATTATAGCTCGTGGAACTCCAAAATGAAACCAAATGTGCTCGTGGATGAAATTAATTACATTCACATCGCTGATTGTTGCCAATGGTTTTGCCTTTACCCATTTTGTGAAGTAATCAACGGCCACCATAGCGTACTTGAATTTCGATCGAGCTAAGGGGAAAGGGCCGATCAGGTCTATCCCCCACATATCAAATGGTCATGATGCCACTATGGGAGTCTTCTCGGTTGAGGACATGCGAGGAATGTTGGCATAATGTTGAAACTTGTCGCACCGCTTGACATACATTTCAGCGTCGTGTCTCAATGTCTTCCAGTAGAACCGACGACCACAACCTTCTTTGTTAACAAATGTTGTCCAGGATGCCCACTATATTTTCCTTCATGTACTCGCCTAGTATACCTTCTGTCATCTCTGGTCGCATGCACCTGAGTAGGGGCCTCATATATGATCGTCTATACAGGACCCTATCCAGGACTGCATATCTGCAAGCTCGCTTTTATATCACTCTTGCTTCCGACTTATCCTCGGGCAAGGTTACTTGCTCAATGTAATCCTTTAGATCGTCCATCCAAAATTTTGTAGTGGGACCAATGTCCATGATAACCTCCTTCTCTATTGCAGGTACTTTCAAGTACTCAATCATGACGCACGATGTAAGACTAAATTTCTTCCTCTGTCATCTTGGAAAGATAATCAGCGTGGATGTTGTCCTCGCGGTCAATTCTGACCAATTCCCAGTAATCGAAATCCTTCAGGATCTCTTTCACCAGCTCGCAATATCGTACCAGAATCGGGTTGTGTACTGCATATTCTCCCTGAACTTGATTCACGACCAGCTGTGAATCACTGTAAACCACTATCTCTCGGACACCAATGTCCTGAGCGAGCTCAAGACCAGCGATCAAAGCTTCACATTCGGCCTGGTTGTTAGACGTTGGGAACTTAAAGCGCAAAGCTTTTTCTAACTCTATATCTTGCTCGGGCGATACCAATAAAAGGCTTACTCCACTCTCCAATTTGATGATCGTTCCATCAACATGGATTTCCCAACAACATTTTGGGCGAGGTCTTTGAAGGGGGGCATACGTATGTTCGGTTTGAGGAAGGTTCTCCTACTCTCTTGGAGTGTTGAAGCTTATTTCTGCTACAAAATCTTCCAGGTGAGCAACCGGCCAGAAGAGTTGTGTTTATGGAAGATCTTTCTGAGAGGAGTGTCCGTGTATACAATTATTACATGTGTAGAAAAGTAAGCTCGTAATTTCCGAGCAGCAATAACAAGCGAATTGGCCAACTTATGCATTAAAATAACGACCCTCCACTGCAGTGAGGGCCTTAGATACATAATAGATAGGCTTTTAAACATTACATTCCTCCCTAACTAGAACAGCGGCCACAACCTGATCTATGACTACCAAATAAACATACAGACTCTCGCCCACAACCGGGCTACTCAACAATGGAGGCTTTCTGTGACGACCCGACCCGGATTCCAGCACGGAATCCCGAGGTCGTGCCGCTGGAACTACACAAGAGAGGACAAACACTTACTAAAACAAAGTGCAAGTGGAACATTCGAGCTAACAAGCTCTAGACAGGAACAAGAAGTCGTAGTAAAATACGTATTTCAAAATTTCGAAGATGCAGAAGCGTTAAAAAACAAGCCCTCGAGCATAAGAGCTCGAGACTGAAACAAATGAATCCAAGAGAGGCCTTGCCTCACGAGGTATGAAAACGAAACTCACGTGCCGCAACATTGCAGACGCAGAACTAACCATCGGCACTCCAGGCCGGCGTTTCATCAAAAACCAACCTGATATAACAATGACCCACGGCTAAAGCATACCGGGGTAACAACAACAACTAGGATAACTAGAATAATGAAATCCTTGAAGCTATTACTGCCCGGGGTACAACTCACAGATTACTATACTCTGGAGCACTCGTGCTCGACTACAAAACGACTATAGGAATAATACAGCAATACTTGAACAATCTACCCGACTGCAAAGTTTATATAACTTTACAAAAGAAATACTGTCCTCAACAAAGTAAAAGGACACAAAATATAAATACAGAAATAAGCAGACTAGGTTCCGCTACCAAAAGCTCGGGAGGAGATAACTACACGGATATCACGACCTCAACTCAACTGTCGATCCACGTGGCTCTGCTACGGACGGGATCTACTCAGCCTCAACGCAGCTAACGAACAACTGCACACTGGAAAGTAAAGTATGGAGTGAGTCATAAAGACTCATTACGCTACTACAAACAACATATCATAAATGAAACATTGTTATAATAAAACATGTCATCGCGCTGTTACGACTAAAACCCAAGAAGGCGTGTCGTATACTCGACACTTCTCAAGATAATCTCTCTGTTCATGTACTAAAGCGTCCAAGCGACTAGGGTGAAATTCACGATCATAAACAAACCAAATAAGTCAGAAAACATTTCACAAAGAATCAACATATATAAAGGAATGTATATCTATATATATACACTTTATGTCATTCCAGGAATTCTCAAGTATAAGTATATGCATCTACATATATATATTAGGGGTGGCAAATCGGTCGTGCCGTGCCCTTAACGGGCTAGCACGATAAGGGCACGACACGATAAGCTTCGGCACGAACACGGCACGATAAGGTTATCGTGCCTTAAACCATAACCCAAACACGGCACGATAAAAACCCGAAAACACGGCACGGCACACTAAGCACGATAAGCAAAAACGGTCGGTTTTTTTTGTTAGGCACGATAAGCCCGTTAGGCATGATAAGCCCATTAAACATGATTTTTAAAATAAAAATAATTATAAGCAGCAAAATAATTATAAGCGACAAAATCTTGGCGAAGATATTCAAAATAAGCGACAAAATAATTTTGGACCATCAATAAACATTGTCTGAGACTACTTTGTGTCCTAATACTTATGCTAACTGGAGACTTGATTAGTGACTAACGGATTGTATTTTGCTTGTATCTTCAACCATACAGCCTATTAGGAACAAATTAAGTCTCAAAATCTTCAACATTTGAAATTTTGTTGTGATATCATATTATTCCGAATTAAGAAAATGCAATGTAAATTGATTTTAGAACCAATAAAAAGGGCAATTTTGGGAGATAATAAACCATAAATTCAACAGATTTGGCAGAAATTTCAATGAAATTAAATAAATAAAGAAAAAAATTAAAAAGCTACAATCATATCTTTCTTCGGAGTTTGAAGTTGTTCTTCGGTGTAGACTGTAGAGAGAGAGGGGGATTGCGTCGGTGAGAGTGAGAGTCGTTGAAGGGAGAACAGGTGGAGACGGAGGCGAACTGGTGGGCGGTGGCGGAGGCGGCACTGGCTGATCTGAGAAGAGAGAGTGAGAAATCGACGGATCGCGCCGCCTCTTTTTGTGTAGAGAGAGAGAGTGAGAGACGAGGAGATCAGAGAGTAAGAGTTCTGCACTTTAGTTAATAGGTTTATTTTTAGGGCTTCACTATTTATACCTAATATGTTTTCGTGCTTATCGGGCTGGCACGATAAAAACCCAATAACGACCCGAATCTTAACGTGCCTTATCGGGCCGGCCCGATAACGGCCTGAACCCGATAAGCCCCGGCCCAAACCCTATAATTTCGTGCCATGTTCGTGTCGGTCAATCGTGTCGTGCCTCAAATTGCCACCCCTAATATATATAACAAGTCTCTCACTAATTTACAATCAATACAAACATGGTCATTTAGATTTCATGTCTCAGGTAACACTTTGTTATCACATAAGTGCTCATAGTAAGCCACATAAAGGTTTAAGAGAGAATACCGAATCAATGTCGCTGTGTTGCTCCTGCAATCACAAATATTAATCATATCGTGCCAGTGATACCCGTGATCGGGTATCAAAGTACCGAGCTCTCTTCTCGGGTGTGAGCTCTCTACTCGGGAAAATAGCACTATCCAATGTGCTCTTTTGGTTACGACAAATGGGGCTACTTCCCCACTGTAGCTAGCAGTGGAGGGGTGTATGAACCGAATCCGGTGCGGCGATACATTGCAACCACAAATCCCATAATTCGTGAAGATAATGCATCGTCCCACCATCAACGTAAAAACTCAAGTAATGCCAGCTGGACTTATATGCAATGCACAAGTAGATGTTTACTTGCAAATTCTCTAGTAGATATAAAGATCTACTAAACTCATATGATTATGCACATTGTTACAATAATCACAAAACCACAATAGGAGCTCATTGAGTCTCTAAAATCTCAAGTGTCAAGTTGTCCACTCTATTCAAGTCAAGGTCCAAAAGCTAGTAATCTAGTCAATGGATTCTAGGAGTTGTAGGGTCTCGTTCTACGTTTTCATTTAAGGCATTTCTAGGTTCTCATTCCATTTAGGAACCCTAGTTCACAAGTCATTAACTCAAGTACAAGTTGGTAGCCTAAGTCGATATCAAGTTTGCAGTTCCCCTTGTTAATGGAATACACTTAAATACAAGTCAGGAAATCAATACCAATAAAATCACCAAGTATTCAAAGGCAATATATGCTTCATGAGTCATATTCTCAAACGCATACAAGATACAAATCTCAACAAAGGTAGGAATTATGTATTTAGTCATAATCTAAATCAACCATAGAATTTCATATTCTAGTATACAACTAAGCTAAGTTATTTACTTAACCATTAACCCATCATATATTCACCAAGACTACTTTGTTAGTCTAGGGTACTTAATCAACAATGGTATACGCCTTACAATATTTCTATAATGATAAATCATTTTATAGTCTCAACTCATTAAAGTTCATGTTAATTCATAAACTCATCCCATCATATTCACGTGAATAGAATCGTTTATTAGATACAAATTCAATATGCTCTAAGAGCATCTAAAGGGTCTCTACGTCGAAATTGAGGATACACTCTATAATATCCCTGTATGGTAATCCATTCTTCAAACCAAGTCAATCCTTCTCTACTCGATGTTCATGCACCGAAAGATACCCATTCTAACAGTTGGAATTCCAACTTAGTAATAACTCATTCTGCGCAGCCATTTTGTAAAATTGACCAATAACTCATCATAACTCTAAATTTTATGAATCTTACATATTCAGAAACTAGACTCTTCAAACTATAACTTAGCCTTTTAAATCACTTCATTCGGATTTATATTCATCCAAATACAGTCACTTCAATTTCATGATAACAATCAGATTTACTGCTATTACACATTCTTCCTAATCAACTTGTAAATTAAACCATTAATTCCTCACAACTCCAAATTTCATTAATTTTATACATTCATAAATTAGACTCTTGAAACTATAATTTAGAACTTTAAAGTACTCTATTTGGACTTGTATGCATCAAAATACAGCCCCTCCAAGTTCATGTCAGAAATCTGTTTTTCTGTTATGGCCTGTACTGCATGTCTATCATACAAATTTCACCAAAAATTCCTCATTGATCCAAATGACACATATTTTACATTTCCAGAAACTAGACTCTTTGAGATAGAGTTTACCATTTTAAAACACTCAAAAAGGACTTGTATTCATCAATTTATGATCACATTAAGATTATGATACTAACCAGTTTCCTCTGTATCAGTCTCACAGTTGAAGCAATGGTTCGTGATTTATTTTAAAATACTTCCCGAATTAGAACGTTTATGAAAATTTACAGAGCATTTTTTAACATTCACACGTACACTATATAATATTTTTAGACAATTCCATATAGCCGATTAGTACCAGTACTTTCGCGAATTTGGCTCAAAACTGAGATTTTTCTGGTTTCGAATGTCATGTTTCCAACATACCCAAATCAGATTCATGTATCATAATATGTCATGCTATAAGAAACATAACCCTTCCAATTTTGTGAGCTAGAGATCTTAGCTATGTTCTCAAGAACAACATCATGTTATCCAACTAAAATCGAAAATCCCCAACAGAAATCCCCAAAACAGATTTCAGCTTCTTCACACATCATTCTATAACATTCATGACATAGAAATCAAAGTAACATCATCTATTTCGAGATGAAACTCCCACTATAGATTGTGATTCGTTCATGTAACATGTCATAGCATTCAAGTCATAAAAATCACAGAATCATTATGTATTTCAGTTTCTTCCAAGGAGTAGCATACTTACAAGTCTTAAAACCTAGCAAGGGGATTTAGTATACGTACCAAATCAGAATTAAACCAACGTACAAAAACTGAAAATGGATAGAGGGGAAACGATCTCCTCGTCGAGAGCTTTCCAACGGTGGTCTCGGCTCGTCGATTGGTTGGCTGGAGCTCCGGGAATCGCCGGAACACACACAAACACCAAGAACACACACTTGTTTCACTCTCTCTCTCTCGGTGGACCGATGAAGATGAAGATGGAGATGATGACTGAAATGGAGGAAGGTTCAGGTTTCAAATACTTCAAAGCGAGTCCACAAGGAAGGGAAGAGGCCGAAATAGTTGATCAAGTCTCGAAACTATGGCGGACGCACCACCCGTTTTCATGGTCGTTCTCCTCTTGCATCTCTCTACTCACACGGCTGAAAAAAGATAGGGAATGATGGAGACTAAACTTATCCAATCCAGCCCCAAGGAATAGTCAACAATAGCTACATGAGGTGAGTCATACTAAGCATGGGTTGTCAAAGTATTAAAAGAAAAACACTCTCCCTCTTGGCCGACACATGCTTGAGATGGGAATGGTATGGAAAAGAATATCAATATGAGACTAGTCACTTGGCTAAAGCCAATATACTCCATGATAGTCAACTTTATCTACAATCAAATATAACCAATTCCACAATAACATATTACCATTACTGTGTCAAAATATATTTATGCAACTATTCTAATCTAACAATATGTTTAGTTATAGGATAAAGTAAGTGTAATTATATATGTTATCTAAGTAACGTGAAAAAATCAACAAAATATTATTTGATCAAATATGTCAAGAGTGTTACCAAATTTATTTATTTATAAAAATCAAAATAGATAAAATATCGGGGTTTTACACTTTCCAAAGTAATCCTTCAGATGCTGAAAAGCCTGCTCGTATTCCGTTGTCCACTCGAAACCCTTGTTCCCTCGGAGGACCTTGAAGAAGTGCATACATCTCTTTGCTGACCTGGAGATGAAACGGTCAAGAACGATGACCCTGCCATTAAGTCGTTGGATATCCTTGATGTATTTCGACGGCTTCATCTTGATCAGCGCTTCAATTTTTTCAGGGTTTGCCTTTATTCATCTTTCATTCACCATAAACCCTAGGAATTTTCCCACCTTCACTCCGAACACACACTTGCTCGGGTTAAGCTTCATATTATGCTTCCTGAGGTTGACAAAGGTTTCCTCCAAATCAACTGTATGGTCGTGACCTTTTGATTTCACAACCATATCTTCAATCTAGGCTTCGACATTCCTGCCGATCTATGAGCTAGACACATTATTGACCATTCGCTGATAAGTGGCTCCCGTATTCTTCAGCCCAAATGACATCATCTTGTAACAATAAAAGCACTCGTTATTCGGAATGCGATCAATGCCTTGTCTTCTCCATTCATCTTCACCGGATGGTATCCTGAATATGCATTGATAAAGCTCAGAAACTCAAACCCTGCAATAGCATCCACCAGTTTATCAATGCAGGGAAGAGGATAACAATCCTTCGGGCAAGCTTTATTCAGGTCGGTGAAGTCCATGCACATTCTCTACTTGCCATTTACTTTCTTCACCATGACCACATTGGCTAACTAGGTTGGATAATGAATTTCCTCTATGATATCTGCCCGAAGTAGCTTTTCTACCTCCTCTTTGATTGCTTTATCTTTCTCCGAGGAGAACTGTCTAGGCCGCTGCTAAACAGGCCTCTAGGCTGGATCCACACTGAGGCAATGCACAACCACCTCCCCACTCACACCTCTCATGTCCTCTGGTCGCCATGGAAACACGACCAATCTTTTCGGAGCTGCTTGATCAAACTGGTCGGGCTTCAACAAAAAAAGCCCCGCCTATCTTTATTTTCTGCTCGGGATAAGCAGGATTGATCACTATCTCCTCAAGCTCATCATGCGCAGTGAATTCAATCTCATCCCATACTTGCAGCATCTCATACTCCAGCTTTTCCTCGGTCTCAGCCTGAGCTTCCATTTGATTAATCTGGTCCAGGACCATACTTTTTGCTTGCTCATGTACCTCCGACCTTGTCGTTGGCAAACGACAAGTGTCATCCATGGATGACCACTGCTCGCCCTGAGCAGAACTCTCACCCGCCATGGCAATCTAAATTGGCCCAGTGGTCGTGTGAGATTTTTCCTTGTGACTAATCGTGATGGTTTGATCTTCAGTCAACAAGGTAAATTTTTGCTTCTTTCTATGGCTATCCCGGACATACTCCAGTACAGCCCGGGGCTGGCTCTTCAGCAATCCCACCCCTTGATCTGTGTAAAACTTTGCCTGTTGATGGGGAATGGATGCCACCATTTGAAACTTGGTCATGCTCGATACCCCCAAAATGATGTTGTAGGGGGACTTCAAATCAATCACCATAAAAGTAATTTTATCCGTCCTTGACCGGCTGCCCTCCCCGATCATAACCTGCAGCTCAACTGTGCCTTTGATTGGCCCCTTATGATTGGTGAAGCCTTCCAAAGTCCCTGCATACGGCTTCAATTGGTCGTCTTTCAGTTCTAGTCATTGGAAGTAGGAGTAATACATGACATCCCTACACACTAACGTATCCATGAGCATCCGGTGCATCACCCATCCATCTACCAAGGTCGACACAATCAACAACTATTCACCGGCCAGACCGGTACTTGCCAGCTCGTTGCAGGTGAACTGAATAGATTCCTCCCTTGTTTGTAGAGTTGGGGAAAATTTAACCACCTTTGACAAAGAGCATATTTGCTTTCCCAACTGCATGAGGGTAGGCTCTTCCTCCAAAATCACATTGATCACACCGCGAATAGGTGGTCCATCCCTACGAGGGGCATTTCCCCTGTTGTTGCCATCTCGCTTAAAGCAATCCAATTTCCCTTTATTTATCAGCTTTTGAACGGTCTTTTTCAGCGACCAACATTCCTTTGTGGTATGCCCATAATCATCATGGTAGCCACACATTCTTGATCAATATTTGGTATCTACATTTTCGCGCTCAGAGGCGGTGCCTGGGGAGCTTATCCTCTATCTTATACAGTATGTCTTCCCGAATGTATTCAGCGGGGTGGGGTCACTTTCCCGAAGGAACTCTCTCGGGCGGTCATACCTCGACTTACTTCGATTATAACCTCCCCCTCCATTCTGGCCGCTGATTTTGCCAGTATTGTCATTTCCTCCAGTATTTGTACTTTCCTTCTTATTATATTTCTTAGCAGCGGTCTCACCTACACAGTACTTCTGAGCCCGCATCAACATTTCTGCCTGCATTTTGAGCTCCCCATACTAAGCTCCGATATCAATCCACCCTTTGCCTCGAGCAACCCAGTCTCAAAACCCAAAGTGACGACCTGCTCGGACAGACCAGGCACTTGCTAACGCATCTTTGAAAACCTCTCTAAGTAACTGGAAGTAGATTCATGGGCCCGTTGCTTTATTTTAGACAAGTCTGCCATTGTCTTAGCAATGATTCCCGAAGTCCCAAAATCGTCCAGAAACTTTGATCGTATGTCAACCCAGTTTGTGATCGATCTACGAGGCAGTGCACCCATCCATGCTAGAGCCTTGCCTTGCAAAGAACCCACAAATGCCCGGATCTTCAAGGCTTCGTTGGAGGTCACCAGACCTATCTGTGACTCAAAGGACAATAGCCAGTCCCTTACTTTAGTTTTCCCTGTGTATTTGTAAATGTTGGGAAAAATGCAGCCTTATGTCGAAGGGGCATTCTCAATCCATGAAGCCAAAGGGGTAGAGGAAATACCTAAAAAACTGCCCTCCGTGGCCTTTCTTTGCTCCCATGCTTCCATGTGAAGCTTCAACTCCTCAAAGTCTTGAGCATTCACTACAGCGGGCACAACATCGGTGGGCTAAAGTTGTACACCAGGCACAAGAGGGGCCTGTGGGGACCCATATCTTGAGCTATGCATACGGCCTGCGCCACTTGCACTTGGGGGCCTCCCGCGGCCTACTGTACTTGACCTGGCACCACTCAAACTCTATTTTGGTAGTTGTTGGGGGGGAGGTAGCTCATGTCTTCCCTTTGACTGATGTGGGTATGGTGATTGATGTCTGTGAGCATGTGACCCACTTGGTGATAGGGAACGGTGCCGATGGGTATGTGATCTGCGTGGAGACAGAGAACGGTGTCTATGAGCATATGATCTCCGCAGAGAGGGTAATCGCTGGGGGCGATGAGAATGTGCGGAGTCCTCCCCTGCACGAGGGCCAAGGTGAGAGTGAACACTTGGAATGACTTGGTGACTAGCTCTCCCCTCATGATGACTACGTCCTCTGTTTGACTCCTGCTCCGGGGTTGATATGGGACCTCAACTGGCCTCTAAGGGTCTCTCCCTGGTCTAGACACACTTACCAACTGACTCTGCACGAGCACAGCTGGGAGTGGTTCCAGTTTAATGGGTAGTTGAGGCTTACCCATGGCACTAAACTACTGGTTCAATTGATTCATTTCCCCCCAGTATTGCCCGTTGACGTAGAGCCTCCTCACGGTACCGTTAGCAAGGCCAACTACGGCCACAACACTTCAAGCTAACGATTCTAGACCCCGCCTCTAATTAATCTGATGACGAGCATCATTTGAAGGAGGAGGGGGTAATATGTTTTCAGCCTGAACCTCCACACTAGGAGTAGCCATATGTCCATCCTTTGGTAGGTTTCCACCGTTAGCCTCCATGACAAGAGTTTAGAAGTCATTAGAAAAAGAATGTAAACTTGAAAATTTTGGTTTCCCGACAATGGCACCAACTGATGTATCCAAAATAATGTAGATACACTGGGCTAAGATAACTATATATCTAGATTTCAATCTATCAGTAACGTAAGGCCAAAATCTGTCAAAGAAGTCAAGAATAAACGTGAGCTAGGCAGTGGCTTTCCTTGCAAAAGCACTCCGGTGTGATAATCAGTAAACCATCAAGTGCGTATATATTTTGACATAATTTTAGCCTATAAACTTGTGACTTTTCCCCTTGAGGAAAAAGGGTTTATATAGGACCAACCTTGAAGGCTAGGACGTGGACAATGAATGCACACGAGAGAAAAGCGGGCAAGACCATGGCCACGTCTGGAATATGGGGGCCGATTTCCCGGCATTAACTCTGTTGGATATTTAATTAATGAGTTATTCTATTTTCTAATTGGTTTATTTTAATTAATTATTTGTTTTGCCTTTCTTGGTATTTACTTTAATTAATTATTATTGTTACATCTTTTATAGAAAGATTATTTTAGAGAATATAGTTTAATTGGTTTTTAGGGTTTTTATTGCACTAACCTACTAATCTTTTATGGTAAGTGGTTTTCTTATTCTACAAGGTTTATAGGTCAAGGATGAAAGTATAAATAAGAGGACACAAGGCTATGAAGAAAAAGAGACGAGACTGAGCATGTACTATACACTGATTGATAACGAGAGAAAAGATCGTAGAATACAGTGGTTGTCCTGTTATGAATGTATTGTTGAATGAAGCTACATCAAATCCTTCATTCATTCTATCACAGACTGTTTTCCAGTTTACACCTCCTACAATTATGTTAAAAGCTTTTGAGCGTATATCAGTCTAGGAAGTCAGAGGTATTAGGATTATTCAAAGCCATATTTACTTCATAGAGAGTTTTTACATAAATTCCACTTTGTTAGTCATTCTTGTAATACGATTAAACCATTTTACTAGTGGAATATTTTTAGTCATGAGGCTCGATCAATATGTTTGTTTTACCTATTGATCAAAGGTATCTTCTGTTTTAGTTTCGTTCCTTCCTGTTTTGTTTATTTAATTTTCGCAACATTAATATCTCAATGAAGTCTTCAATGAACTCTTCATTGTAAGCTTCATTGACCATATCATATATCGAAATAGTTTTCTTTATTTTTGTTATTTCATTATTCTGTTTATCTTTGCTTTAATCTTCTTTCTTTCAATTGGTATCAGAGCCAACTCTTGACATACAAAGAGAAGGTCCTTTCTAATTTTAGCCATGATGAACGTACAGAATAATGGCTATCACAAGATTCCCATTCTAGATGATACCAACTATTCTAATTGGAAAGATCAAATGCGTGTTTACATCAAATCAATTGATGAAGGAGCATGGCGTGTCATCCTCACTGGTTGGTCTACACCTTTGAACACATGCGATGAAGCTAACAATGAACCTACGTCTGAAATTGAATGGTTTAATGAAAAGTTGTTACTTGCTAATTATAACTCCAAAGTCATGTATGTTATTAACTCTGTTGTTGATCCTAGTATTTTCAAAATTATTTCTAATTGCAGTAGTGCTAAGGGTGCTTGGGATGCCCTTCAAAGAAATTGTGAAGGATCTGATAGAGTTAGGAGAACTAAAATTAGGATGAACATGACTAAGTTTGAAAATTTAAAGATGGAAGACTGAAAATATATCTTCCTACAGTACCATGGTTCTTGAGATCTCAAATGAATCTGTATCTTTAGAAGATCCTATCTCCAATGAAAGATTGGTGAGTAAGCTTATGATATCTCTATCTTAAAAGTTTAATGTTAAGATTTCTGGTATAGAAAAGGCTCAGACACATCCTCAATGTGTGTTGATGATTTCATTGGTATTTTAGAAAATTTGGAATTAAATCTCACTCAACAGTCTAAAGGAAAATAGAAAGAAAAAAAATTGCTTTGAAAGTTAGGACTGAAAAGGAAGAAGAGTTTCTTGAGTTGCAATGAAATGAGTGAATCTGATATGAGTGATGAATACTTGGCTATGTTTGCTAAAAATTTTGGTAAGTTCTTTAAAGGAAAAAATTCTTCCAGTTTTAAAAAATATTAATGATTCCATATCAAATTCTAATCCTAGCAGGTTTCAAGAGAGCTCAAGTGTAGCAAGTCAAGGAGAACAAAGAAACGATGATTTTGTTCAATGTCATGTTTGCAAAGGATATGGACATTATGCAAACAAGTGTGCTAATACACTCATGAAGAATGGTAAGAATTTTTTCTGCTACCTTAAGTGATAGTGATGAGGAAGAGCTTGATAACTTGTATAGTTTACTTGCTCATGAAAGACCTGTCCATGTGAATCATCTATTCACTTTTCCTGGAGAAGGACCTATTCCTATGAATCCGTTGAGACTACCAAGGAATGTAGTCTCAAATGAAAGCTTATCCAAGCCTACATTAAAGAAAACAGGCCATGTTTCTGTTAAGATTGATTTTACTCCGTACTCCAAAGCTATTCTGCAGATGAGTGATGACTTTGATGATGAAAAATCGAACTCTTTTAAATAACTATAATGTTTTGTTTGAAAATTGGAGTAAACAAAAAGTTTTGATTGAAAATCTTACAAAAGAAAAGGAAGCTTTAAGTGTTGGAAATAAAAGGTTAAATACTTTGAATGATGATCAAAAAGAGGCTTTAGCTCATATTGAATCTTTATTAACCAGACAAGATGTAGAGTTCGAAAAGATGAAAAGTGAATTAGATAAGTCTAATGAAACTTTGCATAAAATGAATAAAGGTAAGGCTACTCTTGAAGAAATTTTGGAAGTTAGTAATGAAAGTAGAGTTGGTATTGGTTATAAAATTCTTAAGGTTCCCATTTTTGTTAAAAATGATAACAAAGTTCCTATTTTTGTTAAAGAAACCAGTAAGTGCCTCTCTATCTCCTCTAAAGATTCAAAATCTTCATACTGTTGTGATAAAAGAAGATCCAAAAGAAAGACTTCAAAGAAACATAGTATGATCTATTTCTACTGTTTAATTAGTGGTCATATTAAACCCCATTGCCGTTAGAGACAAGCCGATCTGGCCAAAAACAATCGTAACTATCGACGAGGAGACTTCTAATACTTGGTTTGTTTTATCATCCATTCTTTTGATCTAGACTGAAGGTACGTTACTAATTTTCAGAATTTTGTATACTACATTGTTTGTCATGCTAGTCTTCATTAAACTTGCTTAGATCATGCTAAGGAAGAGTTTTATCAAGTTTATAAAATGTGTTGATGCTTCTATGAAATCTGAAATTTTTTCCATGGATCTTGACTTGATTATTTTGGTCTTGGGTTTAGTTTGAAATATGTTTAGGCTTTGATTTTGAATCATTGTTGTTCATGAACTTGTTGGAAAACAAACAATACAAATTCAGTCTCTGTTTTGGGTAAATTTTGGGAAGTTACTGGTACTAATCTACTAAAGGGAATTTTCTAAAAATGTAGTATGTTATACCTATACATGTTAGGTAACTCTCTGTAAAGTTTCATAAATTTTGGAGTTAAGGAATATTTTTCATTAGTCACAAATCGTGGCTGTTCCAGTAAGTTGTTACCAGAAAGTCAATTTGTTAACATGATATTGAGACGCCCATATTTCGATGAATACATGACTTAATTGAGTAGTTTAAAATTCTAAGTTGTACTTCAGAGAGTCTAGTTTCTGGAAATGTAATATTTATGATAGCTAGATTTATGAGGAATATTTGGTGAATTTTCTATGATAGATACTCAGTGTAAGTCATAGCAGAGAAACATATTTGTGTCATGAACTTGAGAGGACCATGACTTGATGAATACATGTCCAATTGGTGTATTTTAAAATTTTAAACTCCAGATAAAAGATTCCAGTTTCTGTAAATGAAAAATATGTGTCATTTGGATTAACGGGGAAGTTTTGGTGAATTTTGTACGATAGTCATGCTGAATGAGTCATAACAGAAAACCATATTTTTTAGGCTTAAATCACAAATTGGTCACTATACTTTTCAGCTTTTTGCAATATGATCACTCTACAATTTTTTTTTTCTATTTCATCATTGTACTTCACCACAAATAACAAATTGGTCACTCTGCCTCCTTTCCGTTAGTTATCTTGGATGGAAATCATGAAAAAGACATGAATGCCCTTTATTTTGTTTGCCTGTACATATTGAAACCAAGTAAAGTTAGTCAACCATATTTGCCCTCAAATTGTGGAATCCCTTGACAATCATATCGCGAATCTTCACCCATGCTATCCTAATTCTTGACTCTATTTTTCTTTATCAACTCCAATAAAGATCCGGAACCCGAATTAGCGATAGTCTAAAACCCTAGTGACGAGAATGCAAAATGAACAAAAGAAGGGGGGCTAAAACCTAATGTAATGGAGTACTTAATTCATCAAATTGAAAAGACCCTAATTTCACTCGCTGAAATAAGCTAAAACCCTAACCCTAGAAGACACTAAAAATTCATCGTCTCCACACACATATTCAAGAAATTAACGGCATACATATTTATATCTTGACAACGGTTCGGCGGAAGTTCAGCGGGATCGTCTTCGTCGCCCGATGGTGGAGCGGGAGCGGATAAAGACGCGAGCAAATTCAAGTGGCCACGAGCTATCGGTAGGTAATTTCCAACCCTAGCCGACGCCTCCCATTGATTGTTGTTGGTGTAAGAACATCCCAAAGAACGATTGCCGAGAAGCCATGGAGGCCGGAGAAGGACCAACCATATCCGGTGGCGCCGGCGAAGCTCCAAACCTCGTCCAAAGTCGACCTAGCCGGCAGAGCCTGAATCCACCAGCCGGCGGCGCTCACTACGAATCGAATCCATGCTATCTTCTTTACCTCCGTCAAGGCTATCATCGTCGGACCGGAGCCTCTTGCCAAGAATAAAAGGAGTGGGCGTAATTAAGTCTTTGGTGCGGCAGCGGTTTCGATCAAGGCGCGGAGATTGAAGAGTTAGTGGATGAGTTACGTACAGCGACGGATACAGTGGAGAAGCTAGCAGGAGTGGTGTCGGTGCCCGTAGCGGTGATGATGGAAGGTTCAGCCTGGCGGAGGAGCCACTCAATGGTCTGGCCGTCGGACTTATGGCCGAGTTCACGAGTGAGCTGGAAAACCCTTGCGGCCTTAGATGATCGGGTACTTAAAGGGTATTTTCGGGTTAATGTAAAATTTTAAAGCTTTCCATCCAATTTTTTGGATGGAGTGATTAACGTGTATTACTTGGTCTAGTACAATGATGAAATAGAAAAAAAAAATTGTAGAGTTATCATAATGCAAAAAGCTGGAAAGTAGGGTGACCAATTTGTGATTTAAGCCTATTTTTTACATAACTTGAGGTGATTGTATCCTGAAGAATACAAGTCCAAATAGAGTAATTTAAAGTTCTAAATTATAGTTCCAAGAGTGTAGTTAAAGAATATATACAAGTCATGAAATTTGAAGTTGTGAGGAATTAATGGTCTAATTTATAAGTTGACTGGGCAAAATAATCATAATAAAAAAAACAGATTATTAGTTTGATCTTGATATGATCATAGATTGATGAATACAAGTCCGAATGAAGTTATTTAAAAGGCTAAGTTATAGTTTAAAGAGCCTACTTTTTGAGTATGTAAGATTCAGTACATTTAGTATTGGAAGGAATTTTTAATACAATTAGCAAGATTGATGCGTAGAGTGATTCGTAATATTTGAACTTGTTAAGGATAGTTTGGTTTAAATCATGGACTACTATGGATTTTGGAAGCTAGGATGAATTATCATTCTAGGAAGATTTTATTATTTATAACCTAAATGGTTTAATGAACCTAGACTAACAAGGTAGCCTTGGACAATATGTGATGGGTCGATTGTTAAATTGATAACTTGGAATGGTTTTTCATGCTAGAATATGAATTTCTATGCATACTTAAGATTATGAGAAAAAGCATAATTATGATATTGATTAAATATTGAATCCTCTATGTTTATTTGATAATATGACTTGATAAAGCATATTGTATATTCTTGTTTAAATCTTGATTTCTCTTGAATACTTTAAAGTCTCATTGAGGTTTGATTTGTCTACTTGTATTGAACTTAAATTTCACTAATAGGTGGAATTATGAACTCATTGAACTAGGGTTCCTAAATGGAACGAGAACCTAACTATGCTTTAAATGAGAACATAGAAACGGGTAAGAAATGCTTATAGCATTTATACCCTATTTGGATGAAACTGTAGTAAGGACTCAACGGAGTCGAGTTAAGGAATAATTGAACCTTACAAAGATCATAGTGAGATCATATGATAATTATATTTCATTTGACTAGATTACTAGCTTTTGGGACTTGAATCGAATAGAGTGAATAACTTGACACTTATTATTTAGAGACTCAAATGAGCTCCTATTGTGGTGTTGTGATTATTGTAACAATGTGCATAGTCGTATGAGTTTAGTATATCATTATATCTACTTGAGACTTTGCAAGTAAATATCTACTTGTGCATTGCATATAAGTCCAGCTGGCATTTGTTGAGTTTTACGTTGAAGGTGGGATGGTGCATCGTCTTCACGAATTATGCGATTCGTGATTGCTATGTATCGCCGTACCGGATTTGGTTCACACACCCCTCCACTGTGGGCTGCAGTGGGGATGTAGTTCCATAGTCCACTCCTATGTAACCAGAGGGCGCATTTGACTAGAACTATATGACTGGGAAAGGTGCCACCCTTGAGGTGATACCGATCGGCACTTTGGTACCACTATTTGGGGTATCACTAGCACGATATGATTAACAGTTGTGATTGCAGGAGCAATACAAGGACAATTGATTTGGTATCTTCTCTATCCCTTATGTGGCTTCCTATGGGCACTTATGTGATAACAAAGTGTTAGTTGAACATGAGATCATATTGACCATGTTTGTATTGATTAATGTTATTGAGAGACTTGATGTGTATATATATAAATATGCATACTTATACATGATGATTCTGTGAACAACTTGATTTGTATATATATATAGATATATATACTTGCATATGATGTTTTTATGGAAACTACCTTCTAATTCATTTGATTTGTGTTTGAACAGGGAATCACACCCTAGTTCATTTGGACGGTTTAGTAAGTAAGAAGAAATAGTTATTTTGTGGAGTATCTAAACGATACGACCCCTCTTCACGGGTTTTTCTGTCATTTGTAAAATGACACCATGATTATTTTTATGTTACATAATTATATGTTACATATCTCTTGTATTAGCGTACTGGGTCATTAAGACTCATTTCGTACTTTGTTTTCTAGTTGCAGTAAATTGGTATCCGCGTTGAGGTCGAGTAGATCGTGACTGTAGCAGAGCGCAGCTGATCGATAGATCGAGATTAGATCGTGTGGTTCATGCTAGTAGCAACAGACATCCCCGAGTAGTAGCTTGTGGAGTCCTATCTCTTTTTAGCATCATCACATATATTATGTACTTTGTTATTCTTGTGAGATAGATTTTGTAAAGTTATTTAAACTTTATAGTCATGTAGATACGTGGGTATTTGTATTGTTTCTTCATGGGCTGACGGGTTGTGTCGTGCTGTTATTCGTGGTTTTAGTATTTATTTCAGTTGTCTCCCGGGCACGCAGTAGTTTTGGGGCTTTTCTTTATGCTAGTTGTTCTAGTTGTTGGTTAACCCTGGTATGCTTTAGTGGGTAATTGTTATAAGGTTGGTTCTTGTTGAAACGCCAGCCTAGAGTGTCAATGGTTTGTTAAGCGTCTACAATGCTTCGGCACGCGAGTTTTGTTTTTACCCCTTTGAGAGAAAATGTCTCTCTTGGTTTCTTTGGCTTTGGTTTCGAGCTTCATAGCTCGGGACTTCATTTCCTTATTGTTTCCGCTAATTCGATTTTTGAAATCCCGTATTTTAGTACGGCTTTATGTTCATGTTTAGAGCTTGTTAGCTCGACTGTTCGACTCGCACTACTGTTTATCAAGTGCTTGTCTTCTTCTTATGTTAGTTTTAGCGGCACGACCTTAGGATTTCGTGTTGAAATCTGGGTCAGGTCGTGACACCTTCACTATGTTAAATTGGTTCTATCAGCACCTATGTCCATCCATCTTAACATCCACTAGGCCTAGTCAATCTCCTAGGAAAGTAACTCCATATAGAAAGCATGGTATGCCTCCACTAAGAAAACATGGTAAAATCTATCAACGTCAATATCCATGTCAAAGTCACTTAAGCCTAGTCAATATTTTACTCCTTAGGAAGTAACTGCAATCAGAACTAAGTCACTTAACAATAAGTCAGCCATGATACACCACGATGTAAAACCAGGAAATATCTTAATCATATATCTTTTCATCCATGATCAACAAAGCCTATTCAATCTCCTTAAGAAGTAACTACAAACAACCACCTACCACTTATTCAGTCATGATATACTCCACAATGTAAAACTGGAAAAATCTAACAGCGATATGCCTCCCTCCCTACGAAGTAACTACAAACTAAACTAAACCACCAAACAATAAGTCAGCCATCCACAACGTAAAACCTGGAAAATCCAACTCCAGAAAGATATATGTCCATCTCAAATAATCTACTCTATTGTGAAAACAAAAACGGTGGATGACAGCATTGTATGTAACTGGAGTAGGAGCCAAACTTGAATGGAAGATTTTCTTGGTCAGCTCAGTTACCTCTTCTAATTTACCCTTCTTTCCCAATGCATCAATATGTGTTGTATATGTGACTGCATCATGGTGCTTGCTATTCAAATACATGTGAATTGATGTAATATAGATTTGGTCCATTTTAGCAACTCCTTTCCGTGTTTCAAGTTTTAAGCCCCCACCCAACATAGACATGGACATTCATATAATATATATAAACAGGACAACAAGGAAAAGGGGGGAGGGAGGAAGGGAGGGAGAGAGAGAGAGAGAGAGAGAGAGAGAGCATATTCAAATGCAGAACTTTTGGAAGTAATATTTGAAGCCCTATAAAACAAAAAGGAATGAGAAAGAGGTAGAGGATTTAAAAAAAAAAAAGAGGAAGACTTTTTTCATACATGATTCCAAACTATATTCTCTTGAGGACTGTTTGGGATGCATCACTCAACCATATACAATTAAACTAGAACAACTAAAAAGGCTCATATATATTTACCCGAAGTGCTTCATCCAGCTTCATTAAGTATTCATCTATCATGGTCCCACTCTGTCAACAAAAAAGTGAATGCAAATAAAAACTTTTAAGTTTTAGAAAACGTGTAGGATTTGCATCAATTAATGATATTGTTTTGCTTACCGAAACTTCAACTTTTTGATCAATGTATCTCTTGGCCTCAAAATCCTAGATAAAAGAGTTTGAAACATTAAGAGAGAACACACAAACATCATGCTTTAATACCCATAAAGGTTGAATAGACTAAAGTACAAGTTTGTAGAAGCAAAAAAAAAAGGCAACTTGCGAATGGATAGAAAGATAAAAAAATTCAACTCAAATGAAACAACAATCAATCACGCCCAAGGCATAAACCCCCAAAAATCAAACAATTGTAGTGATAGAGAAAAAAAGCTCACGATTCTCCGCATAAACCCCCAAGGAACATTACTTACACAAAATTAAGTGGTGCATCAACTACAACAAGATAGCGACCCATGCATCTATAGCAAAAGTTGTAGGCAATGCTTTGGGCCATGTTGAGATAGAATTGGGGAAAATGGCATAAAACGACAAAACCAATCATTGTGAAGACATACATAGTAATTTTCAAACTACAGGACAGGAGGGACATGGTCATATATATGTTATATGTACAGACATAAAATATATTAGAACAAACCCACTTCTGCTAGTACTTATTTTGCATATGATCTTTTTCTATAAAATAGTAATTTCATAAAAATAACAAACTTTGAGTATCATCTGATCATCATTAAAGATACAGTCCAATGAAAAGGGTCTGAACCCTCTAAACAAAAATGTCAAATTTCATTCAAAAAAGAAAAGGTATTGAAAAAAAACTAGAAACTTAAAAAGGAAATACATCAACTCATAAGCAAAATGTACTATACATTGTTCAACGGATATTATAAGCAAAGCACCAACAACCCATTATCTGGAGTCTCCTCGTTTGATAGTTTCAAGCACTTGATCAAAGGGTTGTTGCAAAGAAATAGAATTGGAAAAAGAAGATGTACTAGTGAGGATATGACAATGTGTGTTTCTTTTCCTATTTTATTTTTCTTTTTACAATTTTTTGTTAATTATGTAACAAGAGATGAGGGGTGCCGCCTAGGCGGTTGAGGCACTCACCCAATTTAGTAACGAACCACCCAACTCACACTCATCTAGTCTGTAAATTTCTAGGCTTTTCTTCCCTTCTAAGGCACATTAGCGAAAAGTCACCTAGGTGGGAACATTTGATACCTAAGCCAACAACCACCATGAACAAATATCATGTCAGGTCTTCCAACCTCTACACAGAACATTATTAAGCAAGAACAAGACTTACGACCACCATGCAAATGATCACTACATCTAGGAAAACTACCTCAAACAATTAGCCACTTATGTCTACCTTCTCTATGAAAACATAATACGAGTCAATGGCATGCACCTTTCATTAGCACGACTTACAACACGCATAGAATTGGACCGGAGGGCTATTATGATATAGATAGAGAAATAAAGAATGCAAAACAGCAAAATCTTTGTGAATGATTAGACTTTTCAACCAAATAACAGTACATGCATCCCAACCTGTGGGGTGAAACGGTACAGAGCAAACATAAACTAAGGTAGCTGCCATCACAACCTGTGGGGTGAAATGTAACTCAAATATATTCAGGGCTAAATTTCAAGGAACTAAAAGGTCATAGAGGTAAACATTATATGAGTAAGTGATCTGAGGTCAATTATTACCAGTGCATATGTCTGTAGTTGAGTTGATTAGCTATCTAGCTGAACCCCCGAACACAGCACCCACTGCAGCACCTATAAACTTGGTGCATACAAGCCACCAACTAGCCCAAATCCATTGCATAGACCCGTTGCCATCATCAATGATTACAAACTTTGGAGAAATCCCAACCTTCTCTAAGCTATGACCAAAAGGTAGCAGTAGGTACCATCGTAGTCTAAACGATATCTGTATGGAAAAATATCTATATGGATAATTACCTTCAGTGACCTTTCTGGTCACCGAAATTGGAAAGTATGGTGATATTCTCAATTTAGAGTTCTCTCAATTTTCTCAAAAAAAATATAATACACTACTGTGTAAAAATATAATACTAAACAATATGGTGATATTCTCAATAACATGAAAAAATCAGCATTTTCTGAAGAGTTGAGAATGCCTTGAATTTCAACATCAGTAAAATTGCAATTTACCTATAGAAAGCTATATTGCAAACAATTTTTGCCTTGGTGATTATGCTTCCCCTATCCAACGGACATCTTTGGCAGATCCCTTGGAGGACCAACACTTTGTGCTTTCCTTCTGATTATACTTTACTCTTGCAACTCGGACATTTAGCAGTTTCTTGTACCTATGAAATTAATAGGCATCAAAAGTCTCAGGCTAGCAGTTACTCTATAGTCAGGAATACTACTTCTATACTAAATAGAAGATTAGTATAGTAAAAACTCTGAAGATTCCATTGATTATTGCAAAGATCGAGTACTGATAGTAAGAATAGTGAAGCATCCGATCAAGGAAAGACAACTCTGAATCTGCATTCTCTGCAATCACCATTAATACCCACATGATCGAGCTCTTACCAAGTGAATGGAATAACAAAATGAATAACCTATTGGTTATTGTTTCATATCATAACAGCTCATTAAATTTATGAACATAACAATACCAGGAAGAAACAATGGCATAATGAAAAGAAACAAAAGTCTTCATACAGCTCTACATAACCCTTGCTATAACCTTAGCTTACTATGTGTTATGCTTTATCAAACTAGGTACTTAATTTCAGCTCGTATCCAACATTCCTACTTGCTATTCTAGTTGGTTAAGGCCAATAGATTCAACAAAGCTGATCATTACTGTATTTGTTCTCTACAATTTTAAGTTCCAGTTAATATTTGTTGAGATAACCACCTTCCTCTTCCCTCTAAATTGATCAAGAGCTGCAACTAAATTTAAGAAATACAAAAGAACCACGAATCTTCCATTCTCTCTAATATTAGTATTGTTATAACTAAAAAAACAAAATGAATGTGAACTATGCCCTCACGACATTTTGGCGTACAAGGAGCCGAGGTTACTCTAATTAAGTAATATCTTTAGTTTCTTTTCTTGTTTACTTTTCCCAGTCATAGTTCCTCAGTATGAACATAAAGTACTACTAACAAAGAAGTAACCTCCCATAACTTAACAGAATTGTCATGACTAGAAAAGGCAACCATGTCGGTAAGAGGTGACTCCGCCAAAGCAGCAATTATATTATCATGAGCAGAAACGGTCATGCAGACACAACTAGAGCCTAGATGTTAGTTTGTTTGATCACAACCTTTTTGTTTGGGGTTTCTTCTAAAAGAAAATGAATTTAAGAGTTACCATACTAATATAAAAAAAATTGTGGTGGCGTTACCTTGACACACAAAAGCTATATGCGTCATGGTCAAGCAAACAAGTTAAAAGAAGTCTAGAGTTATTTTGCAGTGTTGTGGGTTTCCTGGGATGCGCCCGCGCCTCGCGTGCCCTTGGATAGGGGTGCGCGTACGTACGGAAGCGGGACACCACGCTTTCCATTCCACCCTCCCTTGTTTAGGGGAGGACGAAATTAAAAATGCGGAAAGGGTGCTGTCAAGATAGCGTGTTGAATACGCCTCGGTAACTTCAGTGAGTTTTTCGTCCATTATGGGATCTTTGGGTTTTCAGTAACAAGTTATCTCCTTTTTAGGGGATACCAGGATGCAGGAATACGTCACTCTTTCATTCACATCTTCCCTTATTTAGGGGAAAATAGAAAGTGCAAGAAAGTATGTTGCGAGGCCCCACTATGGATTTTATGAAAATTGCCTTATGGCCTATTTCAGATCACTATGAGTGCTTTGGGTTTTCTATATCAAGTTATCCCTTTTTAGCGGATACCAGGATATAGGAATACATCACCCTTTCATTCACATTCTCCATTTTTTAGGAGAAAACGAAAAAGTGCAAGAAAGGATGTTGTGATGCCCCACTGGATCCAAAATGTTTTTATAGAGTCGACATCTTTATTTTAAGGAAGAAATAAAGAAAACCAAAAAAGAAAACCAGAGATTGCAAAAATGAGTTCGGGGGCTAAGTTACGAGTTGGGAAGGTGCTAGGCACTCAACTCGCCCTTTCGGTCTCAAAATCAATTTTCGCTAAAGTATGTTTTTTGTTATATTTATATAGCAAATAAATAAAGCATTAAAAGACAGGAAATAAAAACAAATACATCCGTATTTACATTATTAACGGACTTGCAACCGTTTCTTTACAATAATTACAAATATACTTAAAAATATTTGGCCATAATAATGGCTCTTTTTAGTGCTATTTCCTAAATAAATCCGGACAACACAACTGCTTATATTTTTACATTGAACCGAATGAAAAGTAGCACTTTTTATAAATAAAAACTTTAAAGCTTACCCTTTAGCGGATTAGGGTGTGCTCGCTCTGTCCTTCAAGGAGAGGGAGTCTTTTTTTTTAATGAAGTGGTTTGGAGATTCGGGCAGACTAACTGCTTCCGAAAGCTGCTTTTGGCCTCGGGATCTGGGCGGAGCAACTGGTTGAGATTGATTGATTGATTGATTGAGGGAGGTGGAAATCAGGCAGAACAACTGCTTGTTTCTTGCGGATTTGGCCTTTTTAGTTGGACAGAGCAACTACTCTGTTTGAGATTTTTGGATCGGGGAAATAGGGTGGATACCTAGCTGGGGGGGCTAAGGATCACTTTAACCGGTTCGATTTGTGTTTGGAGGAGTTTTTGTAGAGTTTCGAGGCTTTATAGGAGGGGGAACTCACTATCGCTCACTAATCGCTCGTTGCGTAAAAATAACGCAGAGAATTTCTTCGGGCATCAAAAATTGTCCTCAAAGTGAAGTCGGGCACTGCTATTTATAGTTGGATTTGTGCTTCATCGGCTTGTACCACGCGCTTAAGAACTTGTGCTAATTCTCATGCCGTAAACATTATTTGAGGGAAGTGGGGGCCGACTACATACAAACTGGCAGCTGAACCCACTTTCAGTGTGGGTGGCGCCAGCTTTGAAATATAAACTGGGAGCTGAACCCACTTTGAGTGTGGGTGGCGCCAACTTTTTAAATTTAGCCTCCTTTTGGCACTTTTGGCCCCTGCATTTCACTGTTTTATGCATCTTGTTTTGTTTTTTACATCTTTAAACCCTGTAACTTGACATTGGTTAAGATTTAACAGGTTTTGATATTTCATGTCATGTTACATATCAGGGGTACGAAATTGGGGTGTCTACAGAGCCCCTCAACGATGGAGTCTACGGGTAACCCGCAGCTTACTAAGTAGACGAACATCATTGATAAGAAATAGACTCTCCAATTTCGTGCATTTATAACGGGAGAGAGATGCAATAGGTAGCAGTTATAATGCAGCAGTTTATAATGCAAAAAAAAACCTCCATATCCTAGACATATTTAGTTTGTTATAGTAGGTTATCGTAGTTTTTAAGCAGATATGCAATAAAATGCTCTGATGGTCGGACCTACTAATGTAGGCTGCCTACGTATCCCTTAATAAAAGGAATCAGACCAAACGTAGTTCGGCCTCAAGCAATCAAACAACAACCAGGTGGTGGGATGGATAGTGTGTTTCGCCCAGCATAGACAAAACTGGTGGGACCTCGGATGCGTTTTCCCCAGCATAGGGAAAGCGATGCCACTTTAAAAAAAACGGGCTTTCCCCAGCATAGGGAAAGCGATGGAACTTTTGAAAACGCGCTTTTCCCCAGCATAGGGAAAGCGATGGAGCTTTTTAAAACAAGCTTTCCCCAGCATACAGGGAAAGTGATGGTGCTTTTTAAAACGCACTTTCCCCAGCATAGGGAAAGCGATGAAACTTTTTTTTTTAAACGCGCTTTCCCCAACATAGGGAAAGTGATGAAACTTTTTTTTTAAAACGCGCTTTCCCCAGCATAGGGAAAAAAATGGAGCTTTTTAAAACAAGCTTTCCCCATCATAGGGAAAGCAATGAAACCTTTTTAAAACATGTTTTCCCCATCATAGGGAAAGCGATGGAGCTTTTTAAAACAAGCTTTCCCCAGTATAAGAAAAGCGATGCTGCTTTTCAAAACGGACTTTCCCCAGCATAGGGAAAGCGATGGAGCTTTTTGAAACAAGCTTTACCCAGCATAGGGAAAGCGATGAAACCTTTTTAAAACGCGCTTTCTCCAGCATAGGGAAAGTGATGAAACTTTTTTTTTAAAACATGCTTTCCCCAGCATAGGGAAAACAATAGAGCTTTTTAAAACAAGCTTTCCCCAGCACATGGAAAGTGATGGTGCTTTTTAAAACGTGCTTTCCTAAGCATAGGGAAAGCGATGCTGCTTTTCAAAACGGGCTTTCCCCAGCATATGGAAAGCGATGAAACCTTTTAAAACGAGCTTTCCCCAGCTTAGGGAAAGCGATGGAATCCTTTTTAAAACACGCTTTCCCCAGCATAGGGAAAATGATGAAACTTTTTTAAAACACGCTTTCCCCAGCATAGGGAAAGCGGTGGGACTTTTTTTTTTTAAAGAAGCTTTCCCCAACATAGGGAAAGCGATGCTGATTTTTTTTTTTAAATGAGCTTTCCCCAGCATAGGGAAAGCAATGCCACTTTTTAAAACGAGCTTTCCCCTGCATAGGGAAAGCGATGCTGCTTTTTTAAAAAACGAGTTTTCCCCAGCATAGGGAAAGCGATGCTGCTTTTTTACAAAAATGAGTTTTCCCCAGCATAGGGAAAGCGATGCTGCTTTTTTAAAACGAGCTTCCCCAGCATAGGGATAGCGATGGGGCTTTTTAAAACAAGTTTTCCCCAGCATAAGGAGAGCGATGCAACTTTTCAAAATGAGCCTTTCCCAGCATACGGAAAGTGATGCTACTTTTTAAAACGGGCTTTCCCCAGCATATGAAACCTTTTAAAATGGGCTTTCCCCAGCATAGGGAAAGCGATACAACTTTTTTAAAAAAAATGAGTTTCCCCCAGAATAGGGAAAACGAATGCAAATTTTTTTTAAAATGAGTTTCCCCCAGAATAGGGAAAATGATGTAATTTTTTTTTAAATGAGTTTCCCTCGGAATAGGGAAAACAATGCAATTTTTTTTTAAATGAGTTTCCCCCAGAAAAAGGGAAAACGATGTAGTTTTTAAAAAAATGAGTTTCCCCCAGAATAGGGAAAACGATGCAATTTTAAAAATGCGCTTCCCTCAAAATAGGGAAAGCGGTGCAGATTTTTTCAAAAATGCGCTTAACCCAGAATAGGAGAAGCGATGCTACTTTTTTCAAAAAATGCTTATCCCATAATTGGAAAAGCGGTGCTGTTTTTTTTATAAATGTGCTTAACCCAGAATATGAAAAGCGGTGTTGTTTTTTTTTTTCAAAGAGGCACTTATCCCAGCATAGAAAAAGCAGTGCCATTTTATTTTTTCAAAAAGGCACTTATCCCAGCATAGGAAAAGTGGTGCTACTTTTTTTCAAAAACGCGCTTAACCTAGAATAGGAAAAGGGGTGTAGGGATTTTTTTCAAATGTGCTTATCCCAGAATAGGAGAAGCGATGCAGATTTTTTAAAATGTGCTCATCCCAGCGTAGGTGAAGCGATGCAAGTTTTTAAAATGTGCTCATCCCAGCATAGGAGAAGCGATGCAGATTTTTAAAATGTGCTCATCCCAGCATAGGAGAAGCGATGCAGATTTTTAAAATGTGATCATCCCAGCATAGGAGAAGCGATGTAGATTTTTAAAATGTGCTCATCCCAACTTAGGATAAGCAATGATTATGAAGCATTGTGGCAGAATGGTGTCGATGATCGACTTGTGTAGCTTTTGATGATACTGCTGAGGATCTTTGGGATGAGGTTCTTGACGAGATGCTGGAAGAACATTTATACTTTTTCCTCTCTTTTTTTTTTCAAGGGCCGATGCGGTAGAAGACCTGATAAGATGCAGTAGAAAGATGCAAACAAAGGATGCAAGCATGCGAATGAAACTTTCTCCTTTTTTTAGAAAACCTTTGAATGTGCATGTGTATCATCTGTTTCTTAAACATGTTAAGACAAGATAAGCCAAAGCGATGGAAATGTAATATAAGAGCTTGAGATGTGACTTCTGGTTGGCTTTGAAGAATTATGAGTATAGGAGTTAATGGTGATATTTGAGATGGGGGTGATTGAAGTTTAGGGTTATTTTTGGTCTTTTGACTAGTGCATCATTCAAGAAAGGAATTCAATCAGGATTAGTGAGCCCTACTAATCGATGTCTTGAAGGAACCATTCTTTTTCTTTGTTTCTTTTTTTTTTCTTGCTTTTTTTTTTTACTCTAACTTTTGCCTAGGCCACCCTTTCGGGTTTTCAACCTAGCAAGCTTTTATTTCATAAGGAGCCGGTCTTTCAATGCATGCGAAGATAAACAACTTGTTTACGAGGGATCATGCCTTTGTAGCTTCTTCGTTTATTCAGGCAGAGATGGAAATGACAGCTGCTTCTGGAGATGATGAGCCTTTATACATCCAACGAGTTTGGTGGGAGAAAGCCCCAAGATGACTCGATGAACCATATTTTGTAAGATGGGATGGGCAAGTTCCTGAAGATATTAACTGGGGACAGCCCCAGACAGACTCGATTTGGAGAGACTTTTGTGGGAGATAGAAATGAGTATGCTAAGAGAAAGTGGATTACTCTAATGGACAAAAAGAAGAGTCATAATTCAGAGTTTATTGCCAAGTATCATGAGTTTCATGGACCCTGCTTAACATTTATCTTTTGATAATTTTATGTATCTTTAGCAAGGAGTTCTGTCCTGGACCCAGATCACGTTATAACCGATTGAAACAGAGCTATAGGTTGCGACTAGGTTAGGGTATAGTGTTTAAGTATTTGGGGTGGATTAGCTTTAGGGTTGAGGATTTGATTAGCCACTTGCTCAAAGGCATTTTGGGCTATCGATTTTGGATGAGAATTTGGTTTCTGGATCTGGGGAGATCGGCTTTTGGCTTTGGTTATGGGTCATGGGGTTGTCCCAGAGTGATTGGTGTCTTTCCCTTTTTTTTTTTTTTTTGAGAGAAAGATTTTAAGGAAGTTGCTCAGGAGAGGCTTCCTTTCTTTTTCTTCTTCTTTTTTTCTCTCTCTTTTTTTTTTTTTAATTTCCAACCTTGCTCTTTATTTTTCTTTTTTTCCCTTCCTTTTTTTGTTGATCTTTCGGAGCAATTTGAGAAAGTACTTGAAAAGATATTTGTCTTCTTTTTCTTGGGATAAAAGAAGGTTGTCACTCTTGGTGGAAGTATATATAAGGATGAAGCAGCCCCAGTTTTGGGAAGCTGGATCTTAGAGATGGTTAGGCTTTGGTGTATGGTGGTAGCCCCTAGTGTGCCATTTAATAGCTTGGTCGCAATGGGTCAAAGATGACCTTTTACCAAGACAAAAGGTTGCTTCATCGAACAAAGATTTTTAATGATTTGTGGGTCCATATTCTAGAAATGACTCACCACCAACTCGTTCAGTTTTATCATGTTTTTACATGAGTTGATTCATCCATTTTTTTGAAAAAATACTTTGGCGATATGTGGTGCTCAGAGATCAAGAAGAAGACTCGACAAGCTAGTAAGAATTTATCAGATTCGAATATAGATAAATACCTTTTGGAAAGCTAGATCTGAGGACTTGATTGGACTTTTCAAATAACGGAGGCCAAATGGATTCATGAGTATACTTTTGCACGGATGGGCTGTAGGCATTAATATAGGCAAAAGAGACACCCTTGGGGTTTGAAAGCCCCTATTTCTGAATTGTTGCGCATGATTTTTGAGTTGCCTGAGTTTTTTGGATTTCCCGGCTTTCCAGACTTTTCTGCTTTCTTGGCTTCTTGGTTTTGTCAGCTTTCTTTTCTTTCCTGGTTCCCTATCGGTCCCTTTTTTTTTCTTATTTTCATTTTTTCCTTTTTCTTTTTTTTTTTTGAAAAATGCATATATATATATATATATATATATATATATATACACATATATAAATATTTTTTTTTTAAGTGGTAGCTCCTGACATCTCGAAGTAGGACTTTACTTTATATTTTTCTTTTGAAAGCGAGAATGAAAGACGCACTTATCAACTGGTGATGCATTTATGAAATGTTAAGAGAGAAGAGGAATTTGGAAACAAAAGGAAATGCATAGAAAATGCCTCCCTTCCATTTTTTCCCCAATTTGAAAGAATATAGATTATTTTTTTGTTTAGGGAGAACGAATTTTCCCTCTTTTTTTTCTTTAGACATAAAACAGAAAATAAAACTGATATGGCCCGTCTTGCTGTTATTTGTGGATTTTCTCGGCTTTTTTAGTTTGAGCACGAGCAAGCAAGCAATCACATCAAGAAATAGAAAGAAAAACGAGGAATCTACATGTTCCTATTAATTACAAATTGGTCATATTCCCCGAAATAAAATGGCAGAATGAAATGATAAATGTACAAATTTTGCCAAAATAAAATAAAGCAAAATAGAATAATATATAGAGAGTAGAAAATAAGGCAATAATAAAATAAAGCTTCGGCCCTTTTGTTGTGCTGCCCGGAAATATATTGCATATGTTTTTTTTTAATTAATTTTTTGATTTTTTGATTTTTTTTGTTTGAAAAATATATTTTTAAATATACCTGTAACAGTTACTGGAACGAAACTGCTGCAAGATGGAGGATCATATCCACAAATATAGACACGGATGTATAGGAACGCAATATTCAAATGCTTAAAAATATATAACAAGCATACTTTAGCCAGAAACAAAAGAAAAAACAAAAAAAAGTTTTTTTTAATGAGTATAGCCCTCCATTTTTAATAAAAATACAAACGATCTCTCCAGCTGAGTCGCCACTGTGGGTTTCCCGGGATGCACCCGCGCCCCGCGCGCCCTTGGATAGTGGTGCGCGTACATGCGGAAGCGGGACACCACGCTATCCATTCCACCCCTTCCTTGTTTAGGGGACGACGAAATTAAAAATGCGGAAAGGGTGCTATCAAGATAGCATGTTGAATACGCCTCGGTAACTTCGGTGAGTTTTTGGTCCATTATGGGAGCTTTGGGTTTTCTGTATCAAGTTATCCCTTTTTTAGGGGATACCAGGATGCAGGAATACATCACTCTTTCATTCACATCTTCCCTTGTTTAGGGGAAAATGGAAAGTGCAAAAAAGAATGTTGCGAGGCCCCACAATGGATTTTATGAAAACTGTCTTATGGCCTATTTTGGATCACTATAAGTGCTTTGGGTTTTCTATATCAAGTTATCCCTTTTATAGGGGATACCGGGATATAGGAATACATCACCCTTTCATTCTCATTCCCCTTTTTTTAGGGGAAAATGGAAAAGTGCAAGAAAGGATGTTGCGATGCCCCACTGGATCCAAAATGTTTTTATAGAGTCACCATCTTTATTTTGAGGAAGAAATAAAGAAAAACTAAAAAAGAAAACCAGAGATTGCAAAAACGGGTTCGGAGGCTAAGTTACGAGTTGGGAAGGTGCTAGGCACCCAACTCGCCCTTTCGGTCTCAAAAACAGTTTTTGGCTAAAGTATACTTTTTGTTATATTTATTTAGCAAATAAATAAAGCATTAAAAGATAGGAAATAAAAACAAATACATCAGTATTTACATTATTTATGGACTTGCAGTCGTTTCTTTACAATAATTACAAATATACTTAAAAATATTTTGTCATAATAATGGCTCTTTTTAGTGCTATTTCCTAAATAAATCTTGGCAGCACAACTGCTTATATTTTTACATTGGACCGGATGAAAAGTAGCACTTTTTTTAAATAAAAACTTTAAAGCTTACCCTTTAGCGGATTAGGATGTGCTCGCTCTATCCTTCAGGGAGAGGGAGTTTTTTTTTTTTTTTTGATGAAGTGGTGTGGAGATTCGAGCAGAATAACTGCTTCCGAAAGCTGCTTTTGGCCTTAGGATCCGGGCGGAGCAACTGGTTGAGATTGATTGATTGATTGATTGCATGAGGGAGGCGGAAATCGGGCAAAACAACTGCTTGTTTCTTGCGGATTTGGCCTTTTTACTCGGGCAGAGCAACTGTTCTGTTCGAGATTTTTGGACCGAGGAAATAGGGTGGATACCTAGCTGGGGGGCTAAGGATCACTTTGACCGGTTGGATTTGTGTTTGGATGAGTTTTGGTAGAGCTTCGAGGCTTTATAGGAGGGGGAACTCACTATCGCTCACTGATCGCTCGCTGCGTAAAAATAACGCAGAGAATTTCTTCGGGCTTCAAAAATTGTCCTCAAAGTGAAGCCGGGCACTGCTATTTATAGTTGGATTTGTGCTTCATCGGCTTGTACCGTACGCTTAAGAACTTGTGTTATTTCTCATGCCGTAAACACTATTTGAGGGAAGTGGGCGCCGACTACATACAAACTGGGAGCTGAACCCACATTGAGTATGGGTGGCGCCAGCTTTGAAATACAAACTAGGATCTAAACCCACTTTGAGTGTAGGTGGCGCCAACTTTTGAAATTTAGCCTCCTTTTGGCACTTTTGGCCCCTTCTTTTCACTGTTTTACGCATCCTGTTTTGTCTTTTGCATCTTTAAACCCTGTAACTTGACATTGGTTAAGATTTAACAGGTTTTGATATTTCATGTCATGTTACATATCAAGGGTACGAAATTGGGGTGTCTATAAGTGTCTAAATTACTGCTTGTCTTGAATCGCTAATCAGTTAAGGTAGTGTCTCTAATTTGTATTTGCAATCTAGTTGGCAGTACTAGATCCATTATAACAAGAGAATCCCCTACAGAAATAAACATTTATAGGGCCAATTAGTAGCATTTTTAGCTCATCAAAGTTTAGTGGTTAGCATGCGACCTATGGTTTTTCAGCGGACTAGGATTGTCCTGCCACACTTCTAGATCAGGACTAATAAACAACTATTACCATTGGAACAACTGAGCAGCAGATAACCAACCACGATCCAAAAGAAAGGATTGAGATCTTGACAAAACATGCTAATATGATAAATTTTTCAGGGTATGCATGAATGGTAGGCAACAAACAAAAAAAAATGAAACACACAGCACCATATGTACGTTTAAAATAGATACCAAGCAAGCATTTAAGCGTCTTGAAAATGTTGATAGGGAATAGACAAAAGAAAGCAGTAAGCTGCTTTAACAAATAAATTACCAGGAATTCTAGATCATACATCAAAAGCCTGCATTCTCCCAAGTATTATATTATTCCCTTTGCAGTGTGATTGGAAATAGAAACTTCAAAAGAGGGGTATTATTCAAAATCGAACCTATGCTTGGAGAAGTTCTTCAGAGGATTCTTTACCCACTAAAAGCCAATCTTTGCGGAATGACTGGAAACAAGAAACTTGTGCGCGTCTCTCTCCAAACAGTCGGACCTTTGTGCTTTCATCCATGAATCCTCTCAGACCCTGTCAACCAGAACAAGAAAACATATTAAAAGCATGTATGAACCATGCAATGAGAAATATGGAAAAAGTGCAAAGCCAAGACAAAATCCCCTACAATGAGCTAGAAAACTCACATGGAAATTGAACATACCAACACACACTCACACACCCAATATATACATACACATACACACATACATACATACATACATACATACATACATACATACATACATACATACATACATACATACATACATACATACTAGTCTAAATTCAATGGATACATAAGTGTGACCTCAATATCGAGAGAAAGAAATGAAAGCCAATTATTATAGAGGAAATAGCGGTGCCATATTAATAATTGTATAATAAATAAAAAACATGAAAATTTTCAAGTGCACGAATGGAATATGTAATTTAGGGTTTATGTCTCCAAAACCAATGAGAGAAAGTAGACCATGACAATGATAAGCACCATGACAATGATAAGCACATTGATCCAAACACACTTAGAAAATTAATAAGTAACTATACATAATTTACGATGTGAACCTCTGACAAGCAATAAACATAAATTATTATAGAATAAGACTATAAGAAACTAGTTAAGTTTTAGTATGCTAAAATGGCCTCCCGTTACATTACTGCATATATTACAGATCTCAAACACATTAAATCATTATATAAATCTTGTTTGCAAAAAATTGGAATTAGAAGTCACAATACTTGCACTAGGCATAGGTTCACAAGTTCTTGCCTTTTTTTTGTGTTATTTTACTTTTTCATTACACATAAACTAGATTTTTTTAGGTGGTACAGAAGAAGCAGAGAAGTTAATACGAGGTATATTGGAAGAAAAGGAACAAGCAAGTACCACCTAGGAGAAACATCTAGAAAAGAGTTTTAAAGTTGGATTTCCTTAGCGACATGAAGCATGGATACTATATGCATTAAGAGCAAGCCTGTCACGACCCGATCTGGACCTCAATACGGAATCCTGAGGTCGTGTCATGAAAACAACCTAAATGAACGGACAAGTACCTATTAAACAAGGTGGCACGAGTGTGGGTGCCCCCGGAATTCTCCCAGACCACGCGCTCCCTTTTTTAGGGGAACGCGCGCTGCGGAAGGACACCAACTCGCCCTTTCGGTCTCAAAACAGTTTTTGGCTAAAATATGTTTTTATTATATTTTTCTAGCAAATGAAATAAAGCATTAAAAACAAATATATTCGTGTCTACATTTTTTACAGACTTACATCCGCCTCTTTCCAATAATTACAAATACATTTAAAAATATTTGGACATAATAATGGCTTTTTTGGGTGCTATTTTCTACATAGATCAGGGCAGCATAACTGCTTATATTTTTTACATCGGGCCTGTTAAAAATAGAACTTTTATAGTAAAAACCCTTAAAGGATCACCTTTAAAAGTGTGGGTGTGATCGCTTTGTCCTTCCGGGAGAGGGAGTCTTTTTGCTGCTGCTGCGGTTCGGGCAAAATAACTGCTTCCGAAAGTTGCTATCAGGCACCATCGAACGGGCGGAGCATCTGCTTGCGATTTTGCTGTTGTTTGCTTGCTGCTGGCGGAAATCGGGTAGAGCAACTGCTTGCTTCTAGCGGATTTGGCCTTTGGATTCGGGCAGAGCAACTGCTCTTTTTGGGATTTTTGGACCAGGGGAATAGGGTGGAAACCTAGCTGGAAGGCTAAGGCTCACACTTTGACCGGTTGGTTTTGAGTTTGGAGGAGATTTGACATAGCTTCGAGGCTTATGGGAGGAGGGGACTCTCTCTATCTCACGATCGCTCTCTACTGCGTAACAACAACGTTGAACAATGAGTGAGAAAATTTCTCGGCCCCTAAAACTGAAGCCGGACACCTCTATTTATAGGTGAGAGGAGGGACACCATTGTCTTTAAAATTTGTTCTTTGTGCTTCATCAGCCTGTACCGCGCGCTTGAGAGCTTGTGCTAATTCTCAAATCGTAAACATTGTTTGAGCTATGGGCGCCGCACCCACTTTGCTGTGTGGCAGCGCCTGGAGCCTTTTTTAGCCTCCTTTTTGACACTTTGGCCCCTGCATTTCACTGTTTTACGCATCCTGCTTTGTCTTTTGCATTTTTAAACCATGTAACTTGACATTTGTTAAGTTTAAACACGTCTTGATATCGCATGTCATGTTACATACCAGGGGTACGAAATTGGGGTGTCTACAACAAGTCAAACCGTTGAGCCACACAAGCTCTAACAAGAAAGTAAAGCCGAAACGGTAATATAGGGAAACAAATTCAAATATGCGGAAGCAATAAAAGAGAAGTGTCCGAGCTATCAAGCTCAAATCTCACCCGACCAAAGAGATAGTAAATATCTCGGCCCAAAAATTTGAACCGCGTGACGCAACAATGCACACGGGAAACTAGCCGTCAACTACTCAAGGCCAAGGAAACATAAAGCTCAACTTGATATAACAACACTCAATGGCTAAAGCATACCGGAGACAACAACAACAACAACTAAACTAAAAGCCCCGTGGCTACTGCATGCCCGGGAGACAACTAAAAGAAATACTATAACTAAAGTGCACGAGCTCAACAATACATGTCGGCTACAAAAATACAACCAACAAAAATACCCAAGTTTCTACCCAACCGTAAAGTCTATATAACTTTACATGATGTCGACCTCACAAGAATAGCAATGTACATAATAAAAATAACGATGCTATAAAGAATGGGACTACACGAGATACAACACAAAAGAGTCGACTACTACTAGCGTGAACCAAACAATCTCAACTCGATCCACACGAACACATGATCTCAACTCGATCTACCGATCAACTATGCGCTATTACGATCGAGATCTACTTGGCCTCTACTCGACTATCGAACAACTGCACATTAAAAACAAATAACGGAGTGAGTCATAATGACCCAATACGCTACTACTAATAACATGATATTATGCACAATTATTAAATAATCATGGCATCATGTTAAACAATAACAATCTGTGAACATGTATCATATAATCCTTGATACTTCACAAAATACTCTTTTTCTTTCCTTTTTCTCAAAACCATTATGCAACATAATATAATACAAGTAGATGCACAGACCAATAACATAATCTTTTACTTTCCTTTCAAAACCATTCATGCAACGATATGATAATCATATAACTATATATAAACCATAATATAAATCAGAGTTTACTTCTCTAATTATAACAAACCCATTGAACCAGGAAGTGCTTTGATGTGTTATAAAATTACCTCGCAAGTGCACGAGTCAACAGAAGTATAGGTGTGCGGTAGCAAGGGTCGAACCGCAGAGAGAAAGAACAATCACATGAATTTAATTGGAAACAAAAACAATTAACCTAAAGGGGGGTTTTGATTTGTAAATTATAAAAATTAATTACTGGAAATTTAAACTATTTAAAAGGAAGATTTAAAATATCGCAAAGCTCACAGAATAATTGAAGATTAATATGTGGGGGAAAATCTAGGAATTAGGATTAACTTATATCTCCTCTTATGTTCATCTAACTTTATGTATCAATCAATTACGGGTTTGTTCACTAATGTAAAGATTGGAACGCTTGGATCACGGTTTGTAATGTTTACTACCCCGCTTTGGTTGTGCTTTCTTGATCCGTCCACACAATAATTAAGGGTCCATTAAGTACACGAAGAACACACGCGAACCTAGATCTGTACCTTAGCCCGATCAGGAAATCAGAAAGATCTATTTATTAATTAGGTTGGCCAATGTATGACTTATGCATTCGTATCGTATAGTTCATCATACCCAAGAGCTTACAAATTCACTAACGTAGCCATTATACGAGAGTTTCAATGCAAACCATAGATAATCTAATTAATAAACAATAATTGATTGAATAAAATTTAATATTAGAACATAAGATTTGATACAAGTTACCTCCAATTCCTAGATAGATGCGGTTAGTTCATTACAGACGATGAACAAACAATAATGGATGAAGAACTCATGTTCAATCTTCAACAAGCACAAAGAGAATGTATCAAAATATCTTCCTAGCCCTAAGAACGACTGAAAGAATGACAAATTTAGGATCCTAAACCAAAACTATTAGGGTTGTATTTATACTAGGTTTACAATTTGAAGAAATTACGAAATAGGCCAAGCTGAAAAACGGGGCTAAACGATCAGTTAGTCATTGGGGTTAAGCGACCACTTAATGATTTTACTCTGGGCGTGTAGTACTAGATTTTGCGCGGTGGCTTGGACCAAGGGAGCAAGCGAGCGCTTGATCATTTCTTCATAACTTTGACTTGGAAGAAGGCAGTCTCTTAATAGACTGGGCTAGGCGATCGCCTTGCCTTTTCTTCAACTTTTTAACTGCTTCAAATTCCAATCTTGTGCACTTTGGTCCATGGAATCTCCAATTGCTTGGAAAAGTCCCTAAAGTCTTATAAAATCTCCAATTTAACCTGAAACTCATAAAAGCACTACAAATCCATATTAGTAGCCAAATCTCATGGAAGAACACAATCTAAGTAGGAAAATACATACAATAGATGCGTATAAAACACATCTATCATGCTTCCTTGATCTGTTTCTATCGCGCTGCTCCTACAAATCACATGCACAACAAAATGTGCTCCAAATACTGATTCTCTGGTATCGTCGGCCCTGAGACATCTCTAAAATACCCTAGTTTCCAAGGATAAGCTTACATGCTATAAACAATGGATAACTACTTCCCCACCGTGGCCGTAGTGGAGGCCTGTGGAACCCCTAGTCTTTGATACGACGATCCACAACAATCACGAATCTCATAATTCGTGAAGATGATGTGTCATCCCATCATTGACCAACCACACTACAAAACCTGATAAGGTTCCTATATCCGGTTACCTTATCAAAACCAAAACTCAACAAGGCTCCACTGTTAGATCACCATCCTGGTCCAAACTAATCAGGTTAGTAGTCCTACTTAAATATACTACCTTACACATATATGAAGGTAATTAACATCTCATGCATGCATATATTTACAAATATAACATACATAATTAACAAGACTAGTTCTTTAGTCTATCATCTATATACACATTGAGTTAACAACGATTCTCAAACATAACATTATGAATTGGGATATAGTTCCCAATCAATCTCATTCAAGTAGGTTTCTCACTCTACTAACTTATCACAATCATACATATCTATGTCATGAATTAATACTCATATATACCGAAGTCTACAATGATCCCCTAAATGTAAACATATCGAGGCCGTATTACTTAACCTCAAACTAAAAACCAAGACTATGTATTTAATCTAAAACAATTACTCATTGAGGTATGCAAAGATCCTCGATACAAACTTGCCAAGACTACAAAGATATCCCTACGACATCTCCCAAAACAAGACCATACAACTAGTTTCGCATTTCATTTCATGTTGGATTTCTATTAGTCCTTTTTCTCATAGTGTATACATCTATACACTCAAAACCACGCTCAAAGAGTAACATGATTATCACTAGTCAATTCTCACAAGTGCCCCCTAAGTACCCTTAATAACATCTTGACTAGAATGGTTGTCCATCCGTCGATTCACCTTCATACCATTTAATAAAGGCTCTAAAGTAGTCTACTAATAACATGTGCCCTAACTTGTACGCCCACAATATAATTCTTGTGAGTTACTTATTCTAAGTCAACATAATCCCCTCTCAACGACTTATCAAGTTTGGGTGTCATTTGGTCACACACACAACATGACCTCACGGGTCAACACAACCGAGACCAACCCGTCTCAAATCCCATGGGATTCAAAGATTTCTTACTCATATGTTAAACAAATCCTTAAATCGACTCTTTTGAGTCTAAACTCAATAATTCATACTTAGGTCATTCCTGACCTAAGTCCCACAATATCTTCGTAAAATAACTAAGACGGTGTCCAAGGTCCGACCGTCAAAACCTGATATGATTCCTAGACACGTACTCGCGATGGAGGAATCAAAGAGCACGCAGCACAGCAAGCGAAGAACGTCAATGAATTGATAGATTGTGACACCTTGACCCAATGCTACGATCCGTTATTGAACATGGTACTCCGCAATCCAATTACGAGACGAACACGAACCTTGGTATAATGAAGAACGCCACAATAGTGATGAATATCCTATTGATAAGTTCGGGTTTCGATTACTTAGCCTCTCACCAAATAATCACAAGTTCAATGAAGAACAAGGAGGTTTTGAAAAACACTCAAAACCTATATTAATAGTTGTCTCCAAAAAAATAAGCCACAACCATTATTTATAGGCAAAAACTTGTATAGGACGGTCTTACGGATCCTAAATCCGTAAGACGGAGCCCCATTTAGAAATTCGCGGGTTAATAAATAAACATGTTAAAAATAATCATAATTGATTGTTAGCTGAGTTGGTTGGCCACATCTCTTAAGAGTTTAGCGCGTGGATTGGTCACTGGTTCGAATCTTTGTAGCTTGCCATTTTATCTTTTAATGTTCTTTAATGAGAAATTCGTTAAAAGTGACACTTTTAATCTGAAAAAAGTGACCTTATCTTAAAAAAATACACACATGTTTTAATGCTCTTTAATGAGAAATTCGTTAAAAGTGACACCCTTAATACTGAAAAGTAACACATTTAATACTAAAAAGTGACACTCTTAATGCTAAAAAGTGACTTACGCCTTGCAATTTAATCCTTTGGCAGCTCCGTTAACCATCAGTTAGTATCAAATGCTTTGACATATTTGACGGATCCAAACGGATTTTGACGAAATATTAAATGACACATTTAAAGCCAAACGTGACACATTGAAAACACAAAAGTGACACATTTTAATGTTATAAAAGTGACACTATTAAAAGTGACACTATAAAAGAAAATTTATTATAATTTTTATTAAAATACAAAGTAACACTCTTAATACTAAAAAGTGACACCCGTAATACTAAAAAGTGACACCCTTAATACTAAAAAGTGACACATTTAATACTAAAAAGTGACACTCTTAATGCTAAAAAGTGACACACTTAATGCTAAAAAGTGACACATTTAATACTAAAAAGTGACGCGTTTAATACTAAAAATTGTCACTTTAAAACTAACGTTGACTGCCAAAACTTGGTTGGAACGGTGATGTCGGTGGGACGGTGATGATCCTGTCGACGTTGATGTCGGTGGGACAGATTCTAGCGGCTATACATGCTTTCTGTCTAGTCGTCTGCCCTCTACTCTTCATTCGCCTGCTTTGAGGGTGCATGAATACCGGAGGGAATTCGTCTGCTCGAAGCGGACAATTGTTGGGAGGCCTTACGGTTTAATCTTCTGTTAGCCTTCCGTTAGCATCAATTGTCTTGGGATACTTGACGGACCCTAATGAACTTTAACGAAATGTTGAATGACACATTTAAAGCCAAACATGACATATTGAAAAGATAAAAGTGACACATTTTAAGGTTGAAAGTGACACTATAAAAGGAAATTTATATAATTACCATTAAAATACAAAGTAACACTCTTAATACTAAAAAGTGACACTCCTAATACTAAAAAGTTACACATTTAATACTAAAAAGTGACACTCTTAATATTAAAAAGTGATACATTTAATATTAAAAAGTGTCACTCTTAATACTAAAAAGTGACACTCTTAATACTAAAAAGTGACACTCTTAATACTAATAAGTGACACATTTAATACTAAAAATTGACAAATGATTAAACTGCAAGGCATGAGAAATATAAAAATTTAGGCGGCAAACAATGAAAGTGCAGGGGCACCGGAGCAAATAGAGGAATTTCTCATTAATGAGAATTTCTCATTATGGATCCTAAATCCTTAAGACGGAGCCCCATTTAGAAATTCGCAGGTTAATAAATAAACATGTTAAAAATAATCATAATTGATTGTTAGCTGAGTTGGTCGGTCGCATCTCTTTAAGGGTTTAGTGTGTGGGTTGGTCATTGGCTTGAATCTCTATAGCTGCTATTTTATCTTTTAATGTTCTTTAATGAGAAATTCGTTAAAAGTGACACTTTTAATACAAAAAAGTGACACCCTTAATACTAAAAAATAACACATTTTTAATGCTCTTTAATGAGAAATTCGTTAAAAGTGACACCCTTAATACTAAAAAGTAACACATTTAATACTAAAAAGTGACACTCTTAATGCTAAAAAGTTTCTTACGCCTTGCAATTTAATCCTTTGGCAGCTCCGTTAACTATCAGTTAGTATCAACTGCTTTGACATACTTGACGGATCCAAACGGACTTTGACGAAATATTAAATGACACATTTAAAGTCAAACGTGACACATTGAAAACATAAAAGTGACACATTTTCTATAAAAGAAAATTTATTATAATTTTTATTAAAATACAAAGTAACACTCTTAATACTAAAAAGTGACACCCTTAATACTAAAAAGTGACACCCTTAATACTAAAAAGTGACACATTTAATACTAAAAAGTGACACATTTAATGCTAAAAAGTGACACTCTTAATGATAAAAAGTGACACTTTTAATGCTAAAAAGTGACACACTTAATGCTAAAAAGTGACACATTTAATACTAAAAAGTGACGCGTTTAATACTAAAAACTATCAATTTAAAACTAACGTTGACTGCCAAAACTTGGTTGGGACGGTGATGTCGGTGGGACGGTGATGATCCTGTCGACGTTGATGTCGGTGGGACAGATTCTGGCGGCTATACACGCTTTCTGCCTAGTCGTCTGCCCTCTACTCTTCTTTCGCCTGCTTTGAGGGTGCATAAATACCGGAGGGAATTCGCCTGCTCGAAGCGGACAATTGTTGGGAGGCCTTACAGTTTAATCCTTTGTCAGCTCCGTTAGCCTTCCGTTAGCATCAATTGTCTTGGGATACTTGACGGACCCTAATGAACTTTAACGAAATGTTGCATGACACATTTAAAGCCAAACGTGACATATTGAAAAGATAAAAGTGACACATTTTAAGGTTGAAAGTGACACTATAAAAGGAAATTTATATAATTCCCATTAAAATACAAAGTAACACTCTTAATACTAAAAAGTGACACTCCTAATACTAAAAATTTACACATTTAATACTAAAAAGTGACACTCTTAATATTAAAAAGTGATACATTTAATATTAAAAAGTGTCACTCTTAATATTAAAAAGTGACACTCTTAATACTAAAAAGTGACACTCTTAATACTAATAAGTGACACATTTAATACTAAAAATTGACAAATGATTAAACTGCAAGGCATGAGAAATATAAAAATTTAGGCGGCAAACAATGAAAGTGCAGGGGCACCGGAGCAAATAGATGAATTTCTCATTAATGAGAATTAAAACAAAATTATACAGTTAGGGAGGTTCAAACAGGCAACCTTCGGTTGGCCTAAACCTTGAAGAAACCGTTCCGTCCATTGCGACAAACTTATTATTACAAATATTATTACCATGTTTAATTATTAACCCCTTAATTTCTAAATGGGGCTCCGTCTTACGGATATGGATCCGTAAGACCGTCTTACAGGAGACCACCTCTTATTTATATGGGTTGTGAAACCTAAATCTAAAAGTAAAAGGAAAAGTCTAAGTAGAATCAACTTAGGAAACTACTTAGAATCAACTTAGGAAACTACCTAAAATCCACTTAGGAAATTACTCAACTTACCTAATCTATGTAGGCAACAATTAGGTAAGTTACCTAATCTATTTAAGAAACATAAATCCTCCAAAATAAGGAAAATCTACAAATCTCATTTTTTGTAAAGGCCTAATTTTCAAAGTTGCATTTTGGCCCCCCTAAAGTCTTCCTTTAGGCGTTAAAAGCTTTCAAAGTCATTGTATGACATTAACGAACATTTCTTGAGTCTTCAAGTCATCTTCCATGAAATTTAAGGCTTCACAACGCATGTTTGAATTTGTAGAGTAGCCATTGTAATAGCCTGAATCTCCAATAAATCCACGAATTAAGTTTGTACAGAACTCTTGAATCTTTCGATCATATTCTACGCATTTAAAGGACTTTATTTGATTTCTTTGACACTTGATATTTTGTTCAATCACAAACTCTTCATGATTTATCATCCTTGCTTGAATCTTCCAACTCTCGAACCAGTCATCACATGTCTCATCCAAACTTGAGCTCGCCAAGATCACATCAAAACCCAACCAACCTAAGCCTATTTCATTAATGGCATTAAGTTATAGTTCAAGATGAATAATTAGTCTTAAATAGTCGAATGTCCGAGGGGTACACTCCTAACAATTCCACTGGAACGGTTATACAATCGCATTCCCAAATCTTTCATAATCATTCTAGGATCATCACTTGACCCTCAAACACGACAACGCACTATCATGCCTTAATAAAGATTCTAACGTGTCACCATACACAATCAATTACCCAAATCATATTAAACCTGATGACTTGTGATAAATTCACACTAACTTCATCCAATGACTTCCATTGGAGTCCTAAACCAACAAACATCACAAAACACCAATTTGGTCTCACCCGAACAACTCTCTAGATCTCGTACTTGAGACCCGACAACCACAAAGAGTCATAGGAATTTATCCTAGGGCTCAAAATAACATCTTAAATTCTTAATGGACTCCGTTCAGTCAAAATACAAATTCCCAAATTCTAGGGCAAGGTATAATTTTGGGATTAAATGTTCATCCGGGTTTCTAAACGTAACAACAAGAAATTTCATTCCTAATTACTTCAATAAACCCAACAAATTCAAACAAATCCATCCCCACATGTTCACTAATCAAAACCCCTCATAAACATGTCATCTAGACATGTATTAACTTCAACAAATCATGGGAATCACATCTCTAACATCCTATCATCAAAATAAGCTAGAAAGAGAAACTAGGGTTTTAGCAACGTACCTCAATAGGCCAATAAACTCGAAAGAAAATGAAAAAAAACGAGGGGAATGACTCTATTCGTCGAGAGCTTCACAATGGTGGTCTCGACTCGTCGATTGAATGCTCGTAGCTCTAGGAATCGGTAAATCTCCATGGATGCACACACACACACACACACACACTTTCTCTCTCTACCTCTATCTCTCTTTCTCACAGTTTTTGGAAGTAATGAGGAGGGAGGAGGGAGTTTTAGATCTGATAGAAGGTTTAGGGACCAAAGTTCCCTCAAATGGGTGGCCAAGGGTGAAGGAGGGGGTGTTTTAAGGGTAGAATAGGTAAAACACAACAAAAATCAACAATCAGCTCGAGGCTGAAATCAGGACAAGGCAGTGACCTAGTCCCTTCCTCTAGGTGAGCGCTTAATGGCTTTTCAGCCCAAACCAGTGGTCGCCTGGTCCAATTGCTAGGTGAGCGCTTGGCCCTCCGGGAAGTGAAAAAGACTTGAAACTTGGTGTAAATGATACCCATCTCAACCCCAAACATACTAGGGTGATAACCTACTCAAAAGACAATCAAAACTCACCTGAAACAAGTCTGAAACATGCCCAAACGACTCCAAGAAATAACACAAATGAAGGTCGAAATCATGGAATAACTTTCCAACGATTGAACCAATGATCGAACGACTAAGTGCTTTTTTTTGGGAAACAAGGACAACACCCTACTAGATTTTATTAATATAAAAGAAATTACAAGCTTGAGGGGGACAACCAGCTTGTCCCTTATAGATGAGAGGACTAAGGAGCCTTACCTCGAAAAAGGAAAATACAACTCAAAGGAATAAAACAGGAAAAGCTAAGTAATGCGAACATAGGGAGTTTCAAGTTTATCTAAAGCAATGAGACCACAAATCTTTGGCGGCAGAGAAATAACAGAATCAAAACGAGTATCACAACCTTGATCGCACCCATAATTCGTCAGAGCGTCCGCCACTGAGTTAGCTTCACGAAATACATGATGAATGGAAAAGCTCCATATCCTAAATAATAGCCATAATAGAATGTAACATATACGAATAGGTCCAAGGCGGTCGACCCACACCCTAGATACAATCTAATAGACCTTTAGAATCAATTTCCACAGTAGCCCGGGACCTACCCTTGATTTGCAGCCACCGCAACCCCTGAAGTAAAGCCTTGTATTCTACCTTAAAACTGTTGCAAGTACTATAAGAATTAGTGAAAGAAAAAATCAGGACACCCATGCTATTTTGAATAATACCACCTCCTGAGCTCGGGCTCGGATTTCCCCTACTAACCCCATCAGAATTGAGCTTGAACATACTGGAAGAGGGTTTATACCAACACACCGAGCAGATGATCTTGGTAGTAATTCTACCTAAACAAGGAGAGAAGATGTGATCCTAAGAACCCACAGAATGGGGAATGATTCCAGCACTCATAATAGTGGAAAAAATCAAGAGCTTGATCCTATCAATTAAAATCCAAGGAGGACTATGAGAACCATTCTGCAAACAAGAATTTTTGTGCTTCCAAAGTTCCCACAAGATAATAGAAGGGGTGATGGAATGTAATAAGGAATTATCTTTAGCAAACCACCAAGCAAAACATGCCTGATTCACTGAGTAGGCATTAAAGCTATAATACCCCCTAATCTGTTGAATTCAATCCAAAGGCAATGAGCAATCGGGATGTCTAAGAAAACATGGGAGTAAGATTCATAATTTCCTGCCGAGCAACACGAACAACAAGAGGCTAGCTGGACTCATTTTTTTGTAAAACTTTCATCAAGAGGGAGTTTTTGTTGCCACAGTCTCCATATGAACATGTTGATTGGTTTAGGTATTTGCCTATTCCATATGAATTTGGCTGAAGACATAATCATCCATTTTTTCCAAGTAAGATTCCAAGTCAAAGATAAAGTAAAATTGCCCCTACTTGTAAAACTCCAATAGGACACATCAGGCTGGTCTGAAAGGAAAATACCATGAGAATCAATGGATGCAAAAACATCTTGACCAAGCTCCAATCGGGCAGCCTCAGATATATTGTGTTTAGAGCTGAATACTTCTGTCACCTTAATGAAGCGGCTAGAAGATGGCCGAAGGAGGGTAGCATCAGGAAACCAGTTATCCATCCAAGTCGAACAGTCACCATATCCAATAATCCAGTTGGTGTTTCTTTCAGTATCCTCGCGTACATAACAAATTCGCCACCAAGTGTAAGAACCAGAAGACTTCGAGATGACTGGATGCGAGATCAAGAAATATTTTTTCTTCATAAACTGACTCCCTAAGTTGTCCGAAGAGCGAAACCTCCACCATATTTGAATAGAGAAGGCGCGAATAACATCGGGAACAGACCTGATGCCAATACCACCTTCGAATATAGGCCGACAACATTTGTCCCAAGTGATCCAATGAGCTTTTTGCTTACAATCAATAGAACCCCAAAAGAAATTAGCTAAGATCCAGTTAATGTGTTTAATAATAGCAATCGGAGGATCCAACACAGCCATTTGCTACATGACAACAGAATGTAAAATGATCACGCCACGAAGACGGGGTGACTAAGCTGGCAATCCACGTAATGGACCTAAGATGACGTGTCCAGCCCTTGGTGGTCACGTCGGTGTACGTGGGTACCGGAGGTACCGACTTGATAAGGATATCTGGGCTTGGTCGTTTATCTTAGTTGATAGGTACCTGAAAGCAAGACTACCGTTAGGGTGCTAAGGGTTTCCCATTCTGACCCTCCGGTGTGAGAGTCGTGAGGGTAATATATGGTATGCCGGAGCTAGGCGTTCCCTTAACTTCCGGTCGATCTATAGAGAGTAATCTCTTTGTGTGTTTTGTATATCACCAGCAATATAGTAAGTTTGCAATCTTAAGTAATCTTACATTTCTTGAAGGGAAAGGCTTCCTTTTATAGTAGCTTGGATTTGGGATCATGATTGGTATAAGGGTCCCATCTGGTGGGACTTGTTCCTTAAACTTCTTGGCGGTTCTGAGTGGTCAACAGGTTGCGTATGCAGTGAGGATTGTAGGCGGTTGAGTAAGCCGATAAGGTGTAGCGGCTTGCATGGCTTGCTCGGCTCTTGTGGGGAAGGCACCTGGATGCTATGTACAGGCTATGGGCTAAACATGTCTTATCCCAGAGAAGCTGTCGGCCGAGCATAGGTGATCCTCGGTTGTATGGTCGGATGTTGATTCATGATCGCCTGTTGTGCTCGGCAGGTTGTGGTCGCCGGCTGGTTAGTGATTATCGATGATGGCTGACTGGGGAATGGTCTTCGGCCCATGGTGGGACCAGACCAAGCCTAGCTTGAATCCACGTGGTCGGTCCACGTAGGGGGACCCACGTCGGGTCCCATCAATAGCCCCCGAGTTTCCAAGTGCGAGGATTTATCCTTAGCTTGGAAAGTTTAATTTGAATATCATGCTCGATTTGTTCGTCTTTGGTCATCGCTAGGCTTCCTCGATTCTCTGTTTGTTTTTGTGTGGTCGCTAACTTTGATTTGCCCGCTTGGTCGCTCAGTTTTTTCATAGTCGACCACTTTGCTGCCGAAGATGATGGAGTAATTAGTGGAATTTTCCTAGGAAATTGGTCCGCCGTATGCATTAAATGCACATTATTCGAGGAGTCGTAGGTAATCATTTATAACGTCTTTTCCCAAAATGCGACGGCGTCCAATTACCAAAATGTCGTCGGTTTGCAGTATTTTTGTGCATAGTGCCCGCCACGTGTCGACCAGAGGATGGTTTGGTGAGGATCCGCGTGTTTTTGGTCGGGTCGACCCGGGCAAATCGGGTTGATATAAAACCACGATTTTTCCCGGTTTTTTCATTCACTCTTCTTCCACACTCTTCCTTTTCTTCGAGTCCTCACAAACAGGCGAAAAAATTACTTTCTGCTACTTTTCCCATTTCTGACACCTCCAACCGTTCCTTTGCTCTAAAATCCTAGTATCCAGGTTCGCCATCTCTTCCTCTTCCTTTTGATACAAATTTCTCGGGTTTTTGACTTTGTTTTGGCGTTTTTACGGTTTTTGCGGATTTTTCAGGTCATCTGCGGTTTCAGGTACACCGGAGTTTTTTCTTTGGCGTCTGTAGCTCTTCCCGGTCCTCGCTCAAACTCCTGCTTTCTCTTTGCTCGTCCTCGACCTCACCCTTCAAACAGGTACTTTGTTGTTTCTTTTTTCCTTTACTCGCTCCTCGATTCTGCTAGGCCTCTAGGGTTAGGTTTTTATGAGCCACATATGCGCCTTTTTTTTTGCCCCAGGCGAAACCTCTTCCTCATCTTCGCCCAACTCCTCGGCTACCAAAAGAAACATGAGGACTAAACACGTTAGCCGAGCCAGCGTATGCCCGATCTCCGCGACGAAAGATTATACTCGCAGGCAGAGGCCGGCGCAGTCGCCGATATTACCGAGCCAAGCGGTGACACTGCTGTCAACGGTGGTTCTGACGAGGAAGATTTACCCACTCTTTCGGCGAAGAATATGGCGAGGACATCGGCCGGGAGCACATATGTTGGTATGTTCGAATCACGACCACGGACCTCGGTATCTCTTTAATCAATACTAGAGGCGTCACCGAGGACATAGTTGAGGCGAACAAGGCCACGGCCGAAAAACGAGGGAGAGCTCATCGGTATATTGCAGGAATCTCGGGTGAGGCCGGCCGAAGTCCTTTCGAAGGACGAGGGAATGGAGGAATAATATCTATCCTCCCGGACGTAGATAAGCTGGGGACGAGCAATTCAATCATAGTCGGAAGATTTTCAGGGATCCGCCCAATAATTTGGTTAGCATGGATGAGGCGAGGCGAGGACGGATAGAGTAAGGTTTTACATTTCATTTTTTATGTCGGTCTTCGTTTGCCACTCGATCCCTCTTGTGTGAACTTTTAGAGGCGGGTGCTCGCCTCAACCTCTCGTTGAATCTCATCGATACTTGATCTCATTCGCGGCTTTGTGTCAGAATGCTCGAATTTGAACCGACTCGCCTCTCTCTTTTAACCTATTTTGCGGTGACCAAATCGATGAAGCGTCTTCACTTGTAAACACCATAATCGGAGGAATTAACATTGTTCGCCAGGCCTCTGGGAAAACCGGTCACTGGGGCGAAAGGTCTGTTAGTGGAGGGTAGATATGGGTGGAATTTCCCGTGCCTCGTCTTTCTAATGAAGAGGTCAGATCCCTCTCCCTAGGGACTTTAGGCAGTATGAGGAAGGCTGCTTTCGCAAGGCTATCGAAGACTTCCTCGGAGTAAGAGGGATGGGGCTTTGCTTCGTGTGTTTGGCGGAATGCGATAAGTGTTGACGAAAGTTTGTTACGGATGGTCGAATGACGACCCAAAGAGGTTTAAGAAATTTGGATGTTCAATGCGAAGTTCAGAGTATATCCGTACCCGGATGGTCGATGCCGAAGGAAATAAGTTCGGTCGGTTGGTTGTCCTCAGTGCCAGGAGAATACATTCTTCCTCGAAGGCTGTGGAAGTATATATCATTATTTTGTAGCTTTTCTTTGATAGATTTTGTACTCGTCCTGACTGATTCTTTCGTTTGTTTCAGATATGATCGATATAGATGCCTCGCGAGCAAATCAACCGAGGCCGGGGGGTTACTCGTCGCCAACCGTTGAGGATCTGAGCCGACCCAAAAGGCCTATCCGCTACACCCTGCCGTGACCGAGCAAGGGGTGGGGGTCTTCGGCTAGCTGCAGTGGCTCCTCGTGAGCTCGGCCAGGTCAGCCCCGGGAAGAAGTAAGCCCTCGCCCCAGGCAAGAAAATTTCTGAACCCGGTGCTCTTGCTCTCTGCAGAGCCTATCTCCTTAGAGCATGCCCGTGCCCCTTCCCAGCGGACAGTGATTGTGGATGCCTTCGAGGAAAGGCAAGCCAGCATAGAAAAAAGACCGCTTTGAAAAAACTAAAGAGAGCGAAAGGTAAAGCTAAGTCTTCGTCGGTAGTGAAGAAACAATCCCAGCGGAGAGGATGACCGTCGGTCCTACCACTCGCTTCTGCTTGGGACCAGAAGGATTTCGCGGATATCCCGTCCTTCAAAACTTGACGTTCGTCGTGATTCCCCAATGGCCTTAAGCGGGGCAAGAAAGTTGGGTGGTGAGCTCGAGTCGGGGATATGGTCGAATCGCCAACTCTACGCCTAGAGGGTATGGGGACAGATAGTCGTGCATAAGCGAGGTAATGCCATTCGCCTATTTTCTTTCTTTGTTTATTTTGTCAATTGTTCCTTTTGTTGATGTTCGTTGTATTTTGTAGATTTGCTCTTTTGTATCTTCAGCCACTTTCGAGCCGACGCCTCGCTATCAGGGTCAACAAGTTGAAGACTTCGAGCAGGTTGATAAAGGCAGATCGACCTCTAGGAATTGGCTTCCCAAAGAGCCACGAGGAGAAAACTCACCGAGAAGTTCTCGACTAGGATAGCTTCGC
>CM028378.1:118221590-118308282 GCA_013146195.2 Codonopsis lanceolata
CCACCACCGAGACCAAGGACTGACACTACTCTCTTAGAGAGATTTCTTAAGCTAAAGCCTAGTTCGTTTCTTGGAGAACCAAAACCGAGAGAAGCTGAGTTATGGATGGAGGAAATGATCAAAGTATTGTCCATGTTGGGGTGTACCGACGAAGAAAGAGTGATGCTAGCAACCTTTAAGTTTAAAGGAGCCGCCAACATGGTGGACTGCGGTTGAAAGAGAGTTGGGAGATGCAACAAGTTCCCATTACTTGGGCTAATTTTCAAAGAGAAGTTTAAGAATGAATATGTGCCGATGTAGCGCAACCAAAGAGAGAAAGGAGTTCTATGATCTTGAGCAAGGTATGACCGTGGGCGTGAGTATTCTGCAAAGTTCATGCACTGATATTGTAACGATCCGATTCCCACGAGGCACCCGAGAACACACAAGTTTAAGGGGTTAAGAACCGAGCTTAGAAAGGTATTCTAGCGCTTAAGCTCATCGATTATCGAGTGCAAATGATCGAGCGTATGAGGTGGAGCAAGACATTGAGGAACACCGAGTCAAGAATAATGCTAGTAGTGCACTGCATCACTCTCACCAATAATCGTGGAAACAATTCCTGTAATGAGGGGTTATCAAGGGAACCGTGATAGGAGAAGTGGAGGCCAAGGTAGGCCACGCCCGGGAAACAAGGTAACAATACTTCTTCATCTAAGGCAAGAAGGGTCGCGTAGTGAGGCTATGATTTGTCTGCTGCCGTAAGTCCGCACACAAAATGATAGGTGCCTGGGGAAAAATGGGAAGTGTTATTATTGGTGTGATGGAACTCACATGAAGAAAGATTGTCCAAGCTTAAGGCCAATCGCCGAGTACGGCAACAACTGGGCTAAGAGATGGTACGGTAAAACCAAAGTCAAGGTCGTAGTTTGCTTTTGATCAACGCGAGGTTCAGTGGGGTCTACGTGGGTGTGATAGGAGGTACTCTTCTATATTCGATCATAAGGCTCGAGTTCCTCATAGATCCGTGGTCTTCTCAGATTCTTATGTTTGCTTCGCACTTTATTGAGAATCTTCGTGTTGCCTCAATCTTTGCCATATTTGCTTGAGGTGTCTACCCCGCTCTGGGAATTTATGTCGCTGTCAAGTATTTAAATCTTGTGATGTTTTGGTGGGTGACCACACTTTGCACGCGACTTGGTAGTTCTACCTATACGTGATTTTGATGTGATTCTCGCATGGACCGGCATGCTTATCATGCTATAGTTGATCGCCATAGAAAGCGGTTACTTTTTATATGCCGGTGTGCTCGAAGCTATTTTTGTGGGTGATCATGCTTCGAGTGACGTGCATTTTATTTCTGCCTAAGGGCTAGAAATTACTGCCTCAAGGGTGTACGGGTTATCTTGCATGCGTAAGTTGATAAGAAGAAGTCTTCGCCTAACTTAGAAGAGGTTCCTTAGTGTGTGAATTTCCCGACGTGTTTTCTACCGATCATGCTATGCCACCCGATAGAGAACTAGAATTTGTATTGAGCTTATTCCGGGACTTCACCGATTTCTAAGGCACCAGATAGGATGGCGCCTCAGGAGCTAGGAGTTGAAAACCCATTGCAAGAACTCCTAGAGATTGGTTTTGTTAAACCGAGTGTGTCGCCTCAGCGCACGGTCTTATTTGTGAGGAAGAAAGATGGGAGTTTGCGATTATGCATAGACTACCGAGAATTGAATAAGGTGACCATTAAGAATAAGTATCCTCTACCCCACATCGATGATCTTTTGACCAAAGCTTGCAAGGGTCTATCGTCTACTCTAAGCTTGATTTGAGATGGGGTTACTACCAATTGAAGGTTAGAGAGGAAGACGTTCAAGACGGCCGACTAGATATGGGCACTTTGAATTTGCAAGTGATGCCGCTTGGGTTGACAAATGCACCAGCGGTGTTCATGGACTTGATGAACCGTGTCTTTCACAGCTTATCTTGATTGCTTTGTTGTAGTCTTCATCGATGATATCCTAGTGTACTCCGAAATCTCGGAGGAGCATGAGAAACACTTGAGGATTGTGTTGTCTATTCTTCGAGAGAAGCGTTTACATAAAGTTTAGCAAATGTGCCTTTGGCTCGAGGAAGTATCTTTCTTAGGGCATATCGTTTCTAGCGCCGGGATAGTCGTTGATCCTTCTAAGATTGAAGCGGTGACGAATTGGAAGAGACCTAGTTCGGTTACTGAGGTTCGGAGTTTCTTGGGGTTAGCGGGTTATTACCGGAGGTTTATTGAAGGTTTTTCTAGGATTGTGACTCCTATGACGAGGTTGACACGTAAGAATGTGCCGCTTGTTTGAGAGCGAGAAATGTGAAAGTTTCCAAGAGCTTAAGAAGCCGCTTGACGACGACACCTATTTTGGCTTTGCCTAGTGGGGAGATAATTTTGTAATCTACGCCGATGCTTCCAAGGAAGGTTTGGGTTGTGTTTTGATGCAGAATGGAAGGGTGATTGCCTATGCATCGAGGAAGTTGTCTATTCACGAGCAGAATTACCCGACACACGATATGGAGTTGGCTGCGATTATTTTCGCGTTGCATAAATGGAAACATTACTTGTATGGGGCTAAATTTGAGATCTTTACCGACCATAAAAGTTTGAAATACTTGTTTTCTCAGAAGGAGTTGAACATGAGGCAACGAAGATGGATGGAAAAATTAAAGGACCACGATTGTACTATCTTGTATCATCCGGGGAAGGCAAATGTAGTAGCGGATGCCTTGAGTAGGAAGGTTCATATGTCGTGGTATGATGGTTAAGGAGTGGAAGATGTTGGAGGATTTACTGAGATTGAGTCCTAGTGTTTTTGATAGAGGTGTGATTTTCGCAAAATGTTCGTGCTACGCCCTTGTTTGGGAAAATTAGAGAAGAGCAAGTGGAATGATCCTGAGTTGAAGAAAATTATTGATGGGTTGGTTGAGAATGTATCGCCTGATTTCGTGATTAATAATGAGGGTACTTTGACATTTCGAGGTAGGATTTGTGTTCCTTGTAATACTGAATTGAAGAGGTTGGTTCTTGATGAGGCTCATAAAACGAAGTATACCATTCACCCGGGGAGCACGAAGATGTACTTAGATTTGAAAAGACAGTTTTGGTGGAAGGGTATGAAGAGAGAGATTGCGGAGTATGTGTCAAAGTGTTTGACTTGTCGGCCAGGTTAAGGCCGAGCATCGAGGCTCAAGGGCTGGGATTTCTACAACCATTGGAGATTCCCTGAGTGGAAATGGGAGTTCATTACTATGGATTTTGTGATTGTAGTTACAGCGCTGGAGAGGTTTTAATGCGCTTGGGTTATAGTCGACAGATTGACTAAGTCTCAAGACACTTTATTCCGATAGCTATCACTTGATCGTTGACTCGCTTAGCGCCTTTGTACATCCAGAGATCGTGAGACTTCATGGCGCACCGGTTAGTATTGTGTCCGATAGAGATCCGAGGTTCACGCCAAGATTTTGGAAGTCGCAGGTGAGGCTTGGGACTAGATTGACTTCAAGATACTTTTCATCCGCAAACGGATGGTCACCCGAGCGATTGATTCAGATTTTGGAGGATATGCCAGCGAAGCTTGTGCCGTGGATTTCAAGGGAAGCCGATTCTCACTTACCTTTAGCCGAAGTTTATGATAATAACTACCAATCGAGTATCAAGATGGCGCCGATGAAGCTTTGTATGGGCGTAAGTGTAGATCACCAATTTGTTGGGATGAAGTTGAGAGGCGAAACTTTGGGGTTCCGAATTAGTGCAACAGTCGGTTGAGAGCGTGAAGTTGATTAGAGATCGTTTGCGCACCGCTCAAAGTCGACAAAAGAGTTATGCGGACAATCGAAGACGAGATCTTGAGTTCCAAGTGGGTGATTACGTGTTCTTGAAGGTAACACCGAGGAGAGGTACTAAGAGATTCGGCAAGAAAGGGAAGCTTACACCGAGGTACATTGGTCCATTCGAGGTTTTGGAGAGAGTTGGGTCTTTGGCGTATCGTATTGCATTGCCACCTTCACTTTCGGAGACTCATAATGTATTCCATGTTTCCATGTTGCGAAAGTATTTGAAAGATGAGTCCCATGTACTCGAGTATGAGGAGATCACGTTTGAGCCGGATATGTCTTACGTTGAAAAGCCCGTGAAGATTTTGGATACTAAAGAGCAAGTTCTACTTAACCAAGAGAATTCCCTTTAGTCAAAGTTCTTTGGAGGAACCACAACATTGAAGAAGCGACTTGGGAAACGGAAGCGGAGATGCGCGAGAAGCATCCACATTTATTTGACGAACTTGGTAAGAATTTAGGGACTAAATTCCTAAAGGAGGGGAGAGTGTAACGCCCCGTATTCTTTCATGTGCATTGTATGCTTGTCTTTATACCTTCTTGGTTGATTGTGAGCTTGTTTACTTGATTTATAAATGTCTTAGAATCATTCATAGATCATTTTAGAAGTCCATAACATGTTTTGAATCATATAAACTTGTTTGTTGAATCGCCGGTTTAATCGCGTTGAATTTGGCCTTAGCGATTCCTCTCGTTGCTCGTATTTGCTTCTATTTCGACGCATTTAAGAGTTCGTTGTGTTCTTGGCTTTATATTCAGGTCTTAATCATGTTGAAACAAACCTTTTTCATGTCCAAGATATCCTAGTTTGATTGGTGTTTGATTGTAGTTTGATTCGTTGATCATTCGTCGCGTGGTTCGCGCCTTGTTCTAGCTTGTTCCGGGTGTTGTTCGGGAGCGTTTCCGACTTGTTTTGAGTAGGGTTAGACCTTAGAATGGTTGCCCAAAAGTTTGGGACCATTTAGATCAAGTTTAGATCAAGTTTTAGAGGTTCCCTGAGCCGAGGCGGCCGCATGGCACTTGTGAGGCGCCCGCCTCAAATGAGGAGCAATTGGAAAGTGGTCTGAACTTGAGGATGGCCTCAGTAGTTGAGGCGGCCGCATGGCCTTGGGTGAGGCGCCCGCCTCACCTGCTTGTCTGTTACGGGATTTTTTTCCCCTGTTTCGGAATTGGACGATTTGTACCCCTTGAACCCATATCTAAACCTATCCTAAACCTCCCTAACCCTTCCCACTTAAGTCCTAACATCCCTAACTAGTTTTTAATGATGAGTTAAGAGTTCATTAGTGACCAATTAAGCCACAAATCAGATTTAAAAAGGGACCACAAGTTGTTGACACTTGTCCCACTCAAGAATTAGACCAATATAAACCACATTTCAGATTTTTGACTCTCATTCTCACCCTCACTCTTCCAAAAACGAATTTCATCTTCTCTCTAGCTCTTCCATGGCTTCTTGGAGCTAATCTTTTGGTCTTCCCTCATCCATTCATCATTTGCCCAAGCTACCTTCATTAAAGTTGTAGAGCTCAAGAAGAGGAGCATTTCCATCCGATTGGTTTCTTCATTTGCTTTCTTTGGTGTATAACTTGTAAGTTACTTTCTTCATCTTCTTCCTTTAGTTCTCATTGACCCTAAGGAAACAAAGCCTATGGTGGTTGAGGTCAATGAGGGCACATGTATGCTTCCTATGCTATCTTCTTGTATGTTGAGATTTTGAGCTTGTTAGGAGCATGTATAGGTTGGTTTCTTGCCTATGAAAGTTTATAAAACTCTTGTATCTTGTCTAATTAAGGTTTTGAACATGTTAAAGCCATGTATTATATTTGTCATGGAAGTATTGATATATGTGAATGCCCTAGTTTATGCCTTTTTGAAATGTTGTTAAGGTGTTATGTGTTATATCCTTAATTTTGGACTCTATGATATACATGAATCACTTTGCATTGCCTTGGTGAATTTAATACCTTGTTGAACCTAGAAATGACCTAGGTTGGGTTATGAAGCACATAGCTTCAATTTCTCCAAATTTGGGAATTTAGAGCAAAGACTCAACGGAGTCGACTCTAGGGAATATTTGAACGTGTTGAACTCTAGTTTCAATCCCTACGAAGTTTGGACACCGTTTGACTTGGTTTACTCAAGTATGAGCTTGGTTGATTGTTTATAACAAGTTGTTGTGAAAGATTGGTTTTGTGCAATTTAATTGCCTTGATATGATTTTATAGTAGAGATTAATACCCTACTTGGTTGGTCGAGTTCGCTCTTGTCGAATTCGGTCTTTGAATGGTTTAGTCAAGTAAATACCTACTTGTGCATCACATTGAGTCCACCGCATTATTTGGTTTGTTTATCTAAGTCGTGGTGGGACGATGCACGCCTTCACGAATTATGGGATTCGTGCTCGCTATGGATCGCCGCTCCTGACTTCACACACCTTCACCTTGTGGCCGCAGTGGGGAAGTAGCCCCTTTGCCAGACGCTTAAGTGCCGCATTGGCTTGCTATCTAGATCGAGAGGATTCTCGATAAGTCGATGAATTCACATAACATCGATGGCACGAACCAAGAATGTATCGTTTTGCAGAGCTACGGCGGCCGTGACTATATCATATCCTACTTGTATGATTTAATTTCCCGCACTTATGTGAACAATGTGCTACGTGCTATATGACGGTCATGTATTATAATTGAGATAACTGTCATGCTATAACATGAACATGCATTGTAGTAACTTACTAAGTCTTTCGACTTACCCTATTTGTTTGCTTTGTCTTTCCTTAGATACGAGCCGAGGAGACGTTACGAGATAGACTCGCTTATTCCACGTTTGGTTGTTTGTATTCTAAAGGTTGAACTTTTGGACTTGTTGATTAGCCTTTTATTTTGGAAAGGACGTTGGGAAGCAAGTCATGTAGACTTGGCTTGGGGTTTTTGGATGTTGTTGTAACTTAACTACTTAACACTTGTAATCTTTTGGTATGCCGACTTATATGTCGAGCCTGTTTATATGCGTTTGGTTCGCTACAGTTTCTTCCGCTAAAGCTCGTTTAATCGTTGTTGTTGTTGTTGTCTCCGGCATGTTGTGGCCGTTGAGGTTATTATAAGCATGTGTTAATAATTGTAGGAGTAGTTGTTGGGTTCCGGCTGTAACGTCGCCGATGACTTGTTTATTTTAGGTTGTTTTTCCGGCCAAGTGTAGCCGAGTTGTTGTTTGTATGCGATGTTGCGCCACATGAATTTTATAATCCTACTTATGCATGCTTGTGTATTTTGTCTATTTGGACGGCGCGACTCGGGATCTCGCATTGGGGTCCGGGTCGGGTCGTCACACTATCTCCATTGAAAGATTGGTGAGTAAGCTTATAATATCTCTATCTGAAAAGTTTAATGTTAAGATTTCTGGTATAGAAGAGGCTCAGACATATCCTCAATGTGTGTTGATGATTTCATTGGTATTTTACAAACTTTGGAATTAAATCTCACTCAACGGTCTAAAGGAAAATAGAAAAAAAAAATTGCTTTGAAAGTTAGGACTGAAAAGGAAGAAGAGTTTCTTGAGTTGCAATGAAATGAGTGAATCTGATATGAGTGATGAATATTTGGCTATGTTTGCTAAAAAATTTGGTAAGTTCTTTAAAGGAAAAAATTCTTCCAGTTTTAAAAAATACTAATGATTCCATGTCAAATTCTAATCCTAGCAGGTTTCAAGAGAGCTCAAGTGTAGCAAGTCAAGGAGAACAAAGAAACAATGATTTTGTTCAATGTCATGTTTGCAAAGGATATGGACATTATGCAAACAAGTGTGCTAATACACTCATGAAGAATGGTAAGAATTTTTTCTGCTACCTTAAGTGATAGTGATGAGGAAGAGCTTGATAACTTGTATAGTTTACTTGCTCATGAAAGACCTGTTCATGTGAATCATCTATTCACTTTCCCTGGAGAAAGACCTATTCCTATGAATCCGTTGAGACTTCCAAGGAATGTAGTCTCAAATGAAAGCTTATCCAAGCCTACATTAAAGAAAACAGGCCATGTTTCTGTTAAGATTGATTTTACTCTGTACTCCAAAGCTATTCTGCAGATGAGTGATGACTCTGTTGATGAAAAATCAAACTCTTTTAAATAACTATAATGTTTTGTTTGAAAATTGGAGTAAACAAAAAGTTTTGATTGAAAATCTTACAAAAGAAACGGAAGCTTTAAGTGTTGGAAATAAAAGGTTAAATACTTTGAATGATGATCAAAAAGAGGCTTTAGCTCGTATTGAATATTTAGAGAAAGAATTTTTGTATGAAAATCATAATTCCGATACTAATAGATCAGCTCTTCATTTCGCCCAAGCTAATCTTAAATTTAAGTTGAAGCGTGAGGAGGATTATTGGAGGCAAAAGTCGCACCTGAGATGGCTCCAAGATGGGGATGGTAATACAAAGCTCTTTCATTCCTCAGTTAAGCAAACCCGCCTTAAATTGGCTATTCATCGCATTAAGGATCTCCATGGGACTGTTGCTTCTGATGACTTGACTATTAAGGCTGCTGCGGTTGATTTTTATAAGGATCAGCTTACGGCTTCTCCTTGCTCTTCCGATGACTCGCTCCTTGATGTCATTCCTCACTTGATTTCTTGTGACCGTAATAATATTTTGTCTCGCTCCTCCTTCTCTTGATGAGGTTAAAAGTACTGTTTTTTCGCTCAATGGAGATAGCGCGGCAGGTCCTGATGGCTTTTCTGGTAGGTTCTATTCATTGTGTTGGGATATCATAGCTGCAGATCTTCATCTTGCTGTTTCAGAATTTTTTGCTGGTTTTGAGTTGCCTAAGTCTTGGACTAGTACCCTTATTATTACCATCCCTAAATCGAGCCAAGTGGAGACGTTTAAAGATCTTCGGCCTATTAGTCTCTGCAACTTCTGCAATAAGATCATCACCAAAATTCTTGCCTCCTCCAGTCGCCCTTCTCCCTATTATCATATCGGAAAATCGTGAGTGCTTTCACTAAGGGCCTACCGATTCAAGATAACCTTCTTCGCTCACGAATTAACTCATCGCCTTGGTAAAAAGTCAATGGTTCGAATACTATCATCAAATTAGATATGGCTAAAGCTTTTGATAGGGTTTTCCTCGGCTTTATCTCGATTAAAGTGCTTCGCAAGTTTGGGTTTGGGGAATCTTTCATTGATATGATTTGGAGAGTTATTTCTAATAACCGGTTCTCGCCTCGATTAATGGGTCTTCTGGCTTTTTCCACGCCCCGTGGCCTCGCATAAGGTGATCCGTTATCTCCCAGCCTTTTTATTATTGTCGAAGTCCTTAGCGTAAATTTAAACAAGCTTCGTGGAGACACCCCTAGATATGCCTACTCTTCTTCTGCTGTGGTGTCCTATTGTTTCGCACTGCCTTCGCAGATGACATTGTTATCTTTGCAATGGAAATAAGCACTCTCTTCTTAAACACAAGCAGCCTTCTTCATAATTATGAGCACCTTTCTCGGCAATTAATTAACCGAAACAAAAGTTGTTTTATGGTCTCCAAAATTCGCTTTCTAGAATTTCGTCTATTGGTCGATCGGTGGGTTTTCCTCATAAGTCCCTTCCCGTCACCTATTTGGGCTGTCCTCTTTATGAGGGGCGAAAGAAAAAGAATTTATTTGATCTTCTTCTCTAGAAGTTACAACTTCAATTACTTCCTCGGATGGGGGCCTTTCTTAACAAGCGGGTAAAATTACTCTTATCAACTCGCTCCGAATTCTATCATCATGTACCAAATTGCGATTTTAGATCCTCCAATTTCGGTGATTAATCGATTAATGTAATGCTTGCTAATTTTTTTGGGGCTCAATTGATGGTAAAAACAAGGCTCATTGGGTTTCTTGGGACAAGTGTTGTAAGCCTGGATGAAGGAGGTATCGGTATTCGAGCCGCATGATATTATCCTTGCTTTTTCCATCCGCCTTCGTGGCGGTTTAGATCGTCAAACTGGTGTAACTTTATGAAGCGAATACCGGCCCTCATTCCCATCCTATTAACTCTAATTGCTCGGGCTCTCATACTTGGCGCCGTATGTGTCTGCTAAACATTTGGCCGAAGATCAAATTTGGCGGGTAATTGGCAAAGGTTTATGTTCCATTACATCCGACAAGGTTGCCAACTGTAGAATCAATGTTACCAATTGCTCTTACCAGCTTGTTCAAGAGTCGCTTATGCCTCCTTCTCGATTTCTATGGTCGCGCTGCGGAAGATCCTGGGCCCTTCCATCTCCTCCCTTATCGATAAACTCGCATCCATCTCTCTCAAGACCCCGACTTAGCTTATTGTATCGCTCTCGAAAAGGGGATTTTTCTTAATGCGGCTCCGGCAGCTTGTTCGCACACACGCCCTTTGATTCTCTTCTAAATTCATATGGCATAAAACTCTTCCTCGCCGATTCGTGTATTCATGTGGCGCTCTCCGGTTGAGGAGGCTTCCTTTGGACGAGAGTCTATCTAGTAAAGGCATTCATCTTGCTTCCCGCTCATGTTGCCAATCGGGTAATATCGAAACTTATCAAAGATGTTTTTATGGATTCCAGCCTCGCCGATTCATTTGGTCCGCCTTCAACCGGCTTGGTGGAATTTCAAGCTCTCTCTCTCGATCAAGCTTGCTTTGCTTGGTGGTTACGTAATCCAAATTCCATGCTCTTTTCCCTTACTCCTTCGATCATTCTCCGGGAGATTTGGAAAGCTAGAAATTCTAATTTTTTGATGGCGCCTCGCTTAATTCCCCGAGGTTATAATTAATCGTATTCATCAATCTCTCTCGCCTATTGTTAAAGGGGTCGGTTATATTTTCCAAAGAAGTTGGTTCCACAATCTTTACGGCCGGTATTCGCTTTGACTAAGGTGATTCTGATCTGCTTTTGGTTGAAACCTCCCGCAGTTCTCAAGTGCTAAATTCGGATGGGGCTTGTCGCAGAACCCAGTCCTAGTGTCGAGGGGGTATAGTTCGAACTCAAGGCAATATAATTTTTGCCTTTTCCACTTTTTTGGGAAGCCTCCAGCTTCAGTAATGCATGGCTATGCATAAGGGAGTCTTATGGTTGCAATCTAATAATCACGAAAGAGCCATAGTTGAATCTGATTCTAAATTCCTCTTGGATTGCATTGAAGGCAAAGCTCAACCACCTTGGAGGAGTCTATACCTGATTCGTGCCATTAAATCGATTAAGGATTCTCTTCATCTCTCTTTTAACCATGTGTATCGTGAAGCTAACTCTGGCGGATGCTCGGCTAATCATGCGTGGGATCATGGCTCTACCATCACTTTCTTGCCCTCTACCTCGCCTCCCTTCTCGTGTTCACTCGCCTAATTGTTTTAGATAAACATGGCACTCCATACATTAGGATTAATTAGTCTTAGCTTTTTGCTTTATGCTATTGTATCTCCTTTCGAGGTCAGGCTCCTTTGTCCTCCCTTTTATAAGGGCAAGGCTGGTTCCCCCTCAAGTTTGTAATTTCTTCCCGCTTATTCAATAAAATCTAGCAGGGTGCCGCCCCTGTTTCTCTAAAAAAAAAAAAAAAAAAAAAATATTTATTAACCATACAAGATGTGGAGTTCGAAAAGATGAAAAGTGAATTAGATAAGTCTAATGGAACTTTGCATAAAATGAATAAAGGTAAGGCTACTTTTGAAAAAATTTTGGAAGTTAGTAATGAAAGTAGAGTTGGTCTTAGTTATAAAATTCCTAAGGTTCCCATTTTTGTTAAAAATGATAACAAAGTTCCTATTTTTGTTAAAGAAACTGGTAAGTGCCTCTCTATCTCCTCTAAAGATTCAAAAGCATCATATTGTTGTGATAAAAGAAGATCCAAAAGAAAGACTTCAAAGAAATATAGTATGCTCTAGTTCTACTGTTTAATTAGTGGTCATATTAAACCCCATTGCCGTAAGAGACAAGCCGATCTGGCCAAAAACAATCGTAACCATCGACGAGGAGACTTCTAATACTTGGTTTGTTTTATCATCCATTCTTTTGATCTAGACTGAAGGTATGTTACTAATTCTCATAATTTTGTATACTACATTGTTTGTCATGCTAGTCTTCATTAAACTTGCTTAGATCATGCTAAGGAAGAGTTTTATCAAGTTTATAAAATGTGTTAATGCTTCTATGAAATCTGGAAATTTTTCCATGGATATTGACTTGATTATTTTGGTCTTGGGTTTAGTTTGAAATATGTTTAGGCTTTGATTTTGAATCATTGTTGTTCATGAACTTGTTGGAAAACAAACAATATAAATTCAGTCTCTGTTTGGGTAAATTTTGGGAAGTTACTGATACTGATCTACTAAAGGGAATTTTCTAAAAATGTAGTATGTTATACCTATACATGTTAGGTAACTCTCTATAAAGTTTCATAAATTTTGGAGTTAAGGAAGTATTTTTCATTAGTCACAAATCTTGGCTGTTCCAGTAAGATGTTATCAGAAAGTCAATCTGTTAACATGATATTGAGACGCCTATATTTTGATGAATACATGACTTAATTGAGTAGTTTAAAATTATAAGTTGTACTTCAGAGAGTCTACTTTCTGGAAATGTAAGATTTATGATAGTTAGATTTATGAGGAATATTTGGTGAATTTTCTATGATAGATACTCAGTGTAAGTCATAGCAGAGAAACATATTTGTGTCATGAATTTGAGAGGACCATGACTTGATGAATACATGTCCAATTGGTGTATTTTAAAATTGTAAACTCTAGATCAAATATTCTAGTTTCTGTAAATGAAAACTATGTGTCATTTGGATCAACGGGGAAGTTTTGGTGAATTTTGTACGATAGTCATGCTGAATAAGTCATAACAGAAAACCAAATTTTTAACAGAGGTGACTGTATCCTGAAGAATACAAGTCCAAATAGAGTAATTTAAAGTTCTAAATTATAGTTCCAAGAGTGTAGTTAATGAATATGTACAATTCATGAAATTTGAAGTTGTGAGGAATTAATGGTCGAATTTATAAGTTGACTGGGCAGAATAATCATAACAGAAAAACAGATTATTAGTTCTTGAAATGATCATAGATTGATGAATACAAGTCCGAATGAAGTGATTTAAAAGGCTAAGTTATAGTTTAAAGAGCCTACTCTCTGAATATGTAAGATTCAGTACATTTGGTATTAGAAGGAATTTTTAATACAATTAGCAAGATTGATGCGTAGAGTGATTCGTAATATTTGAAGTTGTTAAGGATAGTTTGGTTTAATTCATGGACTACTATGGATTTTGGAAGTTAGGATGAATTATCATTCTAGGAAGATTTTATTATTTATAACCTAAATGGTTTAATGAACCTAGACTAACAAGGTAGCCTTGGACAATATGTGATGGGTCGATTATTAAATTGATGACTTGGAATGGTTTTTCATGCTAGAATATGAATTTCTATGCTTACTTGAGATTATGACTAAAAGCATAATTATGATATTGGTTAAATATTGAATCATCTATGTTTATTTGATAATATGACTTGATAAAGCATATTGTATATTCTTGTTTAAATCTTGATTTCTCTTGAATACTTTAAAGTCTCATTGAGGTTTGATTTGTCTACTTGTATTGAACTTAAATTTCATTAATAGGTGGAATTATGAACTCATTGAACTAGGGTTCCTAAATGGAATAAGAACATAGCTATGCTTTAAATGAGAACATAGAAACGGTTAAGAAGTGCATATAGCATTTATACCCTATTTGGATGAAACTGTAGTAAGGACTCAACGGAGTCGAGTTAAGGAATAATTGAACCTTACAAGGATCATGGTGAGATCCTATAATAATTATACTCCATTTGACTAGATTACTAGCTTTTGGGACTTGAATCGTATAGAGTGAACAACTTGACACTTATGATTTAGAGACTCAAATGAGCTCCTATTGTGGTTTTGTTATTATTGTAACAATGTGTATAATCGTATGAGTTTAGTAGATCATTATATCTACTTGAGAATTTGCAAGTAAACATCTACTTGTGCATTGCATATAAGTCCAGCTGGAATTTGTTGAGTTTTACGTTGAAGGTGGGACGGTGCATCGTCTTCACAAATTATGGGATTCGTGATTGCTATGTATCGCCGTACCGGATTCGGTTCACACACCTCTCCACTGTGGGCCACAATGGGGATGTAGTTCCATAGTCCACTCCTGCGTAACCAGAGGGCGCATTTGACTAGAACTATATGACCGGGAAAGGCGTCACCCTTGAGGTGATACCGCTCGGCACTTTGATACCACTATTTGGGGTATCACTAGCACGATATGATTAACAGTTGTGATTGCAGGAGCAATACAACGACAGTGATTTGGTATCTTCTCTATCCCTTATGTGGCTTCCTATGGGCACTTATGCGATAACAAAGTGTTATTTGAACATGAGATCATATTGACCATGTTTGTATTTATTAATGTTATTGAGAGACTTGATGTGTATATATATAAATATGCACACTTATACATGATGATTCTGATTTTTATATATATAGATATATATACTTGCATATGATGTTTTTATGGAAACTACCTTCTAATTCATTTGATTTGTGTTTGAACGGGGAATTACACCCTAGTTCATTTGGACGGTTTAGTAAGTAAGAAGAAATGGTTATTTTGTGAAGTATCTAAACGATACGACGCCTCTTCACGGGTTTTTCTGTCATTTATAAAATGACACAATGATTATTTTTATGTTACATAATTATATGTTACATATCTCTTGTAGTAGCGTACTGGGTCATTATGACTCATTCTGTACTTTGTTTTCTAGTTACAGTAAATTGGTAGCCGCATTGAGGTCGAGTAGATCGTGACTGTAGCAGAGCGCAGCTGATCGATAGATCGAGATTAGATCGTGTGGTTCATGCTAGTAGCAGCAGACATCCCCGAGTAGTAGCTTGTGGAGTCCTATTTCTTTTTAGCATCATCACATATATTATGTACTTTGCTATTCTTGTGAGATCGATTTTGTAAAGTTATTTAAACCTTACGGTCGGGTAGATACGTGGGTATTTGTATTGTTTATTCATGGGCCGACGGTTTGTGTCGTGCTGTTATTCGTGGTTTTAGTATTTATTTCAGTTGTCTCCTGGGCACGCAGTAGTTTTGGGGCTTTTCTTTATTCTAGTTGTTATAGTTGTTGGTTAACCTTGGTATGCTTTAGTCGTGGGTAATTGTTATCAGGTTGGTTCTTGTTGAAACGCCGGCCTAGAGTGCCGATGGTTTGTTCAGCGTCTGCAATGTTGCGGCACGCGAGTTTTGTTTTTCCCCTTTTGAGAGAAAATGTCTCTCTTGGTTTCTTTGGCTTTGGTTTCGAGCTTCATAGCTCGGGACTTCATTTCCTTATTGCTTCCACTAATTCGATTTTTGAAATCTCGTATTTTAGTACGGCTTTATGTTCATGTTTAGAGCTTGTTAGCTGGACTGTTCGACTCGCACTACTATTTATCAAGTGCTTGTCTTCTTCTTATGTTAGTTTTAGCGGCATGACCTTGGGATTTCTTGTTGAAATCTGGGTCAGGTTGTGACACCTTCACTATGTTAAATTGGTTCCATCAGCACCAATGTCCATCCACCTTAACATCCGCTAGGCCTAGTCAATCTCCTAGGAAAGTAACTCCATATAGAAAGCATGGTATGCCTCCACTAAGAAAACATGGTAAAATCTATCAACGTCAATATCCATGTCAAAGTCACTTAAGCCTAGTCAATATTTTACTCCTCAGGAAGTAACTGCAGTCAGAACTAAATCACTTAACACTAAGTCAGCCATGATACACCAAGATGTAAAACCAGGAAATATCTTAATCTTATATCTTTTCATCCATGGTCAACAAAGCCTATTCAATCTCCTTAAGAAGTAACTACAAACAACCACCTACCACTTATCCAGTCATGATATACTCCACAATGTAAAACTGGAAAAATCTAACAGCGATATGCCTCCCTCCCAACTCCCAAGATCAGTTAAATTAAACCAACCTCCCAGCGAAGTAACTACAAACTAAACTAAACCACCAAACAATAAGTCATCCATCCACGACGTAAAACCTGGAAAATCCAACTCCAGAAAGATATCTGTCCATCTCAAATAATCTACTCTATTGTGAAAACAAAAACGGTGGATGACAGCATTGTATGTAGCTGGAGTAGGAACCAAACCTGAATGGAACATTTTCTTGGTCAGCTCAGTTACCTCTTCTAATTTACCCTTCTTTCCCAATGCATCAATAGGTGTTGTATATGTGACTGCATCAGGGTGCTTGCTATTCAAATACATGCGAATTGATGTAATATAGATTTGGTCCATTTTAGTAACTCCTTTCCGTGTTTCAAGTTTTAAGCCCCCACCCAACGTAGACAAGGACATTCATATGATAGATATAAACAGAACAACAAGGAAAGGGAGGGAGGGAGAGAGAGAGAAAAAAGAGAGAGAGCATATTCAAATGCAGAACTTTTGGAAGTAATATCTGAAGCCCTATAAAACAAAAAGGAATGAGAAAGAGGTAGAGGATTTAAAAAAATGAGGAAGACTTTTTTCATACATGATTCCAAACTATACTCTCTTGAGAACGGTTTGGGATGCATCACTCAACCATATACAATTAAACTAGAACAACTAAAAAGGCTCATATATATTTACCCGAAGTGCTTCATCCAGCTTCATTAAGTATTCATCTATCATGGTCCCACTATGTCAACAAAAAAGTGAATGCAAATAAAAACTTTTAAGTTTTAGAAAACGTGTAGGATTTGCATCAATTAATGATATTGTTTACCGAAACTTCAACTTTCTGATCAATGTATCTCTTGGCCTCAGAATCCTAGATAAAAGAGTTTGAAACATTAAGAGAGAACACACAAATATCATGCTTTAATACCCATAAAGGTTGAATAGACTGAAGTACAAGTTTGTAGAAGCAAAAAAAGGCAACTTATAAATGGATAGAAAGAGAAAAAAATTCAACTCAAATGAAACAACAATCAATCGCACCCAAGGCATAAACCCCCCAAAATCAAACAATTGTAGTGATAGAGAGACAAAGCTCACGATTCTCCGCATAAACCCCCAAGGAACATTACTTACACAAAATTAAGTGGTGCATCAAATACAACAAGATAGCTACCCATGCATCTATAGCAAAAGTTGTAGGCAATGCTTTGGGCCATGTTGAGATAGAATTGGGGAAAATGGCATAAAACGACAAAACCAATCATTGTGAAGACATACATAGTAATTTTCAAACTACAGGACAGGAGGGACATGGTCATATATATGTTATATGTACAGACATAAAATATATTAGAATATACCCACTTTTACCAGTACTTATTTTACATGAAGGATATATCTAAACATATATCACACAAGTTCGATATCAAACAGTAATCATGAATTACCTTATGCGAACTTGAACTTTGAGCGAAGCGGAAGACTTTCGCATGAGCTATGATCTTCGTATGTCACGATTATCAAACCTGCAAGTCTCTCTCATCAGATTGATATCATGGAGCACGGATATCAATATTGATTCACACCGCAAATCCAAGTCTCTTGATGGTTAGGCTAGAGGGAGTATTTTGGTGAGATAGATTTTGGGGAGAAAGAGGGGGCGGCACTGTCAAGAGGACGTGTTCCTCAATTTTGTTGGTCTTAGGGTTTTATCCCTTTAGTTGCCCTATTTATATTATTACCAAGAAACCATATTTCTTGTAGGTTAAGCCAATCCTAAACCCATTCGGATTAGGAAACTAATTAACCAATAATAATAATATAAATATATTCCATGTGGGCGGGACTAAATAATCGGGCCACAAGCCCAATTACTAACATCTCCCACTCGTACACATGGACTCACCTCTTTAACCACATCGTATCATCGAAACCCGTTAAACACTGCCTCTTCATACTGGAAGTGAAGCGTGTGACATGACAAGAAAGATAAAGGTGGAGCGCTATACCAAATCACCATCTGACCAGCATATTTTTTTTTTTTTTTTTTTTAAGCATCTGACCACCATCTGACCATCTGACCAGCATAGAACGTCCTCATTAGAAAACAAAACTCGTCTATACCCCAGACTCTATATATGCATCAATTTAAGCATCCTCAGTCCCTCAAGAGCGGTGCTTAAAACTCAATATGTTTGTGTATCAAGATCAACCTCTTGAACCGTATGTTCAATATGATCGCCATAGCATTGAAACATAAAAATAGAGATGCATATCATACTATCTTCCTTAGACACTCATATCAATCACTCTTGGTTAACTGCTTTCCCAGCAATGCTCCGTAGGACTGTATGTGCATAGCCCATTGGTCGGAATGCCAAAGTAGCATCATCAACGTCCGAGTTCATGATATAGTTCTAAGTCACATAGGGTATAATCGTGACCTGGTTTTGATCACTAGAACTCACACAGTGATGAAGCAGGGATCATTCAATCACTTTCTTAAGTCGCATTATAGTCACATACAGTATAAAGTGTATGCTATGACAGAACTCCCACACGAAATAGGCATGTCATGCTCAAACGTCATACGAACCTTAGTCTAGGCACCCTTCTGGTGTCTAACCTGAGTACTTAAAAGTAGTCACTCTTCTAGTGTTCCTTTTAAGATCTTCACATTCAAACTTTTCCTTGGGATATGAAGTCGACCTTATAAAAGGTCTCATCTTGGCCGTATGCCAAGGCGATAAATGTAATGTCATTTGCGTACCCCCCTTCGTAGGTACCAAAGACTTTTACTATCTCAACTTGCTCGCCCAACTAGCGACAAGGTGAATTACCCGTGTGATAAGGCCGATTCAATATCCACGACATCTTTTTAATCAAAAATATATATGCTACGCAATTTCATATTGAAACATCCAATTAACATATAAAAGGAATAAAATGAAACTGCAATTTATTCAAACGATAATGAAAAATAATAATCAAATGTCAGCATAAGTGTTCTCAGAATAAAAGTCAAATCCTACGAAGCCCTAGACCCAACATATGATCCTGAAAGATCTCTCTAGCTAGAGGCTTAGTCATAAGATCAGCCAACATGCTTTTAGTAGGAATATATTCTAGAACAACTTTCTTTTCTACAACCATGTCTCTGGTGAAAGGATACTTGATGTTAATGTGTTTCGTCTTCCCATGATACTTGGGATCTTTAGTGTAACCTAAAGCAGCCATGCTATCACAAGCAATGACTACAAGACGATCCACATGCGTCGTAACATCGAGATGTTGAAGAAAACTCCTCAACCACACAGCTTCTTGAACCGCAGCTGAGCAAGCCATGTACTATGACTCCATCGTAGATAGGGCAGTGCTAATCTGTCGCTTGCTACTCCAAGAGATAGCTCCACCACTAAGGAGGAAAGCGTAGCCCGAAGTAGATTTCTAACCATCTACATCTCCAGCCCAATCCGCGTCAGTGAAACCTTTCGAGCTCAAATCCCCACCTTGGTAACATAGGGTTAAATTTGTGGTTCCCACCAAGTAACGTAGAACCCTCCTCACTGCCATCCAGTGTTGAGGTCTAGGGTTACTTTGGAATCGACTCAACATCCCAACTGCAAAGCATAGGTCAGGTCGAGTACACACCATAGCATACATCAAGCTTCCTACCGCATTCGCATATGGAGTCGTAGACATTCTCTTCTTATCTTCTTCATTCTTAGGGCATTGGTTTATACTAAGGACACATTCTTTTTCCATTGGAGTGACAACGGGTTTTGAGTTAGTCATGCCAAATCGTTCGATAACTTTCTTAATGTAAGTCTCTTGAGACAAACCGAGAAATCTTTTCGAACGATCCCTAATGACTTTTACTCCAAGCACATAGTGTTGGTCCACAATAATGCTCAAATAGGCTAGAGGGGGGGTGAATAGCCTATAATGCCAATTTAAAAAACTTTTCTTTTGGATATTCATAAAGCATAGTTTAGTTGGCAAATACAGATTATCAAGTTGGGTATGTCTGCCGGTAGAGGCTATCGGTAGACTTTCCCAAGGCAGAAGTAACAACTCTGCCGATAATCTGTTTATTCAATCTGTTTATTCAAATCAAAAGCCTTTTAAAAGATTTGTGCAGCGGAAAGTAAGGAGGCTATGATTTGAAGAAGTCATAAGTGGTTGTACACGAATATATGTTCAGAACAATAGCACACTTATTTCTTCTTTCAAATGCAGGTTTAGGAGATCAAGTAGAGAATGGTTTTTCTAAAGATAAATCATTTATAAAAACCTCATAGATATTTAAGGACTGAGAGATAAAACATTAATAAGAACATATGAATTTATTCAAGGAAAAATTACATATTACATCAGTCTAAATAATCTATGTACAGTTTTTGGTTTTCTCTTCCTATGTCTCAGTCCTTGCTTAATTATCCATTCAACGATTCTTTTAAGCTTGCAACGGACAATAAGAGATGAGAACAAGAAACTGTTATGAGAAGATGTTTTTTAAGGTCGTTAAGATATAAAAATATATCTGAACGATTGAGAGCAAAGCACCCATCCTCCCATGATGATTGATAATTGCACAATCAACAGCATTTGTATAGAAATACAAATCTGAAGATATGAATGCAATATCTACAGACAGCTCTTCATTTTCTTCAAACATTGTCCAACATCAATCTTCAGATCTTGATCTCTGCCTATTGAAGTTTCTGATCACTCTCCTCTCTTTTCCAAGCTTTTCTTCCTAGCAATCCACTGAAAGTGTCTTGCCAGGAGCTGGATGAGTTCACTGCAATCTGTTGTAGAAATCAGAGATGCGTTGGTGAAGACGATCTCTTTTGTGATTTCTTTTCTATGAAGTTCTTGAGTAGATTGAGTTACTCATTGCTCACAGTGTATCGACAGATGATCTTCGATGTAGCTCACACTGTTATTTGATGTTGCTGTGTTGCGCTCTTTCTCTTTGAGCACGAGAGAGGGTTTATATATATAGGCGAGAATCAATATGATCGTTGAGAGATGAAGACTCGAAGATTTCTATCCGTTGGAGATATAGTGGTTGAAGACTATCGGATATAGATCTTTGTCCATAAGATCTCTGACTTGTTTGGGGCGGAGATTTCATCCTGTTGATCTTGAAACTCGTTGTCTGTCAGACTAGGTTGATAGGTCTCTGAAGAGTAGGTCTGATGTCTGTTGCACTGTCAGGTGGTATGTTCAATAAAGTAATTGCTTTTTGACTTTAACAGACTACTTGAGTGAGAGAAAGTCTTGTAGCTTTAAGTATGTCAGGCTTTATGACGCACGTACATATTTATCTTGATTTGGGCGGCTAGTTGACTTTTCCCTGTAGCACGTGCAGATTTTAAAGTCTGCCGTTGGAGAGCTTCGAACCAGTGGCGTGTCTGCCGCTGAAGGCTTTTGACATTGCTGCAAGTCTTCCGGTGCTACGTGCAATCTGAAGCGATGTCTGTTTTTTATCATCATATAGGAGGTAGGACTAGATCAGGTTACACCTAATCTAAGACCTATGTGAAATCATACAAGTTTCCACACTAACTGGTACGCAGACCTTTTAGCCACTTGTGATGATTCACTTGTAATGGGGGCAAGCAAATCAATATATATGGAATATGCAAGGTGATAATTAAATTATCAAGAAGCGTATTCCAATAATCAACACATAGCTTACTTCACCCAAGTCTGTCATATCGAAAAGTGCAAACAACCACTATTTAGTGACATTTATCATCTCCATATCATTCCCAGCTAGTAGGATGTCATCAACATATAATGACAGAATCAAGATCTTTTTCTTGGATCGTTTAACATACACACAGTGGTCTTCCTCAATCATCACAAATCCAATTGAGGTTATCGCTTGGTGAAAGCGAATGTACCACTGTCTAGATGATTGTTTGAGACCATAGATGGAACGTTTGAGTCGGCACACTTTGCGCTCTTCTCCCTTGACTTCAAAACCCTCTGGTTGAGTCATATAGATCTCTTCATCTAGTTCTCCATTGAGAAAAGCAGTTTTAACATCCATCTGATAAAGTTCTAGATCCATGTGTGCTACTATTGCTAGGATTAGGCGAACAGAGGAAAATCTCACCACAGGGGAGAATGTCTCCTCATAGTCTAAACCCTCTCTTTGGGTAAAGCCTTTCGCCACAAGACGTGTCTTATATTTGTCAATTGATCCATCTGCCTTTCGCTTGACTTTGAAAACACATTTGTTTCCAATAGTCTTGCGACCTTGCGGAAGATCAACTAACTCCCAAACCTGATTCTTTTTCATAGAGGAAATTTCATCTTCTATTGCAGTCATCCATTCACTGTTTGTAGGTAAAGAAAGGGCTTCTTTGAACGATGTAGGCTCACTAGAATTGAAAGAAGTAGTTAGGAAAGATTCCTCTTCGATCGCGAATCGACGACGAGGTATATTTCCACGTTTACTTCTTCGTTCTAGTATCGGACTCCCACTAGAATCTGTACTCCCACTCGAATGAAGATCACCTTGACTCTCATTGGCGACTTCCATAGTTTCAACCTCATGTTGTACCGTAGGATTAGGTTGAGGCAATTCCCCACCTTCGCCAAAAGATGTCATGTGTTCTTCTTCCATCTCAAAAAGTTCAAAGTCTTTCCTAACTTCACCTATCTGTGGGAAGTCGTTCTCAATGAAATCAACATTGCGCGACTCTGATTCGGTCATTGCTACGTCAGGTTTTCCACCGTACATAACAAAACCCTTTAAGGTATCTGAATACCTTAAGAAAACACACTTGTTTCCTCTAGGGCCTAGTTTTCCAAACTTATTGGAGGTACTAGGACGTAACCTGCACAACCCCAAGGATGAAGATGCCCCAATTTAGGCTTCTCACATTTCCAAAGTTCATAAGGGGTTGTGGGAACTGACTTAGAAGGCACTCGGTTAAGTATGTAGGCGGCCGTCATTAGCGCATCCCCCCAAAACGAAATTGGGAGGTTGGCATGTGCCATCATTGACCTAACCATTTCCAACAATGTTCGATTCCTTCGTTCTGCAACACCATTTTGTTGCGGAGTTCTAGGAATTGTCAATTGACAACGTATTCCCTTTTTCTCACACAATTCTTTAAATTGGTCAGATAAATATTCACGGCCCCGGTCAGTTCTAAAAGTTTTTAAGCTTTTATCCTTTTGATTCTCAACCTCTGCGAGAAAGCGCTCAAAACACTTGAGGGCTTCATCGCGGTGAGAAATAAGGTAAACATAACCATAGCGTGTATAGTCAACGATAAAAGTGAGAAAATAGGAAGCTCCATGACGTGCCTTAACATTCATTGGTCCGCAAATGTCTGAATGGACTAACTCTAATGGATGTGTGGCTCTTTTTGCCTTACCAAAAGGGTTTCGGCAAGCTTTTCCTGCCAAACAAGATTCACACAAGAGTAGGTTGACTTTGCTGAGAGACCCCAATAGGCCTTCTCTAGCCAATCTAATCATCCTATCATTTGCTATATGTCCAAGTCTAGCATGTCATAACTCAGAATTAGAATCATCATAAACCATACAAGAAGAAGAATTAACAGAAAAATTATGGGAATCCAACAAATCTAATTTAAAGAAATTATCTGACAAAGAACCATGTCCCAAAATCTCATCACCAAAACAAATATCTAAGTGATCATCACTAAAATTAAAAGAATATCCATGTCCTAGCAATTGTACTACTGATAATAGATTATGTCGAATTCCAGGTGCATAAAGAACTTCATGAATATTCAATATGCATCCAGTCCACAATTGAAGTTGGTATGAGCCAACTCCTTTGACTTCAACAGATGAATTGTTTCTCATGAAAATTCTTCTTGTACCCACATGAACTTTTCGATAATCTACAAATCCTTCTCGATCCCTCGTCACATGTTTGGTTGAGCCTGAGTCTACAATCTACACAGAGAGAGTCAGCCAATAAAACATGAGAGCAAACATAACTTTGCATGCATGGAGATAGGATTAAGGGATACCTTCTTGCGCTCAGGACAAGTCCGAGCAAAATGACCCAAGGCACCACGGTTGTAGCACTTCTGCTTAGCAATATTCTTTTTGCCTCTACGGCGTTTAGCAATCTTGTCACTTTTGGGGGCCAAATTCTGAGTCTTCTTGCCTTTAGCTTGTTTCTTACGTTGCCCGTGTGGCTTGCGCGGACCCTCAAGGGAAACAAGAGCAAGATCACGAGTCGCAACACTTATTATGCGATTCGCTTCATGACACTCAGCCTCAAGCTCAACATGGCGAGATACATCTGCAAAAGTCTGAATGGAGTCTGTATGATGTAAGTTACGCCTCAAACCACTCCAAGAGTCAAGCAGTGAACGAATCACCGATTGAACTTGTTGTTCATCAGATAAGATAGAACCAGCAGCTTTAAGATCACGAATCATTCCGGACATCTCACGTAGTTGTTCAAGAATGTTACGTTTCTGGTCAATCTTATAACTTTCAAACTTGTAAGTCAAAGTCCTTAACTTTGTAGCAGAAGTATTCCCATAAATGCGCTTAATGTCGTCCCATATTTGTTTAGCTGTCAGGCAATCCTCAAACTCGCCAATCAGATCATTATACATGCTACTCAGCATAGTAAAGCTTGCATATCGATCTTTCTTTTTCCATTCAAGGAATTCCTGCATTTTCTGGCGAAGCTGAGCGATGGTCAAATTACCCATCTCTGGTTCTTCCATCATAGTATCTAGGTTGTCCAGAACCTTTTGCTCGTTTAGCAAATACGTGATTTTCCTTTGCCAAACACTATACTTTGTGCCATCCAATTTCTCACCCTTGTTAAGATCAGCGATTACATTCTGAGAAGCCATTTCACTACAATTTATTGCAAAAATAAGACATAAGCATATATATATTTCGATTCACTTTTGTTCTAAAAATCAATTATTAAATATAATCACATCATACACGTAAGGAGAGAAAATCCGCGAGGCTCGTAATCACAACCAAAGTATGCACAACGTGAAAATATTCATAAATTGATAATTTAAACAAAAGAAATAAGATATAACAAATCCATCAAGCACATATCATGTACATAAATATTTTCACTACTGAAAATAAAATTATTGGGTCTCGTATAGTCCCAATCGCAATTTTAGAGCCCAAAACTACAATTAAATATGCTAAAAATGACTTTAAAATAGTTTAAAATTCACAAAGAATTTAAAAAAAATCAGAACAGTCCCAAATAGCCCTAAACAGTCACAGAATGACAAAACAGCCCCTGAATATTATTTTTGAATTTTAAAAAAAAATCAGAAAACATGTTTTTATACACTGAAAAAACAAAAACAAATATTTGCAGGCTGAATTGATCAAAACAGAGGCCACCATTGGACTCAGACGGCCAAAACAAGTCCAGACGCGTCGACCATTTCCAAAACGGAGCTCTAGAGACGCCGCACGCACCACATGCGCGTGTGGGCTTCCTGGAGAAGCTGACTGGGCAGGGCTGACGTCACGCTGACGCCATTGATGACGTGGCAAGGGCTGACGTCATCAAGACTAAGTCACTGGGTGGGTCCTACTACTGACGTGGTAGGTGATGTGGCAGACATGCTATCAGTCAATGCGTTGACCGTTGACCAGTCAACGGTTGACTGGTCATCCTCCCACGCCGTCTTCCACGCGCTCAGCCGGAGCGTGACGTCCACGCGCCGCCTTCCGGTGCTCTGATGATCTCACGGATGGTGGCGTTGGATTCGTCTCATCGAGTACTTCACAGTGATGTACTTTTTACATTGAACGGAGTGCCACAAAAGGCACGTACATCGAGGCCGAGAGTGGGGGTCGTTTTGACGTCAATTTTTAACCCTAAAAATTGATTCGCGAACATGATCCGTGAGCCAACTTCGCGAGGCCATAAAACGTTCATTTTAAGTCCAAATCAAGCATATAATATGTCGTTGGAAAGCCCTCGCAGAGTACGACAAGTAGAGACCATAAAATCATGATTTTACAGAATATAAACAGGTCATAACAGCATGCAAAGTTTCGGAAAATCAATTTTCAACAAAACTTGGGTTTGCGATATTTTGAAAAATACACAACAAAATTCAACGAGAATTTAGCATGTTGTTCGCCTCGTCGTAGGGAACTCAGACATATAAAATTTTCTCGAAAATAAAAAAGTTTTACACATAAAATAATAAAACTCATTTGGTTCGTTATCGGGTAAAACTTTTAAACAAACTCAAAAACAAAAGCATGCAATTCATGACATAACGATATGAGCAATCAAACATATAGGCTCTAATACCAATGAAGGATATATCTAAACATATATCACACAAGTTCGATATCAAACAGTAATCTTGAATTACCTTATGCGAACTTGAACTTTGAGCGAAGCGGAAGACTTTCGCTTGAGCTACGATCTTCGTATGTCACGATTATCAAACCTGCAAGTCTCTCTCGTCGGATTGATATCACGGAGCACGGATATCAATATTGATTCACACCGCAAATCCAAGCCTCTTGATGGTTACGCTAGAGGGAGTATTTTGGTGAGATAGATTTTGGGGAAAGAAAGGGGGCGGCACTGTCAAGAGGACGTGTTCCTCAATTTTGTTGGTCTTAGGGTTTTATCCCTTTAGTTGCCCTATTTATATTATTATCAAGAAACCCTATTTCTTGTAGGTTAAGTCAATCATAAACTCATTCGGATTAGGAAACTAATTAACCAATAATAATAATAATATAAATATATTCCATGTGGGCGGGACTAAATAATCGGGCCACAAACCCAATTACTAACATTGCATATGATCTTTTTCTATAAAATAGTAATTTCATAAAAATAACAAACTTTAAGTATCATCTAATCATCATTAAAGATACAGTCCAATGAAAAGGGTCTGAACCCTCTAAACAAAAATGTCAAATTTCATTCAAAAAAGAAAAGGTATTGAAAAAAACTAGAAACTTAAAAAGGAAATACATCAACTCATAAGCAAAATGTACTATACATTGTTCAACGGATATTATAAGCAAAGCACCAACAACCCATTATCTGGAGTCTCCTCGTTTGATAGTTTCAAGCACTTGATCAAAGGGTTGTTGCAAAGAAATAGAATTGGAAAAAGAAGATGTACTGGTGAGGATATGACAATGTGTGTTTCTTTTCCTATTTTATTTTTATTTTTTCAAATTTTTGTTAATTATGTAACAAGAGGTGAGGGGTGCTGCCTAGGCGGTTGAGGCACCCACCCAATTTAGTAACGAACCACCCAACTCACACTCATCTAGTCTGTAAACTTCTAGGGTTTTTTCCCTTCTAAGGCACATTAGCGAACAGTCACCTAGGTGGGAACATTTGATAACTAAGCCAACAACCATCATGAACAAATATCATGTCAGTTCTTCCAATACACAGAACATTATTAAGGAAGAACAAGACTTACGACCACCATGCAAATGATCGCTACATCTAGGAAAACTACCTCAAACAATTAGCCACTTAAGTCTACCTTCTCTATGAAAACATAATACGAGTCAATGGCATGCACATTTCATTAGCACGACTTACAACACACATAGAATTGGACCGGAGAGCTATTATGATATAGACAGAGAAATAAAGAATGCAAAACAGCAAAATCCTTGTGAATGATTAGACTTTTCAACCAAATAACAGTACATGCATCCCAACCTGTGGGGTGAAACGGTACAGAGCAAACATAAACTAAGGTAGCTGCCATCACAACCTGTGGGGTGAAATGTAACTCAAATATATTCAAGGGTAAATTTCCAGGAACTAAAAGGCCATAGAGGTAAACATTATATAAGTAGGTGATCTGAGGTCAATTATTACCAGTGCATTTGTCTGTAGCTGAGTTGATTAGTTATCTAGCTGAACCCCCGAACATAGCACCCACTGCAGCACCTATAAACTTGGTGCATACAAGCCTGTGGCACCCTAGCCATTCGTTGCTTGTGTTCATGCATTCCTATTACTTGTGAGCATGTTTGCATAGTCTATAAATGTTTTAGAATCATTTATAAGTCATTCATAATGCTCTTAACATGTTTAGAATCATGTATGCATGCTTGTTGAATCGCCGGTTCGATTGCTTGTTTAGTTCTCTTTCTTTCCCTCCTTCGTTTGGATTGTTCGGGTGTTGTTTGAGGGTGCTTGTGATGAGTTTTAGACTCATTTTTGTTGGGGTTTGAAACCCCATTGATTTGGCTTAGTGTTTGGGGGTCTTTTAGGTTGAATTCTGAGCCATTTTGGGTCTGCCGGGCTTGCGGTCGCAAGGTAGAATGACCTTGCCCCCGCAAGGTAACCAGAAACTTGGAGGTTATGCATCCTGAGAGGATGCGGTCGCAAGGCTATGGGGACCATGCGACCGCAAGGTCCCCCGAATCCTGTTTTTCCTGTTTTGCTGCTTTACGATTTTTGCTCCTAAACCCCTATCCAAAACCCTTTCTAAACCCCACCTAAACCTCCCTAACCCTCCTTACTTATACCCTAACATCTCTAACAAGTTTTAAGAGTGGATTAAGAGAGCTTTAGTGATCAATTAAGCCACAAAAATCTGATTTTAAGTGACCACAATACAATGACACTTGTCCCACTACATTTTAAACCCAATATAAGCCACAATCTGGAGAGTTGACCCTCATTTCTCACCCTCACTCTCCAAAAACGGGATTCCTTTCCCTCAAGACTCTCCCATGGCTTCTTGAAGCTCTCATCTTGGTCCTCCATCATTCCTTCTCCATTTCCTCAAGCCACCTCCATAAGAAGTGTAGAGCTTGAAGAGTAGACCACTTCCAACCGATTAGTTTTCTCATTTGCTTTCTTGGGTGTAGAACACATGTAAGTTACTTCTCTTCTTCTTTGTTTTAGTTCTCATTGACCCTAAGGAAACAAAGCTTATGATGTATGAGGTCAATGAGGACACATTTTTGCTTCTTATGCCTTCATCTTGTGTTTTGAAAGTATAAGCTTGTTAGAAGCATGTATAGGATGATTTCATGTCTGTCAAAGTTTATAATACTCTTTCATCTTGTATATTTAAGGTTTTGAACATGTTAGAAACATGTATTATATATGTTGATGGAAGTGGTGTTATATGAGAATGCCCTAATTTGAGCCTACATTGTATGTTGTTATGTTGTTATGTGTTCTATCCTCAAAATTGGACCCTATGATGAATATGAATCACATTGCAATGCCTTGGTGAATTTATGACCTAGTTGAACTTAGAAACGGCCTAGGTTGGGTTATGAAGCACATAGCTTCAATTTCTCCAAAATTGGGAATTTATAGTAAAGACTCAACGGAGTCGACTCTAGGGAAGATTGGAACATGTTGAACTCTAATTTCAATCCCTACGAAGTTTGGACACCGTTTGATTGGGTTTACTCAAATATGAGCTTAGCTTAATTGTTTGCAACAAGTTGTTATGTATGATTGGTTTTGAGCAATTAATTGCCTTGACATGATTTATGGTAAAGATTTATAACCTACTTGGTCGGATGAGTTCGCTCTTGTCGAATTCGATCCTTAATTGGTTTATGTCGAGTAAATATCTACTTGTGCATCACATTGAGTCCAGCTAGCATTATTTGGTTTGTTTATTACGTCAGGGTGGGACGATGCATCGCCTTCACGAATTGTGAGATTCGTGCTCGCTATGGATCGCCGCACCTGGGACCTCACATACACCTCCACCTGTGGCCGCAGTGGGGAAGTAGCCCCTTTGCCAGATCAATACGTGCGCCATTGGCTGCTAATTAAATCGAGTAGGTTCTCGGTATAAGTCGATGAATTCACAAAACATCGATGGCACGAAACAGTAACAAAGTTTATTGCAGGAGCTACGAAGCGGCCGTGACTATATCATATCCTACTTGTATGATTTATTTTACGCACTTACGTGAATAATGTGCTAAGTGCTATATGATGATCATGTACCATAATTGTGATAAATGTCATGCCATGACATGAACATGCATTTTTAGTAACTTACTAAGTCTTTTCAACTTACCCTATTTGTTTGTTTTGTTTCCTTAGATCCGAGCCAAGGAGACGGTTTTCGCTAGATTCGTCCCACTCGCGTTTGGTTGCTTGCGAGCTAGAGGTTGTTCTTTTGGGATTTGTAGCTAGACTTTTATTTTGGCAAGGACGTTGGGAAGCAAGTCACTTAGACTTGTCTTTGGGTTTTGTTGTTGTAGTAAACTTAATTACTTGATACTTATAATCTTTTGTATGCCGTCTCATATGTCGAGCTTGTTTATATGTGTTAATGGTTCACTACAGTTTCTTCCGCTTAACAATCTTTTATGATATTATAGTTGTGTTGTCTCCGGCATGTTGTGGTCGTCGAGGTTATTATATGCATGTGTTATAATTGTAAGAGTAGTTGTTGGGTTCCGGCTGTAACGTCACCGATGACTTGTTTATTTTAAGTTATTTTCCGGCCAAGTGTAGCCGAGTTGTTATTTGTATGCGATGTTGCGCAACATTAATTTTATAATCCTACTTGCGCATGCTTACTTGTGTTTATTTGGGTAGTCCGACTTGGGGTTTCGCATTGGAATCCGGGTCGGGGTGCCACAAAGCCAGCAACTAGCCCAAATCCATTGCATAGGGCCGTTGCCATCATCAATGATTACAAACTTTGGAGAAATCCCACCCTTCTCTAAGCTATGACCAAAAGGTAGCAGTAAGTACCATCGTAGTCTAAACGATATTTGTATGGAAAAATATATGTATGGACAATAACCTTTAGTGACCTTTCTGGTCACTGAAATTGAGAAAGTATGGTGATATTCTCAATTTAGAGTTCTCTCAATTTTCTCAAGAAATATAATACACTACTGTGTAAAAATATAATACTAAACAATATGGTGATATTCTCAATAACATGAAAAAATCAGCATTTTCTGAAGAGTTGAGAATGCCTTGAATTTCAACATCAGTAAAATTGCAATTTACCTATAGAAAGCTATCTTGCAAACAGCTTTTGCCTTGGTGATTATGCTTCCCCTATCCAACAAACATCTTTGGCAGATCCCTTGGAGGACCAACACTTTGAGTTTTCCTTCTGATTATACTTTATTCTTGCAACTCAGACATTTTTTTTTTTTAGGGAAACAGGGGCGGTACCCTGCTAGATTTTATTAATTATAGAAAAAATATAACAAACTTGAGGGGGACAACCAGCCTGGCCCTTATAAATGGGAGGACAAAGGAGCCTTACCTCGAAAGGGAAATAAACAAAGAAACACTTACAAACAAAACCAAGATAAGGAAATAATCTATGAGATTCTAACATAGGGAGTTCCAACTTTGTCAAGAGAGATGAGGCCTTTGACTCTGGGAGGAAGAGAACCAAAGGACTCAAAATAAGAATCACAACCTTGATCACAACCAAAATTTGCAAGAGCATCCGCTACAGAATTAGCCTCGCGAAAAACATGACAAATGGAGAGATTTAATTCCCTTTGAAGGATAATGATGGACCGGATCAAATAGGAACATTGCCATGGAGGCCGAGTCACACCTTGGAGACAGTCAAGGAGGCTCTTTGAATCAATCTCAACATCAACACGCCTCAAACCTTTCGGCAACCATCGTAAACCATGAAGAAGGGCCTGACATTCAGATTTAAAACTGAAGGACTCACCATAGAAGATAGAAAAAGCCATAATCAAATCTCCCGTACTGTTGCGGAGAATGCTACCACTAGAACTCTGACCAGGATTACCGCGACAAGCACCATCAGTATTGAGTTTAAAGCAACCAGATTCAGGTTTAATCCAATGGATCAACCGAATAACCTTGGGAACCACCCGGCCAATCCGAGAGAAGTAAAGATTATCCCAATTATCCACAAAGTGCAGATGAAAAACCGACAATCTTGAGGATAGAAATAATAGAGCTTTTAATATTATCAATGAGCACCCAAGAAGGTTTACGAGATCCATCATGAAGACAAGAATTCCTGTGTTTCCAAAGCTCCCATAAAATTAATGAAGGAGTGATGGCAAACAAGGTGGAGTTATCCTTGAAGAACCACCAAGCAAAACAGCTTTGCTCACAAGAATTGAGAGAATCAGACTTTATGCCACTTAAACCATTAAAGTGCTGCCATATACTCTTAGCAATTGGGCTATCAGAGAAGACATGAAAGTAGGATTCAATGTGACCCGAAGTGCAGCAATAACATCTAGAAGCCAATTGGATTCCTTTCTTCGCGATACTTTCATCAAGAGGAAGGTGATGCTGCCATAAACGCCACATAAAAGTACTAATATGCCTGGGCAGAAATTTATGCCATATGAATTTTGCCGACGACAAATTCGGCCCATGAGATCGAACTAAATTCCAAGCAGAAGAAAAGGAAAAGTTACCTTAGAGCTGATACTCCAACAAGCATAATCAGGCTGATCAGAAATATGGATATCATATTTAGAGACAGAATCAGAGACATTTTGGCCAAGTAGATGATGGGCAGTTTCAGAAATTTGGGCAGACTCGATAAACAGGTCTTTAACTTGAGCAAAATGGCTGGAAGTCGGTGGCGTAATTACCGAATCGAAGCCGCTATCATGCCACGTAACGTACCGCCTTCTCCAATAATCCATTTAATAATGGGTTCAGCAACAGTCCGAAAAGAGCACATTCGACGCCAAGAAGCTGAACCAGAAAAAGAACTGATAGATATATGAGTGTGAGCCGAGTACTTCCGCTTCATAAATTGGCTCCAGAGACTATTTGTAGATCGAAGTCTCTACCAAAGTTGAATAGAAAAATCTTTAAGAACATCAGAAATAGCCCGGATACCAACTCCACCTTCATTAGTCGGCCGACAACATTTATCCCACGAAACCCAATGAGACTTAAGCTTGCCATCAATCGATCCCCAGAAGAAATTAGCAAAAATTCTGTTAAGTTGTTTGATCACAGAGACTAGAGAATCTAAGACTGCAATTTGATACATGACAATCGAGTGGAGAACTGAATTTATCAGGGTAATTTTACCTGCCTGATTCAGAAAAGCACCCATCCAAGAGTTGATACGAGATTGAATTTTTCCAATAAGGGAATCAAAAAGGCTTTTTTTCCTTCTTCCTTCAAAAAGCGGGCAGCCTAGATAAGAGACTGGAAGAGCCTGATTACAGAAACCCACGTTTCTTCGAATGGAAGAAATTCTAGAAGCGGAGATATTGCTAGAAACCATGAAGCAGCTCTTCTCATTATTAATCAGTTGTCCAGAACATTGCTCGTAAAGAGTAAGAAATTGTCTATGCCGATTGAGAGAGAGACGACTACCATTACAGAAAATAGCTATATCATCTGCAAAAGCCAAGTGCGAAATGATGGGGCAGCCGCTGGATGTAGAAAAAGCATAATGGGGATTATTATGCTGAAGATTATTTAAACCGCGGCTAAGAACTTCTGCAGCTATAATGAATAGGCTAGGAGAGAGGGGATCACCCTGCCTGAGAACTTCTGCAGCTATTACTTGTTCTCTACAATTTTAAGTTCCAGTTAATATTTGTTGAGATAACCACCTTCCTCTTCCCTCTAAATTGATCAAGAGCTGCAACTAAATTTAAGAATTACAAAAAAGCAATTAATCTTCCCTTCTCTCTAATATTAGTATTGTTATAACTAAAAAAACAAAATGAATGTGAATTATGCCCTCACGACATTTTGGCGTACAAGGAGCCGAGGTTACCTTAATTAAGTAATATCTTTAGTTTATTTTCTTGTTTACTTTTCCCAATCATAGTTCCTCAGTATGAACATAAAGTACTACTAACAAAGAAGCAACCTCCCATAACTTAACAGAATTGGCATGACTAGCAAAGCCAACCATGTCGGTAAGAGGTGGCTCCGCCAAAGCAGCAATTATATTATCATGAGCAGGAACGGTCATGCAGACATAACTAGAGCCTAGATGTTAGTTTGTTAGATCACAACCTTTTTGTTTGGGGTTTCTTCTAAAAGAAAATGAATTTAAGAGTCACCATACTAATATTAAAAAAAATTTGTGGTGGAGTCAACTTGACACACAAAAGCTATATGCATCATGGTCAAGCAAACAAGTTAAAAGAAGTCTAGAGTTATTTTGCAGTGTCTAAATTACTGCTTGTCTTGAATCACTAATCAGTTAAGGTAGTGTCTCTAATTTGTATTTGCAATCTAGTTGGCAGTACTAGATCCACTATAACAAAAGAATCCCCTACAGAAATAAACATTTATAGGGTCAATTAGTAGCATTTTTAGCTCATCAAAGTTTAGTGGTTAGCATGCGACCTATGGTTTTTCAGCGGACTAGGAATGTCCTGCCACACTTCCAGATCAGGACTAGTGAACAACTATTACCATTGGAACAACTGAGCAGCAGATAACCAACCACGATCCAAAAGAAAGGATTGAGATCTTGACAAAACATGCTAATATGATAAATTTTTCAGGGTATGCATGAATGGTAGGCAGCAAACAAAAAAAAATGAAACACACAGCACCATATGTACGTTTAAAATAGATACCAAGCAAGCATTTAAGCGTCTTGAAAATCTTGTTAGGGAATAGACAAAAGAAAGCGGTAAGCTGCTTTAACAAATAAATTACCAGGAATTCTAGATCATACATCAAAAGCCTGCATTCTCCCAAGTATTATATTATTCCCTTTGCATTGTGATTGGAAATAGAAACTTCAAAAGAGGGGTATTATTCAAACTCGAACCTATGCTTGGAGAAGTTCTCCAGAGGATTCTTTACCCACTAAAAGCCAATCTTTGCAGAATGACTGGAAACAAGAAACTTGTGCGCGTCTCTCTCCAAACAGTCGGACCTTTGTGCTTTCATCCATGAATCCTCTCAGACCCTGTCAACCAGAACAAGAAAACATATTAAAATCATGTATGAACCATGCAATGAGAAATATGCCAAAAGTGCAAAGCCAAGACAAAAGCCCCTACAACGAGCTAGAAAACTCACATGGAAATATATTGAACATACCAACACACACTCACACACCCAATTTATACATACACACACACACACACACATACATACATACATACATGCATACTAGTCTAAATTCAATGGAAACATAAGTGTGACCTCAATATCGAGAGAAAGAAATGAAAGCCAATTACTATAGAGGAAATAGCGGTGCCATATCAATAATTGTATAATAAATAAAAAACATGAAAATTTTCAAGTGCACGAATGGAATATGTAATTCAGGGTTTATGTCTCCAAAACCAATGAGAGAAAGTAGTGTTGGAAAATAATTTTGATTGTCTTAGTATCTTCAAAGAAGATTTCTACATGAAGTATGAAACGAGGTATGTAAAGGCAAATCTCCTTAAGACAAATATTGCATCCGTAACGGTGCAAACGGATGGTTTGGCAATTGTCTCCCAAGATACAACGTTTCTTCCAAAAGTTAGACTTGCACTTACTAACCTTTGACGGACGAACCAATCTAGCTGACTTGCTCTTCAATCTTTCACAAAACGGGAGAAGGAAAAAAGAGTAAAAGAAAACTGGATTTCTTTAGTAAAACACTTATGATTTTTCGGATGTTTAAACTGAGAGAATGTTGTTGTTCTTCAATGACCTGAATGACTGGAAGAGAGGTGTAGACACCCCAATTTCGTACCTCAGGTATGTGACATGACATAAAATATCAAGACCTGTTGAAACATTAACAAATGTCAAGTTACATGTTGAAAATGCAAAAGGACAAAGCAGGATGCGCGAAACAGTGAAATGCAGGGGCTAAAGTGCGAAAGTTGAAACTATTTTACACTAACCTGGCGCCACCCACACTCAAAGTGGGAATGGTGCCCAAACATGCTATGGGTGGCGCCAACACTGCTCAAACAATACGCTACAGTTGCCGCATTGTGCAACTCCTTCGGTGCTGTGTACAAACGGCTGATGCGCGGAAGAAGGAAATTTAATTCCCGATGACTCCCCACTCCAGGCTATAAATAGAGCTTCGGGGTCGACCTTCAGGAGCAAAATTTTTCTCCGCAAGCTTTCAGCATTCTCGTTACGCTGAAAGAACAGAAAGCCGAGTGAGATAGTGAGTGATCCACCTAAAGCCTCAAAACCCTGCCAAAACTCCTCCAAACTTGAAACCTACCGATTAGAGTGAGCCTTAGCCCCCCAGCTAGGTTTTCACCTTATTTCCCCGGCCCAAAAACCATAAAGTAAGCCGTTACTCTGCCCAAGTAAATAGGCTGAAATCGTCCGAAGTAAGCCGTTATTCCGCCCAACCAAAAAGGCCAAAACCAGCGAAACTAAGTCGTCATTCTGCCCGAGTGAGTGAGCCAAAACTACCACAAATAAGCCGTCACTCTACCCAAATCACATCAGCAACAGCAGTAAAAGTCTCCCTCTCCCGAGAAGGACAGAGCGAGCATACTCCGCTCTAAAAGGTAATAGCCTTTAAGGGCGTTCTTTTTATTTATTTATAAAGTTATTATTTAAATCCGGCCCAATGTAGTCAATATAAGCCGTTGTGCTGCCCGGATTAGATTAGGAAATATTATGTAAAAGAACCGTTATAATGGCCAAATATTTTTAAATATATTTGTAATTATTGTTAGGAAATGGCTGCAAGTCCGTAAATAATGTAGCCACGGATGTATTTGTTTTATTTTCCTGTCTTTTAATGCTTTATTTATCTGCTAAATAAATATAACAATAAGCATACTTTAGCCAAAAACTATTTTGAGACCGATAGGGCGAGTTGGGTGCCTTCCCAACTCGTAACTTAGCCTCCGAACCCGTTTTATATCTCTGGTTTTCTTTTTTTCTGGTTTTGCTTTATTTTTGCCTTAAAATAAAGATGGCGACTCTAAAAAAAATTTGGATCTAGTGGGGCCTCGCAGCACTCCTTTCTTGCACTTTTCCGTTTTTCCTAAAAACGGAAGAATGTAAATGAAAGAGTGGTTTATTCTCATATCCTGGTATCCCCTAAAAAAGGGATAACTTGATGCGCGAAACTCAAAGCTCCCATAGTGATCCAAAACGAGTCATAAGGCTATTTTTAATAAAATCCACTAAAGGCAACCGAAGCGCATTCCAACGTGCTATCTTAGACAGCACTCCTCTCGTACTTTTGATTTCGTCTTCCCCTAAAAATGGGAGGGTGGAACGAGAGCAGTGGTGTCGCCCGCACGCACCTAACTAAGGGCGCAAGACGTCCCTGAACCCACGGTGGCAACTCGCGGGGAGTTGTTTTATTTTAAATAAAATGGAGGGCTAGACTCATAAAATAAAACTTTTTTTGTTTTTATTTGTTTTTGGCTAAAGTATGCTTGTTATATTAGTTTATGCATTTGAATATTGTGTTCCTATACATCCGTGTCTATATTTGTGGATATGATCCTCCGACCTCCATCTTGCAGCAGTTTCGTTTCGATAACTGTTACAGATGTATTTAAAAATATTCTTTTAAAAAAAAGAGCAAAAAAAAATTTCGAAAAAATCAAAAAAATAAAAATAAAAACTCGAAAAATCAATAAAATATATATATTATCTATGTTACAAATAAAAATTCCGGGCAGCACAATAAAATGGCCAGGGCTTTACTTTTAATATTACTTTATTTTCGGCTCTGTATTATTATTTTATTCTGTTTATTTTTTATTATTATTCCGTAAAATTTGTACATATTTGCATTCATTCTGTCATTTTATTTTGGGGATATAGGACCAAATTTGTAATTAATAGGGATAGATAGTTTCCCCACTTTTCTTTCTATTTCTTAATATGGTGTGCTTGCTTGCTTGCGCTCAAATTAAAAAGCCGAGAAAATCCATATCTGTTATATTTTTCTGTTTATATATCTGTAAATAAATAAAGACTTTACTGCTTTCTAGATACCGCACACACATGCACGCATATAGGAATATTCCGAACTGTTACCCTACACCATGACAAGCCTACCCCCTGTATAAACCAACGCTAGAATGCATATAGATTCTCAGGACACTTCATAGACCGACCGGTTTTTGCATCTCTGAATTGTGAGTCAGCCCCTGTCAAATATATATATATATATATATAAGAGTCAAAAAAAATATGTAAAAAAAATAAATAAATAAAAATGTGAAAGTTAAATAAAATAAAGAAGATAAATTCCGCAACAAAAAAATATATATAATAAATAAACAGGGGCTGATTTATTATTCTCTGATGCTCGACCTAGACCATTTTCGAATGGTGGATCCTGGAAAAAGTATAGGCCCTTCGCTTGGGATCAGTCCGGTCCTGAGGAGTCGAAAGGCAGGTGGAATACGTTGGTCCTATACTCTGGAGAAAGAATCCACTGTTTCAGGAAAAGTCCTGAGACCGTCAAAATAAAGCAGGTGCTTATCCGGTCAATTGTAGGGAACATAAATAAATAATAATAAAATATATTAATAAAGGCACGTTGTACTCCAAACCCAGAAAGCCTTCAGCCAGCCTTTTGATACCTCCATAACCCATTTTCCTCAGAAACCTAGCCCGAATTTGGAAAGGCAAAGATAGTACTGGCCGGTTGATACGAGAAATAAGTGCAAAAATCAGAACATAAGGTATCAGTATCATATCAGACAAGGGCAGAATGAGTACAGAGAATACAGATCCGAGCAGTATGGCAGCAGAAAGTGAGCAGTCCGCTATGGGTACAAATACAGGGGCTCCAAGGTATGTTTCGACTCCAGCAATGCGGCAATGGCTAGACCAAAATTTGGATGCACTGACTGATCATATAATGTGCCAAATGGCTAATATGGTGCAAAATTTAAATTCCAGTGATGAGGTAATCTGTTCCCCTGCAGTCCCCCAAGAAGCATCAACCTTCCATGTTCCTCCAAATCCAATTTTTCAGCCAAACATCAACCCACCAAATACCTATTATTACCAAAGTTTTAACTCTTTTTCATCATACCCTCCTTAGCCTACCCAAAGTCCTTACCCAATCCAATATCTCTATCCTACCCAAAATCCATATTCTATCCAAAATCCTTATCCAATCCAATATCCCTATCCACCCCAAAATCCTTATCCAATCCAATATCCCTATCCAGCCCAGAATCCTTATCCAGCTCAATATCCCTATCCAGCCCAGAATCCTTATCCAGCCCAATATCCCTATCCTGCCCAAAATCCTTATCCTATCCAAAATTCATATCCTGCCAAATATCCATATCCAGCCCAATATCCATATCCAGCCCAAAATCTTTATCCTACCCAAAATCCTTACCAGATACCGTAGTCAGAAATTAACCCAGCCTTCCCTAATCCTGCCGGCATCTACCAAAACCCAACTCTCCCGCCCACCAAAATGGAGGCTGACATCGAAAATTTGAAAACCATGATGCTTAAAATTCTAAACCAAGAAGTTTCTAGTATGATGGATGAAGGCACTTATTATAAAAGAGCTCCCTGCTGAGTTTGAGTCCATTTCTAATAAGCCTCTGCAGAACTAGTATACTATGATCGGCCCGCTTTTGGACACCCGCAGATCTGGTGGACCGCTTTGGATATATCATATTCTTTTCCCTAGCTTTACGAATTGGTCATCTACCAATCCGCTCCATAAAATTGAGGATCTCAAACCCCATGTCCTCAATAATGTAATAAACCCTGTACGGTTTGCTTTTAATAATAATCTAAATGTCTTTGCTTATTTCTTAGTTGCACCTACATTAAAAGACACATTAAATAATTATAATGATGAGTCATTTAATAGGACCCAAAAAGATAAAAAAAAATTATTTGCTTGAGCTTGTAAAGTCAGTAGAGCACCAGGGACAACATCATTCATCAACAGCAACTGAAGACTGATCCACTATCGATCTGGGGCTGGACAATGAAATCAAAGGAATCAAAATCGGTAACTACTTGCAAGGCTCTGAAAAGGTAGCACTCATTGATATCCCTAAAGAGTTCGTAGATATCTTCGCCTGGTCCTATGAAGATATGTCAGGGCTAGATCCAGTCATAGTCAAACACCGGATCCCCATATATCCGGATGCTCGGCCAATCAAGCAAAAGCTCTGCCAGATTAAGCCGGAAAGGTCACTACAAGTTAAAGAAGAAATTAGGAAGCAGCTACACGTCAATTTTATTCAGGTAGTAAAATACCCGATCTGGCTGTCCAATATAGTGACCATTCCCAAGCCCAACGGGAAGGTCTGAATCTGCGTAGACTTCCGCGACCTCAACAAGGCGTCGCCCAAAAATGACTTCCCTCTACCCAATATTGATATTGTGGTAGACGCCGTTGCTACTCATGAAATCAGATCCTTCGTCGACGGCATGCTGGGCCATAATCAAATCAAAATGGCAGTAGAGGACCAAGAAAACACCTCACTCACCACCCCTTTGGGAGACCTACTGCTATCATGTTATGTCGTCTGGGCTAAAAAAAATGTTGGGGCTACTTATCAAAAGGCTGCCACCACTCTCTTCCACGATGTGCCGTATATTGTCAAAGAGATCCGGTTAGGAGGTGTCATACTCCTCACAAACCAGGAAAAAGAAGACCTTGTTCAGCCCTCCAATCTCAACGAGCTTAAAAGGTATTATGCTTAAGCCACCCCATCTGGCAAGTGCTTCCCTCTCCAGCTCGCTAGACTGAAAACCCGAAAGTGCAGCCTAGGCAAAAATTAGAGCAAATAAAAAAAATGAAAAAAAAAACAAAAGGAGAAATAAGGGCTCGTTAGGCTGAAAACCCGAAAGGGCGGCTCAGGCAAAAATTAGAGCAAATAAAAAAATGAAAAAAAAAAACAAAAAGGAGAAATAAGGGCTCGCTAGGCTGAAAACCCGAAAGGACGGCCTAGGCAAAAATTAGAGCAAAATAAATAATATATATATATATATATATATATATATATATATATATATATATATATATGTGTGTGTGTATATATATATATATATATATATATATATATATATATATATATATATATATATATATGTGTGTGTGTGTGTGTGTGTGTATATATATATATATATAATGGAGAAATAAGGGCTCGCTAGGCTGAAAACCCAAAAGGGCGACCTAGGCAAAAGTTAGAGTCAAATAAAATATATATATATATCAGGAGAAAAAGGAGGGGAAGCACTCTTTGAAACCTCGGCATCCTACCTCCAGTCTTCAGCATGCAAGGGGGTTCGACTGACAGAAGAAAAAGAAGAAAAACCACGATAGGAAGCTCACAATAAAACACTAAAATATTATATTATGAGTCCTAAAGTGCAACTTAGGAATATTTATTAAGACATTTAAATTATACATTGATTGCATGTACATACCTATTTATTACCTATATCCCCCCTTGTTTCCCCAAAAACTATCCCCCTCTTTTGCAGCCTAAGCCCCAAGGTGGTCCATCAATGTCAGCGGCGTCGCCAAAGCCCATACTTCTTCTGCAAGGCACAGAAAAGGCTCAGTCTCATCAAAATGAGAAGCACCAGAAGTGTCCTCGTCCTATTCATTATCCCAGACCTTGCCATTGTCTCGAAGCTTGACGGGACGACGCCACTGGCCGCCTGTCGATTGCGAAGAAAAATGCAGGGGCTATGAGAATAGCCTTATGCCAAGTGTAGCCCTGCAACAATTATATGGCCGAGAACAGGAGGAGGTGACTGCCTTTTCCTCTCCCCGTATATTATCATGAAAAAAAAGGGAAGCCCGCTCGAGCCCGAAGGTATATTCCTTTAAAATTCGTTTCTGAGATACAGCGTGCCATTACCCATTAGATATCGGTATAGCTTTGCTTTGTGCGTGCGTTTTGAGTCTGCATTTTTTTAATTTATTTTGCATCATATAAAATTATATTGCATTGTAAATGTTTGTACATGTTTTAATCAAAAAAACAAAAAAACAACAAAAACAAAAACAAAAAGAGTAAAAAAAAAAAAGATTATATGTGTTATTTTATATCTAAATGATTACTTTTTGCACCTTAGACATTATAGAAATACATTTTAAACATATGAAGTGCATTTTCGCATTATAGTATGCATGATAGGATAAAAGAATGCCCATGCATCATGTTAGTAAGCATCCTATAGTTTTTCTGCATTGCATTTTGCATCAAAATAAAGTAGTACATGCATCCAGCATTTGCATTTATTATCCAATAAGCTGCATTAGGAGTGCGCTAAAAAGAAAATAAAATGTCACCAATCATGAAAATAAATATTCTTATGGCATTCCATATGTCCCTGCAGCATAAGCATGCGAGAAAAATAAACTCAAGGGCATAAAATATATATGTTTTATCCAATATTCATCCGAAAAATGTGCCCGAGAATGTGTTCATAAAAAATTGAATTGTATTCTGAAAAGTCCGTTTCGTGAACACATAGCATGCAAAATATGCTTTAGCCTAGAACACGCATCATATAACAACATTTGCATTTATAATATAAATCATGCATGGTAGAGTCAAATAGTGACCACTAGTTTAATCATGCATCGTAAAAATAAATTGCATAAATTTCATGCATCATTACCTAATTGCATCATTTAGGCATAGATAGGACATGCATAAGCATTATTAATAAAGGCAGGAATGCTTCAAAAGTGTCAAACAGTGCCAAAATCTAACAGATCTGAAGTATAACCAGGCAAATCCCAAAAAAAAAAAGGAATATTGAAAAACAAAAAAAAAGAATATTGGAAAACAAAAAAAAACAAAAACAAAAAAAACAGATAATAAGCATGCAAATAAAGAAAAATGGCGAGCATGCAGAATAAAGAAAAAAAAAAGAGAAAAAAAAAGAGAAAAAAAAGAGAAAAGAAAAAAGAAAAGAAAAAATCGGGAGAGGGGAAAATGCATGTACAAGAAAAGAAAAGGAAAAATTTATAAGTGCATGCAACAAAAGGAAATGCGGCGGCAGAAGAAGAAATTTTAAATTTGAAGCTAGAAAATGAAAAAGAAAAAGACAAAGAAAAGATGATTTCAGCTGGTACCAAAAGATGCGGTAGCAAGGAAAGGAAATTTATAACCAAGGTTAGAAAGAGCAGTAAAGTAAAATGCAGCAGCATCAAGAAAGATTTTCCAGCTAAAGCCGAAAATATAGCGGAACAGGGGAAAAAAATTTCCAGTAAAAGCTGGAACAGTGACAAAAGAAAAATCCCCAGCAAAGTGTAGTAAAGAACAACGTAAAGCAGCAAGAGGCAGCAAAGCAACAGCATCAGCAATTTGCCGCATGGGCACGGCAAGGGTAAGAAAAGGAAGGTATTTTCCTTTTTTTTCAGTGTATTTGTATGATGTTTGGAAAACTTTCCCTTAAGGGGCACACAACCCCGGATTCAGAGGGAAAGGTCGTGTTCTCCGACGAAGGCTGCGTTCCTGAGGAGGCAATGCATTCCATGCATTTTTAGCTGTGTTGGAAACTTTCCTTTAAGGGGCACGCAACCCAGGATTCAGAGGGAAAGGTCTTGTCCTCTAACGAAGGCTGAGTTCCTGAGGAGACAATTCATGCCACACAGCCGCAGGCGAACTACGAGTGGTATGATTCCTTGGCTAAGGATACGTAGGCAGTCTATCTTGGTAGACGCGACCATCACAGCACATTATATTTACCCTTGCAGCACTCACTTGATAGAGCTTTGCCGCACTTGCTCATTTAGTATTGCCCTTGCACTTGCATCAAAGCACTTGCAATCAGCAAAGATTTGGTCCCTGTGAGTGAATTACGTCTCGGTCGATTCCTTGTATAAGGATACGTGGCGACCTATTTCGGTAAGGCACGACCGTTGCCGCAGTGATAGTTTAAGTTTGGCACGAACTACGTTACGGTGCGATTTCCTTTATTAAGGGATACGTAGGCAGCCTACACTAGTAGGTCTAACCATTAGAGCATTTAATTTGAATATCTGCTTAAAAACTACGATAACCTGCTATAACCGACTAAATATGCCTAGGATATGGAGGTTTGGTTTGCATTATAAACTGTTGCATTATAACTGCTACCTGTTGCATCTCTTCCTCGTTTTATAAATGAACGAAATTGGAGAGTCTATTGCTTATCAACGATGTTCGTCTACTCAGTAAGCCTTGGGTTACCCGTAGACTCCATCGTTGAGGGGCTCTGTAGACACCCCAATTTCGTACCCCAGGTATGTGACATGATATAAAATATCAAGACTTGTTGAAACATTAACAAATGTCAAGTTACAGGATTGAAAATGCAAAATGACAAAGATGGATGCGCAAAACAGTAAAATGCAGGGGCTAAAGTGCGAAAGTTGAAACTACTTTACACTAACCTGGCGCCACCCACACTCAAAGTGGGAGTGGCGCCCAAACATGCCATGGGTGGCGCCAACACTGCTCAAACAAGATGCGCTACGCTTGCGCGTTGTGCAATTCCTTCAGTGTGTAAAGCGGCGATCTTGGAAGAAGGAAATTTAATTCCCGATGACTCCCCACTCTAGGCTATAAATAGAGCTTCGGGGTCGACCTTCAGGAGCACAGTTTTTCTCCGCAAGCTTTCAGCATTCTCGTTACGCTGAAAGAACAGAAAGCCAAGTGAGATAGTGAGTGATCCACCCAAAGCCTCAAAACCCTACCAAAACTTCTCCAAACTTGAAACCTACCGGTTAGAGTGAACCTTAGCCCCCCAGCTAGGTTTTCACCTTATTTCCCCGACCCAAAAACCATAAAGTAAGTCGTTACTCTGCCCGAGTAAATAGGCTGAAATCACCCGAAGTAAGCCGTTATTCCGCCCAACCAAAAAGGCCAAAACCACCGAAACTAAGCCGTCATTATGCCCGAGTGAGTGAGCCAAAACTACCACAAATAAGCCGTCACTCTGCCCAAAACACATCAGCAATAGCAGTAAAAGTCTCCCTCTCCCGAGAAGGACAAAGCGAGCACACTCCGCTCTAAAAGGTAATAGCCTTTAAGGGCGTTCTTTTTATTTATTTATAAAATTATTATTTAAATCTGGCCCAATGTAGTCAATATAAGCCGTTGTGCTGCCCGGATTAGATTAGGAAATATTATGTAAAAGAACCGTTATAATGGCCAAATATTTTTAAATATATTTGTAATTATTGTAAGGAAATGGCTGCAAGTCCGTAAATAATGTAGCCACGGATGTATTTGTGGGAATCTAGTGTTCGACAATGGCTGGATCCAGCCCAGGCATATCTTCATAGGACCATGCAAAGATGTCCACGAACTCTTTAAGGAGGTCAATGAGTGCTACCCTTTTGAAGCCTTGCAGGTAGCTGCCGATTTTGATGGCGGATAAGTCTTCATTTGCTACTGATGATTGGTGTCTTTCCTGGTGCTTGACTGACTTTACGAGCTCAAGCAAGTAATTTTTATCTTTTGGGTTCATTTCATCAAATGATTCATTATTAAAATTAATTAATGCGTCTTTTAATGAAGGTACAACTAAGGAATAATCAAAGACATCTAGATTATCATTAATAGCAAACTGTACAGGGTTATTTACATTATTGAGGACCTGTGGTTTGAGATCCTCAATTTTAGGGAGCGGAGATGACCAATCCATAAGGCTATAGGAAGGATGGGGAATAGTATATCCGAAGCGGTCCACCAGATCTGCAGGCGTCAAGAGCGGGCCAGTCGTGGTACACCAATTTCGCAGAGGCTTGTCAGGAATAGACTCGAACTCAGCAGGGAGCTTTTCATAATCAGTGCCTCCATCTGTCATACCCAGGAAACTGTCTCCCAAACAGTCATTATCTAACAGAGCCAGAGCATAATCGTCTTGGTCTATAGACGAAGTATTTTCAACTGTGATAGTCTTATATGTTGTGCTACGGGGCTCCAGGGTAACCTGTTCCATTTTATCAGTGACAAGACTGACATCTTCAAAGATTTCCCAACCAGGGTGTCTCTTCCCATTCTGGTCTAGCCAGGGCTCAGGAAACATGAGATAGGCTTCTGTTTCCCTTTTTCTTACAAAATAACCATTTAGGGTTTTTCTATATGGTTGGAGAGGATGATATTTGTAAGGACGCCTTTCTCTTTCTGCCTTGATTTTCTCATGTTTCTATTTCATGACTGCGGCTATTTCAGCTGGAGTAGGTTTGTATCCTAGACCAAAAGGAGGGATACATTCCTTAAGTTCATCTTGGACCAGATTAACAAGTCCCTGCTGATTTCTGCCGACACCTAGGCCAGACATATAATTCATTTTTCGAAATATGTTTAAAGGGACCATGTTTCCTAGGGATGTAGTTTTCTTCCAGGTGATGTCAGTTTCTCACCCATATTCAATGGCGTTGACTCTAGCTTGGGGGATAACCTCAAAGCCACTGAGGAATATACCTGTGTCATCATGCTCTATCTCGAGGATTGGGATGTCCTCACTTTCCTTGTTTTCCACGATCTTATCAGGCAAAATGATTACTATATGATCGTCGTGGATGAATTTGACGCGTTGATACAGCGAGGAGGCTACCCCTTTTACCCCATGTATCCAAGGGCGTCCCAGCAATAGGCTGAAAGTGGCTGGTATGTCCAAGACTTGGAAATCTACTGGCATGGTTAACGGCCTAATAGTCATCATTAAGGTGACCACCCCTAGGACACATCGACTAGTTTTGTCGTATGCCCTTACTGTCTGCGATGAAGGAGCAAGCTCTGATATTTTTGTTCTCAGTTTCGCTAGCATGCTTGTGGGACATACATTCAAAGAAGAGTCATTATCTATCAGAACTCAGGGAACCCTTTTGTCCATAACCCCCACAGTGATATGGAGAACATCAATGTGGTTGGTTCCTTTTCATGGCAGATCTAGATCAGTAAACATAATCACATTTCCAAAGTGTATGTTTCTGATCATTTGAGTGAGCTCATTTGGGGAGGTTTCAATAGGAATGACTACCTGACTCAAGGATTTAGCCAGTGTATCATGATGACTCTTGGAAGCACAAAGCAAGCCCCAGCTAGATATGTTGGCCTGAGTCTTTTTCATCTAAGCTAACAAAGTATCTTCCACCGTTTTAGCCCCAGTATCTGTTTCTTGATCTTTGCCGGAGTGGTCACCCTTTTCTTGTTTTGGTTGGTAGGCTTGGCAAATCTAGTAAGGTGACTGACATCTCCACCGACCCAAGTGGCTTTTTCAATGTTACAGGTATTTTGGCTGCCCAGGATAGTGTCCCAAGAGAGCATATTGCAACTACGCTCTTTTATGGATAGAAATGGAGAGAAATGAACAATGATATATGGTAAAGGGTGTTTATTTATTTCGAACTTGGGTACACATATTTTTTCATTAACCTCAATTATATTGATTTGAGGCAGAGGGTTATTGACTATATTTGGTCTAGGAGGAGGCTTTTCAATAACCTTATCATCTATTAGGTCCTAGATAGCGTTTTTGAGAACATAGCATTTGTCGGTGACGTGACCACTACAGGGATGGTATTCACTGTACTGGGCATGGTTCCATGTGTTGGGTAGAGGATTCGGAGGCCTATAGTCTTCCAAAGGCTTTAGCACTCCCTGTGCCATTAGTCACTGCGGTATCACAGACTGAGGAGCTTGCAGTTTATCATAGTATCGGTTTCCTCTGTTCTGATTTCTGAAATTCCTGTTTGGACCATTGTTTCCTCCCACTGCGTTGACAGACCTATCTGATCTGTAGGACAATGGATTAGTATTATAGTTCTGGGTAGGAAGGTTGGTTGATGCATTTCCTACCATATTAACGGCTGATCCTGATACGGCTGCCTTTCCTTTAGAGTATCGGAAAGAGTTGGAGGGCGTATTGACTTTTAAGTGCACAGTCCATAAATCTTCATCAATACGGACTCCTATCCCCACTATTTTTCTTTGAAATTGCTATGGGGGAGATACCGCATATGTTCCAGGTAAATAGGTTGGAGATTTTTTATGAACATTCTGGATGACTCAGCCGGATCAGGTCTGTCGAACGTCTGAGCTAGCTTTCTTTTCCACCTAACTGCAAACTCAGCACAGGTTTCTTTTTCCCTTTGGGTGCATAATTCAAGGTCTCTTTTATTTTCAAGGGTAGTATTGTCCTTGTACCTTTCTAGGAACCCTTTAGCTATTTGGTCCCAAGTACCAATGGTGCTATTGTCTGACAACATTAGCCATTGTTTGGCAGCCCCTATTAAGGTGAGATGAAAATTAGAAGACATGGCTTCAAAGCTAGCCTCCCTTGATTGCATGCCGGTGGAATAGGATTTTAAGTGGGATATAGGGCATCCAGTCCCATCGAATTTTTCTATGTCGGGCATTTTAAATTTTGAAAGTAGTATTACCGAAGGCTGCCATGCTAATGCCCGCGTAGAAAATTCTCCTTTGTTCAGAACTTTGAGCATCATATTTTTCAAGTTCTCCATGTCAGCCTCCATTTTGGTGGGAGCGGGAGTTGGGTTTTGGTATATGCTGGTAGGATTAGGAAAAGCTGGTTTAATTTCTGGTTGTGGTACTTGGTAAGGATTTTGGGTTAGATAAGGATTTTGGGTAGGATAAGGATTTTGGGTTGGACAAGGATTTTGAGGTAATGGTGGTATTTGGGTAGGTGGGTTATTGACAGTTTCGGTTTGGCGGCCAGGATCGTTAAAAGGTAAATAGGTTATCACTTGGTCTGGCTGAATAAAGCTTCTTGGGTCCATATGTGGGCTATTTTGGAGTGGGTTGGTAATGGGAAAAGGAATGTCATTTGGATTTTGGGGAATATTGGTGCTTGGGAAAGAATATGGAAGGTAGGATGAAAAAGGGATAATATTTTGGTAGTAAGGATTAGGTGGGGGATTTGGATTTGGGGTAATGGTGGTATTTGGTGGGCTGGTGTTTGGGTTTGGAGGAACATGGGAAGTTGATGCTTCTTAAGGGACTACGGGGAAAGAAGTTCCCTCACCACTGGGTTTTAAACTTTGTACCAGATTAGCCATCTGGCTCATTATGCGATCAGCCTGTGCACCCAAATTTTGATCTAGCCACTGTTGCATAGCCGGAGTCGGAGCATACCCTGGAGCCCCTGTATCTGTACCCATTACGGACTGCTCATTTTCAGCTGCCATTCTGCTTAACTCTGTACCCTCTGCGCTGATTGTGCCTTTTGCTGATCTGACCCCAAAACTTTCTGATCTAACCTCTGTGCCTATATCTCATATCAAACGACCAATACTATCTCTGCCTTTCCAAACTCGGGCCATGTTTTTTGAGGAAAAGGGGTTTGAAGGTATCAGAAGGGGTTGGCTGAAGGCTTTCTAGGCTTGGAGTACAGCGTGCCTTAATTAATATTTTTTATTATTATTCAAATTTTCCTTTAATTGACCGAAAAAGCACCCGCTTTATTTTGACAGTCTCAGGACTATTCCTGGAGCAGTGGATTCTTTCTCCAAAGTATAGGACCCTCGTATTCCACCTGCCTTTCGACTCTCCAAGATCGGACTGATCCCAGGCGAAGGGTCTATACTCTTTTCGGTATCCACCATTCAAAATGGTCTAAGTCGAACATCAGAAAATAATCAGTCAGCCCCTGTACATGTATATTTGTATTCATATCTTTTTTGTTGTTTCCTTCTCTCTTTTTTTTTTTTTTTGCCTTTTTTTTATCTGTCTCTTTTTTTTGTCCCTTTTTTTACACAGGGGCTGACTAATGATTCGGAGATGTAAAAATCGATCGGTCCATGAAGTGTCCTGATAATCTATATGTAATTAACGTTGGCTGATACAGGGGATAGGCTGGCCATGGTGTAGGGTAGCAATTCGGAATATTTCTACATGCATGCGCGTGTGTGCGGTATCTAGAAAGCAGTAAAATCTCTTTTTTTCAGATATAAAGCAGTAAATAAACAGATATGTCTTGTCTTGCTGTTCTTTGTGGATTTTCTCGGCTTTTTGTTTGAGCGCGAGCAAGCAACCATTCAGATCAAGAAATAGAAAGAAAAGTGGGGAATCTATCTATTCCTATTAATTACATATTTGTCCTAGTCCCCAAAATAAAATGACAGAATGAAAGAGTATGTACATATTTTGTGCGATAAAAATAAGGCACGCAGAATAAAAATATAAAGCAGAAATAAAGCAAAAGTAAAAATAAAGCCCCAGCCCTTTTGTTATGCTGCCCGGAAATCTATTTTATTTTTTTTATTTTTTTGTATATTATTTTTTTGAAAATATACTTGTAATGGTGACTGGAACGAAACTGCTGCAAGATGGAGGATCATATCCACAAATATATACACAGATATATAAGAACGCAATATTTAAAATGCTAAAGAAATATAACAAGCATATTTTAGTCAGAAACTAACAAAATTGATTTTTTTTCTTTTGAAAACTGAGTCTAGCCCTCCATTTTTATTTAAAATAAAAACGACGTCCCCAGCAGAGTCGCCATTGTGGGTGCCCCCGGACCACGCGCTCCCTTTTTTAGAGGAGCGCGCGCTACGGAAGGACACCACTCCTTTCATTCCACCCTCTCTTGTCTAGGGGAAGACGAAATTAAAAGTTCGAAAGGAATGCTATATAGAGCGCGTTGAATACGCCTGGGCCCAGAGTTGATCACCATGAGTGCTATGGGTTTTCTGTATCAAGTTATCCCTTTTTTTAGGGGATAACAAGATGTAGGAATACATCACTATTTCACTCACTTCTCCCTTGTTTAGGGGAAAATGGAAAGTGCAAGAAAGAATGTTGCGAGAGCGCATCGGAATACGCTCGCCCCACGGTGATTCTCAAGACATTATATAGAGTCGCCACTGTGAGAGCTTTGGGCTTTCTGTATCAGGTTATCCCTTTTTTAAGGGATAACAGTATGCATGAATGCATCACCATTTCATTCACATCTTCCCTTGTTTAGGGGAAAATGAAAAAGTGCAATAAAGGATGTTGCGGGCCTCACTATGGGCTCAGAATGTCGTAACAGAGTCGTCATCTTTATTTTAAGGAGAAATAAAAAAACCAAAAATAAACCACAATTTTGTATAGAAGGTTCGGACGCTAAGTTACGAGGTGGGAAGGTGTTAGGCACCCAATTCGCCCTTTCGATCTCAAAACTGTTTTTGGCTAAAATATGCTTTTATTATATTTTTCTAGAAAATGAAGTAAAGCATTAAAAGCAGATATATACGTGTCTACATTATTTACAGACTTGCAGCCGCCTCTTTCCAGTAATTACAAATACATTTAAAAATATTTGGCCATAATAATGGCTTTTTTTGGTGCTATTTTCTACATAGATCCGGGCAGCATAACTGCTTATATTTTTTACATTGGGCCGAATAAAAATAGAACTTTTATAATAAAACCCCTTAAAGGCTCACTTTTAATAGCGTGGGTGTGCTTGATCTGTCTTTCCAGGAGAGGGAGTCTTTTTGCTGCTACTGCGGTTTGGGCAAAATAATTGCTTTCGAAAGTTGCTATCAAGCACTGTCGAACGGGCGGAGCAACTGCTTGCGATTTTGCTGTTGTTTGCTTGCTGCTGGCGGAAATCGGGCAGAGCAACTACTTGCTTCTAGCGGATTTGGCCTTTGGACTCGGGCAGAGCAACTGCTCTTTTTGGGATTTTTGGACCGGGGGAATAGGAAATCTAGCTGGAAGGCTAAGGCTCACTTTGACCGGTTGGTTTTGAGTTTGGAGGAAATTTGACAGAGCTTCGAGGCTTATAGGAGGATGGGACTCTCTCTATCTCACGATCGCTCTCTATTACGTAACAACAACGCTGAACAGTGAGTGAGAAAATTTCTCGGCCCCTAAAACTGAAGCTGGACGCCTCTGTTTATAGGTGAGAGGAGGGACACCGCTGTCTTTAAAATTTGTTCTTTGTGTTTCATCAATTTGTACCGCTGTAGACACCCCAATTTCGTACCCCTGGTATGTAACATGACATAAAATATCAAGACCTGTTGAAACGTTAAAAAATGTCAAGTTACAGGGTTAAAAATGCAAAAGGACAAAGCAGGATGCGCAAAACAGTGAAATGCATGGGTTAAAGTGTCAAAATTGAAACAGCCAAAGCTAAGTTGGCGCCACCCACATGATGTTTGGGCGTGGCGCCAAGACCAAGCATGGGTGGCGCCAGGAACTCTGCTACAGTACAATCCAGATGCTATAGAACTGCTATAGTTTGCTGTAATGTATCACATTTCCCGTAGTCTGTACAATACAGTGAAGCGTGAAGGAAGAAAATTTATTCCCCGATGAGTCCTCATCCCAGGCTATAAATAGAGGCTTCGGGGTCGACCTTCACGATACCAATTTCTTCCGCAAGCTTTCCGTGTTCTCGTTACGCTGAAAGAACAGAGAGCAGAGTGAGACAGTGAGTGATCCACCCAAAGCCTCAAAGTCCTGCCAAAACTCCTCCAAACTTAAAACCCACCGATAAGAGTGAGCCTTAGCCCCCCAGCTAGATTTCCACCCTACTTCCCCGGTCCAAAAATCGTGGAAAGAGCAGTTGTTCTGCCCAATTTAAAAGGCCAAAACCACCCCCATATAAGCCGTCATTCTGCTCGAGTGAGCGAGCCAAATCCACCACAAATAAGCCGTCATTCTGCCCGAGTGAGCGCGCCAAAACCACCACAAATAAGCAGTCATTCTGCCCGAACCACAACAACAACAACAAAAAAGACTCCCTCTCCCTGAAGGTAATAGCCTTTAAATGTGTTTCTTATTTATTTATAAAGTTTTTATTTAAAATCCGGCCAAATTTAGCTAATATAAGCCGTTGTGCTGCCCGGATTAGATTAGAAAATATTATGTAAAAGAGTCATTATAATGGACAAGTATTTTTAAATATATTTGTAATTATTGTAAGGAAATGACTGCAAGTCCGTAAATAATGTAACCACGGATGTATTTGTTTTTATTTTCCTGTCTTTTAATGCTTTATTTATTTGCTAAATAAATATAACAATAAGCATACTTTAGCCAAAAAACCATTTTTGAGACCGAAAGGGCGAGTTGGGTGCCTAGAACCTTCCCAACTCGTAACTTAGCCTCCGAACTCGTTTTCATAATCTCTGGTTTTCTTTTTTTTGGTTTTGCTTTATTTTGCCTTAAAATAAAGATGGCGACTCTAAAACATTTTGGATCCAGTGGGGCCTCGCAGCACTCCTTTCTTACACTTTTCCGTTTTTCCCTAAAAAAGGGATAATGAGAATGAAAGGGTGGTGTATTCCCATATCCTGGTATCCCCTAAAAAAGGGATAACTTGATGCGGGAAACCCAAAACTCCCATAGTGACCCGAAATTGGCCATAAGGCTATTTTTAATAAAATCCATAGTGGGGGCGTCACAACATCCTTTTTTGCACTTTTCCGTTTTCCCCTAAAAAAGGGAAAATGGGAATGAAAGGGTGATGCATTCTCATATCCTAGTATCCCCTAAGTAAGGGATAACTTAATGTTGGAAACCCAAAGTTCCCATATTGGATCAAAAATCCACTAAAGTCAACCGAGCCGCATTCCAACGCGCTATTTTAGACAACACTCCTCTCGCACTTTTAATTTTGTCTTCCCCTAAACAAGGAAGGATGGAATGAGAGCAGTGGTGTCCCGCATCCGCACGTACGCGCACCCCTATCCAAGGGCGCGCGGGGCGCGGGCGCAACGCCGGGCGACCCACAGTGACGACTCTGCAGGGGAGATCGTTTTATTTTTAATAAAATGGAGGGCTAGACTCATAAAAAAACAAACTTTTTTTGATTTTATTTGTTTCTGGCTAAAGTATGCTTGTTGTATTAATTTCAGTGTTCTAAAACTCCCCGCCTAGCTCCGCCTAGGCGCTAGGCCCCTCTCTACCGCCGCGACTTTCGTAGTCGCCGCCTAATCGACTAAGTCGGCGTCTACGCCAAACCTCGTCGACCTTAATTTATTTTTGTAGCTTTGATTTTGTGGCATGTAGGGACCAGAGAAGGAAGGGGGAGTGGTAATGGTGAGGCAGAGAGGGAGGTAATAGGGGGCGAACTGGTGTAATATCTTTTTTTGTTTTTTGTTCTAAACTTGACTGGTTTATTGCTTTGGCATTGTTGAGAATTGGGATTAATAGTAGGTTTGTATATTTTTGTTCATTTTACAAATATAGACAAGTGTTTGATAAAATGACAAACATAAAAAAATTAAATTTGTATTCAATGTGTTTGATCTTTGATGTAAATTATAAAAAAAATTGTAATTATGTCTTAATTCTAGGCCCTGCCTAGGCCTCGATTACGCCCCGACTAATCCCCTAGGCGCTAGGCGCTAGTATGCCGTCTAGCGGCCGCCTAACGATTTTTAGAACCTTGATTAATTTATGCATTTGAATATTGCGTTCTTATACATCCGTGTCTATATTTGTGGATATGATCTTTCATCTTGCAGTAGTTTCGTTCTGATAACTGTTACAGGTGTATTTAAAAATATTCTTTAAAAAAAAAAGAGCAAAAAAAAATTCGAGAAAAAAAAAAAAAAATATATATATATATATATATATATATATATATATATATATATATATAATATTTATGTTACAATAAAAATTCCGAGCAGCACAATAAAAGGACCGGAGCTTTATTTTTAATATTGCTTCATTTTCGGCTCTGTATGATTATTTTGTTCTGTATATTATTTTTATTTCGCAAAATTTGTATTTATTTTAATTCATTCTAAAATTTTATTTTGGGGACATATGACCAAATTTGTAATTAATAGGAATAGATAGATTCCCCGTTTTTTTTTATTTTCTATTTCTTAATGTGATGTGCTTGCTTGCTTGCGCTCAAACTAAAAAGCCGAGAAAATCCACACGTAACAGCAAGACAGGCCATATCTGTTATATTTTTCTGTTTATATATATGTAAACAAAATAGATTTTATTGCTTTTTAGATACCGCACACACGTGGACGCATATACGTATATTCCGAACTGTTACCCTACACCATGACCAGCCTACCCCCTGCATAAGCCAACGTTAGAATGCATATAGATTCTCAGGACACTTCAAAGACCGACCGGTTTTTGCATCTTTGAATCGTGGGTCAGCCCCTGTCAAAAAAATATATAAATAAAAAAGTCAAAAAGTCAAAAAAAAAAAAATATATATATATATATATATATATAATAGTGCGCAAGTTAAAAAAAATATAAGTGCACATAAGATAAAAAAAAATAATAATAATAAAAATAAATACGCAGGGGCTGATTTATTATTCTCTGATGCTCGACCTAGACCATTTTCGAATGGTGGATCCTGGAAAGAGTATAGGCCCTTCGCCTTTGGATCGATCCGATCTTGGGAGTCGGCGAGGCGAGGTGGAATACGTTGGTCCTATACTCTGGAGAAAGAATCCACTGTTCCAGGAAAAGTCCTGAGACTATCAAAATAAAGCAGGTGCTTATTCGGTCAATTGTAGGGAACATAAATAAATAAAATATATATACTAATAAAGGCACGCTGTACTCCAAGCCCAGAAAGCCTTCAGCCAGCCTTCTGATACCTCCATAACCCATTTTCCTCAGAAACCTGGCCCGAATTGGGAAAGACAGAGATAGTACTGGCCGGTTGATACGGGAAATAAGTGCAGAAATCAGAACAGCGGATATCAGTATCAAATCGACAAAGGGCGAGAAGCAGAGGTACGTGATCCGAGCAGTATGGCGGCGAGAAAGTGAACATCCACTATGGAGTACAGGATATCTGGGGGGCCTCCGAGTGGCGATCACTCTACTCCGGCAATGCAGGCGATGGCTAGACCAAAATATGGATGCACGACATGATCGCTTGTTAAGCCAAATAGCAAGTCTTATGCAAGGTCCAAAGCCCAGTGGTGAGGTGAACTCTTCCCCTACAGTCCCCCAGGAAGCATCAACATCTCATATGCCTCCAAACCCAACTCCCCAGCCAAACACTAACCCACCAAATATTGCCACTACCCCAAATCCCAATCCTCCACCAAGTCCCTACTACCCAAATATCAGTCCTTACCCGTCCTATCCTCCATATCCTCTCCCAAGCGCCAATATTCCCCAGAGCCCAAATGACCTACCTTTTCCCATGATCAACCCACTCCAAAATAGCCCACATATGGACCCAAAAAGCTATAACCCGTCGGGCCAAGTTACTACCTACCTACCTTTCAATGATCCTGGTCGCCCAGTCGAAACCGTCAATAACCCACCAACCCAGAATCCCTATATTGCCCAAAATCCTTCAACCCAGAACCCATATGTTACCCAAAATCCACCAACCCATAATCCCTATATTGCCCAAAATCCATCAACCCAGAACCCATATGTTACCCAAAATCCACCAACCCAGAATCCCTATACTGCCCAAAATCCACGAACCCAGGACCCTTATCCAACCCAATACCCATATCTAGCCCAGAATCCTTATAATGCCCAATATCCATACCCAGCCCAAAATCCTTACCAGATACCTCAGCCAGAAATTAACCCAGCCTTCCCTAATACAGCCAGTATCTACCAACAGCCAACTCCCCCAGCCACCAAAATGGAGGCCGGCGTGGAAAATATAAAGGCCATGATGCTCAAACTTCCCAACAAAAGGGATTTTTCTACGCGGGCACTAGCATTGCAACCTTCAGCAATACTACCCTCAAAGTTCAAAATGCCTGACATAGAAAAATTTGATGGGACGGGATGCCCTATATCCCATTTGAAATCTTATTCCACTGGCATGTAGTCAAGGGGAGCTAGCTTTGAAGCTATGGCTTCCAATTTTCCCCTCACCCTAATAGGGGCTGCCAAACAATGACTAATGTTGTATGATAGCAGCACCATGAATACTTGGGATCAGATAGTTGAAGCATTCCTTGAAAGGTACAAAGACAACACCAGTCTTGAAAATAGAAGGGACCTTGAGTCGTGCACCCAAAGGGAGAAAGAAACCTGCGCTGAGTTTGCAGTCAGGTGGAAAAGAAAGTTGGCCCAGACCTTTGACAGACCTGATCCGGCTGAGTCATGCAGAATGTTCATTAAAAACCTCCAGCCCATTTACCTGGAACATATGCGGTATCTCCCCTACACCAATTTTAAAGAAATAGTGGAGATAGGAGCCCGTATTGATGACGATATACGGACTGGGCAACTAAAAACCAATACGCCTCCTAGTTCTTTCCGTTACTCCAAAGGAAAGACACCGCACTCAAAGACCACCGTCAATATGGTAGGGAATGCCTCACCCATTTTCTACCCAAAATTATAGTTCGCTCCATGGTACTACGGGTCGACAGTGCATCAATACGTTGGAGAGGAAATGATGGCCCTAGCAGAAATTTCAGAAATCAGAACAAGGTGAACTGGCATTATGACGAACTGCAAGCTCCCCAGTCTGTGATACTGCAGGGGCTAACGGCATAGGGGTGCTAAAGCCTTTGGAGAATTACAAGCCACCAAACCCCCTGCCCAAGAATTGGAATCATGCCCAGTACTGTGAATACCATCGCTGCAGTGGTCACCTCACCGACAAATGCTATACACTCAAAAATGCTATCCAGGACCTTATAGATGATAAGGTTATTGAAAAGCCTCCACCCAGACCAAATACAGTCAATAACCCCCTACCTCAAATCAATATGATTGAGGTTGATGAAAACTTATGTGTGCCCAAGTTTGAAATAAATAAACATCCATTACCATATATCATTGTTCCTCTTCCTCCATCCTTATCCATAAAAGAGCCTAGCTGTAATAAGTTCTCTTGGGACACTATTCTGGGTAGCCAAAATACCTGTAACATTGAAAAAGCCACTTGGGTTGGTGGAGATGTTAGCCACCTTACCCGATCTGGCCGAGCCTACCAGCCAAACCTGGAAAGAGGTGACCACTCTGGCAAAGATCAAGTGATAGATACTGGGGCTAAAACGGTGGAAGATACTTTATTAGCTCAGATGAAGAAAACTTAGGCCAACATTTCCATCTGGGGCTTACTGTGTGCTTCTAAGACCCACCGTGATACACTGGCTAAGTCTTTAAGTCAGGCGGTCATTCCTATTGAAACCTCCCCAAATGAGCTTACTCAAATGATCGATAACATCCACTTTGGGAATGTGATAACGTTCACTGATCTAGATCTGCCAAAGGAAGGAACCAACCACATTGATGCTCTTCATATCACTGTGGGAATTTTGGAGAAACGGGTTCCCCGGGTTCTGATAGATAATGGGTCTTCACTGAATGTATGTCCCGCCAGCACGTTAGCCAAACTGGGAACAAAAATATCAGAACTCACTCCTTCCTCGCAGACAGTCAAGGCATACGACAACACTAGTCAGTGTTTCTTAGGGGTGGTCACTTTAATGCTAACCATTGGGCCATTAAACAAGCCAGTTGAATTCCAAGTTCTGGACATACCATCCACCTTTAGTCTGTTGTTGGGGCGCCCTTGGATCCATGGGGTAAAAGGGGTAGCCTCTTCATTACACCAACGTGTCAAATTCATCCACGATGACCACATAGTGATTATTTTGGCTGATAAGATCGTGGAGAATAAGGAAAATGAGGATATCCCAATCCTCGAGATAGAACATGAGGACACTGGTATTTTCCTCAGTGGCTTTAAGGTTATCCCCCAAGCTGTGATCAACGCCATTGAATATGGCTAAGAAACTGACATCATTGGAAAGAAAGTCACCTTCCTAGGAAACATGATCCCCTTAAACATGTTTCGGAAAATGAATTATATGCCCGGTTCAGGTCTCGCAAATCTGCAAGGGCTTGTTAATTTAGTACAGGATGAACTTAAGGAATGTATCCCTCCTTTTGGTCTATGATACACGCCTACTCCAGTGGAAGTAGCCACAGTGATGAAACAGAAACGTGAGAAAAGAAAGGCAGAAAGAGAAAAGCGTCCTTATGAATATCCCCCTCTCCAACCATATAGAAAAACCTTAAATGGTTACTTTGTAAGAAAGGGGGAAACAGAAGCCTATCTCATGTTTCCTGAGCCTTGGTTAGACCAGAACGGGAAAAGATGCCCTGGTTGGGAAATCTTTGAAGATGTCAGTCTTCTCACAGATAGAATGGAACATGTAACCCTGGAGCCCCGTAGCGCTGCATATAAGACTGTCACTATTGAAAATACTTGGTCTATAGACCAAGATGATTATGCTCTGGCCTTATTAGATGATGATGGTCTAGGAGACAGTTTCTTGGGTATGATAGAAGGAGGCACTTATTATAAAGAGCTCCCTGCTAAGTTTGAGCTTATTGCTAATAAGCCTCTGCAGAACTGGTATACTACGACCGGCCCGCTCCTAACGCCCGCAGACCTAGTGGTCCGCTTTGGATATACTATCCCTATTCCTTCCCCTAGCTTTACGGATTGGTCATCTACTGATCCACTACCTAAAATTGAGGTTCTCAAACCTCAGGTCCTCAATAATGTAATAAACCCTGTACAGTTTGCTTTTAATGATAATCTAAATGTCTTTGCTTATTCCTTAGTTGCACCTACATTAAAAAACGCATTAAATAATGATAATTACGATAATGAGTCATTTAATGAAATGGACCCAAAAGATAAAAATTATTTGCTTGAGCTTGTAAAGTCAGTTGAGCACCGAGAAGAGCCATTCATCGGCAGAAGAATCGAAGACACTGCCCACTATCAACCACGGAAATGGACAATGAAACCAAAGAGATAAAAATCGGCAGCTACCTGCAAGGCTCTGAAAGGGTAGCACTCATTGATCTCCTCAAAGAATTTGTGGACATATTTGCCTGGTCCTACGAAGATATGCCGGGGCTAGACCTAGCCATAGTTGAACACCAGATCCACATATACCCGGATGCTCGGCCAGTCAAGTAGAAACTCCGCCGAATCAAGCCGGAATGGTGACTACAAGTTAAGGAAGAAATCATGAAGCAGCTGCGCGTCAATTTCATTCGGGTAGTTGAATACCCGATCTATCTGTCCAATATAGTGACCGTTCCCAAGCCCAACGGGAAGGTCCGGATCTGTGTAGACTTCCGCGACCTCAACAAAGCGTTGCCCAAAGATGACTTCCCGCTACCCAATATTGATATTGTGGTAGACACCGTCGCTCCCCACAAAGTCCGATCCTTCGTCGACGGCATGCTGGGCTATATTCAAATCAAAATGGCAGCGGAGGACCAGGAAAAGACTTCATTCACTACTCCCTGGGGTACTTATTGCTATACCGTCATGCCATTTGGGCTAAAAAATGCCGGGGCTACTTATCAGAGGGCTGCCACCACCCTCTTCCACGACATGATCCACAAAGAAATGGAGGTCTATGTTGATGACATGATCGTGCATTCCAGCGACGCCAACGACGCCCATATCAAAGACCTTTGAAAATTCATCGAAAGGTTAACAAAGGGGAGCCAAAGATCTCGAAGTCTATGGAGACTCTGCCCTGATCATAAATCAAGTCGAAGGGAGATGGAAAACCCAAGATCCTTGGCTGCAGCTCTACCATGCCAAACTAACAGCACTTGCCGCTCAATTTGATTCTATCTCGTTCCATTATATGCCACGAGATAGGAATCAATTCGCCGATGCCTTGGCTACTCTAGCATCACTGGTCCAAATTCCTGCAGTAACTAATGTTCAGCCATTCGTAGTCGGGAAAAAGGTCACTCCGGCGTATTGTTTCAAAATTAATGCAGCCCCTGAAGCAGATTACGAGCCCTAGTACGCTGATATCTTAAATCTGCTTCAGAAAGGTATCTATCCTATCGACCTAGATAAAAAAGGAAGAGTCTCCCTACGAAGGTGGGCCTCACAATTTGTACTCAGTGGTGGCAGCCTGTATAAAAGGCACTATCAAGGCCTCAACTTATTATGTGTCGATTAGGCCAAGACCGAGCAAATCATGAATCAACTGCATGGTGGTACCTGCGGGCCCCACATGAATGGCCATATACTGTCCAAGAAAATTATCCGACAGGGATATTATTGGAGTATGCTCGAAACCGATTGTATTCGGTGGGTGCAACATTGCGACAAATGCCAACGCTTTGCCAATCTGCAGCATGTGCCCCCACATGTCTTATACAACCTCACGCCCCAGCCCTTCTCAACATGGGGAATCGACGTCATAGGCCAAATTCACCCGAAGGGATCCAATGGCCATGAATACGTCCTGGTAGCCGTCGATTACTTTACAAAGTGAGTGGAAGCCTCTTCCTACAAAGTTCTGAATGCTCGAAAGGTGTCCGAATTCATCCGGACCAATATTTTATATTGCTATGAGGTACCTTTCGAGATAATCTGCGACAATGGCTTACATTTCGAAGGGGACGTGAACCGTTTACTCGACGAGTTCAAGATCCAAAGACGTAAATCCTCCCCCTATCGACCGCAAGCCAATGGTGCCGTTGAAGCAGCCAATAAAACACTTGAGAACATCATCAGAAAAATGTCTGACACAAGAAGAGACTGGCCAGAAAAATTGCCGCTAGCCCTTTGGGGCTATCGCACCTCAGTCCGCACACCCACTGGGGCTACCCCTTATTCTCTAGCATACGGCATGGAGGCGGTACTACCGATAGAAATTGAAATTCCATCACTAAGAGTGATGATGGAGTCTGACATAGCAGAAATTGACTGGGTCAAAGGGCGACATGAAGAATTGGCCCTAATCGACGAACGACGCCTGCTAGCCCTAGAGCATACCCGGGCATATCAAAGGCGCATCGCCCGGGCTTTCAATAAAAAAGTCAAAGGCCGCGACATCCAAGTCGGAGACCTTGTGCTTCGAGAAAAGCCTCCAAGTTATGTTGATACTAGGGGAAAATGGAAGTCTCCCTGGATGGGACAATACATTGTTAAGGAGATCCGGTCCGGAGGTGCCGTGCTTCTCACAAACCAGGATGGAGAAGATCTTGTCCAGCCCTTCAACCTCGACAAACTCAAAAGGTACTATGCCTGAGCTAATCTATCCAGCAGTTGCTTCCCTCTCCAGCCCGCTAGGCTGAAAACCCAAAAGGGCGGCCTAGGCAAAAATTAAGGCATAAAAATAAATAAATAATAACAATAAAATAAAAATAAATAAATAAATAAAAAGGAGAAATAAGGGCTCGCTAGGTTGAAAACCCGAAAGGGCAGCCTAGGCAAAAGTTAGAGCATATAAATATATATATATATATATAAATCAGGAGAAAAGGGAGAGGGAAGGCACTATTTAAGTCCTCGGCATACTACCTCCAAGTTTTCAGTATACCAAGGCTCGACTGACGAAAAAAAAGGGAGGGGAGAAACCGCGACAGAAAGCTCACAATAAAATGCTAAAATATAAAATTTTACAAGTCCTCCGGTGCAACTTAGGAATATTTATTAAGACATCTAAATTATACATTGATTGCATGTACATATCTATATATTGCATGTATCCCCCTTGTTTTCCCAGAAACTATTCCCTTTTTTACAGCCTAAGCCCCAGGGTGGTCCATCAATGTCTGCGGCGTCCGCCCAGCCGGGCCCATATACTCCTCCTGCGGGGCGCAGAGGAAGCTCTAGTCTCACCTGCGTGCGAGCCACCAGAAGTGTCCCCTTCTTCATCATCAACGTCCCCATTCTCCTGGGCAGCTGCATTGCTCGGACCGGCTCCATCATCCCTGAAAGCAGTACCCCATCCAGGTGGAGGAGAAGGGACAACCTCCTCTGGTTCCCATGGATTATCCTGCCTGCTCGCGATGCTCAGCCGAGGAGGCTCATTGCCGCCAGCTCTGAAAGTCGTGCCCCATCCAGTCTGGGGAGGAGGAGCAGCTACTTCTGGTTCCCATGGGTTGTGCTGCCTACTAACATTGCTTAATCTGCGGGGTGCATTGCTGGGACCCGCAGTATTCGGTCCAGGGGCTGTTCGGGCATCGAGACCATGTACCCGCCTGAACTCTGCCTCCAAAGCCTGAGGGACAACTAACCCCGAACTGTCAATATCCTCGCCTATCTCCATCAGGCGAGCGTCTATCCCGTTAGTAACATGACGGCCCAGCAAGTTCCTCAGTCCGCGCCTGATAACGCAAGACGGCCCCTCGGCAGCCACCATTATCCATGCCAGGTACCCGTGGGAAAGAAGCATGTAATCAGCAAATGGATAGGCTACCTCCAGCCTCTCAGAATCCCGTTGCCACATACCCTGAATAGTGGCACCCAAGTCCTCGTCAGTATTCTCCACCTCCATATATATAGGACGAGTTGAGTCCGGGATCACCTGCTCTCTCCCAAATTGGCGCAAGATCCGGTCAGGCCTATAAAAGGAGGTCCGCTCAATACCCAGCATGACCACTTGACTATATTCAGCAGAATGCAGAAGAAAACGCCGGATCTGCCAATGATGAATTACCCAGACTATGTCCATGGAGCCCCTGCGGTAAAAATGATCAGCCCAATCAAATTCAGAGTAATTGGTCTGAGGAAGGTGGCCACGAACACCATAAAGCGCCGGGTCATATGGTGCTCCATGCGGTACGGGAGCCAGAACCCAAAGAAAGTGCTCCTCCAGCCACATATGGAGCAAAATGGGGCTACCGGTAGGGAATAGTTCTTCCTCCGCAAAGGCAGCGCAAGGTCTCCGCCGGAATCACCGGAACAATATTCAACCGGCGATCTCGAGCCTGTAATGCAAGGTCAACGACCCGCACATCAATGAATCCGGGTTGACCCACCAACAGATATCTCCTTACCAGGCAAACAAAAAGCGCAGTCAACCTACGCCGCAGGTAATCCACATCATCCTCCCTAAATTCTGTGAAGGCCCCAGGGAGGACAGTTAAATTAAAGGTTACTCCATTAAAGAAACCTGGAGTAGCATTGCGGGTAGTGTGGAATAGCTCCCGGATAGCCATGTATGGGCGCCTCCTGTAAGCAGGCACTGCGATCAGGCGAGAAGGTGCCACCTCCAACATTGCACATAATTCTTCAAATGTGGGGCACATCTCATTCATGCCAAAGTTAAACAGATAATATTGAGGAGACCAAAACCTGGAGGCTCCCCTCAACATGTCCCAATTTATGATGACATTCCTCCAGGACAATAGGCACCTGAATCCAATGATATGATCAAACCAATCCCACTCGTCTGATCGCAGGGAGAGAATCCAGAAATCCAAGGCATTCTCATAAATTTCAATTTCCAAAGCCGTGTGAGTGCGTGCGGCCATTTATGAAAGAGATGCGAAGGATTATAAGGCAAGAAGAGCAACGGCTAAGCAAGAGAAAGCTTAGAAGATCGCGAGATGAAAGAATTGATAAACTGGTGAAAAGGCAAGCCAGTCTTCGTTCCCTTTTATACCAAAAATCCGAGAAAATGACGATTTCTGAACAATAGTGCCAAACAGTGGCTAAAAAAAATGGCACAGGAAAGGGAACTGGGCGCCACCCATGCTCCCTCCTGGCTTGGCACCCACACTATGCATGGGTGGCGCCAGCTTTGATTTTCCAGCCTCCCCAAACAGCCTCGTGTCCTGGTTTTCTGCCCGACCGTTAACTACTGATATGTCTGATCGCAAGGAAAGTAAGAAACCTATAAAGAAAGGCTATGGCCACGGGCTCAATAGCCATAATACACTGAGAAAACAGGGGAAGGCGGCGGTCTTTCCATTCCTGCATCATCGGAAATGCCCGCTCCAATCTGAAGGTGTATTCTTTTAAGATCCGTTTCAGAAATGCAGCGTGCCATTACCCTTAGAAATTGGTATAGTTTTATTTTCTGTGTGTATCTTGAGTCTGCATTTTATTTTTATGCATCATATAGAATTATATTTCATTACATAATAAATGTCTTTACAGATTCCAAAATAAAGAAAAAAGAAAAATAAAAGAGAAAAAAGAATAAAAGAGAGAAAAAAAAGACAAAAAAAGAAAAAGAAGGAGAAAAAGATGAAAGGAAAAGAGATCCCCAGCCCGAAGGAATAAAAGAATCAGCTGAATCAGCAGCAGCGGCCGAAGTGTGAAAAGGTAAGACGGGTAAAGTATTCCTATCCTACCTTCAATAAAAAAAAAGTCTTTTCAAAAAGAGTTTTGTTTTCCAATAAAAATAATAAAAGAAAAGTCTTTTCAAAAAGAGTTTTGTTTTTCAATAAAAAATAAATAAAAGAAAAGTCTTTTTCAAAAAGAGTTTTGATTTTCAAAAAGAGAAAAAAAAAAACAAAAAAAGAGGAATATTTGAAAAACAAAAAAAGATGAATATTGAATAAACAAAAAAAGAAAAAAAAAAGAGGAAGGGAAAAAGAACAATCTCTTTTGCCGTATCTAGCGACAGATTTTTTTTATCGCTCTTACACAGTTTTCGAAAGACTTGAAGAAAGTTTTCTTTGTCGTGCTCGGCGACAGATTTTGATCGGTCGAGTACAGTTTTCAGAGAATTTGAAAATTTTTCTTATTGTGTTTGGAAACTAGGTATTGACCAGCCAGACACAATTTTTCAAAATGTCTCTCAACATATTTCGATAACAAGGTTTTGACCAGTTGAAATATGGTTCCCAAAAAACTTTAAAATCTTCATACCGTATTTGACGGTCGTTCTCGACCGTTTGAATACGGCTTTTCGAAAAACATAAAAATCTTTTTCCTGTTGTGTGCTTGAATGGGTTTTTGACCTGAAAGACATGACATCCTCATTGGTTGTTCGGCTTGCTTGTTTTTGGGCCGAACTACGTTCGGTTTGATTTCCTTTATTAAGGAATACGTAGACAGCCTACATTAGTAGGTCCGACCATCAGAGCACTTAATTTGAATATCTGCTTAAAAATTGTGATAACCTGCTATAACTGACTAAAAAAGTCTAGGATGTGGAGGTTTGGTTTGCATTATAAACTGTTGCATTATAACTGCTATCTGTTGTATCTCTCCCATCGTATTGATTGAGCGAAATTGGAGAGTCTATTTCTTATCAACGATGTTCGTCTACTCAGTAAGCTGTGGGTTACCCGTAGACTCCATCGTTGAGGGGCTCTGTAGACACCCCAATTTCGTACCTCTGGTATGTAACATGACATAAAATATCAAGACCTATTGAAACATTAACAAATGTCAAGTTACAGAGTTGAAAATGCAAAAGGACAAAGCAGGATGCGCAAAACAGTGAAATGCAGGGGTTAAAGTGTCAAAATTTAAACAGCCAAAGCTAAGTTGGCACCACCCACATGATGTTTAGGAGTGGCGCCAAGACCAAGCATGGGTGGCACCAGGAACTCTGCTACAGTACACTCCAGATGCTACAGAACTGCTACAGTTTGCCGTAATGTATCACATTTCCCTCAGTCTGTACAATACAGTGAAGCGTGAAGGAGGACAATTTATTCCCCGATGAGTCCTCATCCCAGGCTACAAATAGAGGCTTCGGGGTCGACCTTCAGGACACCAATTTCTTCCGCAAGCTTTCCGCATTCTCGTTACGCTGAAAGAACAAAGAGCAGAGTGAAACAGTGAGTGATCCACCCAAAGCCTCAAAGCCCCGCCAAAAATCCTCCAAACTTAAAACCCACCGATAAGAGTAAGCCTTAGCCCCCTAGCTAGGTTTGCACCCTACTTCCCCGGTCCAAAAATCGTGGAAAGAGCGGTTGCTCTGCCCGATTTAAAAGGCCAAAACCACCCCATATAAGCCGTCATTCTGCCCGAGTGAGCGAACCAAATCCACCATAAATAAGCCGTCATTTTGCCCGAGTGAGCAAGCCAAAACCACCACAAATAAGCAGTCATTCTACCCGAATCACAACAACAACAAAGACTCCCTCTCCCTGAAGGACAGAGCGAGCACACTCCGCTCTAAAAGGTAATAGCCTTTAAGGGCGTTTTTTTGTTAATTTATAAAGTTGTTATTTAAAATCCGGCTCAATGTAGCTAATATAAGTCGTTGTGCTGCCCGGATTAGATTATAAAATATTATGTAAAAGAGCCATTATAATGGCCAAGTATTTTTAAATATATTTGTAATTATTGTAAGGAAATGTCAAATGACTGCAAGTCCGTAAATAATGTAGCCACGGATGTATTTGTTTTTATTTTCATGTCTTTTTATGCTTTATTTATTTGCTAAATAAATATAACAATAAGCATACTTTAGCCAAAAACCATTTTTGAGACCGAAAGGGCGAGTTGGGTGCCTAGCACCTTCCCAACTTGTAACTTAGCCTTCGAACCCGTTTTCATAATCTCTGGTTTTCTTTTTTTGGTTTTGCTTTATTTTGCCTTAAAATAAAGATGGCGACTCTAAAACATTTTGGATCCAGTGGGGCCTCGCAACACTCCTTTCTTGCACTTTTCCGTTTTCCCCTAAAAAAGGGAAAATGGGAATAAAAGGGTGGTGTATTCCCATATCCTGGTATCCCCTAAAAAAGGAATAACTTGATACGGGAAACCCAAAGCTCCCATAGTGACCCGAAATTGGCCATAAGGCTATTTTTAATAAAATCCATAGTGGGGGCGTCGCAACATCCTTTTTTGCACTTTTCTGTTTTCCCCTAAAAAAGGGAAAATGGGAATGAAAGGGTGATGCATTCTCATATCCTGGTATCCCCTAAACAAGGGATAACTTGGTGCGGGAAACCCAAAGTTCCCATATTGGATCGAAAATCCACTAGAGTCAACTGAGGCACATTCCAACGCGCTATTTTAGACAACACTCCTCTCGCACTTTTAATTTCATCTTCCCCTAAACAAGGGAGGATGGAATGAGAGCAGTAGTGTCCCGCATCCGCACGTATGCGCACCCTTATCCTAGGGCGCGGGGGCGCGGGCGCAACGCCGGGCGACCCACAACCGCGCGTTTGAGAGCTTGTGCTAATTCTCAAATCGTAAACACTATTAGAGCTCGGGGCGCCGAACCCTTAAGCTCTAGGCGCCGCGCCCACTTTGCTGTGTGGCAGCGCCTGGAGACTTTTTTAGCCTCCTTTTTGACACTCTGGCCCCTGCATTTCGCTGTTTTACGCATCCTGTTTTGTCTTTTGCATTTTTAAACCCTGTAACTTGACATTTGTTAAGTTTAAACAGGTCTTGATATCACATGTCATGTTACATACCAGGGGTACGAAATTGGGATGTCTACAATGAGTCAAACTGTTGAGCCACACAAGCTCTAACAAGGAAGTAAAGCCGAAACGGTAATATAGGGAAACAAATTCAAATATGCGGAAGCAATAGAAGAGAAGTGCCCGAGCTATCAAGCTCAAATCTCACCCGACCAAAGAGATAGTAAATCTCTCGGCCCAAAAATTCGAACCGCGTGACGCAACAATGTGCACGGGAAACTAGACGTCAACTACTCAAGGCCAGGGAAACATAAAGCTCAACTTGATATAACAACACTCAATGGCTAAAGCATACCGGAGACAACAACAACTAAACTGAAAGCCCCGTGGCTACTGCATGCCCGAGAGACAACTAAAACAAATACTATAACTAAAGTACACGAGTTCGACAATACATGTCGGCTACAAAAATACAACCACCAAAAATACCCAAGTTTCTACCCGACCATAAAGTCTATATAACTTTATATGATGTCGACCTCACAAGAATAGCAATATACATAATAAAAATAACGATGCTATAAAGAATGGGACTACACGAGATACAACACAAAAGAGTCGACTACTACTAGCGTGAACCAAACAATCTCAACTCGATCCACACGAACACATGATCTCAACTCGATCTACCGATCAACTGTGCGCTGCTACGGTCACGATCTACTTGGCCTCTACTCGACTATCGAACAACTGCACATTAAAAACAAAGAACGAAGTGAGTCATAATGACCCAATACGCTACTACAAATAACATGATATTATGCACAATTATTAAATAATCATGGCATCATGTTAAACAATAACAATTTGTGAACATGTATCATATAATCCTTGATACTTCACAAAATACCCTTTTTCTTTCCTTTTTCTTAAAACCTTTATGCAACACAATATAATACAAGTAGATGCACAATAGCATAATCTTTTAGTTTCCTTTCAAAACCATTCATGCAACGATATGATAATCATATAACTATATATAAACCATAATATAAATCAGAGTTTACTTCTCTAATTATAACAAACCCATTGAACCAGGAAGTGCTTTGATGTGTTATAAAATTACCTCGCAAGTGCACGAGTCAACAGAAGTATAGGTGTGCGGTAACCACAGAGAGAAAGAACAATCACATGAATTTAATTGGAAACAAAAACAATTAACCTAAAGGGGGGTTTTGATTTGTAAATTATAAAAATTAATTGCTAAAAATTTAAACTAATTAAAAGGATGATTTAAAATATCGCAAAGCTCAAAGAATAACTGAAGATTAATATGTGGGGGGAAATCTAGGAATTAGGATTCACTTATATCTCCTCTTATGTTCATCTAACTTTATGTATCAATCAATTACGGGTTTGTTCACTAATTTAAAGATTGGGACGCTTGGATCACGGTTTGCAATGCTTAGTACCCCGCTTTGGTTGTGCTTTCTTGATCCGTCCACACAATAATTAAGGGTCCATTAAGTACATGAAGAACACACGTGAACTAGATCTGTACCTTAGCCCGATCAAGAAATCATAAAGATCTATTTATTACTTAGGTTGGCCAATGTATGACTTATGCATTCGTATCGTACAGTTCATCATACCCAAGAGCTTACAAATTCACTAACGTAGCCATTATACGAGAGTTTCAATGCAAACCATAGATAATCTAATTAATAAACAATAATTGATTAAATAAAATTTAATATTAGAACATAAGATTTGATACAAGTTACCTCCAATTCCTAGATAGATGCGGTTAGTTCATCACAGACGATGAACAAACAATAATGGATGAAGAACTCTTGTTCAATCTTCAACAAGCACAAAGAGAATGTATCAAAATATCTTCCTAGCCTTAAGAACGGCTGAAAGAATGATAAATTTAGGATCCTAAACCTAAACTACTAGGGTTGTATTTATACTAGGTTTACAATTTGAAGAAATTACGAAACAAGCCAAGCTGAAAAATGGGGCTAAACGATCACTTAGTCATTGGGGTTAAGCGACCACTTAATGATTTTACTCTAGGCGTGTAGTACTAGATTTTGCGCGGTGGCTTGGGCCAAGTGATCAAGTGAGCGCTTGATCATTTCTTCATAACTTTGACTTGGAAGAAGGTGGTCTCTTAATAGACTGGGCTAGGCGACCGCCTTGCCTTTTCTTCAACTTTTTAACTGCTTCAAATTCCAGTCTTTTGCACTTTGGTCCATGGAATCTCCAATTGCTTGGAAAAGTCCCTAAAGTCTTACAAAATCTCCAATTCAACCTGAAACTCATAAAAGCACTACAAACACCCATATTAGTAGCCAAATCTCATGGAAGAACACAATCTAAGTAGGAAAATACATACAATAGATGCGTATAAAACACATCTGTCATGCTTCCTTGATCTGTTTCTATCGCGCTGCTCCTGCAAATCACGTGCACAACAACATGTGCTCCTAATACTAATTCTCTGGTATCGTCGGCCCTGAGACATCTCTAAAATACCCTAGTTTCCAAGGATATGCTTACATGTTATAAACAATGGATAACTACTTCCCCACCGTGGCCGTAGTGGAGGCCTGTGGAACCCCTAGTCTCTGATACGACGATCCACAACAATCACGAATCCCATAATTCGTGAAGACGATGTGTCGTCCCATCATTGACCAACCACACTACAAAACCCGATAAGGTTCCTATATCCGGATACCTTATCAAAACCAAATCTTAACAAGGCTCCACTGTTAGATCACCACCCTGGTCCAAACCAAGCAGGTTAGTAGTCCTACTTAAATATACTACCTTACACATATAGGAAGGTAATTAACATCTCATGCATGCATATATTTACAAATATAACACACATAATTAACAAGACTAGTTCTTTAGTCTATCATCTATATACACATTGAGTTCACAACGATTCTCAAACATAACATTATGAATCGGGATAGAGTTCCCAATCAATCACATTCAAGTAGGTTTCTCACTCTACTAACTTATCACAATCATGCATATCTATGTCATGAATTAATACTCATATATACCGAGGAGACTAATTTGTTATATCCTCAATCCATACATCAAGACTAATTATCTAGTCTAAGAACAATCATTATTCCTTGAGGTCTACAATGATCCCCTAAACGTAAACATATCGAGGCCGTATTACATAACCTCAAACTGCAAACCAAGACTATGTATTTAATCTAAAACAATTACTCATTGAGGTCTGCAAAGATCCTCAATACAAACCTGCCAAGACTACAAAGTTATCCCTACGACATCTCTCAAAACAAGACCATACAACTAGTTTCCCATTTCATTTCATGTTGGATTTTTATTAGTCCTTTCTCTCATAGTGTATACATCTATACACTCAAAACCATGCTCAAAGAGTAACATGATTATCACTAGTCAATTCTCACAAGTGCCCCCTAAGTACCCTTAATAACATCTTGACTGGAATGGTTGTCCATCCGTCGGTTCACGTTCATACCATTTAATAAAGGCTATAAAGTAGTCTACTAATAACCTGTGCCCTAACGTGCACGCCCACAATATAATTCTTGTGAGTTACTTATTCTAAGTCAACATAATCCCCTCTCAAAGACTTATCAAGTTTGGGTGTCATTTGGTCACATAGACAACATGACCTCACGGGTCAACACAACCGAGACCAACCCGTGCAAACATTTCTTACTCATATGTTAAACAAATCCTTAAATTGACTCTTTTGAGTCTAAACTCAATAATTCATACTCAGGTCGTTCCTGACCTAAGTCCCATAATATCTTCGTAAAATAACTAAGACGGTGTCCAAGGTCCGACCGTCAAAACCCAACCTACCTAAGCCTATTTCATTAATGGCATTAAGTTATAGTTCAAGACGAATAATTAGTCTTAAATAGTCGAATGTCCAAGGGGTACACTCCTAACAATTCCACTGGAACGGTTATACAATCGCATTCCCAAATCTCTCATAATCATTCTAGGATCATCGCTTGACCCTCAAACACGACAACGCACTATCATGCCTTAATAAAGATTCTAACGAGTCACCGTACACAATCAATTACCCAAACCATATTAAACCCGATGACTTGTGATAAATTTATGTTAACGTCATCCAAGGACTTCCATTGGAGTTCTAAACCAACAAACATCACAAAACATCAATTTGGTCTCACTCGAACAACTCTCGAGATCTCGTACTTGATACCCAACAACCACAAAAAGTCATAGGAATTTATCCTAGGGCTCAAAATAACATCTTAAATACTTAATGGACTTCGTTCAGTCAAAATACACATTCCCAAATTCTAGGGCAAGGTATAATTTTGGGATTAAATGTTCATTCGGGTTTCTAAACCCAACAACAAGAAATTTCATTCCTAATTACTTCAATAAACCCAACAAATTCAAACAAATCCATCCCCACATGTTCACTAATCAAAACCCCTCATAAACATGTCATCTAGACATGTATTAACTTCAACAAATCATGGGAATCACATCTCTAACATCCTAGCATCAAAATAAGCTAGAAAGAGAAACTAGGGTTTTAGCAACGTACCTCAATAGGCCAATAAACTCGAAAGAAAATGAAAAAAAAAGAGGGGAATGACTCTATTCGTCGAGAGCTTCGCGATGGTGGTCTCGGCTTGTCGATTGAATGCCCGTAGCTCCAGGAATCGACAAATCTCCATGGATGCACACACACACACAATTTCTCTCTCTCTTTACTTCTTTCTCTCTTTCTCACAGTTTGTGGAAGTAATGAGGAGAGAGGAGGGAGTTTTAGATCTGATAGAAGGTTTAGGGACCAAAATTCCCTCAAATGGGTGGCCAAGGGTGAAGGAGGGGGTGTTTTAAGGGTAGAATAGGTAAAACACAACAAAAATCAGCAATCAGCTCGAAGCTGAAATCGGGACAAGGCAGTCACCTAGTCCCTTCCTCTAGGTGAGCCCTTAATGGCTTTTCAGCCCAAACCATTTGCTGGAAAATAAGTGGTCGTCTGGTCCAATTGCTAGGTGAGCGCTTGGCCCTCCGGGAAGTGAAAAAGACTTGAAACTTGGTGTAAATGATACCCAACTCAACCCTAAACATACTAGGGTGATAACCTACTCAAAAAACAATCAAAACTCACCTGAAACAAGTCTGAAACATGCCCAAATGACTCCAGGAAACAACACAAATGAAGGTCGAAATCATGGAATAACTTTCCAATGATTGAACCAATGATCGAACGACTAAGTGCTTTTTTTTGGGAAACAAGGACAACACCATAGTAGTTTTTATTAATATAAAAGAAATTACAAACTTGAGGGGGACAACCAGCTTGTCCCTTATAGATGAGAGGACTAAGGAGCCTTACCTCGAAAAAGGAAAATACAACTCAAAGGAATAAAACAGGAAAAGCTAAGTAATGCGAACATAGGGAGTTTCAAGTTTATCTAAAGCAATGAGACCACGAATCTTTGGCGGCAGAGAAATAACAGAATCAAAACGAGTATCACAACCTTGATCGCACCCATAATTCGTCAGAGCGTCTGCCACTGAGTTAGCTTCACGAAATACATGGTGAATGGAAAGCTCCATATCCTGAATAATAGCCATAATAGAATGCTACATATACGAATAGGTCCAAGGCGGTCGACCCACACCCTGGATACAATCTAATAGACCTTTAGAATCAATTTCCATAGTAGCTCGGGACCCATCCTTGATTTGCAGCCACCGCAACCCCTGAAGCAAAGCCTTGCATTCTGCCTGAAAATTGTTGCAAGTACTATAAGAATTAGCGAAAGAAAAAATCAGGTCACCCATGCTATTTTGAATAATACCACCTCCCGAGCTCAGGTCCGGATTTCCCCTACTAACCCCATCAGAATTAAGCTTAAACATACCGGAAGAGGGTTTATACCAACACATCGAGCGGATGATCTTGGTAGTAATTCTGCCTAAACGAGGAGAGAAGATATGATCCCAAGAACCCACAGAATGGGGAATGATTCCAGCACTCATAATAGTGGAAAAAATCAAGAGCTTGATCCTATCAATTAAAATCCAAGGAGGACTACGAGAGCCATTCTGCAAACAAGAATTTTTGTGCTTCCAAAGTTCCCACAAGATAATAGAGAGGGTGATGGAATGTAAGAAGGAATTATCTTTAGCAAACCACCAAGCAAAACATGTCTGATTCACTGAGTAGGCATTAAAGCTAATACCCCCTAATCTATTGAATTCGATCCAAAGGCAGTGAGCAATCGGGATGCCTAAGAAAACATGGGAGTAAGATTCATAATTTCCCGCCGAGCAACACGAACAACAAGAGGCTAGCTGGACTCATTTTTTTGTAACACTTTCATCAAGAGGGAGTTTTTGTTGCCACAGTCGCCACATGAACATGCTGATTTGTTTAGGTATGTGCCTATTCCATATGAATTTGGCTGAAGACATAATCATCCATTTTTTCCGAGTAAGATTCCAAGTCAAAGATAAAGTAAAATTGCCCCTACTCGTAAAACTCCAATAGGACACATCAGGATGGACCGAAAGGAAAATACCATGCAAATCAATGGATGCGACAACATCTTGACCAAGCTCCAATCGGGCAACCTCAGATATATTGTGTTTAGAGCTGAATACTTCTGTCACCTTAATGAAACAGCTAGAAGCTGGCCGAAGGAGGGTAGCATCAGGCAACCAGTTATCCATCCAAGTCGAATAGTCACCATATCCAATAATCCACTTGATGTTCCTTTTAGTATCCTCGCGGACATAACAAATTTGCCGCCAAGTGTAAGAACCAGAAGACTTCGAGATGACTGGATGCGAGATCAAGAAATATTTTTTCTTCATAAACTGACTCCATAAGCTGTCCGAAGAGCGAAATCTCCACCATCTTTGAATAGAGAAGGCGTGAATAACATCGGGAACAGACCTGATGCCAATACCACCTTCGAATGTAGGCCGACAACATTTGTCCCAAGTGATCCAGTGAGCTTTTTGCTTACAATCAATAGAACCCCAGAAGAAATTAGCTAAGATCCTGTAAATGTGTTTAGTAATAGCAATCGGAGGATCCAACATAGCCATTTGCTACATGACAACAGAATGTAAAACTAAATTGATAAGAGTAACCTTCCTTGCTTGAGAAAGAAAGGCACCTGTCCAAGAGTTAATCTTAGTCTGCAATTTACTAATAAGAGGGTCGAAAAGGCTCTTCTTTTTCCTTCTTTCAACAAGAGGGCAGCCCAAATAAGTAACCAGCAGGAGTCTACGATTGAAACCCACATGTCTACTAATCTCCGAGACCATAAAACAACTTTTCCTCGAATTAATGGAATAACCCGAACATTGCTCGTAAGAATCAAGAAGTTTGCGATGGTGAGATAGAGAATGCTTGTTTCCGTAGCAGAAAATGACAATATCATCTGCAAAGGCCAAATGAGAAATAATGGGGTAGCCACTAAAGGAGGAATAAGCATAATTCGGGTGATCTTGATGAAGCTTATTTAACCCCTGTCTGAAAACTTCAGCAATGATAAAAAAAAAACTAGGAGAAAGAGGGTCTCCTTGGCATAAACCTCGGGAGGAGGGGGAAAATCCCACATACGAACCATTTACTAAGAACGAAAAATAGTTGTTAGAAACTACCCGCCATATCATATCGATGAACGTTTCTCCAAAACCAAACTTCCTAAGAACCTTTATCAAATATGTCTAAGAGATCCTGTCAAATGCTTTGGCCATATCTAATTTAACAATCACGTTGGAGCCGTTAACCTTCTTCTTGATTTGGTGGGTCAATTCGTGGGCAAGAAGCAAATCGTCCTGGATAAGCCACCCCTTAGTAAAAGCACTTTGATTATCTGAAATGATGAGAGGCAAAATGTGGATAAGCCGAGAGGTTAAAATCTTGGTAAGAACTTTGTTGCAAAAATTGCATAGGCTAATCGGGCGGAGGTCCTTAAAAGAGTCAATCTGGCTGGATTTAGGAATAGTGAGCAGGAGAGTACTGGTCCAAGACTTATACATTTCAAACCCAGCGAAGAATTCAGAAATAGCGAGAAAAAGATCATCAGTAATAATATCCCAGCACGTAGTGTAAAATTTACCAGTAAATCCATCAGGATCGGCTACACTGTCGACATTGGGAGAGAAAACATATCCTTGATTTCCTCCAATGAGGGAGGCGTTGATAGAAGACAACTTTGATCAGGCGATATAAATGTGGGGATGACATCTAGAGAGTCATTATGGCTGCAAGGACAAGCAGTGAGTGATCCCTGTAAAAATCAATAGTTGTTGTCTTAATTTTTCTTCATTAGTGACAAGATTCCCATGCATGTCCATAATTTTGTGAATGAAAAGTTTGCTGCAAGTATGCTTAACGGAAGCGTAAAATAATTTGGTATTGCCATCACCATCTTTAAGCTAACGAAGGTGGGATTTTTGCCACCAATAATCTTCTTCCGTCTTCAACTTCTATTTTAATTTGGCTTGCGCTAGGTGAAGAGCAGCCCGATTGTTAGGATTATTATTGTTTTCATAAGTAATTTCCATATTTAGAACATCATCTTCAGCTTGTTTCATAGCTTGGAATATGTTACCAAAGACATCCTTGTTTCAAGACTTTAAAGTGATCTTAACCACCTTAAGTTTGTTGGCAAAGCGCACCATAGGACGCCATCAAGCCTGACCCTCCCAGGCAGTTTTAACAGTCTCAAGGAAAGTGTGGTGTTCAGCCCAAACATTTAGGAAGCGAAAGTGATATGGTATGGGGACCAAGGTCGAGTTAATGGAGAACAGAGGGGGGCATGATCAAAACAGGTTCTATTTAAATGCTCCACATTGGTCGAAGTGAAGGTAGAGAGCCATTTAGAGTTGTAAACAACATGATCTAATAGCTGATAAATGGTGGCGTGACCATCACGGTTATTGCTCCAGGTGTACTTGCTGCTAATGAAACCAATGTTAGATAACTCAGCCGCATTAAGACAAGCTTGGAATTCGAGGGGCGCCTTGCCTATCCCAACCAACACCTCCAATTTTTTCATGAGACTCAAGGATGATGTTAAAATCGCCAAAAACCAGCCAAGGATTGTTGTGGAATTCCAGCCCCATGTCAAACAAATCATTCCATATAATTTTTCTTTCGTTATTGGTACATTTAGCATGAACCAAGGTGATAAAGACTGGGTGAGCCCAAGTAAAGTGACGGATTCTGAGAGTGAACTGTTGCACTGAGTCATAAATTTCCTGGCACGTAAAAGAAGACTTAGCTAGGATCCAGATCGTGTTAGCATAATTACAATAAAAGTATCGAAACTTAAGTCTATGAGCAATAAAAGGAAGTTTAGACTTATCTTGCATCGGTTCGCAAATAGAGATGAAGGATATTTTATGAAGATGATTAGCTTTCTCAACCGAGAGATGGTGGAGTCGTTGCCCACACCACGAAGGTTCCGAATAATGGCTTAATCGTCATGGGAAGGTTGAGAGGTGCTATTAATGTGTGCCTTTGCTAGCTTTTTAGAACGAGTATTCATTCATGCCCTTTCGAGCCACAGTAGTGTTCTTGGGAGCTTTCTTCTTTTTACCTGAAGTTTCTAATTTGAGGCCATCAATATTGAAGTTTGCATTACTCGTATCCTCATCTTGAAAAGTTTGGAAGGTAATAAAACGACTCGAAGACAGAATGGCAGTGTCCTCTTCCTTAAGCGTAGTATGGCCTGTAGAGTTGTCTAGATGGAAATCATTAATATCAATGGCCACATTAATAGGACAATTAATTTTAGGAGAAGCATAATCATGAACATCTTCCACTATTACCTATCCAAAAGGTGAGCATGATTATCCTGTTCCTGAGTACTAGGCTGCTGAATCTTATCTATCACATTATAAGCAGAAGGGTCGTCATCTATGTCAATAACCGAGGTTTCTTCTTTCCCCAATTCCATGGTCTTAGAGCATTGGCCTTGGTAAACAACAATAGAGATAGAGGGGACTGAAGCTGGGGATTTTGTGCCTAGAGAGTTGTCGACATCCATCTTTGCTAGGACCAAATTGGGAGTCTTTTCTGGGCTCGATTCAAGACCTAATTTCTTGGGGGGTTTTTCTAGTCTCATTAGAATTAGAAGGCCTTTTAGGAGTCCACTTAGATGTAGGAGGGGAGGGGAGGGGAGGGGGAGGAGGGGAGCTGTTGATTCTTATGTTAAATTTATATCGATCAAGTACATTACATTAGTTTTATACTTTGGCTAATCGGTGCGTATCGATTAGCGTGGCAACTGTGTATAGAACTTTGCCTTGTATAGTTTTTGTAGGACTCTTTTCGGGTTCGGCGGAAGACCCTTTCTCGGCTTCACTAGGAAGACACAAGCTTAAGATCGGTAGACCTCGTGTCGGTGATGCGCTTCTACGTGTCCTCTTCATAGATAGCTAGCCGGATTAATTCAAACTTATTTCCATATATTATTTGAATTAATCCAAGTCATTCTCGACATGTCAAGCCGCCGAAAGCAACTTTCCGAAAAGCAGAAGACTTTTCGCGATGAAAGCGAAAGGTGCATCCCCCTACTTTCGCTTCATCTCTCGATCGACACCAAATCGCCCACCTTTTGAAGATCTCGAGAAATGATTATCGCTCTGGATATCTCGTGAAGACGAAATTCCTTGATGATGACCCCATGCATTTAATGCATTTATGAATAGATTTGTTGAAGCCTTCGTCCTCTCCAACGGATTCTTTTGAAGTGCACACGCTTTAAATATCGCCATTGAAGACTGGAAACAAAAGACAACCGCATGTAATCAATCGAACACTTAAAGAATTGCTCGAATCTATACAACTCCAAGTCTTTCATTTCGGTGCATTCAATAGATCCTCAACAGATCTAGAAGTCCTCGTCAACAACAAGAAGTCGCTCTTCAACATTTATTGTTTTATTCTTCTTGTTGTTTACTTCCATTAACTATATACGCATCTAATTAAATATCTTGTATTTACTGAGATATTTAATTCCATAGACCCAAACACAAGTCAATATTTTGTACACGATCCATTAGGGATATTCTTTGTAATTGATCTAAGTGGAAAACATAGTGCACAATTTAAATCCAAGGTTGATCGCCTTGGTGGTGGACGTAGCACTATTTACAGTGTGAACCATCTCAAAATACTTGTGTTATTTCCTTCGTTTGTCTATTACTTGAACCGCATAGTTTCCTTGTTCATTATATCCATTTCAGAACTTAAGTAATCGTAAAAGGTCTACCGGTAGTCCTTATCGGCGGCACTGAACAATTTTCTTGAAGGTCTTCCGCTACTTGAAACTCTTCATAAACTTCAAGTAACTTTCAAGGAACTTACTTAAAAGTTTTAAAGTGTTAATAAGCTATTCAACCCCCCCCTTCTAGCTTATTATTGTGCTCATTGGGACCCACAATTGGTATCAGAGCCATACTCTTTGAAAACAAGTTTTTCCTAGATTAAACTCTTGAGAGATACGACATAATGGCACAAACACACTATATGCCGCCTACATCTAATGCTAACCACGTCCCAATATTGGACGAAGGTCATTTTGATGTATGGAAGGATAAAGTAATGAGATTCATGAACTCTATTGACAACAGATTATGGAAATGTGTCACGCAGTCAACATATACCAATGAAGGCAAATCTTCTCGCCTCCATCGCTGGGAACCCTGCAGAAGTTCCTAAAGAAGAATCAGAATGGACAGAGGACGATAGAAAGCTGGTTGAACTTGACAGTAAAGCAATCAACATAATCACCAGCTCTCTAGACACAAGCACATACCAGCAAGTGATTCGATGTACAACTGCGAAAGAGATGTGGGAAGCTCTTGTAGAATACTTGAGGAGACCAAGACACAAGAGACAATGTAAAATATACATACATCCAAATAGCTTTGATTCTTTCAAAAGGATCCTAAGGAAACCTTGAGACAAGCATACGATCGATTCAGTGAGGTAATAAATAGTTGCTTTTCTCTTGGTAAAACGTATGACAAAAAGGAAATGAACATGAGGTTTCTAGGCTCTCTAGGTAGCTTATGGCATGTGAAGACCACGGCTATGAAAGAATCTAAAAACTTAAACGAGATGACTCTTCGTAGTCTCTACGCAAGTTTAAAGGTTTATGAACTTGAAGTTAATCAAGCTCTAGAGCAAGACAAAGCAGTTCGAAGCGTGTCTTTGCCACCATGGTCCAAGAAGAAATCATTGTTGAAAACAAACCCTCTACTTCTTCCCCGTGAAAATGATTTTTTATCTGATGAACAATTTGCTATGTTTGTTAAACGATTTCAAAAATTTGCAAAATATGGAAGAAAGAACACCCACCAACAACCTTTCAGGAAGATTGGTGAAAGCTCATCCAAGGAAGAGCTTGTGTGTTATAACCGTAGAAAACCTCGGTCATTTTGCCTCAAAGTGTCCAAAGCCAAAATTTGAAGCATACCGAAAACCCTCGTTTAGAAAATTTCAAAAACAAAAGGTATGTTGGTGAAGACATAGAAGATAAACAAAGTTGCTACATGGTTTGAAACCGATTCGTAAGAGGAGGAAGAGGATTGTGAGCAAGCTAACTTATGCTTAATAGCTCATGATTCATGTCCTACCTATGACTCTGAAAATGAAGTTGTAGTTTCACCAAGTCCTTTGGACAAAAATGAAACCAAAGAAGTGATAGCTTCAAGAAGGAAGAACTTCTCAAGGATAATCGGGATATGCTTGAAGAATTTAATTCCTTTAGAGTAGCCTATGTTAAAGCGGCCAAGAAGCGAGAAACTTACAATCGAGAAATCTTTGATGGCAAATGAGATTCAAACTCTCAATAGCCAACAAGAGAGTATCAAACCGAAGGAAGAAAACAAATTTCTTCATGACAAAATTGACTGCCTGAGCACATCAAAGGACTAGACCTAGAGAAAATTGCCTTGCAAAAGACAATTGACTCTGGAATAGCTCCAAGGATGCATTCAAGAAATCCTTTCAAGCCAAAAATCTAGCTATGATAAACCGGCATAGGATATTCGGATGTGTCTCTTCCGACAATCTCTTCGTCAAAGAGAAAGGTGAATCCTCAAACCGCTAATGATATATCTTTCTCTAACGACATTTGGAAATACAGGAAGCAAGGCCTTGGTTACTCAAGTGTTCCTTATGTTTACCCTAAAGTTCACAAAGGAAAAGCCAAAATGAATGATTCAAATGAGAAATTGCGAGAAGGTAACTGTAGAGAAAGTGAAGTCTACCAAGCAACGACTATGTCAAGGCAAAGTCTGCCGACGGTAGACCCGCTAAACCTCTACCGTAACTATCAAGTTTGTCAATGAAACAGACAAGGTTTCTTTACCTGTTGAAGGTAAACTTAAAGGTATTCTACCGAATCCTCCTGGAAAAGTTCTCAACAGAAAAGCTAAAGCTAAGTCTGTTAATAACCTACCTAGGAAGATTCGAAAGAAACCAATTAAGTCTATTGTCAACAAACAACCGAACCAAAAATGGATGCTAAGAAAAGGAATGATCATAAGCACTCTTCGATGAAGAATCTAACGACTCTCTATGGACTTTTCATTTATGTCATTCTTGCCATTGCTTAGGCCATCGGCACCGTAATGCCTGCTAAGGTTCACCCCAAGATCCGAGAGACCTAGTTCTCTCAAGGTCAAGTGTATGGGTTGCAAAAGGTTGCTAATCCTTAGGACCCATATAAAGGGTACCTTGTTTTGCTTTAACTCTTTTACAGAATGCTTCATGGCTATAGAGTCGAAAACAAAGACATCCGGTACCTAGACAAGGGTCGCTCAAGGCATATGGGAACGTAAGTCTTCTTACCGATATAGCCGAAGCAAAAGGACCCACGCTATCTTCTGAGACAATGCAAGAGGAAAGACAATTGGATATGGCTCAATTACTAGAGGAAGTCTCTCCATCAACAAAGTTTCTCTAGTAAGCGGTTTAAAGCACAATCTTCGAGCATATCACAATTGCGACAAAGGACTTCTATGCCAATTCAATTCCAACCTGCTTCATCAAAGACAAGTGAATCGTGTGCTCTACAATCGACCGGCAATAGACAAGGAAACGCCTATGTCGTGGACTTAAATCTTCTAGGGAGATTCTCAAACCGTGTCTAGTAGCCAACAATGTTCGTGACAACGGCTATGGCACAAGCTGCCTCGCCACCTCAACTTCAAGCACCTCTCCAAGCTCTCCAAAAATGGGCTTGTCAAAGGTCTACCTACTTGTCTCCGCCGATCATGACGTAAGTTGCAAAGCTTGTCAACTAGGAAAACTTTCCAAGTCTTCCTTCAAAAGAAAGTCTGCTTTTATCAACAAATAGACCTCTTCAACTTCTCGCATATGGATCTCTTTGGACCTATAACAACAAGATTTCAGAGACAAGTACACACTTGTAGTAGTTGATGACTACTCTAGATTCACTTGGATTGAAACTATGACATCTAAAGATGAAACGTATGATCTAGTCATCGCACTTTTTAGAAGACTTCAAACTCAAAAGCTTGAAGACATTTGTGACATAAGATCGACAATGGCACCGAATTCAAAAACAATGGTGTAGAAAAGTCGCGATGACCATGGGATCGGTCACAACTTCTCTCGCCGGTATTCTCAACAAAATGGTGTAGCCGAACGAAGAACAGAACAACGATTGAAGCGGCTAGAACAATGCCGCGTAAGCTAAACTTCCGAGTATTTGGCGTAAGCCAACACCGCTTGCTTTACCCAAAATAGATCCCTGGTAAACAAGTTTCATAATAAAACTCCATATGAAATATGGAGAGGAAGATCCCCAAACATTGGATTTCTTAAAATCTTCGGCTGTAAATGTTTTATTCTTTACAATGGAAAAGAGTATAGAGGAAAATTTGATGCAAAATCGCATTTAAGGAATTTTTCTCGATATTCCAAACATTCAAAAGCATTTCGCATTTTCAAGAAATCTAATTTAAAAATCTTAGAATCGTGCATGTTTCTTTTGATGAATATGACTTGTTAGAGCCTAGAAAGGCTCGAACGTTGCTAATGATTCTGATAATGATGAGACAGGTACAAATTCAGCATCTACTTCCTATCAGAAAACGGCAAATGCAGAACCCATGTATACCGATAACCCTTCACCGGTAGACGATACATCTACCGATACCGATAACAACTCTTCTTGACCCGAACCCATCTCTTCTCGCTTTTACCCCAAGCACCTTTACACGATATCTCATCCTTCTTGTTCACCGTAAAATGAAAGTTTTGAAGACTCTATTTCTTCTCGAACTGATTTTGGTGAATCTCCTTCTCAACCAACTCATCTTAAGGGAAGATTCCACGTAAGTGATCTTCCTCCAATCGTTATCGAAGCAAGAGATCATCCATTTCTCAAATCATTGGTGATCTCAACACAGGAGTTCGTACGAGAAATAAGGTTCGAGAAGAAACGTTGTTTGCTTACGCATTTGTATCGAACTCGAACCAAAGAAGATTGATGAAGCTATCGAAGATCATAATCGGATTGAAGCTATGCAAGAAGAGCCGAACCGCTTTGAAAGATGTAAGGTGTGGAGTTTAGTTCAAAGACCGATCGATCATCCAGTCATCGGCACCAAGTGGGTATTCGTAAATAAAAGAGATGAAGATGGAAATGTCACCGTAAACAAAGCTAGATTGGTTGCTCGTGGCTACCGACAGAAGAAGGAATTGACTTTGATGAAACTTTTGCTCTGTTGCTAGACTAGAAGCAATCGAATCTTTCTAGCTTATGCCTCGCTCATGGACTTCAAAGTGTATCGATGGATGTTAAGAGTGCCTTTCGAATGGTGATCTTCAAGAAACGTATACGTGAACAACCTCCGTGATTTGTCATCTCGACAAACCGACCACGCCTACCGACTCAAGAAAGCTCTCTACTACCGAAGCAAGCTCCTAGAGCTTGGTATGAAACTCTATCCAAGTTCTTAATTGAACAAGGATTCGTGAGAGGAAGAATCGACACTACTTTATTCATCCTCAAGCACAAAGGCCATTCTCTTCTCGTACAAATCTATGTGGACTACATTATCTTTGGATCAACTAACCAAAGCCCGTAAAAGATTCGAGAAGTCGATGCAAAGCAAGTTCGAGATGAGCATGATGGGCGAACTTACCTATTTTCTAGACTGCAGATACAACAGACTTCGACGGAATCTTCATCACCAAACCAAATATGCAAAGGAACTAATCAAGAAGTTTGGTCTTGATTCACCAAAGGATTTGAAACTCCAATGTCTACCGACCGCCATCTTGACAAAGATGATAAGGGAAAGCAAGAAAACATGACCAAGTACCGAGGAATCATAGGTTCACTTCTTTACCTTCGCTAGTCGACCGACATTATGTTTGTCGCTTGTGTTTGTGCTAGATTTCGTGCAGATCCAAAGGAGTCACATTTGCTTGCCGCCAAACGTATCATCGATATGTTTCAAAAACAACAAATCTAGGCATCTCGGTATTCAAAATCCAACAACTTCAATCTAGTTGGATACTCGATGCATTATGCATAAAGTGAGCGTAAGAAGCACCGGTGGGACTTGTCAATTTCTTGGAAACAGACTGCCTCATGGTCTTGCAAGAAACAAGGATCGTGGCAAACTCAACCACGTAGTAATATATTGCCGCAAGCTGTTCTCAATCGCTATGGATGAAGCAACAATTGGTGGATTACAACATCAAGACCGAAACCGCCCAATCATGTGTGACAACACATCGCCTATCTCGCCTCCAAAAATCCAAAGTGATGCATTCAAAGACAAAGCACATTGATATTCGTTATCATTTTCTCAAAGATCATGTGGAAAAGGTAACATCGGGCCCGAATATGTTCCAACCGAGCATCAATTGGCGTACATTCTCACAAAACCACCGGATGCCACCAGTTTGCTTATTTAAGGAGAAATCTTGGTATGATTGATCCTACGCTTAAAAGTTAATATGTTGTTAATATTTCTTTCATACCTAGAGACCCAAGATTAGACTAATCTGAAGACGTAAGTTCTTTCTTTACCGAAGACCTAAAGGTTAGTACTCTTACTTAGTCTATTTTCTCGCTAAAGAGGTTTCTAAAGCAATAAAAGGGGTCAAGGACAAAAATTCAAGACTTAAGAAAATATCTTAAGTTCCCGCTTTTCAAACCGATATTTTCTCGCCTTTAAATAGCCCTTGAACCGTCATTTCCAAACTTTACGAAACCCTCCGAACGTAAATCTCTCTCTCTCTAAGCATCTACTTTCTCAGTAAATTTCAAGTTCTTCGCCTTGTTTCTTCTTCTCATCCTCAAACAATGGTACGCTTATCTCTACTCTACTCGTAATTTTCTCGATATGCTCGCATTTCAAAATCATATTAAAATCTTTTGGAATTCAAACCGTCATTTTCGAAGTGATTCGCCATTGTTGTCCTTACATACTTGAATACTAACAAATGCTTTTGTTTATTCATTGTTCATTCTTATGAAAACTTCGTTATGCATTTCTCGAGTGTGGTTACTCTAAACATTCTAGGGTTTCAAGTCTTTGCTTAAAAATTTCAATTATTTGATAAAACTTTGAAATTCCTACTTGTTTAGATATCTAGATGAAAAGCCCTAAATTTTATTTTGTTTTTCTTTCGGGCAAGAACTTCAAAAACTAAGAGCGACAAGGAAGACTTTTGACCTCGAGAAAGTCATTCCTCCCAAAGGTGCAAATATAAATCTTCCAGATATCCATCCTATCCGCCGCCACGACGCATCATTGTCGCCTCGACCCAAGCTATACATTCCTGCATGTGTATTGACCTTCCGTCAATCAACTCCATAGCCGCCGGTGTAAAAGCTTGTGAGGATATGGGCGCCTGGACGCCCCTCTTCCGCCTCAACGACAAAACTACGTGATCTTCCCCGCGTAAGAATTTTATCAACGAATGGAGCTCATGAGCCGCCGTTTCTTCGTGGGTGGATTCGAGGCCGCCCCATTTCGCCACCGCCAAATCTATTTCCACCATCATGGCGTGGCAGCACTACGTGGAGTTCGCAACAACGGCCGAGGCTTTACATGCCCGGGAAGCCATGAGGGAGCCGACACACCCCGAGCCACAAGGGAAAATGCTCCAAATTGCTCCTCTTGACGCTTCATCGCACTAGCCACCTTGACAAGGGGCTGACAAGGGCCTTTTCAAGAGTGGAGCACATGATATGTTTATCGCCAACAGATAATCCGACTCGTATTTCTACAAATTTCTCGAACGGGGCTCATCATCTTCGACGAGCAGGGGTGGAGAAAGCTAAGAACAACCCCACTTGCAAGCGCCTTTCGTCGCTTATCAATGCCCCGTTGAGGGATGATGCACATCAACTCTTCTTTGAAAGAAGATGAGTTGTTTGCAGAGCCAAGGACAAGCAACTCACACCTCGTTTTTTAGTACAAGTACACCGAATACGAGAACAAGCGCCGGCTACAAAAGGTCCGCCGCAGTCTCTCTTGACAAAGTGGCCAAACCTACACCGATCTTGGTCACCCGCTTCAACATGGAAGCACATTTAGCCGGGAGCAGACCTCCAAAAAGGTCTCTGAAAAATATGACGATCGGGCCACGGCCCTCCATCTTAAGGCCCCAGGCACATGGAGCGAGCGAGCGGGTGCTATTGGCCAAAATAGCGGCCGAGGGGGCAAGCGAAGCAAAGGCGGAAGTGGCACTCAGCGAAGAGCAGGCCAAAATGGATAAGGAAGGAGATGAAGGAAGGCGAGAAGAAGAAGGCACAAGGCCAAACTAGCCATTCCTCCCATCCATCCA
>CM028378.1:118308382-118386879 GCA_013146195.2 Codonopsis lanceolata
GGTTGTTGGATTTTGAATACCAGATGCCTAGATTTGTTGTTTTTGAAACATATCTGATGATACGTTTGGCAGCAAGCAAATGTGACCTTTGATCTGCCTGAAATCTAGCACAAACACAAACAGCAAACATAATGTCGTCGACTAGCAGAAGGTAAAGAAGTGAACCTATGATTCCTGCACTTGGTCATGTTTTCTTGCTTTCCCTTTTCATCTTTGTCAAGATGGCAATGTAGACATTGGAGTTTCAAACTTTGGCTGAATCAAGACCAAACTTTTGATTAGTTCCTTTCGCATATTTGGTTTGGCCGATGAAGATTCCGTCTCAAGTCCGTTGTATCCGCATCTCAGAAAATAGGTAAGTTCGCCCATCATGCTCATCTCGAACTTGCTTTGCATCGCCTTCTCGATCTTTTACAATGTGCTTTGGTTAGTTGATCCAAAGATAATGTCGCCCACATAGATTTGTACTGAAGAGAATGGCCTTGTGCTTGAGGATGAATAAAGTAGTGTCGATTCTTCCTCTCACGAATCCTCGTGTTCAATTAAGAACTTGATAGAGTTTCATACCAAGCTCTAGAGCTTGCTTCAGCCGAGAGCTTTCTTGAGTCGGTAGACGCGGGTCCAGTTTGTCGAGATGACAAATCCTCGAGGTTGTTCCACGATACGCTTGAAGATCACCATTCAGAAAGGCACTCTTAACATCCATCTGATACACTTTGAAGTCCATGAACGAGGCATAAGCTAGAAAGATTCTGATTGCTTCTAGTCTAGCAACAGGAGCAAAAGTTTCATCAAAGTCAATTCCTTCTTCCTGTCGGTAGCCCTGAGCAACCAATCTAGCTTTGTTTCTGGTGACATTTCCATCTTCATCTCTTTTATTTCTGAATACCCACTTGGTGCCAGATGGTGGATGATCGGTCGGTCTTTGAACTAAACTCCACACCTTACATCTTTCAAGCTGGTTCGAAGCCTTTGCATAGCTTCAATCCAGTTATGATCTTTGATGGCTTCATCAATCTTCTTTGGTTCGAGTTCCGATACAAATGCGTAAGCAAACAACGTTTCTTCTCGAACCTTATTTCTCGTACGAACTCCTGTATTGAGATCACCAATGATTTGAGAAATGGGATGATCTCTTGCTTCGATAACAGTTGGAGGAAGATCACTTACGGTGGATTCTTCCTTAAGAATGCAGGTTGGTTGAGAAGGAGATTCACCAAAATCAGTTCGAGAAGAAATAGAGTCTTCAAAACTTTCATTTTAAAGTGAACAAGAAGGATGAGATATCTGTAAAGGTGCTTGGGGTAAAACAGAAGAGATGGGTTCAGGGTCAACAGAAGAGTTGTTATCGGTATCGGTAGATGTATCGTCTACCGGTGAAGGGTTATCGGTATACATGGGTTCTGCATTTGCCGTTTTCTGATAGGAAGTAGATGCTGAATTTGTACCTGTCTCATCATTATCAGAATCATTAGCAACGTTCGGAGCCTTTCTAGGCTCTAACAAGTCATATTCATCAAAAGAAACATGCACAGATTCTAAGATTTTTAAATTAGATTTACTGAAAATGCGAAATGCTTTTGAATGTTTGGAATATCGAGAAAAATTCCTTCGTCTGATTTTGCATCAAATTTTCCTCTATACTCTTTTCCATTGTAAAGAATAAAACATTTACAGCCGAAGATTTTAAGAAATCCAATGTTTGGGGATCTTCCTCTCCATATTTCATATGGAGTTTTATTATGAAACTTGTTTACCAGGGATCTATTTTGGGTAAAGCAAGCAGTGTTATTATACGCTTGAAAATACTCGGAAGTTTAGCTTTCGCGGCATTGTTCTAGGCGCTTCAATCGGTGTTACGTTCTTCCGTTCGGCTACACCATTTTGTTGAGAATGCGTGAGAGAAGTTGTGACCGATCCCATGGTCATCGCGATACTTTTCTACACCATTGTTTTTGAATTGATTGCCATTGTCGATCTTATGTCACAGATGTCTTCAAGCTTTTGAGTTTGAAGTCTTCTAAAAAGTGCAGTGACTAGATCATACGTTTCATCTTTAGATGTCATAGTTTCAATCCAAGTGAATCTAGAGTAGTCATCAACTACTACAAGTGTGTACTTGTCTCTGAAATCTTATTTGTTGTTATAGGTCCAAAGAGATCCATATCACGAGCAAGTTGAAGAGGTCTATTTGTTGATAAAAGCAGACTTTCTTTTGAAGGAAGACTTGGAAAGTTTTCCTAGTTGACAAGCTTTGCAACTACGTCATGATCGGCAGACAAGTAGGTAGACCTTTGACAAGCCCATTTTTGGAGAGCTTGGAGAGGTGCTTGAAGTTGAGGTGGCGAGGCGCTTGTGCCATAGCCATTTGTTGTCACGAACATTGTTGGCTACTAGACACGGACGGTTTGAGAATCTCCCTAGAAGATTTAAGTCCACGACATAGGCGTTTCCTTGTCTATTGCCGGTCGGTATTGTGAACACGATTCACCTTGTCTTTGATGAAGCAGGTTGGAATTGAATTGGCATAGAAGTCCTTTGTCGCGAGTGTGATATGCTCGGAAGATTGTGCTTTAAACCGCTTACTAGAGAAACTTTGTTGATGGAGAGACTTCCTCTAGTAATTGAGCCATATCCATTGTCTTTCCTCTTGCATTGTCTCAGAAGATAGCGTGGGTCCTTTTGCTTGGCTATATCGGTAAGAAGACTTGCTCCAGTCATATGCCTTGAGCGACCCTTGTCTAGGTACCGAGATGTCTTTGTTTTCTGACTCTATAGCCATGAAGCATTCCTGTACAAGAGTTAAAGCAAAACAAGGTACCCTTTATATGGGTCCTAAGGATTAGCAACCTTTTGCAACCCATACTGTTGACCTTGAGAGAACTAGGTCTCTCGGATCTTGGGTGAACCTTAGCGGGCATTCCGGTGCCGGATGGCCTAAGCAATGGCAAGAATGACATAAATGAAAAGTCCATAGAGAACATTAGATTCTTCATCCGAAGAGTGCTTATGATCATTCCTTTTCTTAGCATCCATTTTTGGTTCGGCTTTGTTTGTTGACAATAGACTTAATTTGTTTCTTTCGAATCTTCCTAGGTAGGTTATTAATGCACTTAGCTTTAGCTTTTCCGTTGAGAACTTTTCCAGAGGATTCGGTAGAATACCTTTAAGTTTACCTTCAATGTAAAGAAACCTTTGCTGCTTCATTGACAAACTTGATGAGTTACCTAGAGGTTTAGCGAGTGTCTACCGTCGGCAGACTTTGCCTTGACATAGTCGCTGCCTGTAGACTTCACTTTCTACCGTTACCTTCTCGATTTCTCATTTGAATCATTCATTTTGGCTTTTCCTTTGTGAACTTTAGGGTAAACATAAGGAACACTTGAGTAACCAAGGCCTTGCTTCCTGTATTTCCAAATGTACGTTTAGAGAAAGATATATCATTAGCAGCTTTGAGGATTCACCTTTCTCTTTGACGAAGAGATTGTCGGAAGAGACACATCTGAATATCCTATGCCAGTTTTATCATAGCTAGATTTTTGGCTTGAAAGGATTTCTTCGAATGCATCCTTGGAGCTATTCCAGGAGTCAATTGTCTTTTGCAAGGCAATTTTCTCTAGGTCTAGTCCTTTGATGTGCTCGGTCGACAGTCAATTTTGTCATGAAGAAATTTGTTTTCTTCCTTCGCTTTGATACTCTCTTGTTGATGACTATTGAGAGTTTGAATCTCACCGCCATCAAAGATTTCTCGATTGTAAGTTTCTCACGCTTCTTGGCCGCTTTAACATAGGCTACTCTAAAGGAATTAAATTCTTCAAGCATATCCCGATTATCCTTGAGAAGTTCTTCCTTCTTGAAGCTATCATCTTCTTGGTTTCATTTTTGTCCAAAGGACTTGGTGAAACTACAACTTCATTTTTGAGTCATAGGTAGGACATGAATCATGAGCTATTAAGCATATGTTAGCTTGCTCACAATCCTCTTCCTCCTCTTCTCGAATCGGTTTCAAACCATGTAGCAACCTGTTTATCTTCTATGTCTTCACCAACATACCTTTTTGTTTTTGAAATTTTCTAAACGAGGGTTTTCGGTATGCTTCAAATTTTGGCTTTGGACACTTTGAGGCAAAATGACCAGGTTTTCTACAGTTATAACACACAAGCTCTTCCTTGGATGAACTTTCACCAATCTTCCTGAAAGGTTGTTGGTGGGTGTTCTTTCTTCCATATTTTGCAAATTTTTGAAATCGTTTAACAAACATAGCAAATTGTTCATCAGATAAAAAATCATTTTCACAGGAAGAAGTAGAGGGTTTGTTTTCAACAATGATTTCTTCTTGGACCATGGTCGCAAGACACGTTCAACTGTTTGTCTTGCTCTAGAGCTTGATTAACTTCAAGTTCATAAACCTTTAAACTTGCGTAGAGACTACGAAGAGTCATCTCGTTTAAGTTTTTAGATTCTTTCATAGCCGTGGTCTTCACATGCCATAAGCTACCTAGAGAGCCTAGAAACCTCATGTTCATTTCCTTTTTGTCATACGTTTTACCAAGAGAAAAGCAACTATTTATTACCTCACTGAATCGATCGTATGCTTGTCTCAAGGTTTCCTTAGGATCCTTTTTGAAAGAATCAAACTGCTGGATGTATGTATATTTTCTGTTGTCTCTTGTGTCTTGGTCTCCCTCCAAGTATTCTACAAGAGCTTCCCACATCTCTTTCGCAGTTGTACATCGAATTACTTGCTGGTATGTGCTTGTGTCTAGAGAGCTGGTGATTATGTTGATTGCTTTACTGTCAAGTTCAACCAGCTTTCTATCGTCCTCTGTCCATTCTGATTCTTCTTTAGGAACTTCTGCAGGGTTCCCAGCGATGGAGGCGAGAAGATTTGCCTTCATTGGTATATGTTGACTGCGCAGTGACACATTTCCATAATCTGTTGTCAATAGAGTTCATGAATCTCATTACTTTATCCTTCCATACATCAAAATGACCTTCGTCCAATATTGGGACGTGGTTAGCATTAGATGTAGGCAGCATATAGTGTGTTTGTGCCATTATGTCGTATCTCTCAAGAGTTTAATCTAGGAAAAACTTGTTTTCAAAGAGTATGGCTCTGATACCAATTGTGGGTCCCAATGAGCACAATAATAAGCTAGAAGGGGGTTGAATAGCTTATTAACACTTTAAAACTTTTAAGTAAGTTCCTTGAAAGTTACTTGAAGTTTATGAAGAGTTTCAAGTAGCGGAAGACCTTCAAGAAAATTGTTCCAGGTCTGCCGATAAGGACTACCGGTAGACCTTTTACAGATTACTTAAGTTCTGCTGAAATGGATATAATGAACAAGGAAACTATGCAGTTCAAGTAATAGACAAACAGAAGGAAATAACACAAGTATTTTGAGATGGTTCACACTGTAAATAGTGCTACGTCCACCACCAAGGCAGTCAACCTTGGATTTAAATTGTGCACTATGTTTTCCACTTAGATTAATTACAAAGAATATCCCTAGTGGATCGTGTACAAAATATTGACTTGTGTTTGGGTCTATGGAATTAAATATCTCAGAATACAAGATATTTAATTAGCAAGTAATATAGTTAATGGAAGTAAACAACAAGAAGAATAAAACAATAAATGTTGAAGAGCAGCTTCTTGTTGTTGACGAGGACTTCTAGATCTGTTGAGGATCTATTGAATGCACCGAAATGAAAGACTTGGAGTTGTATAGATTCGAGCAATTCTTTAAGTGTTCGATTGATTCTGCATGCTTGTCTGTTGTTCCAGCCTTCAATGGCGTATTTAAAGCGAGTGCACTTCAAAAGAATCCGTTGGAGAGGACGAAGGCTTCAACAATTCTATTCAAAAATGCATTAAATGCATGGGGTCACAAGGAATTTCGTCTTCACGATATCCGTAGCAGATAATCATTTCGAGATCTTCAAAAGGTGGGCGATTTGGTGTCGATCCGAGAGATGAGGCGAAAGTAGGGGACAGCTTATCGCTTCGTTCAGACGAAAAGTCTTCCTCGCTGAAAGTTGCTTTCGGCGGCTTGACATGTCAGAGAATGACTTGGATTAATTCAAATAATATATGGAAATAAGTTTGAATTAATCCAGCTAGCTTTATGCTGAAGAGGACACGTAGAAGCAGATCAGCTGGACACGAGGTCTACCGATCTTAAGCTTTGAGCAGGTCTTCCGGTGAAGCTGAGAAAGGGTCTTCCGCTGAACCTGAAAAGAGTCCTACAAAAACTATACAAGGCAAAGTTCTATACACAGTTGCCACGCTAATCGATACGCAGCCCGATTAGCCACTGAAGTATAAAACTAATGTAATGTACTGATCAGATATAAATTTAACATAAGAATCAACAGTATAGACAACATCGGAAGCAAGATCTCCACCTATATTTGCTAAAGCGTCAGCAACAGCATTGGCCATCCTAAAAATGTGACTGAAATGAAGATCCAAGGACTTGGAGATCATAATAATCTTGCGAAGCACGTAATGACTCTGCCAAGGAGGAGCTGAACCACGCACAATGCAATCAAGTAACTGCTTGGAATCAATCTCTACAAAAGCCTTAACATAGCCATAATCACGAAGCCACTGAAGCCCTCGAAGAAGAGCATGACATTCAGCCTCAAAACTCGAAGAATGCCCAAAAATGCAAAGCAAACGCAATAATAAGGTCCCCGCTATCATCTCTAATAATACCCCCACCTGAGCTCAAACCTAGATTGCCGCGGCACGCCCCATCAGTATTGAGTTTAACCATACCACACGAAGGCTTAATCCAATGCACGGCGCGAATAGTTTTGCTAGAATAACGCCCAAGGCTAACAAGAAATAAATTCTGAACTTCTGAATAATTATGATCAAGGAGATTAGCAGCTTGAACAATGGAGAGAATTAAAGAAAGAATTCTGCCAATAACTACATTTGCTGGACTCCGAATGCCCTCATGCAAAGCCACGTTCCTATATTTCCATAATTCCCAGCATATAATGGAGGGGGTAATAGCATGCGAATGGAGAAATTTTTCGAGTACCACCGTGCCATGCAAAGTCGATTGATAGAGCCGATCGAACAAAGGCACTCGGCCGAGATTATTGAAAGTCAGCCCAAACAAAGATTAGCAATAGGACCGACAAGAAAACATGAGAGAACGTTTCAATATTACCCGAGGAACAACAAGCGCATCGGGAAGCCAACTGAATTCCTTTACGAATAATGCCTTCATCGATAGGAATTCTCTGCCGCCATAGACGCCACATGAAAATACTGATGTGTTTGGGGAGATTAGAGTGCCAAATAAACTTTGCCGAAACAGCAGTCGGCCATTTAACACGGACATAATTCCAGGCTGAGGCAAGGGTAAAATTACCCTTGGTCGAGAGACTCCAAACCGCTTTATCTGGATGGTCAGCAGTATTAATACCCAGCCTTGATATCAGCTCAACTCGGGCTGTACCCAAAGCACTAGCGTAAGAGGAAATAGAGTTATCCTCATTGAAAACTTCACTAACATAAGAGATGGAGCGCACAGCTGGCGGAGAAATAAGACCCTCAGGAAGCCAGTTGTCTAGCCATATAGAACAGTCTCCCTTACCAATAATCCATTTAATAATCTTCTCCGCCTCAACCCGAACTGAACACATTCGACGCCAAATAGGAGATCCCTTCGCACTAGCACATGAAGGATGAGATTGAGAACAATATCGATGCCGCATAAACTGAGCCCATAAACTGTTAAAGGTACGAAAATGCCACCAAAGATTCAGGGAGAATGCTTGAATAATGTCGGTAACTGAACGCACACCTATCCCCCCTTCATCAACTGGCCTGCAGCAGGTAGCCCAAGCTATCCAATGAGATTTAAAATTACCATCAATGGAGCCCCAAAAAAGTTAGCCAACATTCTATCAATGTGCTTAACAACCGAGGAAGGGGGGTCTAGAACAGCAATTTGGTATAAGATGATGGATCAAGCACCGAATTAATCAGAGTTACTTTACCCGCTTTATTAAGGAAAACACCCACCCAAGATGATATTTTGGCCTGAAGTTTCCTAATCAAGTTATCAAAATACGCTATCTTCTTGCGCCCTTCAAAAAGCGGGCAGCCCAAATAAGTAACCGGGAAGCATTTATGGTTGAATCCTAAATGTCTCCTGATCGAGCTGATTCTAGAAGAGTTAGAATGACTAGAAACCATAAAACAACTCTTATTAACATTAATCATCTAGCCCGAACACCTCTCGTATGCAGCAAGAAGGGCGCGGTGTTGAAGTAAAGATTGCTTATGACCATTACAGAAAATAATGACGTCATCAGCAAACGACAAATGAGAGATAATAGGGCAACCTTGATTGGAATGAAATCCATAACGAGGATGATCATTCTGCAACTTGTTTAATGAACGACTTAGCACCTCCGCAACAATGATAAATAAACTAGGAGATAAAGGGTCTCCTTGACGCAAGCCGCGAGAAGAATTAAAGAAGCCCGATGAAGCACCATTAATCAACACCGAAAACCAATTATTAGAAATTATGCGCCAAATCAAATCAATGAAAACCTCGCCAAACCCAAAATGCCTCAGAACTTTAATCATAAAATGCCAAGAGACCCGATCAAAAGCCTTGGCCATGTCCAATTTAATGATGACATTGGATCCATTAATTTTCTTCTTTAAATGGTGTAGCATTTCTTGCACAAGAAGGAGATTATCTTGAATGATCCTACCCTTAGTAAATGCACTTTGATTTTCAGATATGATATTCGGAAGAATAAAAGCCAACCGAGAATAGAGCAGTTTCGAGATGACTTTGTTGCAAAAATTGCAAAGGCTTATAGGCCTTAGATCCAGAAAAGAAGAAATCTGATTTGCTTTGGGAATGGTAATTAATAATGTGCTTGTCCATGACTTGGGCATATCAAATCCAGAGAAAAATTCAGTGACCGCCCTATGAAAGTCCACGGCTATGATATCCCAACAGGCGGTGTAAAAAGACCCTGAAAAACCATCCGGTCTTGCTGCACTATCTCCATTTAAATCAGTAACGACTTTGTGAAGCTCCTCAATAGTGGGGGGAACAGTGAGGAGATTAGTTTGCTCAGAAGTTACAAGTGAAGGAATTACCGACAAAATATCGTCATCCGAACGAGAGCAAGCAGTCAATTGATCACGATAAAATTCCACCACTGCCGCTTTAATATCATCCTCCGAAGTCAGTAAAGTGCCATGCATGTCCTTAATCTCATGGATAAATAACTTTTTCCGGGTTTGTTGAAACGATGAATGGAAGAGTTTAGAATTCCCGTCCCCTTCTTTTAACCATCTCAAATGAGATTTTTGCCGCCAGTAATCCTCTTCATTTTTCAACTTAAACTTGAGATTAGCCTTGGCGAGATGGAGGGCAGCTCGATTTTCACTTGTGTTGTGCGCTTCATATAAAAGCTCTTTCTCAAGCACCTGATCTTCTGCCTCTTTCACAGCCTGAAAAACGTTTCCGAACGTGTTCTTATTCCATTCCTTGAGGGCACTACGCACCGCCTTTAATTTATTCGCAAAATAAACCATCAAGGCCCATTACAATTTAATTGCCAAGCATCCCGAACAACATCCATAAACGTGTGGTGTGAAGTCCACACATTGAGAAATCTGAAGTGAGAGGGCTTCGCTTGTAACGATTCCGAAATAGACAGAAGAATGGGAGAGTGATCCGAGCAAGTTCGGTTGAGATGGTCAACCGAGGTAACTGCAAAAGTAGATGCCCAAACCGTATTACAAGTGGCCCTATCTAACCTTTGATAAATAGTAGCAGCATCTCTATTATTGCTCCAAGTAAATTGACTGCCACTGTATCCCAAATCCATTAATCCAGCAGCATCAAGACAAGCTTGAAACTCATTAGAACCATGCCTATCCCAACCTGTTCCACCAATTTTTTCATGAGCAGCTAGGACAATGTTAAAGTCACCAAAAACCAGCCAAGGAATGTTAATAAATTCAGCCCCCATATTAATCAGATCATGCCATAAAGCGTGACGTTCCATAACCGTACATTTCGCATAGACAGTAGTGAAAATGGCCGGTTGTTTCCATGTATAATGCTTGGCTTTAATTGTAATATGTTGCATTGAATCATAGATGAGCTGACAAGAGAAAGCAGATTTAACAAACACCCAAATATTGTTAGCCGCATTACAGAAGAAGAAACGAAATTTCAACTTACGAGCAATGAAAGGGAGTTTCGACTTATCTATCATTGGTTCACTGATAGAGAGAAAAGAAAATCGATGGAGAGCAATTAATTTTTTTAGACGAATACTGTGGAGTCATTGCCCACACCCCGAACATTCTAGAAAAGAGGCTTAATCGTCATGGGAAACTGCTGGTTCGGAGCTAAAGTGGACCTTGTTCTGCTTGCGAGATCGAGTCGTTCGGGTATTAGGAGGAACTTGAGCTGATTTGGCCTTATCAGTTTTTGATCCCACTATTTCCAAGTTCAATCCTTCTATATGGGAGGTGACCATATCCGGATCTTCATTGTCAAAGGTTTGCAAAACCGTAAACATGTTAAAGCGAAATAATGGGGATATCCCGCCGGCTAGAATCGGCAAAGAATCGGTGCATAACAGTCGAACATGATGTTTAGTACCCGTTTCGTGAGTAAGCGGGCTGGGGACTTTCTATTGTGATAGGAACATCCTGAGGGTCTGAATCTGATACTTGAGCTATCTCAGGATCCGTAGGATTATAGGGTTCTTTAGAAGGGCTAGTATCAAAAGTTGATGAGGGTTTTTCCCGGAGGTCATTCTCACTCAAATCACCATGCACCGCATCCTTATCAGAAGTTGTAGCATCGTCTTTGGTAGAAGGCGGAGCCTGATTGTTTGTGGCATTGATCAGAGTCTCTTTATTAGCGGTCATTTTAGGAGTCCATCTGCGTTTTGGAGGCGGCTTAGAACTCTCTGAAGAATTCAATTCTGGATGCTTAACTTTGCAACTCAATTCTGAATGGCCTTGTCTAGAGACAATGAGAACAATAGAGAGGTTTGTTTTCCACTTCAAGTGGCTGCCAAAAACTAGGAAAAACTTCTCCACAATCTATCCAGATGCGAGTTGGACATGGCTTTAACAAATCAATCTCCACGCAAACCCTAGCAACGCTAGCCCGAGAAAGGTTAATTGTGGGCTGGTCGAGCATCAACGGTTTGCCAAATAATGATGCAATAGAGAACAAAGCCGACTTGTTAAACAAGTGAATCAGAAGGCCCGGAAGAGATACCCAAACTGGAACTATGGAGCTCTCAACATCCGGCCTAAAATTAGGAGACCATTTGAAAACTCTCATAGGATACTTACCGAGAAACCATTGATCCTTTATCCATAAGCGTTGATAGTCATCATCGTGATGAACTTGAATGAGGATGTGCTTTGCGTCCAGATGGCCAATCGTGAAGGCTGCCTTGAGACCAATAGTATTGAAGTACTTACGAGTTGTTTCCATTGAAGGTCGTCCATGGGAGAACTTGCCTATCAAAGCATGGCTAAAGGGTTGGGCAAGAGCGGCTATAAGATCAGGAGAGAGCTTGAGGGCTGGTTCGCCCTTATAAGTGGATGGGGGAATTGTAAACGACAAAGGAGAATGGTGGGCTGGAGTACAAAGAGCAGTCGTAAAAGATTTGGTTATTGGTGGAGAATCAGGAGGCATAGGAGGGACTTCAGCCATAGCAGCAGGAAACGGCCAAAGGAGGGATCGCACCTTCAGTGCGTGAAAGAGTGCGTGTTTAGGGTTTTTCTACCGCCTTCTCATTCTCATTTTTATTATCTTCTTTAAATAGTAGAGTAGGATGACTTAGTATATCTATATTATAAAAGAGTTCATCGTGTTTAATTGGTGGTCCTGATTGAATTGTGTTAAATACAACTGAAGGTTTAGATTGATTCGTAAGTATGTCAGTTAAAAAAGATAAACCCCTCAGTTATGAGTTATGTTTGAATTACTCATATACAATTATATATAAAATCTTGAGTTGTAGTTTTTGTTTAAATTACTACGCCAATAATTTAAGATTGATTGATGATAAGAAAGATGAGTTTGTTTAACGAACTCCAATATAATGTTGTGGTGCCCACAATCGTAAAGATATTTTTTAGGAAGCATTTAGTTTTAAATATTGTGATTTTTGACCAAGTCGTTATCTATAAATTTACCAGTTTTTATAGTTGTCCATTTTAATAGGGAAATAGAGAATTTTGCACGTGTTATGAATTCGACGAGGTTCAAAGAATAATAATTAATGTAATAAACAGTAATTTATGCAAGTTCAACAACAATTAATTATAAAGTGATCATTTTTTAAATAAAATAATCTCTATTATAAAAGAGTTTAGAGTCTAACTGGTAGTACTGATCGAATTGTACTAAACAGAACTGACGGTTCAGATTGATTCGTAATTATGTGAATTACAAATGAACGTCTCAGTTATAAGTTATATGTTTGAATTATACTTCTACAATTACATATAAAACCTTCAGTTGTGAGTTTTGTTTGAATTACCCCATCAGTTATGAGTTTTGTTTATCCCGACCATTTATTGAACTGATCGAATACTGACACTGCCTATGACACGGACACCGTATACTAATATATTTGAAAATAGTATTTTATCAATTTGTCTATGAAGCCCCAACTGTACCACTACATTACCTTATTATCTCACGTGAATTCAAATTTCAAGCATATTAGATGGAATTAATTAATTATATCATTCCTTTTGTTACTAAAAAAAGTTCATTTTTCCATTTGAAGATGTTCCAAAAAACTGTCCACTTTTTAATGTATTTTAAAAAAAAGTTGTATGTATCAATTTACCCTTAATTTGATTTACATTTTGATTGATGTACCTTATTCTGGCATGGATATCACTTTTCTACTCCCTTCGTCCCTAAATTATCGTCCTTTTTTATTTTTCATCCGTCCCAAAATAATTGTCCAGTTTGAAACTTACCTTTTTAGAACATCAATTTTACCACTTTATCCTTACTTTTTCACTCTACTTAAATTATGAGTCACATACACATGAACTTTAAAGGAATCTACACATTAAATTAATATAAATAATCAAGTCAATTATTTTTTCTTAAACTATGCACCAAATCAACTAGGACAATTATTTAGGAACGGAGGGAGTAATATTTATCATAGAGCCTATTTTCAGTGTGCCGGCTGGGTCAAACATGATAATTTTTCTAAGGTGCGGTCTATTTCTTTATATAAATACACTTTTTGAAGATATATATGTAATAAATATCTTACTTTTCAACGAAAAAATAAGTGAGTTGGTGGGTTTGGGGGGTAGGGGTGGGTGGGAGTGTGTCTAGATGGACTAAGTTTGAACAACATCAACAGGTCACAATCCTCAGTCCAGTATTTAACATGGTCCAGGTGTGTCATTCTCAGATGTAACAATGTTCAAGGACAATGCTAGTAGTTGACTTAAACAAATGAAGAACAAGACCAAATAAAGAAGTGCCCACTCCAATTTGTGATCTGATGTATACACCTTGGGCAAGTATTGTCAGAGTGGTGGTTGTGTATGAGTCCATATTTTCTCGATCATCTTGAGCTGGACTTTGTGGTCTCAGTCTATGTCTGGCCCTCGGACGTTGGTACTGCGGGCAGCGTTAAGGCTGGTTATACTTTACTCGGAGATATTCCTGGCAATCCTGTATAGCGATTCAAGGACATCGGGTGCTCATTTTTCGTGTAGGAGTTCTCGGGAATGTCAAGTCGCGGGTTACCATTGGGATAGGAGGCATAATATGGATTAGGAACTTCAAATCATCTATCTCACTCTCCGTCACATCTTCTGTCCCGTTGAATCTCAGTCGCACATGCTTCCTTATAAAAAGAAGACTTGACTAAAATAACAAACTACGTGTATGGTCGAGATTTAATGAGAAAGGGAATATGACAATGAGTATGATATCTGGCTAGTTTGATAACTACAAGAACGTGAAGCCGGTCATGGGGCACAAGGGTAGTCCTCTTGCGAGGTTTGGTGTTTGGTATCAGCTACTTGGAATTAGGGGTTTCTGGTTTTTAGATAGGTTTAACTGTCTCCTTGGGAGTGTCTTTTGGAGTATGTATTTGGGTGTTTTGATGTTTCAAATTTGGGTGTTTGAGGTGTTTTGGTGTAAGAAAATTAATCCATCCATTCCCAAAAAAAAAATAAAAATTTGTTAGGTGGGTTTATACAGACCGCACTTTCTACTCTTCACACCTCATTTTCGATATTGTGGTATTTTATATTGTTTTGTGCATTACAGGAAATTGTTTGTGAAAAGTAGAAAGTGGGGTCTATATAGCCCCCACCCAAATTGTTTTGTTTCTTAACTTTTTGTTTCCGGAAACAATTTTATTAGCTTGTCCTTACTTTTTTTTTACTTTAATGATGGTTCAATTTGCACATAAATTTTAAAGTACATTACATATTATACTAATATTTTTAACAAGATCAATATATTTTTCTAAATTGTATGCATTATCAATCATGACAATAATTTTAAAACGTAGAGATGCACTATGAATATAGTTTACTGTTGGTCCATTTATTAGAGCATCCCCATTGCTTTCTTCCAAAAGCTCATTCCAAATAGGAAGAAGGCATTTTGCATTGGTGAGACTTCTAAAGTCTCTTCCCAAATGGCCCAGCTAGGAGAGAGAAGTTGTTCACTTCCAATTTTGGAAGAAAAAATGATGGGAGGAAGCTGAACCAAGCAAGCAGCCGTGTGGTGCACCGCTTTCCTTTGTCAGCATCATCACGCGGTGCAAGAGGCGTGAGAAGGAGATTAAGGTGGGTCCCACGCCTCGATCAAAATCGCCATTTGATTTTTTAAAATTAAATGTTACTGCTCCAAATTTTTTAAAATTAAATGTTATCATTGCTTTTTTGGGGGGTTTGTGTTTTAATTCCCTTTTTTTTTAATTTTTTTTGTTAACATAGTAGCCGTTCGTTTTTGTGTTTTTTTTCCACTTTCTTATAAATATACCACCTCAATTTTATCATTATGTATTTTTAAATTTTTTAAGATTTTATGTAATTTTTTATTTATATTATTTAACGAGTTATGTATAATATGTGTTTTATAGATAATTTATTAATTAAATTATAAATTATTTAATTTATGAGTAATTTATTATTTATAAATTAATTAATGTTTTTATTTATAAAATAATTTATTTATACAGAATATTTAAATATGAAATATATTAAATAAAGTTAAATAAATTTATTTGTTTGAGAAATATAAAAATAAGATTGAAGTGTAAAGTTAATGATGTGGCAGTGGGTCCCAACTAAGAAGATATATAAGAAGATTAGCATTGGGAAGATATATTCTTAAATGGAATAAGAAGAGAAAAATGTGTATGTGACAGTGAGATCCAACTAAGAAGATGGTATAGGAAGAATAGCATTGTGGATGCTCTTATATGGTATATATAAGCTAGAAAGAGGGTGGGGTGAATAGCCTTTATTACTCTAATTAAAATTTTCATCTTTCTTTTGCACGTATACCAAGAACAAAGATGAAATGCTTCTCTGGTAATATCAGTTTCTTTGAGTAGCAATTATGTTGAAGCCAATACAAAAAATATGCTACAACAGATTTATAGATTTGTTGGAAATTGTAGTTATAATATGGTTTAATATATAATTTGGTCTATGAAGTTAATACTTTAAATTGATTTGATTCAATCTTTTTGATATTTCTTATTTTGGTCATTAAACTTAAATTTTGGCCTTCAGTTAGTCCCTTATTTCATGGCGATAAACTTTTACGTCAAATTTTTTATTTAATGACATAATTACCCTTAGTGGATGGTGACTCGATAGCTAAGTGGCAGAAAATGTTAAGATAATTTTTTTTGGTAGAAATGGATAAAATGACTATATTCTTTTAATTTTTTACTTTTTCCTTCCAAAAAAATTTATTTTATAGAGTCAACTTAATTTGTAAAAAAATATTTTGATGGGTATTTATTTCTTTATTGGGTAAAGAAAGTAATTAAATTTAACAAATTAAAAGTTAAAATTTAATAAATAGAACCTAAATACAAAAAATATAATAATCTTTTTTATTCTCCCTTTTTTCTTTTGTAGCGACTTCTTCCCCCCCCCCTCTCCCCCCACACCCACCCCAACTGGACTGGACTCCACCACGAGTGCATTCTCTATTTATTTTTTTTCATAAAATTTATTTTCTCAGTGCCTAAATAATCGCCCTAGTTAATCGACGCATTTTAAGAAAAACAATTGACTCGATTATTTATATTGATTTAATGTGTAGTTTCCTTTAAAGTCCATGTGTATGTGACTCATAATTAAAGTAGAGTGAAAATGTAAAGATAAAATGGAAAATGATGTTCTAAAAAGATAAGCCAAACCGAACAATTATTTTAGAATCGACGAAAAAGAAAAAAAAAACCATAATTTAGGTGCGGAGGGAGTATTAACTAAACATGTCTGATAGGTGTTGTGCTGCAGCCATAAGCACGAAAACAAAATGTAGTTGTTGGTGGAGATTTGACTAAACACAACAAAGTGCCTCTCCCCATTATTCTTTACAAGGGAGTAGGGATTACTTCCTTCTACCAAGTTGTAAATTTGTCAACTGCTTTAATCAAAGTCGCCAGTCATATGCTTAAGCCAATTTTATGTTATTAATATTTTTATTGTATTTTTCCATCAAATTATTTTTCATGTAATGCTAATTCCACCACCAGAACCTCCATTGTTCCCTGTCCTTCATCAACATCAATGTACACTCTCAACAGCACTCCCTTTCTCGTCGACGCACTGGAGAATTCGACGTCAATGCAGTTGGGGAAGGGGGGATCGAGGCTTTCACCATTGTTGTGAGTTTGTGTGAGCGAGAGATAGAGAGGATAGGTGGGGTGGTTGGAACTGGGTGGCGGGTGGTGAAAGGAAGAGGTTTATGGAAAAAGGGTGGATTTCGTCATGGTTTTTGCGTGAGAGAAGAGCCTACGTTGGGTGGTTTGAAATGGGTGGCGGGTGGGCAAGGGGGAGTTTTCGGTCATGCATGGTTTTGTGTGTGTATGTGTGGGAGAGAGAGAGAGAGAAAGGCTATGTGGGGTGGTGGAGCTGGGTGGTGGGATGGAAAAAGTTAATGGAAGAAGGCACAATTCTGGTTCCTGCGTGTGAGAGAGTGGGGGGTAGGTGGGGTGATTGTAAATGGGTAACAAGTGGGGAAGGGTTTCTTTCTTTTTTCTTTTTGAATGGGGACACGATTATTGTTCACGTTTGCTGACACATATCACTTCTTTACTATTACTAAGGGTATAAAAGTCTTTTTATTTAAATTTTAACGTGAAAATTAATGAATGTCATATGAGGGACTAACTATATGGCCAAAAATCAAGATTAAGGACCAAAATAGAAAATAGCAAACAAGTAGAATCGAATCAATTTAAAGTGTTCAATTTAAGAACCAAATTATATATTTACTGATGAATATGATTAGTTATGCACCGAAAAGATAGACAACAAACATATTTATAACATTGAAGATTAGAGCGACTACAAATAGATAGGTCTAACTACATAACAATAGTAGACTTAGAGCAGGTACAACGGTTGCCAAAATTCAAACCAAAAATCAAACTCAATCCATTAAAAATCAATAAACTAATCTATTAGATACTTATTTGATTTAAAAACAAAATACTCTCCCAATTGTGGCACAAAATCCAACACATTTACATACCTCACCATCTTTATCTCCAACAACTTTATCTACCCCACCATCTTTATCTCTATTAATTTAATATATTCTTTCAATTTATACTAAAAAATAAATTTCATATTGCATAAATAATTAATTTCAAAATTATATAAAACATTTAAGTAGTAAATAATAATAATATTATTAATAAATAATACACAACTTAAAAATTGATTAATTAAAAAAATAAAATTTGGAGAGAGAGAAGAGAGAAAACTTATAAATAAATTCAAATTTTGCCAAAAATTTATTTGGTATCCAAATGAGACAAACCAAGTCTCTATTTATAGATAAAAATGTGTACTTTCTTGTTTTGTTTTTTTTTTAAAAAAAAACTTTTTTGAATGCCCAAACTGCCCTTAAAAAGCAAATAATCAAAAAATCTCTACAACCGCTACTTTTTTGACATGTGGAAAGGGACTTGCAGAGGCTTTGTCGACTGATTTATTTTTTTTTCAAATTTGGCCCATCAAAACGACGTCGTTTTGATGGGTTGTGGCCCAAAACACATAGTTTCATCGGGTCGTTGTGTAGATTCAGAATTCCTGGATTCATCCGCCGAACCCCTTGATTTTAAATCATCTACTGATTTGGTTTTGCTTTTTTAAAAACCTCCGTTGTTTGGCGAAAAACTTGGATGATTTGGAGGAAAACCTCCGTTGGACCTACTCTTATAGCTTCATTAGATGCATGCACCATTTCCATGAGTAAGTGCTAATAAAGTTATAACAAGTTAAGCAGGTTAGATAAGTGAAGACTAAATGTAAAAAAACTTATGTTTATATTGGAATTCATAGAAGTTCATTAAATAATAAGCATGCTTAGTACATCAACCTAGACTCTCTAACCTAGTTACCTTATGCGCTTTCTTGGAAAGAAAGCCAGAGAAAAGAGGACATATGCAACAGAAAAAATGCATCAAAAAAAATATGTTGCACGAATGCAACAAAAAAAGTCTGTTGCAAGAATGCAACGGAAAAAGTTTGTTGCAAGAATGCAACAGAAAAAATTAGTAGCTATTTGCAACAGACGTCAAATGTCCTTGGAAACACATTTGCAACCGAAAATCTTGAAATTGCAATGCTCGGTTTTCGTTGTAATATCATGCAACGGAATACATACGGTTGCATAAAATTTGCAACGAGGGTTTTCCAAACCAAATTTGCAACAAACTTTTTCCGTTTCAATCGTCTAATTGTAACGGATTTTTATTTTTTGCAACGGAATTTTCCGTTTCCGTTGCTCTGTTTTCTTGTAGTGAACAGACATCTATTGCAAAGGAATACATGTTAGATATGAATCAGGGTCGTTTATAAACTTTTAGGGGTCAAAGGCAAAAATGATAAAATGGGCCCTTATAGATATAAAAAATAAAATTTTGAAACAAATAAATTTTCAATTTTTTCATCGTTCAAAGTATTCAATTGGTATAACATCTACGAGTATACTAATATATAAGTATATGAAATAATTATTTAAAATTACTCCGTTTGCATATTCTGGTACACTAGTTATTTTCTATCTTGATTTGGTAATTTTCTTATATATTAAAATATACAAAATGTCTATAAAACATATCTATAAGATATTTCAGATTTATTCACTCTTCTAAGATCTTCCCAACTATATTATCAAATTATATCATCTTCTCTCATTTTTTGGCTCATTCGTTGCATGTTCATTTGGTTTTTTTGTTGATTATTCTATTATTGTAATTCATTAATCCAAATTCTAAGATAATTAGGTTTTTTGTTGATTAGATGTGTCATTTAAAAAAAACAAATTGACTTTTAAACGGAACTCTTTACTCGAAACGAGGGAGGAGTATATAATACTTGATAATTTACAACTCAAAATAAAATTAATTTTACATAACTTTCAAAGAGTTCAAAAGTAAATAAAATTGACATGACTTTTAAAGAATCGAGCCCATGACCTCTTGACAAATCAAAATACATCATCCATTGGGCCACTGAATCATATAGGAAATTCAAGTGACAATATAATATTTATATTTATAAATGACTGTATTTTAAGTTTGGACCCCTCAAAATTGGGGGCCAGGCGGTCGCCCTTCCAGACCACCCTCAGGACCGGCCTTGATATGAATGTAATGCAGATTATTAGCTCGTAATCTTTGACGGACATCTTTAAGTGGGTTTTGTCTTCAAATTCACGTAGGAGTGCTTAATCTCTAACCATAGACTTGGAGTCTATGAGCAGTGAATGAGTCTTTCGAAGGAGCAAAGAACTCAAATCAAGAAGCAACTTCTTGACTAAACAAATCTTTCTGCCTTGTGAATTTCTGCTCTGTCTCATGCACGCACATTAGTTCTAACATTAGTGTTTTTTTCAACTCTTTGGTATTTTTCAAGTTATGCTTGAAAGCATAAATACTCACGGTCATGTGCAAGCACACATGCACACACACATAATAAATTAAAGATGGATGAAAGGTATCTTTTATAACGGAGAGGCAATTTATAACAGAGAGGCAATAGATCCCTTGAGACTTTGAATACATTTCTAACCATTGGAGCGTTCAGTCTTCCATGCATCAAGTTGCATCTTATGAACTGTTGGATAAAAGTCTTCATGAAGATTTTGTCTCAAATCAGTCCAGAAGTTTGATGGATGTGACTTGACGTTCACACCTTAGTTGCATGAAGTGCACTGTGGCTGGTTTTTCTTAAGATGTGTCTTGAAGACCGAGTGTGAGAACCCTGTTTCGAACCCCCTCATAGTGTGAAAGACGATGCTATTGAAACTTGATTGTGTTGAATACGCTCGGTCACGAGTGGAACTCCCAAAAATATACTAAGAGTCGCCACCTTCGTTTAAAGAGGAAACAAAAGAAAACTTAGATTCAAAGTTTTGGGCGCTAAGTTACAAATTGGGAATGGGTTAAGCACCCGACTCACTCTTTCAGTCTCAACAGGTTTTTATGCATGCTTAGTATCCTGATTCGGTCAAAAATGCATATACGTGTTTCGGCAAGCGGGTAGACGATGTAAAATATTAACATTTTTATTACAAACAAAATTAAATGTTTTGAATAAAATTATAAAACAAACCAACAGTATGAAATAAAATCAAAAAATCATTTGAACATATATATTAAGAATTTACAAAAAAAAAGAAACTCAACGGTGGATTATTTTCTTAAAATATAAACTTTGTGTTGAAAAGAAGAAAACCAAAGAAGTTTTTAAAAATATTAAAAATGAATGTAAAAAAAATATACACACTAAATTGTAAAATTGTATAAATAAGCATGTTGGCTTTATTATCAACGCGAACAACAAACAAACAAAACAAACTGAGTAGAGGCCTAGCTATATATGTACTGTGAAGTAAACAAAAACAACAAATCTATATATTTACAATTTTTATACAATCAAACATTTCAAAACGAAAAAAAACGAGAATCAACATATATAGTTATATACATACATGTAACAAAAATGTTTAAAAATTCAAAAGGAATGAAAAACCTTTGGAGTGTGAATTTTTTAACCCGGTAAGCATGTGACCTCGTTTAGTGCAGCATTTTGAAAACGCAGTGTTTATAAAACGCAACATTTTCAAAACACAGTTTTATTTTTGTAAACACGTTTGGAAAACTATTTCAAAACGCTATTTTTCATAAACAAAGTAGTTGTAAACGTAACATATTTTTAAAACGCTACAAATTGGAGCGTTTTAAAACGCTCCACATTTTTAAAACACTGCGTTTTAAAACGTTGCATTGAAACACTTTTAAAGAGAAAACACAGCGTTTTTTACCAGCGTTTTGACCAAAACGCTCCACCAAACAAGCACTTAGGTTATTTGCGTTATGCTTCCAATGTCTGCTCCCGAAGAAAGGAAGGGTTAGTTTTTAGTATCTTGTTTTGTTTGATGTTGTAATTGTTGTTGAAAGTGTTTGTGTCCTCTCGTTGAATAAGAGAGGAAGAGAAAGTCTGTGTTGTGAGAGAGTGGACAGTGAGAAAGCTGCCTGAGAGAAAGAGAGCTCGTCCGTGTTCGTCTACGGGAGGGAGAGGGTGTCTTCCATTTTATTTTTTATCGAAAATTGTATATTTTCGATGAAAGGGCAATAAATACGTAGGGGGTAACTTAGGGGTCGTCGTAGATGTAAGTCCAGTTGGTACTAAATAAGGCTAGATGAGGGGTGATTTTTTTTTTCCAGGGAAACATGGATGACACAGTGCTAGATTTAAAAAAAAAAAGAACGAATACAAATTTGAGGGAAAAACCACATTGCCCTTATAGATAGAGGGTAGAGGATGTAAAACCCTAAATTATGGCTTCCTTGTGTTATGCATGAATTCATACATTTATAATCATCATAAACATGTTTATTTAGCTCACTCATATGTTTAGAGTCAATAGCATGTTCGTTGACGTCGTTTGAGATGCACGTATGCATTTTTCCTTCACGAGATGCCTTGAATCTCGGGTTTGTGATTTATGTTGTAAACATGTGGATAATTGTTAGAGGGCATTCATAACATCATTTATATGCCTTGGATGTTGGCTGGATGCTTGTTGCATCGTCGGTTTGGTTGCTAGTTTGATTCTAGCGTTAACCCTTCTTCGTTTGACTTTTTCGGTTGTCGTTCGGGAGAGTTTTGCCTGAGTTCTTGGCCATGTTTGGTTGAGGTTTGAAGCTTGATTGCTTTGGTTATAGATTGGAGGTCATTAAGGTTGGATTGTAGACCCTTTTTGGCTTGGAAGGACTCAAGAATGCATGCGGGAGAGTCCGAGATCGAGTGAGGAAGCAACAACTTTAGAAGTGTGCAAAGCTGGAGGATGCGCTCGCATCCCTCCTACATGAAGCGACCGCAAGGGTCCCTGTGGCCTGTTACGGGAATTTTTCAATGTTTCATGCATTGTCCGATTTTTACCCATCCAAACCCAACTTAAACTTAACCTAAACCTTTCTTATTGACCTAAGACTTGTCCTAAACACTTATTAGAGTTCTAGAGGTTGATTAGTGGGTTAATTAAGGGAGGTAATCTACCCACTTAAATTAAAACCAACTTACTCTCTATCACTTAGTCGACCACAATAGACGACTTCAGCTTTGCGTTTCTCTGCGAGCACTCAACGAGACTTGAGAGAGAGCTTGAGAGGCGATTCTAGGGTTCTTGAAGAGCTCGACCTTGGAAGCCATAGCCTTGGATCTTCTTTCCCAAGTTACACCGTGAGTTTGAAGGGAGAGTTGAGGAGATCGACATCATCTCTTGGAGTTTCGGTTGTGACTTGTGAGGGGTGAAATTGGGTAAGTTTCTACCTCTCTTCCTTTTTTTTTGGCTCCATTGACCCTAGGGAAACAATCATATTTGCTAAGTGAGGTCAATGGATGCAATTGTTAGGGTTTGTAGAGATGCCATGAACCCTAGGTTTCCAATTGTTGATAGAGCTTGGTTGAACCTATGTGAGACCTTGATTTATATGAAATTCATATGCTAAATGGTTTATTAAACTTAACTATGTGAATTATCCATGGGTATTGAGCTTGATTTGGTAGAGATACTTTGAAGGGGATTTTTGCCCTAATTGTGTTTTGGCTTATTATCATGATGGTAAGCATGATTATTATGTTATATATGTCTAGTAGAGCATATTAAACCATGTTGTGTGATTAAATCATGTTTTGGAGAATATGATTGGTAAGGTGAACTAAATGAAGTTATGCACAAATTGATGAATTTGATCTATGTTGCATTGATAAATGTTTTATTGGGTTTATGTGAGTTTATTGAACATTGGGGACATGATTATTGGCGATAGTTATGAACATAGGGGGATGTTGAAGCTCATGCTTCTATTCCCTAAATTTTCGAAAGTTTAGATTGGACTCAACGGAGTCAACCTTTAGGTTAGTATGAATCCTAGGAACTATAATTTTAAGTCCTACGGAATTTTGGGTAGAAATCATGGAGGTCGAGCCTCCAAGAAGTTTTGAAGTGTATGAAGAACACTTGATTATGAGAGCTTATATGATTCTCTGTTGTGAAATTTATGCTAGTTGTGAATGAAATGCATGACTAGTTTGATGGTAGAGTATATACCTACTTGTTTTGAGCATATGAGTATATATTACTTGCTTGGGTTTTGAGTCCAAATGAGTCGGCCTGTTGAGTCTTTGGTGGGACGATACATCGTCTTCACAATTGTGAGATTCGTGATCGCGATGGATCGCCGTGTCGGTTTGCACACACCCTCCATCGGTGGCCACGGTGGGGAAGTAGTTTATCTCGTTGTAGTAATACACATGACTTTGATAACTATGGAACTCAAGCGAGATGTCTCGGGGACGTCGATATCTACGAGAGGGATATCGAGGGCACATAATGGTTTTGCACGTGTTTTTGCAGGAGCGACACGCGCGGAAGAATTGGTAATGGTATCATATCCCTTTTATATGAATTGTCTCACAAGTACTTATGTGAATAATGTGCTTGGTGGTTTGGATATGATATGATGGTTATATTGGTTTCATAAATGTTATACTTTATAGATAACATGTTGTTTAAGGTTGTTAAGCATAAATGCTTAAACATGAACATTACTTGAATGTTGTATTATGCCAAAAGCATGGATCATTATTGTTAAGCCTAATATGTCTTGACATGGATTTTTGTGAAATGTTATACTATAATGATAATATATTTATTTAATGTTGAGCATGGATGCCATAACATGATTTTTATATAAGGTTATTATATGAAGATTGCATGATGTAAATTATTATTGAGCATTATGCCATGATAGGAAGTTATGGTTAGTAACTTACTAAGTCTTTGTGACTTACCTTTATTTGTTGATTGTTTTCCCTAGATCCGAGCCGTGCGTGCGGATCCAAGTAAATCAAGAAGATTGCGTTGACGAAGTATTCTTTTGGCAAGGTTGCTACTTAGATAGTTTGTTTTCTTTTGGTAAGGTCGTTGGGAAAGATGAAGTTATGTAAACTTCATGATGGGTAGCAAACCAAAATGTGAATTGTAATATTTGTAATTGTTGTTTAGTCTATTCTTTTGGTAGCCGACCAATAGTAGTCGTGCTTGGTGTATATTGGTAGTTATATTCCATATGCTATCTTGTTGTTAGTACTATTACTGTTGGTAGCCGACTTATGTTAGTCGCACTTGGTTAATTGGTGATTATGTTTCAGTATGTTACATTATTGGTTGAAGCATTATGTTTGTTCTCCGGCATGTTTTTAGCCGTTGAGTTGTTAGACTAGAGTCTTAGACTTAGTATAATGTTGGGTTCCGGCCGTAGCTTCGCCGATGACTTGGTATATTATGCTATATATTTGAATTGCATGACAGGGAGTTTAGTCCTACGTGCCCAATGTTGCGGCACGTGTGTCGAATTTTTGGACCGAAAGATTAATTATCTCTTTGGTTGTTTTTAGTTTGAGCTTGTTAGCTCGGGCGCCACTGTTTCATTTATTTCGCTTCCGCATATGTTTGGAGTTGTTGGCGTATCGCCGTTATGGCCCTACCCATTAATTGCTGCTTGTTTGTTGTTATTTGTCTCCCGGCGGCACGACCTTGGGATTTCGTCTTGGGATCCGGGTCGGGTCGCCACAGAGGAGCCTTACCTAGAAAAAGGAATTAACAAAGCAATAAAGCAAGGAAAAAATTAAGAAATTCTAATCCTAGCCAAACCATTAGCATCAAGAATCACATTGCGCTAAATAACACCAAGAAGATCCCTTACAGAAGAATACTGCGAGTCAGTCCCTAAGTCCAGAGAAAGGTTGGCAAGACAATAGCAACACAATTAGCCTCATGAAAACAGTGACAAAAAGAGGGGTTAAGATTGAGCTTTGTTAGCAATTGGGCTTATGGCACGATTATTTACTTCTGCTCATATGGAATATACATATTATTATAGGTTAATCAGTTTCCTAATCCGAAGGTGTTTGGGATTGACTTAACTTAACCTACAAGAAATAAGTTTTCTTAGACAATAATATTAATAGGGAAACTAAATGGATAAAACCCTAACCTAGTTTGCACGCCTAAGGAGAAGACGTCTCTTTCTGTAACGACCGAGCTCGAGAGCCCGGTTCGCTATGTGTAGCTTACACATTGGCCTACTGAGCACGCAGCACCTTGGGTCATCAGTCCCACCACAAGCCGACTCAAAAGTCCATGAATGATGTTGGTGCCCAGTAGTAGCGCATGACTACCTTATAAATCACACACAAATTTCACATCTACCCAATGTGGGATTGGGGTGTTAAAATCTCCCCCACTTAAATCCTTGACGTCCTCGTCAAGTCTGAATCGTACCTCGGACGATGTAGGATTCAAGAGGTGGCTTGTACGGGGATCAAGAGGTGGCTCCCACCTTTTGCGGTGTCGCACTTTGGCCCGCACAACATTTTGTTCCAACATTTCTGGCCGGGACCCACTCTGATACCGTTTGTCATGACTCGTGCCTGAGAGCTTGGTTCGCTACGTGTAGCCCACACACTGGCCCACTAAGCACGAAGTACCTTGGTTCATCAGGCCCACCACAAGCCGACTCAAAAGTCCATGAATGATGTTGGTGTACAGTAGTAGTCCATGACTACCTTATAAATCACACACAAATCTCACATCTACCCAATGTGGGATTCGGGTGTTACATTGTAACGCCTCGAGCCTGAAAGCCCGGTCTGCTACGTGTAGCCCACACACTGGCCCACTGAGCACACAACACCTTGAGTCATCAGGCTCACCACAAGCCGACCCAAAAGTCCATAGATGATGTTGGTGCCCAGTAGTAGCACATGACTACCTTATAAATTACACACAAGTCCCACATCTACCCGATGTGGTATTGGGGTATTACAATCTCCCCCACTTAAATAGTTGACGTCCTCGTCAAGGCGAATCGAACCCGAGGCGGGATTTTTTTTTTTTTTTTTTTTTTTTTTTTAAGGAAACAGGGGCGGCACCCTGCATAAATTTATTAAAATAAAAGATAGAGGTACAAGGAGGGGGACAACCAGCCAAACCCACAAACGGGCGGACAAAGGAGCCTTACCTCTAAATAAACTATAAAACACCATGACACCAAAAATTGCCGACTCAGTAACGAAAAGTATAAATACCCATCGTATCATCTCGGAAGACCTGACGGACATGAACTGGAAGCTGAGCCAAAGAATCATATTTCGTATACTCTCTGTCAATGTAAGCCACCTCCGCAAGTTTATCAGCCACTCTATTCGACTCCCTAAAGACATGTCTAATATCATAAGCATCCATCAATTGTGTGCATTCGAAAAGTTCACTGTCATATTTCCATGGGAATCGTTGTCGCCCCAACAAACCATTTGCCGCCACCATAGAGTCAGTCTCTACAAGCATACAATTGATATTCAAACTCCTGCATAAACGTAGCCCATCTCGAAGCGCCAAAATTTCAGCGTATGTGTTCGAGCCTTGGCCATAGAAACAAGAAAACGCACTAATCAAACCGCCCCGATGATCTCGAATAATGCCCCCTCCAGTACATAAACCATTTCTAGCAGACCCGTCAGTATTAAGTTTATAACCATAACGCGGAGGAACCCACTTAAGCCATCTACCCCTTTTCCACAACACACTATGCACCGTAATCCCAAGACATTGAAGACTAATATTCCCAAGCACACTACTAGCCTTTTTTGGCATGTACATTCTCATAATGTCTTGAACAGAATATTTAATGCCTCTTAAAATATCCTCATAGACCATAAACTTACCTTCAAAAACCGCTTTGCATCTGGCTTTCCAAAGCTCCCAGCAACCAACAAACAAAACACTAATTCTGCAAGCACCCACTTGAGTTTTAGTCGAAGAACGTTCCATCCATATATCACAAAGGTGTTGTAGCGACATGTAATTATCAATAACATGAAAATATTGCGCGAGAGTTTTCCATATAAATCTCGCAGCCTCTGATCGAACAAAAAGATGACTCACTGATTCCCGCTGATGCCCATCTTTGCAGCACACACATTTTGAAGCTAACGCAATGCGTTTAGAATAAAGGCTAAGATCAACTGGCAGAGCTCCATGAAACAGCTTCCACATAAAGCTGCTAATTTTTAAGGGCATCCACCTCTGCCAAATCTTCTTTGCCCAAGACAGTTTCGGCCATTTAATGCGATGATGCTGCCAATGAGTCCTAACACAAAATTCCCCAGAATTGGTGTGCATATATATGAGCTTATCATCCCTTTGAACCTGAAGACGAACACGACTTGCCTGAACATATTCCTCCGGAGATAATAAATAATCAAACTGACTTAAATTTGGCAGTGCATCCCGAACTCGAAGAGTAAAATCCAACGGCAGCGGTCCTCCAAGGGTGGTACCACACCAGTTTTCACCCCAAAATGAAACATCCCCTTTGCCAATTAGCCATCTGCTGTCATGTCGAAGGTCCTCTAAATGTCTGAAAATATTCCTCCCAATCAACGACATAACTCCAGCCCCTCGATACACACAACGACCATATTTTGCACGAGCGTAACGAGCCCAGAGACTATTACCTTGCAATACTGCCCACGCCAACTTGGCTTGCAGTGAGTCCATCACCTGGTTTAGAGACCGCATACCTAATCCACCTTCATCAACCGGTCTGCTCACAACATTCCATGCAACCCAGTGTGTGCGATTTTCCCCATTACTACTCCATAAAAAAGCTGCCATTGCAGATTCAATCCTTGCCACAATCGTTTTCGGAACACGAATAGATGCCAGTGTGTAAATTGGTATGCTGCATAGAATAGACTTGATTAAAGTGATCTTACCGCCGAAGGATAAAAGCCGAGCCTTCCACCCATTAATTTTCTGAGTAATTTTGGTCACCAACGATTCAAAGTAAACTGCCTTACACCTCCCTTGAAACAGCGGTATGCCCAAGTAAGTCATAGGAAAGGATTTATGAACACAACCCACCCACTCTTGAATCTGCCTAATCCGTCTACCTGTGCACCTTCTAGCCACATAGAAACCACTTTTCTCCATATTTATAACCTGCCCCGACGCCTTCTCGTACGCCGACAGAACATCTCGTAAAGCCTTCAAAGAATCTTTACTTGCATTGCAAAAGATGAGCATGTCATCGGCATATAAAAGATGAGATATCACGATACCCCCCCTACCATGAGCATATGGTTTGATCAGACCACTCTCCACCTTGCTTTTAATCTGAAACGATAAAATCTCTTGAGCTATAATAAATAGCAAAGGCGATAATGGGTCCCCTTGTCTAACACCGCGTGTCGATTGGAAAAAACCATAACTCTCACCATTGATTCTGATAGTATACCAAACATTACTCAGTAGCCTATATATCAAATTACAGGTCCCCTCATTAAAACCACATCCCTGTAAAGCCCGGAGAAGAAAATCCCATTCTATTCTGTCATAGGCCTTAGACATGTCAAGTTTTAAAATCACGTTACCTCCTCGAGCCCGCATATCTAACCGATGAACTAGCTCATGCGCCAAAACCACATTTTCCTGTATACTCCGCCCCTTAACAAAACCAGTTTGTTCGGCCGAAATTATTTTAGGCAACAAAATCGACAGACGAGTAGCCATAATTTTGGAGATTATCTTACCGGCAAAAGGGCAAAGACTGATGGGCCGAAAATCTCCCAGAGCTGCCGGATCGGAGCATTTCGGAAGTAACACAATCGATGTAGTGGCTAACCCTTTATGAATTGCAGCTCCCCTGAAAAAGGCTTGAATAGCCTTAATTAAGTCCTCCTTAATTATACCCCAACAGGCTATGAAAAACCACCCAGTGAACCCATCATTCCCTGGGGCACTATTCGGATTCAGACCCTGAATAGCCTCCCATATTTCTAATTCCTCCGGGATGGCACTCAAAAGAACATTGTCTTGCTCCGTTACCTGCTTTGGAAAATTATAAAAAAGGTTCTCATTCAATTGGTGATCCGACCGCGAAAAGAGATTGGAAAAGAAATCCACCGCACGACTGCCAATAATATCATTCTCCGTGCACCAAGTACCATCTTCATTTCTCAGCTTAACTAGATTCCGCCGTTGGCGCTCTTTTATGCTCGCATGGAAATAACTAGTATTTCTATCCCGTCTTGGATCCACAATTGTCTAGCTTTCTGTTGAAGCATCTCATTGTCCCATTTAACCAATTGAGCTAACTCCACCTTCGCATCAGCCAATTCTGTAAATAAAGTATCACTCCCTAATCTCATGCTTTCATCTTCCAAAAATTGAACTCTATCTTGTAATATTGCTAATCGCCTTTGCACATGACCAAAAACATTCCAATTCCATTGCTTTAGCTCCCGTCGTAAAAAATGTAGTTTCCTATGAAAATTCTCCATAGCGTCCCCTCCCACAAATCTACTCCATTGATGCTCGACGAACGGAAGAAAGCCTGGATGATCCACCCACATCCTTTGAAACCGAAACAAACTTTTAGGCTTCGGTAGAAAAGGAAAACTAAGCAACAAAGGAGAATGATCAGAGTGCATACGACACAGATGTTCTACCGTTACTCCCGGATAAGTGGCTGAATATCTCCCGTTAATGAGAACCTGTCAATACGTTGCCAAATCCTTCTACCACCGCATGATTATTACACCAGGTGAACTTATCGCCCTCAAAACACCCGGCAAGCCCTGCATCTATCATAAACTCATTAAATTCAGCAATACCGATATCATCATATCCCACTCCTCCCAATTTTTCTGCATGGGTAGCAATAATATTAAAATCTCCTCCAACGATCCAAGGTTCCGTGCCTTCATTAACATTCAATAAATCCTGCCATAAATTCTGCCGTTCGGCACGCAAACAAGCTGCATAAACAAAAGAAGCTAACACATGACATCCCGATCCCCAAGACAGTCGAACTGTGAGATGTTGTTTATTGACCGCCACAAAATTAACATCAATGTGCTCATCCCATAACAGCCATATATGTTTATTTGTAGGATTTTGGTGCATATAATTTTTAAAATGTAATTTCCTTGCTATAGATGGTAATCGATCACCCGAAAGCTTCGGTTCTAAGAAAACACACAAAAGAGGTTTATGTTGTCTTTGTACGTAACTTTAACATAGTCCATAGTCTCTTTATTGCCAATACCCCTCACATTCCATATCAATATCGACATTAAAAAACTATTGAGATGTTGTAGAACACGAGGTTTCCACCTTACTAGTCTGTGCCCTTGTTAGGCGTTGATTATTTTTGTCAAACTTCTTCTTCTTTGCTTTCTTACCCAATTTCTTACATTCCTACGAAAATTCTGAACCGAGATAGTATCCACGAAGACAATCACGAATATTGTCTAAAGACACGCCGAGTTAGCTTCTCTTTTGGTTTTTGATTCTCCCATCTGCAGATTGGGCATTCCGCGTAACGCTCGTAGGTAACTCCCCTTCCTCCTTTAAACCATCAAGAATTTCAAAAGGGTTCGACACCGAAACTCCCTCTGTATCTGACTCTACATTGGCATCCGTATGATCATTTTAGACCCTATATTGGGTAATGCATCCGACTTGTTAGTTGCCGGTATTCCTCTCACGCCGACACTTTCGTTAATCACGGCCGGTTTTGGAGAATCGGAAGGTCCACAACCTCGATCTCCTTGGCTTTTCCGTCTTCGTCTTTTGCATGGGACGTCGAGCCCTTTCTTTTTGCGTTGAAACCTACGCGGTATTTGTGTTTGAACCTTCTCACCGAGAACGAGGTTTGGTTGCTATTGGTGGCTTTTTCATCCCTCACCGGGCGTTTAGCTAACTCGTCCTTTATAACTTCAGGCATCCCCGCCTTTCAATCTCTTCACGGCACTCCATTGCAACATGGCCGAAGCCCAGCTGGAGCAAAAGGCAATGTTTCCCTCGAATTCTAACCCCTGCCAGAAGCCGTCTTCTTTCGAAGTTCCCAACCACATACGAGACGGAAGCCGCATAGAAACATCAACCTCCACGCAAATGCGGGCATACATTGGATGCGTAAGGGCTAATGTCCTATCATCCGCCCTTAGGAACTTACCCAGACCATTTCCGATTCGTTGTAGATCACGAAGTGTTGAAGAACGATAGAGGCAAGTGATGCAACCGCACCCAACCGCCACTTGTGTGCTATCTCGGCAGCGTAAAATCGAGTCCAACGAAATGATCTGTACATACACCGCCGAATCATATGGGACTCCTTCGGCGGTGCTCGAACAAGATCCTCGATGATGCTAAGTGCACCATTACATGACGAGGTCCAAGAGACCTAACACAAAACTGCCTGTGAGTTTCCACGACTGAACAATATGATCCTGAATTACATGCAACTGAGGTCTGCCCATCGAAAACTTAAGGACTATGGTGTTAGCAAATTGAGCATTCGCCGCTTCCATCTCCACCGTAGTAAACAGCACGCCGGGCTCATTCTCAACCATAACCGCTGATCTTGGAGGAATCGGGATTTCCTTTAGAGCCGCCACCCTATTAGGGTTTAAACACTGAACGTCCCCCTTGTGAGATACTGCCTCGACATATGATTTCGCCACTGGATCCTTCCCACCTACTTCACCATTACCCTTGTCGACACCCGCTGAATCAGTAGGCACCGCCGGAGAGTCAGCCTCCGGGGGCTTTAAGTCTGGCGGCATCACCTAAGCCGCAAAACCCTAATGTAGAAAGAAAACTATCGCACCTATAGTGTGTGTATTAGTGTGTATTAGTATGCTTATGCTTTTCGATGCAGGATTCAAGAGGTGGATCGTACGAGGATCAAGAGGTGGCTCCCACCTTCTGCGGTGTAGCACTTTAGCCCACACAGCACTTTGTTCCCACATTTCCGGCCAGGGGTCCGCTCGATACCATTTATAACAACCCGAGCACGAGAGTCCGGTTCGCTATGTGTAGCCCACACACTGGCCTACTAAGCACGCAGCACCTTGGGTCATTAGACCCACCACAAGCCAACCCAAAAGTCGATGAATGATGTTGGTTCCCAGTAGTACCGCATGACTACCTTATAAATCACACACAAATCTCACATCTACCCAATGTGGGATTCGAGTGTTACACTCTCTCTCTCTCTTATATTTTATCTCACCAAATACATTCTCTAGCCTAACCATCAAGAGGCTTGGATTTACGTTGTGAATCAGAGATTGATATTCGTGTTACGTGATATCAATCCGACGAGAGGACTTGCGGGATTGTTGATCGTGACATACGAAGATCGTAGCTCAAGCGAGAAAGTCTTAAAGCCGCTCAAAGTTCATGTTCGCACGAGGTAACTCATGATTACTCTTAGAATAACTTGAACATGATGGGTATATTGTGATATATTAACCTTCATTGGTATCAGAGTATATATACTTGATTGCTCGTTTCGTTATGCCATGAATTGCATACTTTTGTTTTTGGGTTTCTTTAAAAGTTTTACTCGATAATGAACCAAATGGGTTTTATTATTTCATGTGTAAAACGATTTTATTTTCAAGAAATTTTTTGATGTATGAGTTCCTTATGACGAGGCAAACAACATACTAAATTCTCGTTGAAATTCGTTGGGTATTTTTTAAAATATCGCAAACCCTAGTTTTGTTGAAAATTATTTTTTCTAAAACTTTGCATATTGTTTTGACCTATTTGTATTCTGTAAAATCGTGGTTTTATGGTCTGCACTTGTAGTACTCATGACGGCTTTCCAATGACATATTATATGCTTAATTTGGACTTAAAATGAACGTTTTACGGCCTCGAGAAGTTGGCTCGCAGATCAAGTTCGCGAATCGATTTTTCGGATTGAAAAATAGGCATCTCGTCTTCCCCACTCTCGGCCTCGATGTACGTGTCTCTTGTGGCACTCGTTTTCGGTGTAAAAATTACATGACTAGAAAGTACTCAACCATACGAATCCAACGCCACCGTCCGTGACCTTATCGGATTTCAAGAAGGCGTAGCGGACGACATGCTGGGTGCGTGAGATGCTACGTGGAAGACTAGTCAAGAGAGTTGACTGGTTGGTCAATTGTCAAACAATTAACTGGTGATGTGTCTGGTACGTCACTTGCCGCATCAGTAAGTGGCACTCACTCCAGTGACACAGTTTTGGTGACATCATCAGTGACGTTAGCCCTACCATGTCAGCTGCCACATCATCAGTGACGTAAGCCCTACCACGTCAGCTACCACATCATTAGTGACATCATCCCTACGCCCAATCAGCCCTCCCAAGAAGCCCACGCGTAGGTGGCACGTGTGAGCGCGTACAGCGGTTTTGTGACTCCGTTTTTGTAACGGTCGACGCGTTTGAACTAATTTCGGCCTTTTGAGTCCAATGGTTGCCTCTCTTTTGGTCAATTATTCCTAGAAGTATTTATTTTTGTTTTTTCAGTGTATAAAAAACATGTTTTTGATTTATTAAATATTAAAAAATAATATCCAGTGTTTTTGTCATTATGTGACTGTTTACGTCTATTGGGGACTGTTCAGTAATTTTTTTAAATTCTTTGTGAATTTTAAACTATTTTTATGTCATTTTTAGCATAATTAATTATCATTTTGGACTCTAAAATTGCGATTGAGACTATATGAGACCCAATAATTTTATTTCCAGTAGTAAAAATATTTATGTACATGATATGCGCACGATAGATTTGTTCTATCTTATATCTTTTGTTTAAATTATCATTTTATGAATATTTTTACGTTGTACATATTTTAGTTGTGATTACGAGCTTCACAGATTTTCCCTCCTTACGTGTATGATGTAAATATGTTTAGTAATTGATTTTTTGAAACAAAAGTGAATCAATATATATATATATATATATATATATATATATATATATATATATATATATATATATATATATATATATTATATGCTAATGTCTTATTTTTCTTGCAATAAATTTTAGTGATTTGTTCACTACCTTACTCTTGGAGTAGTTTGAGGCATATTATGACTCACACGAACTCCATTCAGACTTTTGCAGATGTATCTCGCCATGTTGAGCTTGAGGCTGAGTGTCATGAAGTGAATCGCATGATAAGTGTTGTGACTCATGATCTTGCTCTTGTTTCCTTTAAGGGTCCGCGTAAGCCATATGGGCAATGCAAGAAACAAGCTAAAGGCAAGAAAACTCAGAATTTGGGCCCCAAAAGTGATAAGATTGTTAAATGCCGAAAAATGCAAAAAGAATATTGCTAAGCAGAAGTGCTACAATTGTGGTACCTTAGGTCATTTTGCTCAGACTTGTCTTGAGCCCAAGAAGGTATCCCTTAATCCTATCTCCTTGCAAAGTTATGTTTGCTCTCATGTTCTATTAGCTGACTTTCTCCCTGTGTGGATTGTAGACTCAGGCTCAACCAAACATGTGATGAGGGATCGAGGAGGATTTGTAGATTATCGAAAAGTTTCTACGGGTACAAGAAGAATTTTCATGGGAAACAATTCATCTGTTGAAGTCAAAGGAGTTGGCTCATACCAACTTCAATTGCGGAATGGACGCACATTGACTCTTCATGAAGTACTTTATGCACTTGGAATTTGACATAATCTATTATCAGTAGTACAATTGCCAGGACATGGATATTCTTTTAATTTTAGTGATGATCACTTGGATATTTGTTTTGGTGATGAGATTCTGGGGCATGATTTTTTGTCAGATAATTGCTTTAAATTTGATTTGTTGGATTCTCATAATTCTTATGTTAATTCTTCTTCTTGTATGGTTTTTGATGATTCTAATTCCGAGTTATGGCATGCTAGACTTGGACATATAGGAAAAGATATGATGACTAGATTGGCTAGAGAAGGTCTATTGGGGTCTCTCACCAAAGTCAACCTACTCTTGTGTGAAACTTGTTTGGCAGGAAAAGCTTGCCGAAAGCCATTTGGTAAGGAAAAAAGAGCTACACATCCATTAGAGTTAGTCCATTCAGATATTTGCGGACCAATGAATATTAAGGCACACCATGGAGCTTCCTACTTTCTCACTTTTATCGATGACTACACATGCTATGGTTATGTTTATCTTATTTCTCACTACGATAAAGCTCTTAAGTGTTTTGAGTGTTTTCTCGCAGAGGTTGAGAATCAAAAGGATAAAAACTTAAAAACTTTTAGAACTGACCGGGGCCGTGAATATTTATCTGGTCAATTTAAAGAATTGTGTGAGAAAAAAGGCATATGCCAACAGTTGACAATTCCTAGAACTCCACAACAAAATGGTGTTGCCGAACAAAGGAATCAAACATTTTTGGAAATGGTTAGGTCGATGATGGCACAGGCCAACCTCCCAATTTTGTTTTGGGGAGATGTGCTAATGACTGCCACTTACATACTTAACCAAGTGCCTTCTAAGTAAGTTCCCACAACCCCTTATGAACTTTGGAAAGGTGAGAAGCCTAAATTGGGGCATCTTCATCCTTGGGGTTGTGCAGGTTATCACTATAGTACCCCCAATAAGTTTGGAAAACTAGGCCCTATAGGAAACAAGTGTGTTTTCATAAGGTATTCAAATACCTCAAAGGGTTATGTTATGTACGATGAACAACGTAGGAATGACTGAAAGCAGTCGCACAATGTTGATTTCATTGAGAATGATTTCCCACAGATAGGTGAAGTTAGGAAAGACTTTGAACTTTTTGAGATGGAAGAAGAACATATGACATCTTTTGGTGAAGGTAGGGAATTGCCTCAACCTAATCCTACGGTACAACATGAGGTTGAGCCTATGGAAGTCGCTAATAATAGTCAAGGTGATCTTCATCCGAGTGGGATGCAGTTCTAATGGGAGTCGATACTAGAGCGTTGAAGTAAACGTGGAAATATACCTCGTCGCCGATTCCAAATCGCGAGAGGAATCTTTCCTAACTACTTCTTACAATTCTAGTGAGCCTACATCGTTCAAAGAATCTCTTTCTTTACCTACAAACAATGAATGCATGACTGCAATGGAAGATGAAATTTCCTCTATAAAAAAGAATCAAGTTTGGGAGTGATTACAACTCATAAGTTACGTTGAAAAACACACACCAGAGGTGCGATCTCTTCTCTCCGATTAGGGCATCATGGTGGAGCCGCCCCCACCCGCACCTCGGATCTAACCTCCATTCCTTCAAATCTTTTGCCTCAGTTCTTTCTTCTCCTCCCACAAACCCTAACCTACTGCCTTTCTTATTCCTCCATCATCTTACAAAGGAGAACCATCATTAAAAATTTCAGATGATATCATTATGGCTCTTGCCAAGCCATTCTCTCATGCACTCATCGGTAAGTTCTCACATGGCCGCCCTTCCCTGGATTCTATACGCAAACTCTTTCATACTTTCGGACTCAAAGCTGCCTTCACCATTGGGCACCTAGCTAGATGCCAAGCACATTCTTATTCAAGTTGCTCATGAAGAAGACTATCAAAGGCTCTAGATAAAGGATCAATGGTACTTAGGTCGCTTCCCTATGCGAGTCTTCAAATGGACTCTCTGATTTCATACGATGTAGAGTTCCATTGTCCCAGTTTGGTTCTCTCTACCGGGATTACCTATTCATCTCTTCCATAAAACTGCTCTCTTCTTCATTGCATCCCTTTTCGGTAAACCTCTCATGCTTGACCAGCCTACTATTAATCTCACTCGCCCTAGTGTTGCTAGGGTTTGTGTGGAGATTGATTTAACCAAGCCTCCTCCAAAGCGGGTATGGGTTGATTGCGGCACCCTTTACCCTAGTTTTTGGCAACATGTTGTAGCCGAGAACATCCCATTATATTGCTCTCATTGCCTTCGTCAAGGCCACTCTGAAATTACTTGTAAGATTAAAAATCCTCCAGCCACAGATCGTGACCAAACTCCTAAGGTTTTTCCTCCCCCGCCTCCCCCCCTCCTCCAACAACTCGATGGACACCAAAAAAAACCTTTTGTTTCTCTCGAGCTTCCTAATGCCAAAAGTTCTTATTATATTACTGGTCAAGCTTCGATTGATCCAAGGTCTATTCCTTCTCCTTCGGCTCCTGCAGATCCGATTATTGCTGGTAACCAAAACCCTATTAATGAGAATGGTAAGCAACCCGATCCTGAGCAATGTTTGCAAGAGCCCATAACGAATACAACCACGATTGATGGAGGCTAGTCCCGCTGCTAACGAGAATGCCCAACAGCCTGCTGAGTCTATCTTATCTCCTAATCGGTTTGCTGCCCTTGACATGGACAATGCCACGGTTAGTGATGATTCTGGTGAAGAAACTGGAGAGGACATTGAAAAAGATTCTTTTGCCGAATTGGATGATGTTCCTAAGAATAACCAAGCTGGTAATATTGATTCTCCTTTGCTGGATCAACTCAACTTAGATTCCTCAATTCCCATTCCTAAGGGTCGTTGTAAAAAGAAGAAGACGATCCCTATTACTTCAGTGCAAACAAGGTCTAAATCTCAGTTCGCCTCCTCTCCATCTCATGGCTGTTAATCTCCTGTTTTGGAACATCCGGGGAGTTGGTAATGATCCCTCAGTTGGTAGACTAAAACGTCTCATTAAGCTCCATAAAATTTCTTTTCTAGCTATATTTGAACCTATACTAGATATTAAGCAAGTTTCTATTCTAGCTAAACGGCTGAAGTTTAAAACTTTCTTTGCTAATAACCACAGCTCTATATGGTTATTTTTTAAATCTTCATTCACGTGCAATCTCTTGCATGCCATGGAACAACACCTCACCATACAGGCTAAGCACTTCACGTGGCCTTCTTCGGTTTCAATTTCTTGTGTGTATGCAAATTGTGATCTCTTCATTCAGCAAAATTTATGGGCAGATCTTATTGACTTGGGATCTTCAATCGGCTCCTCTCCATGGCTAGTTGGAGGTGACTTCAATATCATTTTATCCCCGGAAGAAAAATGGGTGGTAATGGATGGGATCGAGTGGGAGCCATGGATTTTCACTCTTGTATTACAGCTTCTGGTTTATCTGATCTTGGATACACATGCAATGATTTCACATGGTGGAATTCTAGAGATGGTTCAGCCTCCATCTTTGAGCGTCTAGATCGCATGCTTTGCAATAGTTCGTGGCAGAATCTGTTTGGTGCTACTTCAGTCCGCCACTTGAGCAGAACTTGTTCCGACCATGCCCCTATCCTCACAACCATTATCAGGGAACATATCTCGCATCCTTCTTCTTTCCGATTTCTTAATGTTTGGACTGCTCATAATTCTTTTTTATCTCTCATTCAGCAACATTGGCAGGAACCAATTTATGGCAGGCCTTTATATGTCTTTGCTAAAAAACTTTCCATTTGTAGGAATGCTCTAAAAACTTGGAATAAGGAGGTTTTCAGCAACATTTTCTCTAATATTCAAAAGGCTGAAGATGAGGTTCAATGTGCTGAAACTAGATTTGAGGCTTCCCGCTCCTCCGAAGATCGAACTGAAATAAATTTGGCTCATGCTCGGCTTAAGAAGGCTCTTAAAGTGGAAGAGCATTATTGGCGTCAGAAAGCTAAAATCAAATGGCTTAAGGATGGCGAAGGCAACTCCAAACTTTTCTTTGCTTCAGTCCAGCAAGCTCATCATCGTCTCCATATCCATTCCATTCTTGGAACTGATGGCCAATACATTACGGAAGAAGCTGAGATTAAGAATCAGGCTGTGCTTCATTACCAATCCCAACTCCAAGCCGTGGCTACTGTTGATAATGATAGACTTCACTCCATTCCTTCTCTCATCTCGGATGAGATGAATGCTTCGTTGGCAGCTTATCCGACTTATGATGAGGTGAAAAGTCTGTATTTTCTTTGAATGGAGACGCTTTAGCTGGGATGGATTCTCCGACTTATTTTTCTCTCACTGTTGGGACATAATTGGCCCTGAACTTTATGCGGCGATTTTGGAATTCTTTTCGGGATTTTCGCTTCCTAAAAGCTGGACTAGTACCCTCATTGTTAGCATCCCGAAAATCGATCACCCAACTTCTTTTGCGGACTTTCGTCCCATAAGCCTTTGTAACTTTAGCAACAAGATAATATCTAAAATTCTTGCCACTCAGCTGGGGTGCATTCTTCCTGTTATTATTTCCCCTAATCAAAGCGGGTTTGTTAAAGGCCGAGTGATACAGGACAACATCCTCCTTGCCCAAGAACTGATGACTCATCTTGATAAGAAGACTTTGGGGTCCAACATTATTTTGAAACTAGACATGAGCAAAGCTTTTGATCGGGTTAATTGGCATTTTCTTATAAAAGTTCTCCATAGATTTGGGTTTTGCGAGACTTCTATTGACATGATTTGGTGATTAATTGCTGATAACTGGTTCTCGGTTCTGGTTAATGGCGCTCCTTATGGTTTCTTTCAGTCTTCGAGAGGTCTTCGTCAGGGGGACCCCCCTCTCCCCAGCCTTATTTATAATAGCAGCAGAAGTGCTCAGTCGTAGTCTGAATGAGTTACACTCTTTGCATCCCCATGTTGCTTACTCCTCTGCTAGTGGTTGCCCAGTTATATCTCATTTGTCTTTTGCCGATGATATAGTCATTTTCTGTAATGGCAGCCTTCAGTCTCTGGCTAAACATCGTCAGCTTCTTTCTGATTATGAACAGCTCTCCGGGCAAGCCATCAATGTTAGTAAGAGCAGTTTTACTGTTTCCACCAAGCTTGCTCCCACTCGTATTGCGTCTATAGCTTCTTGTTTGGGATATGTTAGAAAGGAGTTTCCTCTGATATACTTAGGCTGCCCTTTATTTAGTGTCAGGAAGCTTAAAAAATATTTTGATCCGCTCATTTTGAAACTTCGCTCTCGCATTGATTCTTGGATCGGTCGTTTCTTATCGGCTTCTGGAAAAATTACGCTCATCAATTCTGTTCTGCACTCAGTTTCAGCTTATCATATTGCGGCCATTGATCATCCTAAATCTGTTATCAGATTGGTTGAAAGTCTGCTTGCCAACTTCTTTTGGGGCCAAGTTGATCAGAAAAATTGTGCCCATTGGATTGCATGGTCCAAGTGTTGTTCTCCGGTCTCTGAAGGAGGAATTGGAATTCGTCCTCTTCACGAGATAACTAAGGCATATTCTGCTAGCATCTGGTAGAGGTTCCGAACTTGTCGTACTCTCTGGTCTAGCTTCTTCATGGCTAAATATTGTCGATCTTACCATCCTGCTCAAACGACTATGAACGGTTCACATGTTTGGCGACGTATGATTTCTATTCGGCCTTTTGTGGAGCAACATATGAAATGGTTAATTGGTCGTGGGTAATGCTCTCCATGGTTTGATAGTTGGTTGGATGATGGTCTCCTTCTTCAGCCGCCTAATGTTGTTGCATCCACAGTGCGTGATCTATTTTTTGATAGTTCTTGATTGGATCATTCGATTGCTGCACACCATCATGTTCATGACATCCAACGCATTCAGGCCCAGGACTGCTATCTCAATGATTTGGAGGATATTGCCTGCTGGAAGCTTACTTCTTCTGGCCGATTCTCAATTTCGTCAGCCTGGCAATCTCTTCGTAATCACAGCCCCAAGTTGCTAACCGCTAAATTCTATTGGCACTCTAAACTACCCAAGAATATAAGTGTTTTCATGTGGAAACTTTTTCTTCACCGGTTACCAATCGATGAAGCCCTTCTTAAAAGAGGTTTTATATGGTCTCTCGGTGTTACTGTTGCTCTTCTAATTCTGTTGAGACTTTCAGCCATCTCTTTATTCACTGTCCGATAGCTGCTCAAGTGTGGGCTGTTTTTGGAGCCGAATTTCAAGTGCCGCTCTATACTTCATCTATCCATCAATGTTGTCTCACCTGGTGGCTATTTCACCCGAAGTCTATGCATCATATTGTTCTTCCCTCTTTGATTCTTTGGCATGTTTGGAAAAACAGAAATTCTTTCTTCTTTGATGGACAAGGTCAATCGGCCAACTCCCTTATAGTCTCTATTCGTAAGGATTTATCTGCCTTGACTGATTCTCATCATAACTCCACGGCTTTAAACTCCAATCAGTTGTGTTCTCATTCTGCCCGGATTGTTAAATGGATTTCCCCCCCCCTCTTTTGAAGGTTAAGTTAAACACGGATGGAGCTTCCCGCGGTAATCCTGGCATTAGTGGGGGTGGCGGAATTGTTCGTAATTCGAACGGAGATCTTCTATATGCCTTTACCTCATTTTATGCTCAGTCTACGAACTCTATTACTGAAGCCAAAGCTTTGCTGGAAGGTGTGAAATGGCTTAAAGGAGTTGGTTTTAGGGATGCCATAATTGAGCTTGATTCCAAGGTTCTTGTTGATTGTCTCACAGCAAATCACAGGTTTCCTTGGAAATGTTGGGCAATTCTTCATTAGATTAAAGATATCCTTCGACAGATGAATTATTTTACTTGTCACAGCTTTAGGGAAGCTAATAGTGTTGTGGATCTTCTTGCCAATTTGGGCTGTGATTCTTCTGCTTCTTTACAGTTCCATAATGTTACTTCAATGCCTCCCGCATCCGTGGTTCTATTGCTCTTGATAAAGCTGGTACTCCGTATGTTAGATGTGGGGCTTAAGTTTTATTATCTTGCTATTTCTTTGTATTTCCATTTCGAGGTAAGGCTTCTTTGTCCTCCCATTTATAAGGGCCAGGCTGATTGTCCCCCTCAAGTTTGTAATAAAATTCTGCAGGGTGCCGCCCCTGTTTCCTAAAAAAAAAAAAAGTTTGGGAGTCAGATGATCTTCTGCAAGGTCGTAAGACTATTGGAAACAAATGGGTTTTCAAAGTCAAGCGAAAGGCAGATGGATCAATCGACAAATATAAGGCACGTCTTGTGGTAAAAGGCTTTACCCAAAGAGAGGGTTTAGACTATGAGGAGACATTCTCCCATGTGGTGAGATTTTCCTATGTTCGCCTAATCCTAGCGATAGTAGCGCACATGGATCTAGAACTTTATCAGATGGATGTTAAAAATGATTTTCTTAATGGATAACTAGATGAAGAGATCTACATGACCTAACTAGAGGGTTTTGAAGTCAAGGGACAAGAGAACAAAGTGTGTCGACTCAAACGTTCCATCTATGGTCTCAAACAATCATTTAGACAGTGGTACATTCGCTTTCATCAAGCGATAACCTCAATTGGATTTGTGAAGATTGAGGACGACCACTATGTGTATGTTAAACGATCCAAGAAAAAGATCTTGATTTTGCCATTATATGTTGATGACATTTTACTAGTTGGAAATGATATGGAGATGATAAATGTCACTAAAGAGTGGTTGTCTACGCTTTTCGATATGACAGACTTGGGTGAAGCAAGTTATGTTCTTTGAGTAAAAGTCATTAGGGATCGTTCGAAAATATTTCTCGGTTTGTCTCAAGAGACTTACATTAAGAAAGTCATTGAACGATTTGGCATTACTAACTCAAAACCCATTGTCACTCCAATGGAAAAAAAGATGTGTCCTTAGTACAAACCAATGCCCTAAGAATGAAGAAGAAAAGAAAAGAATGTCTACGACTCCATATATGAATGCGGTAGGAAGCCTGATGTATGCTATGGTGTGTACTCGGCCTGACGTATGCTTTGCAGTTGGGATGTTGAGTCAATTCCAACGTAATCCTGGAACTCAACACTGGATGGCAGTGAAAAGGGTTCTGCGTTACTTGGTGGGAACCACAAATTTAGCCCTATGTTACTAAGGTGGGGATTTGAGCTTGAAAGGTTTCACTAACGCGGATTGGGCTGGAGATGTAGATGGTTATAAATCTACTTCGGGCTATGCTTTCCTCCTTAGTGGTGGAGCTATCTTTTGGAGTAGCAAACGACAGACTAGCACCGCCCTATCTACAATGGAGTCAGAGTACATGGCTTACTCAGCTGCAGTTCAAGAAGCTGTGTGGTTGAGGAGTTTTCTTTAACATCTTGATGTTACGACTCCTGTGGATCATCCTGTAGTCATTGCTTGTGATAGCATGGCTGCTTTAGGTTACACTAAAGACCCCAAGTATCATGGGAAGACGAAACACATTAATATCAATTATCATTTCACTAGAGATATGGTTTCAGAAAATAAAGTTGTTCTAGAATATATTCCTACTAGAAGCATGTTGGTTGACCCTATGACCAAGTCTCTAGCTAGAGAGATCTTCCAGGATCATATGTTGGGTCTAGGGCTTCGTAGGATTTGACATTTATTCTAAGAGCACTTTTGTTGACATTTGATTATTATTTTCATTATCGTTTGAATAAATTGCAGTTTCATTTTATTCCTTTTATATGTTAATTGGATGTTTCAATATGAAATTGTGTATAATATATATTTTGGTTAAAAAGGTGTCGTGGATATGGAATTGGCCCTCTCACATGGGTAATTCACCTTGTCGCTAGGTGGGCGAGCAAGTTGAGATAGTAAAAGTCTTTGGAACCTATGAAGGGGGGTACGCAAATGATATTACATTTATCGCCTTGACATATGACCAAGATGAGACCTTTTATAAAGGTCGACTTTATATCCCAAGAAAAAGTCCGAATGTGAGATCTTAAAAGAGACATTAGAAAAGTGACTACTTTTAAGTACTCAGGTTAGATGCCAGAAGGGCGGCTAGACTAAGGTTCGTATGGCGTTTGAGCATGACATGCCTACTTCGTGTGGGAGTTCCGCCATAGCATACACATCATAATGTATGTGACTATAATGTGAGCTAAGAAAGTGATTGAATAATCACTGCTTCATCACTGTGTGAGTTCTAGTTATCAAATCCATGTCACGATTATACCCTATGTGACTTAGAACTATATCATGAACTTGAACGTTGATGATGCTACTTTGGCATGCCGACCAACGGGCTATGCACATATAGCCCCACGGAGCATTGCTGGGAAAACAGTTAATCAAGAGTGATTGTTATGAGTGTCTAAGGAAGATAATATGATATACATCTCTATATATGTGTTTCAATGCCATGGCGATCATATTGAACATACAGTTCAAGAGATTGATCTTGATACACAAACATGTTGAGGTTTAAGCACCGCTCTTGAGGGATTGAGGATGCTTAAATTGGTGTATATATACGGTCTGGGGTATAGACGACTTTTGTTTTCTAACGAGGATGTTCTATGCTGGTTAGATGGTGATTTGTTTTCTCGTCATGTCGCACGCTTCACTTCCACTATGTCAGCCAATTGGTCTCGCGTAGGAACATAAGAAGGTGCGATCAGTCCTTCCTTAATAGCATCACGAATAAAATGGCAATCTACCTCGATGTGCTTAGTATGCTCATGAAAGACAGGATTCTGGGCAATGTACAAAGCAGATTGGCTATCACAGTAGACCCGCATGGCTTGAGTTTGATGTACACCCAAATCCGCCAATAGTCTCCTTAGCCATTTTAATTCACAGGTGAGTGCCGCCATGGACCGATATTCTGCCTCGGCAGATGACCGAGACACAGTATGTTGTTTCTTGGTTTTCCACGAAATGGGGGAATCACCAAGGAAAACAAACCATCCTGTCAGAGACCTCCGTGCAAGTGGACAACTCGCCCAATCTGAGTCGCACCACCCAGACAACTCCAAACTACTGTCTGTCCAAAGCATAACACCTTGACCCGGTTTCCCTTTCAAGTAACGAACAACACGGAGGGCAGCATCCCAATGCTCAATACGAGGATGTTGCATGAATTGAGACAACACATGAACCGAATAGGCAAGATCGGGACGTGTCACAGACAAGTAAATGAGACGACCAACGAGACGTCTATATTGCGCTGCGTCGTCAAGAAGCCTCCCTTTCGCAAGAGCAAGCTTGTGATTACGTTCAATGGGAAAGTCACCGGTTTCCTCCCATCAAACCAGTTTCCGAAATAATATCCAAGGCATACTTTCGTTGACACAAAAAAATACCCTCAGGATTTCGTGCCACTTCAAGTCCCAAAAAATACTTCAGAACCCCCAAATCCTTCATGTGAAAACAATTGCTGAGATATGTCTTGAATTTCGACATTGCCTCCAGGTTGTTTCCCGCAATAATCAAATCATCTACATAAATAAGTACTGTGAGCTGCGTTGTTCCTTGATGCAAGGTGAAAAGGGAATAATCAGAGTGGGATTGAGAAAATCCATAGCTTGTCAAAGCGGTGGTCAATTTAGCAAACCAACACCGCGGAGCTTGACGAAGACCATACAGAGACTTACGAAGACGACAGACCTGATTTGGCTTGGAAACGGAAAACCCAGGAGGAACTTTCATGTAGACCTCTTCATTCAAATCCCCATGTAAGAAAGCATTATGCACATCCATTTGATGAACTGTGCGTCCACTTTCTAGCCTGCAAAGAATGGCAAGAAAAGCGAATCACCATTTTTGCCACGGGAGCAAACGTCTCTGAATAATCAAGCCCTTCAACCTGATGATTTCCAAGTATGACTAGCCGAGCTTTGAGCCTCTCAATGCTGCCATTAGAGTTGTATTTGATCTTATAGACCCATTTGCTTCCCAGTGCCTTCTTCCCGGGAGGAAGAGTCTCCATAGTCCAAGTTTCATTGTCTTCAAGGGCTTTAATTTCCTTTCTCATGGCTGCTCTCCAACCTGAATGTTGCACATCATCCTTGAATCCTTTTGGTTCTTCACCAGCCGTTATAGCTGCAAGAAAAGTCCTGTGTCGTGTAGAAAATCGTTCACAATTAATGTAATGTGCTATAGGATAAGGAGTACCTGAAGACGATGATGAAGACGGGGAATCCTGAGAGAGATGGGGAACTTTCCGTATGGTATGAGTGACAAAATCACGAAGAAGAACCGAAGGCTGCTTAGATCGCATCCCCCTTCCAAGTTCATCCATGGGTGGTGAAGGTGGTGATTCATCCGTAATTCCACCCCCTTCATTTACGGAACCACTACCCGACAATTCATCCCTTGCATCCACTTCGTGCTCCCCCAGTGTCTCGTCTTCATCAACGCCAACATATTGATCCACAGTAACATGTGGTGTTGCATGTCTTGACCCAGCAAAGGGAAACTCATCCTCAAAGAACCGGACATCTCGTGACACAAACACATCACCTGTATCCAGATCATATAATTTCCAACCTTTCTTTCCAAATGGATACCCGACGAAGACACACTTTCTACTGCGACTAGCAAACTTGTCGCCATTGTGTTTTTGATTATGAGCATAGCATAAAGATCCAAAAACCCGAAGCGAGGCATAAGATGGAACCTTCCCAAACAATACTTCAAATGGTGTCTTATTATTAAGGATGGTGGAAGGAGTTCTATTTATTAAGTGACAAGCGGCCAACACGCACTCCCCCCAAAAAGAAATTGGCAAATTCCCTTCAAAGCGAAGTGCTCGAGCAACGTTCAAAATATGTCTGTGCTTGCGTTCAACACGTCCATTCTGTTGTGGGGTTCCAACACAAGATGTTTCAAAAATAATTCCATTGTTAGCAAAGTAGTCAAGTAAGCAACGAAATTCTGTCCCATTGTCGCTACGAACATGCTTCACTGTTTTATCAAACTGTCGTTTTACCATAGCAATAAAGTTTAAAAACATCCGTTCTACCTCCGTTTTATCCTGAAGCAAATAAACCCAAGTTGCCCGAGAAAAATCATCTACTATAGTCAGAAAATAATATGCCCCACACAATGAAGGAGTTCGATAGCCACCCCACAAATCACAATGAATTAAATCAAATAAGCCATTGGCTTTATTTTTACTAATAGGAAAACTATTTCTGGTTTGTTTTGCACGTTGACATACATCACAAGCTTTATTTTCCATTCTACCAGATTTACTAACGTTAGGTACTAATTTCACGACATTTTCAGAAGGATGTCCTAACCGTCTATGCCATAAATCCATTGATGCCTCTCCATTTATTGCCAAAGCCTTCGGTCGAGAAATACCACGGAAAAAGTAAAGCCCATCTCTCTGTTCACCCGCTCCAATCAGCGTCCTCGTCATGCGGTCCTGTATAACACATACATTATTAGTGAAATAAACGACACAATCCGACTTATTTATTAATTGAGATACATAAATCAAATTGCATTTCAAAGAGGGCACGTGAGAGCACATTCTCCAATTGTAACCCCTCATCCAATATCACTTTTCCTTCTTGACTTGCAACTGCATGTTGTCCATCGGGCAAGCCCACTGGACAATTTCTGATCTTGCGCACATCTACCAAAGAGGTTACATCACCCGTAACATGGTTCGATGCTCCAGTATCAATAATCCATTCACATATATCATGCTTACCATTCAGTCGATCAGAAGAAATTTTGGAATTATTAAGCAAGTTTAATAGTTGTTGCCACTGTGCTGCTGATACAGGTAAGTTTGCGAACTCTTCACTGCCAGATGTTTGTGAGCCACCGCTGCCCCCTTGATGTTGCATGCCGCTGCTGGTGGTGTTGTTTGCACGAACAGGATACGGTGCTCCTCCTCTACCTCGCCTGTGAAGCGTTGTTGTCTCCACCACGGCCCGCCTGCCGAGCCGCTCTTCCCCGCCTTTTCCACCGCGAGGTCCTGCCTCCCCACCATTCAGAAATCCTATCGCTTGGAAGCACCCGCTTTCATCGTGTCCCTCCCGACTACAATGCTTGCAGAACTTTGACGAAGCATCCCCCTTTCCTTTTCCTTTTATGTCTGGCTGCACCTTGAACGCCATTATGTTGTCACGATCTTCTTTGTGTTTAGTTACGCCCCCCTCAGACGTTCTTCTTGAATAACGCCGTGGTACGCCGATTCAAAGTAGGTAGAGGGTCTAACGAAAGAAGATTCGATCTTATCGCTCCATATACTTCGTTCAAACCCATAAGAAAGCAGTGAAGACGATCTGTTTCTCGCATTCTTGCGAACTTGGTGCCGAGATCACACGTGCACTTTCCACACTCGCATCCCTAAGCACTTCATAATTTGTCGGGTTCATCCCATAGCTGTTTTCCTCCCAAAATAATTTCCCACGCCTCATTCCCGCCTTGTTTGCAATCGCCAAGAGCCATCTTTAATTGTTGGATTCTGGGTCCATTAATGACGCAGAATTGTTCCTTCAAATCATTCCACAACAACTGTGCCTCTTCATGATAAGATATGGTCGATCGAAGGCTAGGTTCGATCGTGTTCATGACCCATGAAACAATCATGGAATTAACTCTCTGCCAGTCGTCGAGTTTCTCTTCGTCTTCTGGAATAGTGATGGTTCCATCGACGGCCGAATTTTCTCCGTGCCCTTAGCGACAATCGTATAGATCGCGCCCATTCATCGTAGTTCTCACCACGAAGTTGAATATGAGTAATAACGTTTCCAGGGTTCTCTTGCGATCCGAGAAAGAAAGGAGAAGAAGAATCTAGCTGCTTCTTGGTTTGATTACTGACCCCTGCAGCGTTCTGATTGTCTCCTCCAGCCATAGCTTCGTTATGTGGTTTGTGTGTATTGGGTTTTTGGTTGTGTTTTAAGGTTTGGCTCTGATACCATGATACAGAGAATAAATTGGTAAAAACCGTGTCCCCCTTGACTGATGGAGCCGGCTGTATATATATATATCAAAACCCAAAGAGATAGTTTCCAACAACTACCCTTACTTTGCTAACAAGAAACCTATGCTAACAAGGAAACTAGAAACAATTAGGAAACTCTCTAATTAGGAAACTAATAAACAAATACCATATTAAAGAAACCCAAAATCAAACAACCAAAATAAGTGAATCTCCCAAATCTCGAATCTCCCAAAGATCGCGTGCATGCATAGCAAAGACAATATTGTATTCAGCCTGCTTAATAGAACCAGTCACAAATAATTTTGGAATCCGTTTCAATAATGGCATTGAGGTGATTGTGAGTAAAAAGCCATTTAACACCATGGTAAAGAGTATGGACCTCTACCTCAACACTGGAAGAGATGCCCTAAAGACACCGAGAAGGCATTGATCAATTTACCTTTAGCATCCCGAATAATACCTCCTCCATTACTAGAGCCAAGATTACATCTACAAGCCCCATCAGTATTAAGCTTTTAGCAAACCTGCAGGAGGACGGGTCCAATATATAGTCTTAATAGAGACTTTCTTTTGTATGTCGTAAGAAAAAGATATGCCCCCATTTCTATGGATACTCTTGAAATTTCCAGCAAGCATAATCAAGGAAAGGTCTTGGTCCACTTTAAACTTGAGAGTGAGATGCTGAACAGAATCAATGAAAACAAAACATTTGTAGGCAGACTTGGCAAATAACCACATGCTACTAGTAGAGTTAGAAAAACAATATTGAAACTTGAGCTGATGGGCAATGATGTTAATGCGATCTTGAGCAATCATATGTTCATAAATAGCCAAAAAAGAAATATTATGAAGTCTAGAGAGAAATTTAATGTGAGCTATGGTTGGATTATTACCCACCCCACGAATATTCCAAAAAGGGCCTTAATAACCATTAAATGGATTTAGACTAAAAACTCAACTTAGCTTTTGATCGAGTTAATCGATGATTTTGGCCTTTTCTATTACCATTTTCGAGGAAGTGGAAGAAGCTAAATTAAGGGCCTCTATATCTATATTGTGATACTCGCCCTATTCAACAATAATATCAAGGATATCAAAGGAGTTGGTGGTACAAAGGCCTTCTTTATTCATCACAGGCAGATCATCATTGATAGATAATTTTTCAACCACCGTAACAACTTCTCCAATAATTTCATTACACCTATTGTTATTTGGGCTTAGAATCGACACGTTATCCTGGGGTGAAATAGGGTTTAGTTGAGGCTCTTACAAAGGATCAAATTGGTTGGTTTTAGCCATAGGGTCATAATCAACATTACGAGTTTCATCATTGGCAGCAAAAGGCAGATTAGGAGAGCTTGGGATTTTAATTGGCTCAGAAAAATTAGGGTTGGGTTTATCACTAATTCTATTCAAAATCAGCATTAGGGGAGTCAATTTCTATGTTCTTGCTTTGACTCGTTGAGGGATCCTTAGGTTTTCACATCGTAGTAGGACCTTTAGGCAAGTTTTTTTTAGCCAACTTGGTCATTGTTTTCATTGGAAGGTTGTTTACCAGACTGGTCAGTGGCTTGGGTATGGGCTTGAGTTGCAAGGATTTTACAATCATCATGGCTATGAAATGCCTACAACAGAAAGAGCAATATTGGGGGAGTTTCTTAGCGTGAATAGGCTGCCAGAATCCTTCCATGGCAATACCACAATCCACCCAAACTCGGTTAGGAAGGGGCTTAGTGAGATCTATCTCAATACAAACATGAGCCATGCTAGGTCTAGAAAAATTGGCAGTAGGAGTATCCATGATAAGAGGCTTACCTATGAAACATGCAATAGAGAAAAGGGTTGGCTTGTTGAATAAGAATATGGGAAGACCTGGAAGCTCAAACCATACCGGGACAATGGGACTCTCCACTTTAGGCCGAAAGTCAGGCGTCCACTTAAAGACACGCATGGGGTAGGAGCCGAGGTACCACTAATCTTTGATCCAAAGTCTTTGATAGTCATCTTCATTGTGAACTTGGATTAGGACATGTTTATCATCTAGATTCCTAATGGTTACATCAACCTTCAGGCGGAAAGTAAGGAAGTTTTTGCGCAATACATCCATGGATGGTCGGCCATGAGAAAATTTTCCAATGAGGGTTAGGTTAAAAGGCTTGGATAATAATGTGACAAGTTCAGGAGAAAGTCTAAGACATGGTTCTCCTTTGTAGTTGGCCAGAGGAATGATAGGAATTGATTGAGACACAGAAGAGGACACAATAGATACGAAGGATTTCTTGGAAGATGGTGAACTGGGGGTATCGGAGGAATATCCCCGGCAGAAGTCGCCACCATGCAAGAGAACGAAAGTAACCCTAAAGGGTTTGTTTTGAAAAACATCAAGGTTGGATTGGATAAAGAGGGTATGTCATTATGTTGATGTTTGTCAGCTGGCTCATGTAACTAAGTTACTCTAGATAGCTAGTTAATGCTGTCAACTAGATAGGGACAAACTTGCTTGATCACTTTAACAAGGAATGAGCTGATAAACAATTTATAGTAACAAGTTGATATGTGATTGGGACAAAGATTGACTGACACTTAAGTAGATTGAGGCTACTTAAGTGTTAGAACAATCTCACTGGCTGATATGTAAATAACATGATAGTTAAAGTGGTTCACAGTAAACTGCTACGTCCACTACCAAGTTGGTAAAACTTGGATTTCTGAAGTGCACTAATATTATTAATAATCTATAGTGATCAATAATGGATCAGTGTACAACAAGGACCAGTGTTTGGAGAGTAAGATTTAGAATCAATCACACTCGTGGGGGTACAATCAATGATTCCTCAATGACTAAGTATTTGAGAGGAGTTATATAACTCAATGATTGTGAAAAAAAATAATAGAAGGAAAAATGTATAATAAAGACTATCTAGTAAATGCTAAGGCTGAGGCATTTAAAGTGAGAGTAAAATGCTTGAGAGTATTGAATGCTTCAGTGTTCTTTTCAACTTGCTTCAACTCCTTTAAATAGAATTCTTGAGCTCCAGTCCATTAGAAACAAGTTTGAATTTTGAATGTACCAATGATTTGGAATGTGTATCTCTCACAACATATCTTAGGGATATTGTTTGTGAGAGATAATAAATGAAGTATCTATCAAAGCACAAACAAGGTAATTGTTAGTAGGAGAAATGGTTATAATGTAAAGGAAGTAAGCAGACACTTTCCTATATTATATCACTAGATAAAAGGTCTTAAAGAATTTTGTGATCAGCCGATGATAAGGATATATGTTTATATTTTTAAGACATAGATTCAACCTTCTTAAGGTACAATATATCTTAATCCTAAAGATGAACAGCACCGTTATGTAGTTAGGGGCTGCCTGTCTCAAACCCTCCGGCGGGAGAATGAGATTTTCGGTTAAAGTTATGAAGAAAGAACAGTGGTTGTAACAATGAATTGTTGAGTAAATGTGATAAGTGTATCTAAGTATCAAAGTTGCATCCGAAATAAATGAGGGGAATGTCCTCTACTTATACCTGGGGACAAGGGTAACGTGGAAACTTCCCAACTTAACTTTTCTGACATTGTGTCTCGTAGGTGGAATTGCCATGCCGTCATTTAATACTAGTGTGAGTAAATGAAATGTTGTGTATCTCAAGCCACTGACACCAGATGCAGTCTTTCAACTACTGCATAGACTTTCGTCTCCTCGGCAGCATGCCGAGGCAAGCTGCAAGGACTTGCCTTTTTGATTGAATATTACTGCTAAGTGATTGTTTATAAGATACTCTCCTCAGCACAAATGGGTCTCCTCGGTGATCGCATGTCAAAGTTTGAGATTCCAGGTAAGCCTCATATGATGAGGTGGCCAAAGCGGGCCCCTGGTCCTTGTGGAAGGGTTGAGGCCGAGTTGGCTGAGTCCCTTCAAGTCCACTTTCAAAATATTATGTTTATCATTTCCAAAATATTTCAACATTATGCTCCATATTTGATATTAACATATTAAATATGTTCAAGTATTTATGTAGTTATAACCAATATTAATACTAGTTATATATCACTTAATATAGATTTTACAATTATGGATTATTTAAGTCGAATGGAGAGACTATAGTAATGGCGCTCATGGTAAACCTTAGTGTTCCGGCTACATAGTAGGCTAGTATATGTTGTATAGTGAGAGGAAATTAACTAAAGAACTTAGTTATTTGAATCCCGAGCTTCTAATTCAGGACACTCAAAAATACATAATTTTCTATAGAGATAATCAACTCAAATTCTATTAAAAAATCCTTCTCCAAAATAAAACAATGTGTAAAGGCCTTTATAAGGGCTTGCGAATCCTAAAGAAACATGAAAAACAATCCTAAACTTGACGGAAAAGAAACCTAAGTAAAACGTAACAAAAATCCTATAAATACTCAAACTGTAAAACAATAAAAACCCCACAACTAGTTAAAACACAAATGAAAATTCAGACAGTGGTGATAGACGCACGTAGAAGGACTCTAAACGTTAGTGCAATAATTTTGGACAAGAAATATTTCAACATCTTTGCTCAAGATATCTAACAAATCATTGTGGAAAACTCAAACCTTTGCAAAATACTTTCTGTGGATTGCAAGGAAGAAAAGTAAGAAGAGAAAAAAAGTGATCTACAAAAGCTACAAATATGGAGAACTGTTTCTTGGTCAAGAAACCCCTTTCTTTATTTGAGCTCTTTGAATCCCTTCAAAGAACTTTGTCTCTACAACACCTCGAAAATCCAATCCTTTTGTAGAGATCAAGCACTCCAGATTCCGTTGAAGACAGATCTCCAAAGAAGTCCATGGATGAGGAAGAACTATTTGTCTGTATTGCATTCATATCATCATACTTGTATTGTATTGCAAGGGATGTTGATTGTGCAATTATAGGTCATCATAAAGAGTCGTGTGCTTAGTACTTAGTTGCTCAAATATTGATTATTTGAGCAACCCATAAAATTGTCTTCTCATGTCGAATCTAGTTGACTCTACCTATTCCTGATTTGTTCTAGAATCTCTGAAAGATGAGTTCTTGACTTGGAAAGGAATATAGGGGAAGAAAGTAGATTACTAGGTTAGAGAGTCTTAGTTAATGTAATAAGCATGTTTGCCTTTGAGTAAACCTCTGATGTATTTGTAATTATTAAATATCCTTCAAACTCAGCTCTGATCTCTCATTCCTGTTCTTAAAAGGTTTTGATTTTCGAAAGTTATCTATTCTATAACTCATATGCTATGCATGTGATGAAGAATTAAGTATGCTGTTGATCTGAACATCTATTCGTGTACAACTGCTTAAACCTTCGAAAGATATATCTGTATTACATGAACCTTTCCGCTGCCAAACCTTATTTTAGCATAAAGTTTATCTACAATCTGCCAGCAGAGTTCATTACTCAGCTCGGAAAAAGTCTGTTGATAGTACTACCAGCAGCCCTATATCTCCTTCAGATTGGCTTATCACAAGAAGGTATTTCACCCATATTCTTAAATGAATAGTGAGATAAATTTTAAAGTGGTAAAATAGGATTTTCACCCCCTTAGCCTATTTGAGCATATACATGGGACTAATAGCTAGTCAAGATCATATCATACATTTCCTCGTGAAAAGGAATTGTCGTAAAATCTGCACTTGGGACACGATGATTTACACACGAAGTGAGATGCATCCAATCAACCCATTGAGTTGAAAAGAAGTAGTCATTCATAAGCCATATGATGAGCTAAATACAAACTGATTAGGAACCTCAAAGTAAAACAGGTCTTCCTATATGTGTAATAGCTTTAACTCTTTTGGATTCATTTCCAACTTCTTCTATTCTTCCACTCTCTAATTTCTTTCCCTTTATCCTCTTTTTTTTAGTCTTTCTCTTTCAATTCTCTCTTGCTCATGTTACTTTAGTAACTTCCGATATCTTTAGAAGCTTGTGTTGATGTCAAAGGAACAAGCATGTTTTTCTTTGATTCATCAAAAAAGTGTATTTGTTGGTGAAACCATCATGTATTGTGCGTCTGTTATATTACCAAGGTCACCTTAGCAATATAAGACCTGCTTGAATTGTTACTATATCACACAACATTTCATCTTTCTACCTTCTAATGCTAAATTTTACGAACACTTGTCTATCTACTTTTATCTCACTTGTAGAAGTAAGCCCTTGCTAAGGGATGGAGGTGTTGGATAATTGGTAGCCTCAAATTTTCAACCATCGTATGGCTAGTAATATTACAACAACTACCCCCATCAATAACAAGCTACATATCCTATCTTGCATATGAAATCTAGAACGAAATATATTTTCTCTCAATGATCGTTCATTCATCCTGGCCTCCATAACTCCCTCTTCTTCTTTTTTTCTATTTTTACTAACAACTGTGAAAATGCAAAATTAAACAAGGGTATACGACCAAATTTATAAAACATCTTGAAGAATTGAAAACGTCTCTTACCTGTACACTCCATTACCTGTACCAATGAGTCCATGAGAGGATGTTAGCATGGATTTTGTTGTTGGGTTGCCTCGCACTCAAAGAAACAAAGATTCTGTCATGGTGGTGGTTGATCGCTTCTCAAAAATGGCACATTTTGTCCCTTGCACAAAGACTTTGGTTGCTACACATGTCACTGATCTTTACTTCAAGGAAATTGTGCGGCTTCATGGTATTCCAAGGACAATCATATCTGATCGGGATTCAAAATTTATGAGTCATTTTTGGAGTACACTTTGGAGGAAGCTTGGAACTAAACATTAATTTAGTTCGTCTCATCATCCACAGACCGACGAACAAACAGAGGTTGTGAACAAGAGCTTGAGAAATATTTTGTGAAGTTTGATTGGAAAAAATCCACGTTAATGGGATGTAGTATTGGCTCAAGCAGAGTTTGTGTATAATCGATCTTTTAGACAAACTACTGGTAGGAGCCCATTCGAAGTTGTGTATGGTCATAATCCAATTACTCCATTGGATTTAGCTCCCCTTCCTACCACTCAACATTTTAGTGGTGACGGTGATTAACGTGATAAGTACATCGAGAAGATGCATGAGTAGGTTCGACAAGAAATTATCAAGCAAAATGGGAAGTACAAAAGAAGTGCAAATAAGCATCGGAAGCAATCAACTTTCAAGGAAGGAGATTTGGTTTGGATTACTTTGAGGAAGGAGTGATTCCATCATGGACGTCATGGAAAGTTGAAACCAAGTGTTGATGGTCCGTTCAAGATCTTGAAAAAGATTGGTGACAATGCTTATGAAGTAGAATTACCAAATAATTATGGTGTTTCATCAACGTTCAATGTTGCTGACCTCTCCCCTTTCGTTGGAGCTGAATCTGATCAAGATTTGAGGGTGAATCTTTTTCCAACCGAGGGAGAATGACATAAAAAAGTTACAGATTGTTGCTGTAAGTTCAGGGAATAATACTGTGCTGGAGAAATTTGAAGAGTCCTTCCAACTTTTGGTATTATGTGATTCTCTCATTCTGGACACTTAGGAAAATGAGCAGCCTCACCTTTAGTATTTTGTTCATTGACTTATCTTGGAGGGTTGTTCCAAGTTTGCCTATAAAAGGGTTATTTTGTAATGAACAAAAGACAAATTATGAATTTATATTTTGTGAGCTTTTCAGCTTGTTAAGAAAATCTATTTCTTCTTATATCTTACTCTAAACTCTTTGGTGGACTTCTAGAGTGTTGAGTGTGCCTCGTATTTCCTCCTACTTCCCCATACTTTCCGGTGTCAGCAAACATCATATATTCATTGTTTGTGATTGAATTCGATTTATCAATTATTGATAAGGACGAGGACCCCTAACTTTGCCCCAAAAGCACATTCAAAGGGGAAGGACTAAACCCTGCCTTATTAACAAGCCCAGAAGACACTCTACAACCAATGGGGGACACATCATCCCCACCCCCCTTAAGACCTGACCACCTCAATCAGCAATCCGTCGAACCCTAAGCGTCACCGACCAACATAGTGGTGGCTCTAATACATCCTCATAAGAATGGAGTGAACACAAATGAATATTTCCTGGTGAAGCCATTGTGTATCGTGTTCCTATCATATTGCCAAGGTCGCCCTAGTAATACATGCATGACCCATTGGCATTGGTACCGCACTATATAACACTTTATCGTTGTACCTTCCGATGCTAAATTCTACCAGCACTTGTTTATCTACTTCTATCTCATCACTTGAAGTGAGCCCTTGCAATTTATAGGGATGAGGATGTTGGATAATTGGTATCCCCAACTTTTCAACCATCGTGGTGCTTGAAACATTACAACAACTATCCCCATCATTAATCAAGCTACACATCCTATCTTGCCCTCTACATCTTGAACAAAATATATTTTCTCTCAATGATCCTTCCATCTTGACCTCCATAACTCCCTAGTAGTAAAACAGTAAAAACCCAAATGCTACTTAAAACACGAAAGGAAAATTCGGACAACAGCTGGTGACAAACGCTACTGTATTGCGCACTATGAAACAAGTTTTCTAAATTGCCACTTTGACCACCTACAGTCTTCAAAACAATTCCCAAGCCTTTTATCTTGACAGTTAGACCCCCTGAACCTTTTCAAATCCCTTGGAAGGCTTGTGAAGATCGTATCAAACACAATAATAGTTAATAGCACAATACAACATAAGTCCATTAATAAATTACAAATTTATACTTTACGGAGGCGGTCAACCCATATCCACAAAGTGAACACAAATCATGTTTGATCTAGTTAACTTTTTCTCTATTTAATTTATTTCTTACTTATTATTTTGTCAATTATTACAAAATAAAAATTGAAAACACCAAAATTAATCCACTAAATAAAAAAAAGTAACACACATAATAATATTATATTATTATATGTGCTCTAAAAAAATACTCCCCCTATTCTAAAATATAGTTCGTCTTACTTTCCTAGAGAGTTAAGAAAACAAAAAAGAAGTCTACTTCTAATATATATTTTTCGGAAATCACATTTACTATTTTATCCTGATTAGAGTCACACTAATTGATGGACCCTATTTCCATATGAGTATCATTGGAAAATATATGATATGTTAACAATTATAATATAGTTAATTATCTTTTTAATCTATGTGCCGAATCAAACAAGACTATTTTATGAACAAATGGTGTACTAATGTATACCCTCTCCGTTCAGGTAAAAAGTCTACTATTATATTTTAGGACGTTTCACTTAAAAATCTATTTTAAAAATTATGGTTACAATTTTCATAACTTTTCTTCTTTACCCTTTACTTGAGTTATAACAATATTGAATGTCTTTAAATATTTTTATAATTATGATCAACTCTAATGATATTAATACATCACTTAATTATCAGATTTTTGAAACGCGAACTATTTGTTTGAACGGAATATAAAATACTCCCTCCGTCCCCAAATTATCGTCATGATTTTCTTTTTCGTCCGTTTCAATTCTTTTTAGGAAAACATTTTAATTATAGGTTACATACACATCAACTTTAAAGTAAACTACATATCAAATTAATATTAATAATCTAGTTAAATATGTTTTCGTAAACTGTACACCAAATACAAAAAAAACAATAATTTAGAAACGGAGGGAGCCGTGTTTTAAAAATAAGTATCTTTAGTCGTGTTTTACTAGTGAGATATTTTGACCAAAGTAGCGTAGACCGTATTGGAAAGCTCCAAAATAACATAAGATGAGTCTTGTAGGCTGATGTAATCTCTTAGATACGTTAGTTTCATTGAATTTCCAGGAAGCAGCACCCCTCTATGTTGAACATTGACCATTTTTCAATTTTGACCAACAATTTACTATATAACCACTCTAAAAGATGGGTATTTCTTCATGGACAAGCTAGGAAAGAGACTTATATAAAGACTATTGGTCACTGGCCATTACTCAGAAGCTACCGAGTAACGTGCACACACACACCATTGTGAGCACAACTATGAGTGACACAAATCCAATCTCTACTAATCAATGGCTTCACTACTACCAAGAAATAGAAACCGCCGTCGGCACGACCGGTTTCACCACCACCAATAACACGTCAAGCCTAGAGAATTCGAGTACTACTACAAGCACAATAAGTCCGAGTGGCGTTAACTCGAGCACTTCCCCTCCACTAAAGCCGATCAGAAGGCGGTCTAGGGCTTCTAAGAAGACACCCGTCACACTTCTCAATGCGAGCGCCACCAATTTCCGAGCCCTAGTACAACAATTCACCGGCTGCCCTAACACAACGGCAGCCGCCACCCGACAAAATGGACGGGCTGTGAACTTGAGCTTCGAGAAGAACGATCATCAGTTGATCACTGAAACTTCTTCGACGAGGTACGATTACTATAATCAACAACAGATCATCACTCCAACTCTCCCACAACAAACACAAGGGACGTTCTCACTAGGTAGTAGCATTAGTGATCCTATTAGTAGAACTAATATTCAAAGTGATTTGGATAACTTTGTTATTGATAATGTTTCTCTACAAAATGAATTCATCCATGAAAACGGAACAAACAGTAACGGAGGTTACTTCTTTTGAGGCTTGGAGGGACGATAACAGGTTTTGGGTTGTACTGTACAATAGTTAATGATTGAGGAGTGTAAATATTTTTCTCTATCAATGCTGGAAAGAAAGTACCTAAAGGTTAGGGTTTGTTTTAGCAATAAATTTCATTTAATTCAAGCTCAACTTCTATTTTGGTCAGGTTATGTTATGATTCTTTTCATTAATTTCTTTTTCTTTCTAATTTTAGAAAGAATTATTTATAGTGGGATGTATTAGCTGCGTTTGTTTTGGTGGTTTCTTTTTACCTTTTCTCTTTAGTCTTTACCTTTGTAATAAATGAAGTAAAAAGATATGTGCTCCATTTTTTAATTTTAAAGTTAAATATTTGTTTTTTTTTTAATATTTAGGTTCTTAAACGTTACTTTTGGTCAAACAATTACTAGTTAAATATTTGTTGTTTGTTTTTCCATTCAAAATTAACTTTTTATGGACTCATTTGCCCTACTAATTGCTGACATGGTGCATGACACGTGATATCATTTGTGTAGTTTTTTTTTTTTTTGTTTTAAAGAATTATTAATTCTTTTTCAATCACACATATATAAACATCAATGTCTCGTTCGTAGCCAACATGCAAACCTAAAACAATCACCTCTCCACTCATAAAATGTAACCACCACCACAACCGTCACAGACTAATAACCAGTAAGCCTGTATATTTATATTGAAGGGATTCTAAAAATCTTTTAGAATATTTCTAGGATCTACCTTTCAGCCGTGACGATTAGAGGATCCCCAACTTTGACACGTGCTACGTGTTGGCCTTGGGCATGTGCTACGTGGCCCATTGAACAGGGCCCCCAAAAATAGTGGACCCAATTTTATGAAAACATAGTTACGTAGAGTCCAACTTTATCTGTTTATTGATATTACTAGTCATTTAATCCGTACTCCGCACGAGTATAATATGAGATATATATATATATATATATATATATATATATATATATATATATATATTGGTAATAATAATATAACTTTTTGACATTATAATTAGATTGTTAATCTTTTTCATAGTAATAATTTTTTCTATTGTTACTAATATTAAACGATTTTTTTACCTAAATACTTTTAAAAATAATATAAGTTTCTAGCTAACGTGAGATACATATTTTGTATTAATAATAATATTAATTTTTTTTTGATCTAAAGACTTTTAAAATAAACATTTAACTTGATAATAATATTAGAAGTTATTTTGTTAAACACTTTTAAAATCATAACTCATTTTTAAACAATGTGAGATACTTATTTTATATTTTTATTAGTAATGAAAGTTTAAGTCTTTTATTTAAAGACTTTAAACCAACACCACATTCAAACCATGTGGTATACATATTTTCTATTAGTAATAATAGTAATAGATAAAAGACTTCTTAGCCAACATTCATTTATAAACAATGTGAATACATATTTTCTATTGATAATAACAAAAGTTATCTTTATCTAATGATTTTTATAACTAATACTTATTTATAAATAATGTGAGATACATTTATTTGTAACCAATGTGAGATACATCATCTAAATTTTTTTAAACCAATATCACTTTTATAACCATTGTGAAATACTTATCTTCTATTGATAATAATTATAGAATTTTAAAATCAGAATCACTCTCTAGCCAATGTGTAATACATATCATCATTTGGTAATAATAGTAGAAGTATGTTATTTTAAAAAATTTATAACCAACATCTCTTCCTAAATAATGTGGGATACATCTTTTCTATTATATTGATGATAAAAGTAAAAGTCTTTTATCTAAAGACTTTTAAAACCAACATCATTTTTTAACAAATGTAGGATATCTCTTCTATTAGTAATAATAGTAAAAGTCTTTTATCTAAAATTAAAATCAACATCACTTTCTAACCAATGTAAGATATACATATTCTATTGATAATAATGGCAGAAGTCTTATAGCTAAAGACTTTAAAAACAAACATTATCCTCTACCAAATGTATGATACATCTATTCTATTGGTGTAATAATAGTATTTTTAAAACCAATATTAATTTATAACCAATGTGTGATACATCTTTTCGATTGATAATAATAGTAGAATATTTTGTAACCAATGTGAGATACATGCATCTATTCTATTTGTAACAAAAAATCTTTAATCTAAAGATTTTTTAAACAAACATTTATTTTTAAACAATGTTAGATACATATATTTTATTGGTAATATGAGTAAAAATATTTCCTATAAGAGTTTTAAAACTAACATATTTTTCTAAACAATGTAAGATACATTTTTTTCATATTCTAACAATGTGAGATACTTCTTTTCTATATCTATTGGTAATAAAATTTTAAGACTTTTATCTAAAGACGTTTAAAACAAACATCTCTTTCTAACTATATAGTATACATCTTTGCTATTAGTAATAATAGTATTTTTAAAACCAACATTAATTTATAGCAAATGTGAGATACATTTTTCAATAGTAATAATAATAATCTTTTTATATAAAAACTTTTGAAATCAACATCTCTTTCTAAATAATGTGGGATACATCTCTTCTATTGGTTATAACATAAAAATAATAGTAGTAGTAGTATTTTATCTAAATAGTTTTGAAACCAACATCTCTTTGTAAACAATGTGTGATACATCTCTTGTATTGATAATAACATAAAAATTCGTTTATCTATGAATTTTATAATCAATATATGTTTCTAAACAATGTGGATCTCTTTGTAACCAATGCGATGTACATTATCTAAAAGACATTTTAAATCAATATCACTTTCCTAACTAATGCGAAATACATATTTTTTCTATTGGCATTAAGTTTTTTTATAAAAAAACTTTTAATACCTACATCACTCTCTAACCAATGTCTAATGCATTTCATCATTTGGTAATAGTAGTATAAATTTTTTATCTAAAAAAAATCTAAAACCAGCATCTCTTTCTATATAATAAGATATATTTCTTCTCTTCTCTTTTATTAATGATAAAAGTAGAAGTCTTTTTATTTAAAGACTTTTAAAATCAACATCACTTTTTTTAACAAATGTAAGATTTATCTCTTTTATTAGTAATAATAGTAATTTAAAACCAACATCAATTTATAACAAATGTGTGAAATTGTAATACCCCGAAAATGCTAGTATGAAATGTAAAAATTTTAAAATAATTTAATTGTTTTGTTTTGGGCTGATCAAATTATTTCGGGTCTAGTTTCAGTTTTGGATAAATTTCGAATTTGGGCCGTTTAATAATAATAATAATAATAATAATAATAATAATAATAATAATAATAATAACAATAAACCAATAATTATCCTATCTAAATCCCGAATCGTCAAGCAAGCGGTTTCACGAAAGGAGTGTACGGGTAATACCCAAATAACAATACACTTAGGATTACTCTAAATCCCGAATCTTGAGGAGTGTATGGGTAGTACCCAACTCTGTTACGCAAGAAATTTGTTGGGAGATAATTAGAGAGATTGAGGGATTGAGTTATCAAACAACCCATACATATTTTCTACCCAATGTGAGATACTTTCGGCATCTGATTCAGAGAGAGAAAGATATAGAGAGTAGGGGACGCCGGTAGGGTGTTTATCAAATGATTTGAAGAGAAATCGTGAGCTCGAAGACAATATAAGCATACCGAGAGGTTCATCAGGTAAGTTGTCGTGATCTTCTTAACCAATATTTTAAACACCGATCGAAATCTAACCAATGTTGTATGAGTTGTTATCTGATTTTTTTACTTTTATGTGGAAAAATTGGGGTTTTCTTGGAAGAAATTGTAGAACTTTGGCACAAATTTCTTATTAGTGTGTATGTGTGTTTTGATGCGAATGTAATTGATTTTTAGAATGAAGGTGAAGAAGAAGAAGAGGGGTGAGAACCGATGGCAAAAGGTAGGGATATTTATTTGCAAAGTCACCGACGGTAACCATGAAAAAGTAAAGAAAGAAAGTATAATACTTGTTAAAAAAAGTGCTTTTAGTAAGAAGAAGAATGAGCCTAAGGCAAATTTTTAGTGGCGTGAGTTTTGGTTGTGGTTTTTAAATTGTTTTGGTTTGTGAGCTTTTGGGAAGTTGTGGCAGTAGGGGTAGGTTGGAATCATTAAAAAAATCTTACCTTAAGAGAAAGTTATGGATGGGATTGAGCCTGCAGTGGCGTGATTTTGAGTAATGTTAGTTGTAAAAGTTTTAAATATATAAGTTTTCTACTATTAACAATAAAGAACTAATATATACTAATACTAATATCTTTTATTATGCCAATTATTATTATGTATTATTATTAGCTAATGGCTAGAAAAACTAAAAAGAACATGAATGCTTTATAATGAAGATTTATTCAAATGTGGTGAGATATCATAACCATAATATTTTCACCAATTTTAAAATGAGTGGCCCTAATGTTATAAAAAAAACACTAAATGCTACACTCATTTAAAAGTTTAATTACTAATTAACTTTTTATAAAAGGACTAAGAATTAACTATAAACTCTAATTACTAATCAATCCTTATCCTTTTATATAAAGAAGTTTCAATTAATTCTTCTAAATATCAAACCTTTACAATTAACTATAAACCTTAGACTTGTTTATTCCAACAATTTATTTAATGAATTTTGATCCGAATAACGCTTCATGATAATTCTCGAATTTTTCTTTTAAGGTATGTTTCTTATTCAAATATTTTGTATTATCTCAGATAAATTGTTTGAGCATATTTTAGCCATCTAGAAGACTAGGAAACTCAATCATGAAGCCAATCATAGAAAACATCACCAACTCAACATTTTTCAAATGAATCGTTACATAAAATAACATGAATAGAAAATTACATAAAACGTTATAATTGAAAGTTACATTAAAAAAATAATGAAAGTTACATAAAATAAAATTCATAATGAAACTTACATAAAATTATCGGTGTTGATACAAAGAGCACTAAAATTCATATCCTTTCTTCCTCAATTGTGCCTTTATTTGCTCACATCCTTGCTGATACATGGCAAATTGTGTCGGATTCATATGAGAAATATCTTGAGTAAGAAAAGCAATGTCTTTCACGAGCCTTTCGGCCTCTTTCTGTGCCTTCTGCCTTTCGAACTCGTGATCAATTTTTTTGACTTCAACTTCTTTATTTTTCCGTTTTTCCTCAAGTTTTTTAATTTCAAATTCTTGTTTTTTTTATTTCCGAGTATTTATCTATCGATAACATCATCCCATAAGACATTGTTTGCAAGTTATTTCTATCCGAGATGTTTCGACGTTGACTTTACCTTTAGCTTTCTCTTTGCCGCTCTTTTGTCCAATCTGACGAGTACGCAAATCGATTTCTTCCACATCTTCAACATCCACACTAGTCTTAGAATGATCACCGCCTTTCTGATTCGACGCCTTAGACTTTTTATTAGTGTGACCCAAATTTGTTTGTGGAAAAAGGAAATGTAAGAATTTTTTAACACTTCCCAAACATGATCAAAAATAAAATGTCGACCTTTTTCTTGATGATATAGCTCCCTTTGCATTTCTCATTAGAATATCATCGCTCCAACCATCGTGATGAGCATTGAGAAGCCTATTATATATTTCGTTGAAGCTTCTCACCGATGGAGCAATTTATTTGACCAACGTGGTGACAATTTCGCTTTATCTCTCATCATTGAATCACTTGGGCGATGTTCGTTGTAATAATCAGCTACACGCCCAATATTAGGCCGCTTTGACCATTACCAACTATTGGACATTGACCAATAGTCCGCACATTTCCATAAGCGCAAGATCTTCACCTTGGTCCATTTTGCACGTTTAACCTTGTCTTTTTCTCGTTCCGTTCCGCTCGTCGTCCAAATCAATTGTTTTAAGTTGATTTGCGCTTGAACCGATGATGGCGCTTGCCGAAAATTACCGGATGAAGTCCCATCTACACTTGTTGGACGTGAATCATTTCAAGATATGTAAGGTTGATAAAATGCATGAGACGCATTCCTTGCTGGAGCGAAAAATTGATTTCCGTTGGTTGCCAATAATTCTGAGGAAAAGAAATGTTACTGATGAATTCCCAATTGTGTGAGGAACTTGAAAATTTTGAAAATTTGGAAAATTTGGAGGCATGTAGAAATTTGGATAATTTGGAACATTTGGATTGTTGGAAAAATTATGCGGGTATTGGGGAGTAGATGAAATTTGAGAATGGGGAATAGAATTGGAACACGAGAGTTTTGTGAATTTTGATTTGCTTCAATATCGGAGAATTCATAAAATTTTGGTAAAAATTATTACCTCTTGGATCCATTTGGAATAGAAGTATGTAGAGAAAGTGATTTTAAAGAAGAGAATATGGAGAAATAAAAGAGAGAATGAAGAAGATTTGGAGAAAATGAAGAAGATTGAGGTAGTTTATTTATAGGAAAGAAATAAGAAATTTAAAATTAAAAAAAAAAAACATTTTTTTTTAAAATATCCGTTGCACTGTCGCCCGACACCCCCACCCCCCCAATCCACAATTTAAATTTTAAATTTTTAAAATTTTTTCTTTTAAGTACAAACGGTCACATTGTTTTAAAAAACGTTTTTTTTGTTTGACCGCAGCAGCCGGCCCACCTCCGCCGCTTGACGCTGCTCGATCCGCGTGTCATACACGCGCGCTACAATGCGTGTGTGCCCCCACTCTCCAAACCTTGTGACTTCAATTTTCACCATTTTTGGTTTCTTAATTAAGAAACCAATCTTCTCTCTCCTGCTTAGAATTCTACAAGAATTCAACATTGGGAAAGAATTTTAGATTCTTAATGGAAGAATCCATTAAGAATTGCACATTGGAGGTGCTCTAACAACAACCGACTTTTTGTTAAAAAAAAAAAATTTTAACTTGGCGTCTTTTTAACATGACATTTTTTTCATTTTCATCCATCTCCCTATTACGTGGACGAGATGATGTGAAATCTCCTCAGACGCATTTAGCATTAGTTGCTTCGCATTCTAGTCTTAGTCAAATAGATAGAAAAGGAGTCTTCTTCAAACATTTTTTTCCCATTCTACTTCTACGGATTTATTGAGCCATGTCTTTCTCGGGTTTTTTGTTCTCGCTTTCTTTGTGACTTTTGACTCGTCTATCGCCGCGGATCCGCCATCTCTTCTTCTCAATGACGATCGCTCTTTCTCTTCCTCGTTAATTCAAACTTCAAAAAAAAATTGGCGACTTTTTAAAATAAAAAGTTTTAAAGTTGGCGTTTTTTTTGTTAAATTTTTTTTTAAGTGGCGACTTTTTGTACCAAAAAAATTTAAACTTGGCGTCTTTTTTTTATTTTTTTTTAAATGGCGACTTTTTTCAAAAAAAAATTAAAAATGGCGATTTTTTGTCAATTTTTTATTAAAAAACTGGCGACTTTTTTAAATAAAAATTTTTAAACTTGGCGTTTTTTTGTTAAATTTTTTTTTTTTATGTGGCGACTTTTTGTAACAAAAAATTGTAAACTTGGCGTCTTTTTGTAATTATTTTTTAAAAAAATGGCGACTTTTTTCAAAAAAAATTTTAAAAAATGGCGATTTTTTGTCAAATTTTTATAAAAAAGTGGCGAATTTTTTCAGTATTTTTTTTAATACCTGGCGACTTTTTTGGATTTTTTTTAAAAAGTGGCAATTTTTTTCTTTTATTTTTTCAATTTTTTTAAAAAAAACAAGTGAATTTTTTTTTAATTTTTTTAAAAAACAGGCATTATTTTTCACATTCCAAATGATTTTTCAAAAAAACAAATATTAAATAAATTGAAGAAGGAAGATCCTAGAAACAGAAGCACGATAATGGAAGAAGGGTAGTTTGGAAGAAGGGTAGTTTGGTAAACAAAACTATAAATAGTCATGATTTTAGGGATTAGATATTTAGTTAAATTGAGTTTTTTTTTTAATGGAAGAAAGGTAGTTTGGTAAACAAAACTATTTTAAAGTTAAGTACTTTTTAAAAAAATCAAAGGAGGATAGTTTGTTAATTTACTTTCTTAAGTGATGTTACATTTAGGGTGTTTCGGTGTAACATTTAGGGGTTTTGTTTTAAATAAATAAATATATATATATATTTCAATATTTCTTTTTCTTTTCTATTTTGGAAGTTGGTTTTCCTCTCTTTCCTATATGGAGCATAAAAAATCGTACAATGGAGATATTTTTGGAACATCTTAATAAGAAGTTTGTTAAGAATACCAATTTTAATAAACAAAATCATATTCTTAAAAAATCCTGACAAACCTTACCATTTGAGATGCACCGGCTGTCTCACTCTGAATGCCCAGATGCTCAATTTCGATTGGGGCACCCACCCACCTCTCTTTTTAGTGAAAAACATTTAAAAAGATAAAAAGGAAACAAAAGATTGAGGAGAATTGAGAAACATATTCATCCTCTACTTCTCCATAATTCCATTTTTTTCCACAAAAACCCTTGATAAATAGTAAGTGTTAAAATCAATTAAGTGTTTGTTTGGTGAAGCGTTTTAACCAAAATACTAATAAAAAATACAACATTTTCCTTTTAAATGTATTTCAATACAACATTTTAAAATAAAATATTTTTAAAATGTGCAACGTTTTAAAACTCTCCAATTTGAAATATTTTAAAAATATGTTATGCATATGATTACTCTGTTTGTGAAAATAGTATTTTGAAATAGTTTCTCAAACGTGTTTACAAGAAAAGAACTATGTTTTGAAAATAATGTGTTTTAAAAACGCTACGTTTTGAAAAAACTGCGTTTCAAAACACTGCACCAAACGAGAGCTAAAAAAGACTCAAATAATGAGTTAGTCGGTGCTTTGTTTGTAAATGTGGAGTTTATTTCGATGATGGCGTTTACTACTCCCTTCGTCCCAAAATAATTATCTTGCTTGAAAATTTCTTTTTTAGGAAATCTCTTTTACCACTCAACTCTTACTTTTTCTTTTTACTTTAATTTTAAGTCGCATATTCATGAGTTTTAAAGAAAACCACACACTATTCAAAATACTCCCTTCATCCCTAAATTATCGGCATAGTTGATCCGATGCACGGATTAAGAAAAAAACAATTGACTTGATTATTAATATTGACTTAATGTGCAATTTCCTTTAAAACACATGTGTATATGGCTCATAATTAAAGTACGGTGAAAAAGTAAAGGTAAAGTGGTAAAAGTGATGTTCTAAAACGGTAAGTTTCAAACTGGACAATTATTTTTGGACGGACGAAAAAAGAAAGGATGACGATAATTTAGGAAAGGATGGAGTGTTAATAACCAAGGGGAGATAACCGGGCCAGTCCCTTTTCAATAATATTCAACCTCTGTGTTACCTTTTTTTTTTTGAAAAAAATTGTGGGTCGGTCCTCTATTTGAAGTTTATAATCGCTAAAGTAATCTTTTTTTAAACCGAAAAAAATAACTTTTTGTGGCAAAATGACTATGATAGCCTTAATGAACCGTAGGCGCACTACAGAGGTTCAATATGTTAATTGTGTAGTTTAATTGCACCGCGATTCATCAATTTTATTGCATTAATTTTGCATTGCGGTTCAATTGTTTAACTATCTAGTCTAATTGCACCGCGATTCAATAGTTTAATTGTGTAGTCTAATTGTACCGTGATTCATCAATGTTTATACCACGATTTATCAATTTTATTTCATTAATTTTTGTACCGCGGTTCAATAGTTTAATTGTATATTCCTATTATACTACGTGAGCTGCCCGGCCCAATTAGGCCCAAGCCAGGAGCCACGTGTCAGGCATGTATATATTCTGAGCAACCGAGCAAAGATGTTACACGAGTAACCGGGTAAAATCCCTGTTTTGGTTCAGGCTACTTACTTGCGAAATGGGGGATTAGCTACGCGAGCAACATCGATGAGCGAGCATCATTGCTCGCTTGCACCAGTAAGAGTTAGAAATAGTTGAGGACATTCATGTCCGATAAAGATCAAGATAACAGTTGAGGGTGGTTACACCCGAGCAATAATCCTGACCATAAGCTATGACCGCTTGCCAGATAGGCGCTAATGCCAATCGTGGGCGCTAATGCCAATCATGGGCAAGTTAGCATGCTAATCATGGGCGCTATGCATGATAATGGGCAGTTATGCATCATAATGGGCAGTTATGCCTGGCACGTATAAAAACCCTGTCAAAATTCGGAGAAAGGTATGCGCAATCTATTTTCCCTAGCCTAAACTCTGTCAAATTGTGAGCTTATTGTACTAATTCACACGCCGGAGGGCTTTTGCAGGGAGTGCCCCCGCCTCAGCTTCACTTTTTCTTCTCTTTCATCGCAGAGTTGGGCTCAGAGAGTTTGTAAGCACGCTGAAAGCCGTGTGCTTGGATTGGTTGCTTTGAGTGGGTCCAAATATTCTGGACGCATCGCTTGGTTCCATTGCGGAAACGTGTGTTTTTACGGCATTAAGAGTCTCTTTAGTAGAGAGATTCATTGTTTTTCAAAGTTCTATTCATGGCGGAGAATGGTGTAAACTGGTGGTAGTGGCAGAGAGGAGGCACATCGTAATCACAGCCTCAATCGCCGCCGAGTAATGTCCCTCCACTTATGATGCACGCCACCAATTGAATCGAGGCGCTGGGTTGAATCGATGGCCGTAAGAAGCGGCCGGTTTAGCCCATGAATTTCGTGGAAGAAGCTTTACGCCAAAGAGCCATCTATCTCTGGCCGATGCATCAACTCAATTTACAATGATTGCTATGGGCAAACCACCATTGCCCATCGAAGTTGGAGCCACTACCAACTCGTTGGCACCGGACAGTCAGCCGGGTGTTTCACGCACTGGGAAATCCGATGCATCCTTTCGTTGTACATTCCCAACCACGCGAACATGATTCCAAGCGTAACGACGACTGCAGGGAAGTAAGGCCGCCACCATAGGTTATCCCTAGTGTTCATTCGAGGTTGGGACCTCGCATTGGCGAGGATTCACTACCACGCCGCCGCCGGCTGCTCACCTACACCGCAGAGGTCGCATGCTCAGACGCCGCTCGCCTCACCACTGCCACGCATGTAGCCGCCGCCACGATCACCTGGGATCGTATGCTCTGAGACATAGGACTCCCTCTCCTAGCGGTCTCATCATTCGCGGCTTTGTTCACTGGGCACCTCAGTGACAGTGGCGCAGCCGGGGCTCCACAAGCCATCGCGGTTACATGGGACCCCACAGCCCTCCTCTCTGCACAACCTCACCGGGTGGTTTGCCTCGCAACCATTAATATGCAAGATTTTGAAGAGTTGAAACGCCGGATGGAGGTTGGGAACGGCAAAGCCCTCGATGGGAATTTTTGGGACGCCTCGCTAGCCCGCTGGCACCTTGGATCGAGAATGCTCCACCACCTCGTGGTTTGATTTTTCCAAACATCAAGGAATATACCGGCAAGACTAAAGCAAGAGATTGGTTGATGTCTTTCGAGTCTCGATGATTGGGTTGGTAACCTCGCATCTAAGCATTGAAAATAAGAGCTTTTGTAGGGCCTCTGCAGGTAAGGCTTTGGCTTGATGGGGCATTGCCGCGACGCCGATCAACAATTGGGCGATTTGCGAACAAAGTTTTTGGCCGATTTCTGGACCGCTGTTCATTAGCTAAGACAAGGGCCGACTTGTCTAAGGTCAAGCAAGGTGCACATGAATCAACAGCAAGCTATCTGGAGAGGTTTACCAAGGTGCTCGAGCAAGTTCCTGGGCTAACCGAGCAAGAGGTGACACCGTGTTTCGAGACCGGCTTGCTCGAGGGTGAAGGTGGTTTGCGATCGAGTTGAGTATGCGGAACCGAAGACGCAGTGCAGATGCTCATGCGAGCACGTATGGTGCGCCGGAGAGACGGCCAAGAAAGAAAAGAAGAAAGAAAGCAAGTGAAGCCACGGAATCGTTAAAAGCGCGCCAGCCGGAAGTGGTGGTTACAACAAAAGTAAGTCTCTGTGATGATCGGCCAAAAGAGTTTCTTCGAGAGTCGGATTTGACCCCGCCAATACCTTGCGCGAGGATATTATGTACGAGGTCGAAACGAAGCTTCCCAATCCACCTCGTATGAATCCAAATACCGGGAAAGGGACTGACGAAGAGGCGTGCCTACCATGATGATTACGGGCATACCACTGAAGAATGTTGGCCATTGAAAAAGGCCATCCAGAAGTTGATCAATGAGGGGAGGTTGGACCGCTTCAAACGAGATGCAGAAACAGAGGAATGCTCCACTACGAGAGGCTCCACCAATTGTGGGGGTTATTAATGTCATAATGGACGAGGAACTCACCCCGACACGCCTCAAGCAAGCAAATCTACTCCTTGTCAAAAGTGGTAGATCGACCAACGACTTTGCAAGAGAGGCTTAACAAAGCCATACGCTTTACTCAAGCAAGTTGGCGAGAGTGCAGCGATAGTTTCAAAGATTGGTCGATGGGTGGGTTGTGCACGTAATCTTGGTGGATACCGGAGCATGCCGAGATGTAATGTATTACTCTTGTTTTCAAGGGTTGGAGTTGAGCGATGATCGCTTAAAACCATACGCCGGCTCGAGGTTTTACAAATCATAAGGTCCCAAAGAAGGGCACCGTTGAGTCGAGGTATTCATCTACGAGGACTTCGAACTGTGGTTGAAAAGATTACCTTTATGGTAATCGATTTGAAGTCCCCATATAACATCATCTTCGGGCGCATCGAGCATGGCCAAATTTCGATGGTTGCATCAATCCCGCACTGCAGGCAAAATTTTATACGCACTCAGTGGGTGTAGTCATGTAGTCACCGCTGGCCGGAGTATGTTAGGGATACTCAAAGGAAAAAGCGTAAGTTGACTTTGGAAGATGGCGAGCGTAAGGTTACCATCGCCACTCAAGGAAACTTCTCATGTGATCAGGACCATCGGTGGTCGCGATGGTACAGAAGATTTGAGATGGAAGATACCCACGCCGACATTGAAGCCGGGGAGCACAATCAAATGAAGCGATGCGCATTGGTCAATGCCCAAACAGAGGTTGCGTTACCTCGCCTGCCATGGTGCATGTATCGGAAAGATTTGAGCGAAAGCGAGGTTGCCGAGCAAAGTATTAGTAATCCTTTCGCCGACACCGACGCCGGGATTAGAGGCACCAGCTGAGGCCGTGGATCTTGCCGAGGAATTTTTGCCGCCAGCTATGCTTCGAGGAACCCGTAGAGGCTATGGAGACCGACGCCTCGATAAGGTTGAGGATCGAGCCGAGAAAGATGAAAAGGTGGAGTGTGACACGCCCAAATGCGGATGAGCCGTAGTTCACCGCCAAGACGAATCGAAGAGATAGTCATTAATCCGCACTACCCCGAGCGTAAGATTAAGATTGGACGGCTTTGACAACAGAGACACGAGCAAGCTTAATTAAGCAGCGTGACGCTTGATATATTTGCTTGGCGACGCAGGACATGCAAGTGGGTGAGCGAGGATGTGGCCTTGCATCAATTGAATGTTGATCCCGCTTACCGACCAATCCAACAAATGTAATTCGGTTTATTCGTAGAAAAGGATCAGCAATCAAGGAGGAAGTTGAGAAATTGATCAAGGCCGATATTATCGAGGAGATCCATTATCCAACCCGGTTGGCTAATGTGGTTATGGTAAAGAAATCGAATGGCAAGTGGCGGATGTGTGTCGATTTCACTGATTTGAACAAGGCTTGCCCGAAGATTGTTATCCCTCGCCGAGAATCGACAAGTTGGTTGACGCCATTGCGTGTTTCGAGCTCCTTAGTTTTATTGATGCTTACTCCGGTATCATCAAGTTAAGATGGCCGGTTCGACAAGGCTCTAACAGCCTTCCGAAAGCAGGGGGTCAGATTGCTATAAAATGATGCCTTTGGTTTGAAGAATGCCGGGCCACGATCAAAGGATGGTCAACAAGGTGTTTAGCTCGCAGATAGGAGAAATGTTGAAGCCTATATAGATGATATGGTGGTCAAAACCAAGGGACGCGAGCACACGTAGGATTTGGGTGAAACTTTTGCTAATCTCGTGAGGAACAAAGATGAAGTTGAATCCGAGCAAGTGTGTGTTCGGGTAAAAGCAGCAAAATTCCTTGGGTTCATGGTAACCGAAAGGGGAATTGAGGCCAATCCTCGAGAAGATAGAGGCATTAGTTACCATGAAACTTCCTCGTTGTGTTAAGGACGCGCAGAGGTTAAATGGCGTGGTGATCGCTTAGAAGGTTCATCTCGAGGCTCGGCAGAGCGCGCTGCTTGCCCTTCTTCAAGGTTCGCGAGGTAATAAAGGCTTTGAGTGGACTCCGAATGCCGTAAGGCTTTCAAGGAATTGGTGGAGTATTTAGAAGTCCACCCTTGTTGAGTAGCCCGATCTACGGAGAAAAATTTGTATTTGGCGCCTACCGAAAGCAAAGCAGTAGCCGCAGCTTTGATTAGGAAGAAGGCAATGTGCAAAAGCCTGCTTATTATGTATCCAAAGCCCTCACCGATGTAGAGGGAAGATATTTTAATGCAGAAATTGGCTTACTCGCTTGTTGTTGCCGCCGAAACTTCGAGCTTATTTTTCTCGCCATTCAATTGTCAGATACACTGATTCGCCATGAAAGATTTTGCACAAGCCGATACCTCGGTCGGTTACTCACCCGGTCAATTGAGTTGATCGAGTTTGATATCGATTATCACCACGGCGAGCAATCAAGGCACAAGCTATAGCAGCACTTTGTAGCCGAGACAAGCTTCAAGGATCCTCTCGAGAAAGTAGAGTAAATCAACAAAGAACGAGCAAAGTAAATCCAAAGCCAAGACCGAGTATTGTTGGGAACTTCATGTAGATGGTTCCGCTTAGTCGATTTGGGAGTGGAGCTGGTCCTAGTGTTGGTACCACCCGAGCAAGATGTAGAATTTGAGAAGGCATTGCTTTCAAATTTCCTTCAAATAACTGTGCCGAGTATGAAGCTTTAATCGCTGGCCTCGAGCTCGCAAGACATTGGAGTCCGGCAAGGATTGTATATTGTGATTCTCGCTTGGTGGTGAATCAAGTTAAGGGCGATTACGGGTACATCATCCGATTTTGGTTCGCTATGTGCAATGGTGAGAGAAATTTTAAAAGATTTCGACATCGAGTTGGTTAGAATTGCTCTGGGAGGACAATATGCGAGCAGATTATTTATCAAAGATAGCCGAAGATGAAATCCGCCTTTACATCCTCGGAGTTATGATTGAGCACTTGGAGGTTCCCTCGCCATCGAGAAAGAGGTGGTTATGGACATAGAGCCGGCTGCCAAGTGTTGGATAGATGACCTTCGAGCTACATTCAGAGCTGGTGTTGCTCAAGACAAGAAGGAGGCCGTAACTATTCAAAAACGGTCATGCCGTTACATCATCTTAGACAACATTTTGTATCGAAGATCTTATACGCGACCTTTGTTGAGGTGTGTTCGCCCGCAGATGGTGGAAGGAATATTGGGTGAAGCATGAGGGCAAATGCGAGGTCACCCCGCCGATCGCTAATCGAAAAAGTGTTAGCGCAGGATTTTATTGATAACTTTGCGGCGAGATGCCGAGGTGTATGTTCGCCGCCAGACAAGTGTCGCCGCTTATGCAGATATTCCAAGGTTGCCATCTACCGAAAGCGCACTCGTTATTGCATCATGGCCGCTTGATATGTGGGGAATAGATTTGATCGACCTTTTCCCGTAGCTCGCTCAAAGTTCAAGCACGCGTAGTCGCGGTGGATTACTTTACGGTGGGTGGAGGCAAAACCATTGGCGACCATAAGTGAGGTCAACGCCATCGACTTCGCACACGAGCACATTTGGTGCCTACGCCCCGCTGAAGCAATCGTGTCCGATCATGGGACCCAATTTCTGACAAGTTTACAAAGGCGCGGCGAGCAAATGAGGGTGAAACATTGGCGCCATCCGTGGCATATCCCCAAGGTAATGGTCAGCGTAACGCGAATAAACAAATTTTGCACGCTTTGAAGAGGAATTTGGAGGAAAAGGCCGAAGGTGGGTGGACGAGCTACCTTCACCATGGGCAAGAAGAACAACAATGAGGGGTCCAACCGGGAAACCGCATTTTCTTTTAGCATATGGGTTCGATGCTACGGCTCTGTGGAGATGTACTTGCCTACTCATGTGGTTTTAAATTATAATGTTGGTACTAATCACACAAACCGAACAAACAGATTTGGACTTGTTGGAAGAAAACTACTGGAAGCTAAAACGAGGATGGCCAATTATAGCAACGAACGAGCAAAGGCTCACCACGATAAGCGAAGTTCGTGGTCGATCATTTGTCGTGGGGGATTGGGTCCTTCAGAAGATTGAGGCCACCGCCATCGAAATGAATGGGGAAGTTGTCACCAAACCGGAAGGCCCTTTCAAGTTTTGAGAATTATTAAGGAGGGCACCTACATGTTGCGAATGTGAGGATGGTGATGAGTTAAAGCATCCATGGCACGCTGGATCATTTGAAGAAATACTATTGGTAATTGGTTTACAATATGTAATTCTTTTGATTTTTTCCTTTTTGTGATAAATAGTGATGATGAAACTCGCTTGTCTTTCCAACGTTGTGTTTGAGAAGTGAGTTTCAAGTTAATCCTTTCAAGTTTTTTATCGAGCATAAAGGTCTTGATGTTCGAAAAACTTGGAGGATGTTTTTGCTGATCGAACAACCTTCGCTACGAGCATGAGGGCTCTATGCTCATAAGGGAAGGGCATTCGAGTTTGATTAAAGGTTGATCGCTTTTAAGGCGAGTTAAGGATGATCGAAAGTCTTATTACGAGCATGAGGGCTCTATGCTCGTGAGGGCATTCGAGTAAAAGCTTAGCTAAAAGATGATCGCTTTGAGCGAATAAAACTTGGTTAAACGTTGATCGCCGTGAAGAGCGAGTAAAAGGCCATTGGTTTGGCTAAAAATGCATCGGCCGAGTAAAAGAAGTTAGAATATTACAAATGAAAAGTAAAATTGTTTTGAGACATGGCACGAAGGCCGAAGGCGCCAGCAGTTCGAATTCAAATAGCAATGCAGTTGTTGCCTTCGCTGAAGCAGCTGGGTTCCTCGGTATTTGTGGTATTCTAACTGTAACTTCCTCGTCGCCTGTTCGCCTGGGCGCCATCGCTGGTAGGAGCTTGAGATCGCCAAATCTCCGCCATGAGGTCGGTGACCGTAGTATCGACGACATGTGAGGGGGGATCCATGGAGATAGGCCCTTCGGCAGGGCTTCACCAACCCTTCTAGTTCGCCTCGTAAAGGGCACTTGGGAATGGCCTGCCCATGAGCGAAAAGGGGGTTGGCTCCCCATTCGGCGAAGTTGTTCGCGGCCGACCTCTAGCCCACTACAAGCGAGCCGCCTCAAAACATGGTTCATTCCCTCGTACAAAATGGGTAGGCTTCACCCTCCACACGCTTGGTAAAGTCTGATGATCTTTTGTAGTCCTCGATGATCCGGCTGCTTTTTGCTCGCCTCTGTTGTCATAGATCCGACCTCCGATACCGCTTGCTCGAGCTTTTTGTAATGCTGGCGCTGTGCACCTGATCTTTTGACAAGTTTCACAGCCTGGCAGCCTCGCGCCGCACTCCCGCTTATACTCGGCTATATTGCAGAGTGAGCCTCTTTCTCGATTTTTTAGACAAGTTTAGTCAGGCTTCCAGGTCGCCTTCTCGGCCTCAACTTTGGAAAGCTCGCTCACACTCTTTGTGGTAAGGGATTCCCTCGGTTTTGAGATCACCGATGCAATTGATTTTTTCTTCCGAGCATTTTTCTGAGGCCAAAGTTTTTTTCGTTGTCGTGAGCTTGGTCTTGTTCAGTGTTGATTAGTCGCCATACATTAAAAAAATGTGTTTTGTTTGCGATCTGTCGAGAAATTATGGATTAATAGCGAGGAGAAAGAGGAAAGGAAAATGAAAAGTAAGAATTATTTTTACCTCGGTAAAGACAGAGCCCCATTTCACCGACAAGACGCAGCTCGCCGGGTCCGTATTTTTCTCGATGCCGCCGTGGGAGGCGCTTTATTAGCCCAAGTCCGTGGTAGACGGAACCCTCCTCGTTAGAACGCCGATGCCGCCGAGGTCCGACATTAGCGAAGCCTTGATAAGGGCCGCAGCCTCGTTGATCATCGGCATAGCAAAGCCTTCTTGCTGCTGTGAAGGAAGGGGGTTTCTTCACCGCAGCTTTGTCCGCCTCTGCCGCTCGCTTCCTGCCGATTGTTCGACATTGATGATAGGGGAGGCACGCCACCGGTTCGCATCGGGGCGCAGTGGATGAAATTTGATGTAGACTGCTCAAGTGAGCGTTTGTACCACGGCTCGAGCTCGTGAGTCGACAAGAGGAGAGCAATGAACGAGAGGACAGTGTTTGGCGCTGCTCGAGCTCTTTAGCCGCTTGCATAAATTTGGAGACATCTCTAATTGCCTCATTTCGCACTAATTTCAAAGAATATTAGCATCAAGGAAAGTGCGAAAATCGAATTATCAAAGGAAAAGCAATGAAGTAAATAGCTCCTGAATAACCTAAAGTGAAAAGTCGTCTACAGTGGTGCCTAAGGAAGCACAATTCAGATTCGCTGAAATCTATTTCCATGGCAAGAACCCCAAGATGTGGGGTTTCTTGGTCGATTGTAACCCTGGCTCTATG
>CM028378.1:118386979-118504743 GCA_013146195.2 Codonopsis lanceolata
ACAAAAAGGTTCAAGTGTCTTCTTGACAAAGTGGCCAAACCTACACCGATCTTTGGTCACCCGCTTCAACATGGAAGCACATTTATCGGGAGCAGACCTCCCAAAAGGTCTCAAAATATGACTTGGTGGCCACTGGCCTCCATCTTAAGGCCCAAGGCCCCGCAGACGAGGCAGCAGCGGTGCTATTGCCAAAATAGCCTGGGCAAAGCCAAGAAGACAAGGCCCAAGGCACCTCCAATCAAGAGGAGCAAGCCAAATGGATAAGGAAGGAGATTTAAGGAAGGCCGTAAGAAGGCACAAGGCCAAACTAGCCATTCCTCCCATCCATCCACCCAAGCCAAGCCATCCTCTCAACCACCGCCCAACCCAAATTCAACAACCCTCCCCACCTCCCGCCTCCACACTCCAAACCAAAACGAAGGAGAGACTTCAGAAACCTTTGAAGACCAGCCATCTAAATTCCCTCCAACTCTATCGATGACGCATTGAGTCTCCTATTCACCGAGGAAGAAAAGGAGAGCTACCGAACCCCAACCCTACCGCCAATTAACCCACTATACCTCTACCGACGCACAACCAACTAACTGACGCCTAAACCCTCATTCCAACCCTTCATCTATAATTGCCAACCTCTCCAATCCTCCTGAGGAGTCTATCCTCAGAGATCCTCAAATGAGGAGGAGCCAAAATGAGGAGCCAGAACCCCAACTCCTCCTCCCCTTCACCCCTTTAACTACTCACCCGACCCATCCACACCTTCCTCACCACCCCAATCCCAACCAACTTCTTCCACCACACCACAGCCTCTTAGATCCCGTCACGCCAAGTTCCTTTGAACTTTCATCGAGTGATCTATTCACCTCTCTCATCAACCTTCTCAACCTCTCAACCTCCTCAACCTTCCTTCAAAAACCCAAACCTCTTCTACCCTCGCCTCCTTCTTTTCGGTTCTCACCGAACCCATTTCCTTAATCCTCCCACACGCTGAAAATTCCGACACCGATATGGAACCTGATTCCCACCAACTCCCCTCCTCCCTCCCCTATAACCCTATCCTCTTCCACCAAACCATCCCCACCTCAAGACTCATCTTCTTCTGCCTCCGTAACTCCTCCCCAACGCTTCCTTCAGTGCTCGCAGATCGCCGCCGCCGACACCATTCACATTGGCCAAGCATCTATTTCAATCAGCCGCCAATGTTGAAATTTTGTCCCGCTAGATGCCATCTACCAAATGTTAGGCGAACTCACAAGCATATCTACCGCTATACCGCACGAAGTAGCCACTGCATTTGAAGTAGCGGCCGCTGCCAACGAACGACCGCCACTACTCTTCGACATTTCAAGAGGATGTCCTGTGGACTCGTTTTGGACCGAGATGCGGCACGACTTCAGCGATGTCAAGATCAACGTAGAAGCTCAACGAGATGAAGGCCGCCGTATCATAGGTTCCATTTTCTACGAGCTCTTCCACGCCATCACTCTCCATCTTAGCCACGGTTGTACCTCCTATTATGGAACTCAACAACCTCGCTCGCAACTCGCCCATGACATAATGAATGCCAAGGATCGTGATCTGGCCATCACGGAGGAGAAACAAATGAGATCTATCAACGAGTATCCGATGGAAGAGAACGGCCGCCTTCGTGAAGAACTCGACTACCGTTTCGTTCCACAGACCTCCAACTGATGCAGATGCCGAATACCAAAGAAGAATGGAAGAGCTAGAGCGAGAAAGAAGAGAAAAGGAGGCTGCAGACAAAGGCAAAGGGAAAAGACCTTGGTAGCTTTTGTATCTTTTCTTCCCTTTCCTTTGTATTTATCTTATTTTTGAAAACTCTGTCAAATGTAAACATCTTGTTTATGAATACAGATGATTACTTGCTTTTTCAAAAATTATATTGTTTAAATTCTTGCTGCTTTATTGTTTATCTATATGAGAATTTAAACATTTAGTTTAAATTGATTTAAACTGCTGCTGATCTATGTGCTATTCTTTGACTCTCTTATTCTTGTATGCACTTAGATTAGTCCCTTGCATCTGAGGTGTTATTCTGTTTAATAGAGGCATGTCTACCGATTACGTAATATATATAAACTTTCTCAGGCATGCTATTATCTATTAAATAGTTTGTTTTAAAAACCCTCATTTGTAGTAATGATGACCAGATATAAATAGGAGGAGATTGTTGATTCTTATGTTAAATTTATATCTGATCAGTACATTACATTAGTTTTATACTTCAGTGGCTAATCGGGCTGCGTATCGATTAGCGTGGCAACTGTGTATAGAACTTTGCCTTGTATAGTTTTTTGTAGGACTCTTTTCAGGTTCAGCGGAAGACCCTTTCTCAGCTTCACCGGAAGACCTGCTCAAAGCTTAAGATCGGTAGACCTCGTGTCCAGCTGATCTGCTTCTACGTGTCCTCTTCAGCATAAAGCTAGCTGGATTAATTCAAACTTATTTCCATATATTATTTGAATTAATCCAAGTCATTCTCTGACATGTCAAGCCGCCGAAAGCAACTTTCCGAAAAGCAGGAAGACTTTTCGTCCTGAACAGTGAAAGCAGTAAAGCAGACTGTCCCCTACTTTCTGCTTCATCTCTCAGATCTGACACCAAATCGCCCACCTTTTTGAAGATCTCAGAAATGATTATCTGCTCTGGATATCTGTGAAGACGAAATTCCTTGACTGACAGCCCCATGCATTTAATGCATTTATGAATAGAGCTGTTGAAGCCTTCGTCCTCTCCAACGGATTCTTTTGAAGTGCACCTGCTTTAAATACTGCCATTGAAGACTGGAACAACAGACAACTGTACAGAATCAATCGAACACTTAAAGAATTGCTCTGAATCTATACAACTCCAAGTCTTTCAGCTCAGTGCATTCAATAGATCCTCAACAGATCTAGAAGTCCTCGTCAACAACAAGAAGCTGCTCTTCAACATTTATTGTTTTATTCTTCTTGTTGTTTACTTCCATTAACTATACTTCTGCACGAATTAAATATCTTGTATTTACAGATATTTAATTCCATAGACCCAAACACAAGTCAATATTTTGTACACGATCCATTAGGGATATTCTTTGTAATTGATCTAAGTGGAAAACATAGTGCACAATTTAAATCCAAGGTTGACTGCCTTGGTGGTGGACGTAGCACTATTTACAGTGTGAACCATCTCAAAATACTTGTGTTATTTCCTTCTGTTTGTCTATTACTTGAACTGCATAGTTTCCTTGTTCATTATATCCATTTCAGCAGAACTTAAGTAATCTGTAAAAGGTCTACCGGTAGTCCTTATCGGCAGACCTGGAACAATTTTCTTGAAGGTCTTCCGCTACTTGAAACTCTTCATAAACTTCAAGTAACTTTCAAGGAACTTACTTAAAAGTTTTAAAGTGTTAATAAGCTATTCAACCCCCCCTTCTAGCTTATTATTGTGCTCATTGGGACCCACAGGAGCCCTGGGTAGGTGTTCCTTAGTTGGATTGGTAGGGTTCTTGACCTTACAATCGATTTTCGAGTGGCCTTGTCTAAAGCAGTGGGAACAATATAACATAGAATTCTCCGCCTCAAGGGTTTGCCAAAAACTAGGGTATAGGTTTTCGCAGTCAACCGAAATCTTTTTTGAAATTGTTTTAGTTAAATCAATCTCTACACAAACCCAAAAAACACTGGGACGGGTGAGGTTCGTTGTGGGCTGATCAAGAATGAAAGGGCGGCCAAATAAAGAAGCAATAGAGAAAAGATTTGTTTTGTGGAGGAGATGAATTGGAAGACCGGGAGAATAAACCACATTGGGACAACATGGCTTTCTATATCAGGCCGAAAATCAGGCGACCACTTGAAGACACGCATAGGAAACCGGCCAAGAAACCATTGGTCCTTGATCCAAAGTCTTTGGTAATCATCGTCATGATGAACCTGAATGAGAACATGTTTAGAGTCAAGGTGTCCTATGGTGAAGGCAGCCTTTAGACCAAAGGTCTGGAAGAGTTTACGAATGGACTCCATAGAAGGTCAACCGTGGGAAAACTTCCTTATTATGGTATACTTGAATGGCCGGGCAAGGGCCTCAATAATATCAGTCAATAACTTGAGATAAGGTTTTCCTTTATAAGACGAGGGGGGAATAAGAAACGTAGAAAGAATAGGACTAGGGGAGGAGTTAAGAGCAGCAACGAATGTGTTATGGAGAGATGGAGGGTCCGGAGGGGACTAGTGGTGGCGGATCCGCCATGAGGCCGGGAACTACGACAATAACCCTAAACGAAATTGGGGTAAGGGATCGCACCTTTAGTGTGTGAAACAATAGGTTTTGGTTGTCTGTTTCGAATGACTAAGTAAACAAGATCTAAAGCATGCTAAAGGTATAACTATACAATAGACTCGAACACTTCTACGAAGTTGAACAGAGGTCAAGAGTATCTAAACTCCAAGAAACGAGACGTTAATGCTACTCAAACTCAAATAATCAAACGGAGATGAAAGCGATGCAATGCTCATCACCAACCCATACTTAGTGCACTTGAAGCCATGTCTGAGAACAAATGATCTGTGGAAATTTAGAAATAAGCACAAGTAATTAAATAAAGTAATGCACAACGATAAAAGTCATGAAAGAGTTTTATAATAGCATAAATATTCTTACTTTGGAGCTGCCACTTTCATCCATTTAGCCGCCAAAGATTCCTTTATCAGATCCTTTTCCAAGAACAATTTAAGAGTCGTCTCGCCATGTACAAATTGTATATAGTATACTTCATCACCCTTTTATAGGATTAGGTATCGGCGTAATCTAGGGAAAAGAGATATGTGCAGATGGTTCCCCCTTTTTTTGTCGATTCCAAAATATTCTCAACCTCGATACCAATGAGACATTTCCTTTTCCGGCCTCTACCCTTAACCTGAACTTTTTTTTTCTGCTCCTCCTCAGCCTCATAGTTAGATAAATCAGATACATCTTCCAAAATCTCTTTCACACTTTCGTTTTTTTTTTTGTCCTTTGGAAGACCTTTAAACTCCTGTTGGCAATAGTAATGGTGGGAATGGGAGTGATGACTGTATCGATGCTGTAAATAGGAGTGGTGGTGGTAGTGAGAGTAGTAGAGATGAGAATGGTGGTGGTAGTGAGAGTAGTAGAGATGAGAGTGGTGGTGAAAGTGAGAGTAGTAGAGATGGGAGTGGTGGTGGTAGTGAGAGTATTAGAGATGAGAGTGGTGTTGGTAGTGAGAGTAGTAGAGATGGTCGGATTGGCATTTGGGATGCTACAAATGGGAGAAAAAGTTTCAAAAGTAGGAGAGTGATGGGAGTCCATGGGAAGTTGCTTGTTCTCGAGATGCATTTAAACTTGCTTTTAGATCATCATCTTGTCAATTCAAGTAGGTATGTAAGCTTAGGTAAGTATAAACTAATTAATATCACAACAAATTACTCAAAATCATAACGTAAATATTTTACCACTTTTCGATCCAAGGTCGTCACTTCAGTCCTAAGATCATCAATCTTTTGGTCTATCTTCTTCAAGTAATAAAAAATTGCACTCAGATGAGGAGTGATGGTGCTAGTGACAACAGGAGAGGGAGAGGCATGTTGTCGGGAAGGGAGGCATCGTAGGGACTGACGGCCTTCATCTTTAACATGTTCAGCCTCAACATAGAAGGATGTGCTCCAATCAATGCCAAAATGACGTTGATACTCAACAACATATGGCTGCTCTTTTTCGGCTTCAGTGGGGGTCAAAGGAACAAGCATTTCATCATGTCGATTGAGCAAAATACCAACTTGATTAATCAACTAATCAACATAAGTTGGATTAAATAACACCACAACTTTATTAATCAAACTCTACATTTACCCTTATGATATCCAATATATGGATGATTTCCTCATAGCTTGGATTTAGGCAAGACTTCCAATTGCACATTCTTGGTATGTTGGGCACTTGACTGTTTATGCTTGATAGTTCATATAGGTCTTTAAATCCAGAAAAATCATGGAATAACTCAAATACTCAAACCTGCATTTTAAAAATGTTACATATTATAAGCATATCAAATTGAAAAAAATCAGCTAACCATTGAATATAAAATCAACTAACCATTTAATAGATACAATTGGTTACATGTAATGCCGTCGGAAAGCAATTACATATAGAAGTCGGAGCATGAGAACTAGTCATCTTCATCACTGAATTGAGAAGGTGGGGATAAGACTTTGTTCCCCATGGATATTTATTGAACAAATCCAAGTTTTCAACTATAATCAAAACACCCACATCAATAGAAGTATTAGGTGAATTGGCCCTCAACACATACTCCCATATAACTGCAAGATCAAGCTTCAGTTTATCATCCTTGTCAGTTGCATCTAGAAATATTTGTCTTAATTCTTCAGGTTTCACTGACCCCTTTTTCTGTCTCGAAGGATATTTCTCCACTAGTGCCTTGCTAGTAGGGATTTTAGTATCATAATCCAATAACACAGATTTAAACATGTGATTATAGTGTAGTCCGAAAACGAAAATCTCACTTTCTGACCACCGATATAAAATCATATTTCATTTTTATTATTGGTAGGTGACTGAATCCTCATAAAAGAGCTGGGACATGAATCAATACATTGCTTTTATTCATGTTTTTTCTCATCTTATATAGTTTACCAAAAGCTGAATTCTTGAATAGAATTTTGTGTGCCTTATCTGATGCATTATTGTAATCCCCGAGCCCGAAAACCCGGTCCGCTATGTGTAGCCCACACATTGGCCCACTGAGCACGAAGTACCTTAGGTAATCAGGCCCACCACAAGCAGACCCAAAAGTCCATGGATGATGTTGGTGCCCAATAGTAGAGTGTGGTCACCTTATAAATTGCTCATAATTCCCACACCTACCCGATGTGAGATGGAGGCATTACAATCTCCCCCACTTAAATCTTTTACGTCCTCGTTAAGGTCAAATCGTACCCCCGGCGATGCGGGATTCAAGAGGTAGCTCCCACCTTCTACGGTGTAGCACTTTGGACCGCAAAACACTTTGTTCCCACATTTTCGGTCGGGACCCGCTCTGATACCATTTGTAATGTCCTGGTCCCGAAAGCCCGGTCCGCTATGCGTAGCCCACACACTGGCCCACTAAGCACGCAACACCTTGGGTCATCAGGCCCACCACAAGCCGACCCAAAAGTCTATGGATGATGTTGGTGCCTAGTAGTAGAGTGTGGTCACCTTATAAATTACACATAATTCCAACACCTACCCGATGTGGGATGGGGGTATTACAATTATATATCTCATCTAAAACTAACAAATTGCATCCAGATGTAACATTCGATTTGTACCAGTCATCACGTGAATTGTGAAATAAGATATGCTACCATATTCTCTGTAATAGAAATATAAATTAAACATTAAAACTAGGGGTGGCAAATCGGTCGTGTTGTGCCCTTATCGGGCTAGCACGATAAGGGCACGACACGATAAGCTTCGGCACGAACACGGGACGATAAAAACCCAAAAACACGGCACGACACGCTAAGCACGATAAGGAAAAACGGTCGGGTTTTTTTTGTTAGGCACGATAAGCCCGTTAGGCATGATTTTTAAAATAAAAATAATTATAAATTTCTAATAAATTATCCATCAACATTCAATCATTCCCATCACTGTTCTTGCACAACAAGAGGTGCGCCAGTTACAAAACATACTATTACACAAAAATACAAAATCACAAGCGGACTATTCAACAAGTTAAGACTAGAAATTAGGAAATTGGGAATGATAGGACGGCAGGAATTGATGCACCAAAGATCCAAAAGTACCAAACCCACTAGTCAACAACTAAACTAGAAGTGCAAATCACAAACATAGTCTAAAAAGATTCCAAAAAATGTCTAAATATTACACAAATGGTCCAAAAACAGTTAAGACTTCAACTTCATTCGTTTATCCGATGATTCAATCCACTTCAACGTTCACTAACCTATTCATATAGATGTCATAAAGCTAGTTAAAACTTAAAATATCCAACAATATGATTTAATAAAATTTAAATAAGTACCAATTATTCAAATTTTTACTTGCATTGTTGGATGTGCTACCCAAACTAGAGCCTGGTCCTGGGGAACAACATCATTAATATCCAAGTTCTTGATATCTTCAGTGAGCTCTTCAGTCTTCAACGAGTGATGATCTACATGCGTTCATAAATATTATCAGCAAAAAACTAAAAAATACATTGTAATGAGGATTAAATTGACAGTTAAAGCTTGTTTGCAAATTAAAGAAGTAAGAGATACGCTTACATTTATCGCCAAATAGCCAATCTCTTGTACATATTATTGCATCCACTGTGCTTGGTTTCAGTGCACTACGATATTGATCGAGTACTAGTCCTCCTACACTAAATGATGCTTCAGATGCAATAGTTGAAACTGGAATGCATAAAATATCTCGAGCCATAGCTGCAATTTCAGGATACCGATATTGATTTGATCTCCAATAATCAAGAATATCTAGATGGTCTTCACAATTCAATCTTGGCTCATCCAAATAAATCTCTAATTGAGATTTGTGAACACCAAAAGCACCATCATTATTGAATGTCCTGAATTTCTATAGAAAAACAAAAAAAACAAGTTGTAATAAAAGAGTTAATTAAAAATTGGAAAACTTAAGAGTAACATATAAAAATAAGAAAAGATCAAAAGAATAGAAAAATTACCATCAACTTCTTTAACTTTCATCTCGTAGAATGTTAGAAGTTTCCTTGGAATTACCACAAATGGGATTGCTAGATTCACCAACATGATTCATATCGGGTCTCTTTTCATATTGAGCAAACAAACTAAACAAAGTCTCCTTGACTTTCAAAAATGCAGGAGAACCACGGTAACCATAGATCTCTTCATATTCAAAATCCACAAAATCAAGTTTATACCGAGGATCTACAACCACTGCCAATGCCAAAACCAAACTAAACTCCGACCAATACTTCTCAAATTTTGGAAGCATCCTTAAGGCTATATCCTTGACATACACATCGTCACTTTCAACATTCCTCTGCAAATACTCATAACATGTACTAACACACGAAAAATACAAGTTCGAAGTGGGATACTTTGTTTCAGAAAAAATATTAGTTATCTCATAAAACAAAGCCAAGAAATCACATATCTTCTCCACCTTGTCCCACTCTAATGCATCAAGACAATGCTTATAATTTGAATCAAGTAATGCTAGATGGCAGAATGCACGTCGATAAAACAAAGCACTTTCAAGCATATGGTAAATAGAATTCCATCTTATTGCCACATCTTGTCTCAAACCTCTTTTAGAGTCCAATTGTATTTGACTCACAACCTCCAAAAACTTTACCTTCCTTGATTGAGACCCTCTCACATACTTAACGCTTTCACGGACTTTATGCACACATTTATCAATATCTTTCAATCCCTTTTGAACCACTAAATTAACAATGTATGCACAACAACGAACATGAAAAAGTTTTCCATTTGCAACAAGTGATCCTTTGAAATGATTCATCAACAAATCAGTAGACACATCATTAGCAGAAGCATTGTCCAAAGTCAAAGAAGCCCCTAAGGGGGTGGCCCAGTGGTAGACATGAGGCTTCACAAAGTGTGAGGTCTCAGGTTCGATCCCTTCCCATGCCCCCTTAGGAGAAAAAAAAAGTTCCATTTTGTCTTGGAGCCAGATTTTACTTTGCGGCATCATTACGATGTGATTGATGACCTTTTGGGCATCGAATCAGATTATAAGAGCACTGACAGGTTTTCTCTCTCTAGGTTTTTTCTCTTTCTTTTTCTTAACTTTTGTAATCCTAGTAGGGTTTTGCGGCTATGCTGTCGGATTCCACAAAGCCGGTGGGCGGATCCACGGAAGAGGCAGCGACTAAGCCACCAGTGAAGGATGCTCCTTCTCCTTATGGGATTCCATCAGGTTCAGTACCTATTTCTTATACGACGGCAGTCTCATAGCCGGGTGTTCCTCAGTGTCGAAATCCTACCAAGCACCCAGCCCTCTTAGATCTTCCCCTTCCTCCAAGGTCGGGAGTGACTATTAACAATGAGATTGGGTGTTTGTTCACACAGGTTGAATTAGAAACGACTGCCAATCAATTCAACAACACCCTTATCCTTAAATTTTCTACTGGACGTCCATCGCTACATGTCATTGAGGACCATATTTCTAAGTCTTGGGGATTAACGAAAACTTTTGTTGTTGGCTTAATGGATCCTCGACATGTTATGGTGTACTTGGCATCTAAGGAAGATCTGATTCGTGCCCTCTCTAAGGAGTCACACATGATACAAAGATGCATGTATCGCTCTTTTCGTTGGACTCCGGATTTTGCTCCGCGACGGGACTGCCCACTTCTTGCTGTTTGGGTTCGGCTTCCTCAATTGCCCTTGATGTTTTTCACACCGTCATATCTTCAACGTATCAAAAATTCTTTTGGACATTATCTTCGTGCAGACGATAGGACCTTAGCCTTAACACATCCGATGCATGCTCGGATTTGTGTTGAGGTTGATGTGTCTAAACCTTTACCGAAACACATCTGGATTGGAACTTCGAAGGACGAGGGTTTCTGGCAGATGGTGGAGTTTGAGGGGAATATCGCCTTTTGTAAAGGCTGTGGTTTACTAGGCCACGGTGTTGATGTGTGTCGTAAGAAAGCCCAACGTTCAGCCGCTACTAGAATGGGTAATGTGGACACGGGCAAAAAGAAGAGTTTAGCTACTGATGCAATGAATGGAAATCTAGAAACAGTTAGTTCCAAATCGGAACCTCAATGGCGTCCAACAGGAATTCTGAAAAGGCCGGATATGGCCTCAGTTTCAAATACTAAAGATGTTGAAGGCAAAGTCAAAGGAGTGGAGGTTGTGGATGTAGTAGACTCACCGAAAGATCTTGATGCTACTAATATGGCTGCTACGGACAAGATGAATCTGTTAGACAACCAAGAGGTAGACCTGGTTAGTGATGAGGTTAACGTGAATGGCTCTAAATCAGATATAGACCCGCCGGTTGCCCAGTCTCTAGGAGATTCTGAGAAGGTTTCTACATCTGCTGCTCATGTTAATTTGCATGTGGAAGGTGCAACAACAGAATCTAAAGAGCCTAACGTAGCAGGTTTGGTTTCTGAAGAGGATCCACCTGAACCATTCTTAAGGAACAAATTTTCTATCCTGACGGACATGGATGATACAAGTTTAAAAGGGGATGTTGGTGACTCACCTAGAGCACAATCGGCTGAGCCTATGGAGCAACGAACTCGAGCCAAAATCACACGGTCTGCTTCTTTGGATGAACTCCGGGAATTTCCGAAATCTCCCTCATCAGTTCAAGCATTTCAGAAGCAATGTTGTAAGGATAACAGTAAGGCGAAGAAAAAGAAAATGGCTCACACAAACAAAAGGCAGACAAAAGCTTCGGCTAAGGCCCAGGTTTCATCTTTTTAATTTTGTTTTATGACAATCATTATATGGAATGCCCGAGGTGTCGGGAATAGGGACACGATTCTTTATTTGAAAAAGCTAAAACTACAACACAATCCTTTTATGGTAGTCATTCTGGAGCCGAAACTTAGGGGGGGTCGATTGGAGAAAGTGGCTAGAAGGCTTAAATACTGTTATAGTTTGCATAATAATCCCATCAATACACACATTTGGCTTTTATGGGATAATAGAATTAGTATTAATTTATTTAGAGCATCTAATCAACATGTTACAGTTTGGATTGCCGATCAAAATGGTAGGAAAGTTTTGGCTTCCTTTGTTTATGCCAAATGCTATAGGGATGAACGTCAGGTGTTATGGAAAGGTTTAATTGATATTGGTTATGGTATTTCTGACCCGTGGTTTATAGGTGGTGATTTCAACATCATTTCTTGCACGTCGGAAAAGCTCGGTGGTAATGGTTATGATTTTAATAGTATGGATTATTTTAATATTTTTACTCTTCAAGCAGGCGTGGTGGATGCAGGTTTCGAAGGGAGAAAATATACTTGGTGCAATGACCATCAAGGCAATGGTAGAATCTGGGAACGTTTGGATCGTATATTTGTGAATGGTTTCTATAAAGCAGCCTTACTGCTCAAGATAATTCCTTACTGATTTAGAGGATTTGTTTTCGGCTGTGACTAATCAGATTACTGCTCAAGATAATTCCTTACTGACTTCAATTCCTTCTTCAGAAGAGGTTTGGGAGGAAGTTAGTGGTCTTAATGCGGATAGTGCCCCGGGTCCGGATGGTTTTACAGGACATTTCTTCCAAAAGTGTTGGTCGATTGTGGAAGATAATGTGGTCAGTGCAGTACAGGATTTTTTCCAAGGAGCCGCTCTTCATCGTGGTATTTCATCTACGGTTATGATTCTTATCCCTAAAAGTGATTCTCCTAGCAGTTTTGGGGATCTTAGACCTATTAGTTTATGTAACTTCACATGTAAAATTATTTCAAAAATTTTGGTTAATTGGTTGGTGGATATTATGCCCAAGATAATTTTTTTGGAGCAATCGGGTTTTGTTAAGGGAAGGGCTATTCATGAAAATGTGGCTTTAGCATATGAGTTGATTAATCAGATTGATCGAAAAGTTTGGGGGGGGGGGAATGTGGTCTTCAAGTTGGATATGTCTAAGTCTTATGATCGTCTTGAGTGGCCGTTTCTTCTTAAGGCTTTGCGGGCTTTTGGTTTCAATGCTCAGGTGTGTGATTTGATTGCTCGTCTTGTCATGAATGTTTGGTATACGATCCGCATCAATGGAACTAATTATGGTTTTTTCAACTCTACTCGGGGGGTTCGACAAGGAGACCCGTTGTCGCCTCTCCTGTTTATTATGGCTCAAGAAATTCTATCTTTAGCTATAAAAAGAGGCTTTTCGGAGGGACAGATGGTTAGATATGGGTATGGTTGGGGAGATATGATAGTAACCCACTTGCTTTATGCGGATGATATGATTTTCTTCTGTAATGCGGGTAAACATTCGATTGTTAATCTTCGTAAGATCCTCCAATCTTATGAACAATCTTCGGGGCAGCTCATCAACTTGCAGAAGAGTGGTTTCTATACCTCGTCTTATTTATCTCGCCACAAGATTCAGAATATTGCTGCTTGGTCTGGGTGCATGCATCGATCTTTCCCTATGATGTTCTTGGGATTGCCTTTATTTAAATGGCGTATGAAACGTGAATATTTTGCGATGCTTGAATCTCGAATTAGAAGGAAAATTGATGGATGGAAATCTCGTCTTCTTTATTTTGGTGGGAAAATTGTCCTTTTAAAATTGGTCCTATGTAGCATCCCGGTTTATGCTTTGTCGGTTATTAAAGTTCTGGTTTCTATTATTCACCGTCTTGAAAGTGTTATGGCTAATTTTCTTTGGAGTAGTGCTGGAGAACATAGAACACATTGGGTCTCGTGGGAGAAAATTTGTAAACCTCAACTGGAGATGGCTTGGGTATCAGAACTTTACGACAAGTGATGGATGCTCTCCATGCTAAATTAGCATGGAGTGTTCTTCAAAAGGAAAGCTTGTGAGCTCAGTTTATTAATCAAAATTACAAGAAGGCTGTTGGGTATGTTGTTTCGTTTCAAGCTTCACACGTTTGGCGGGCGGTTCAGATACATATTGAAGAATTATTGAGCCTCAGTAGATGGGTAGTTTGTAGAGGGGATATTTCCTTTTGGAATGATAACTGGATTGGTGATAAACTGTTGGGTCCTCGTCCGATCGACATCAATTTGTCTGTCCGTGCAGCTTTGAATCAACTCCCTGATTTCTTACCTCAAGTGCCTACTGGATATCATGCCTCCATTTCCAATCTTTGTCTCCATTGTAATGTTTCAGACCGTCTGATTTTTAGATTGACTACATCCAGGCAGTTTAACTCGAAAGCTTACTGGGAGCATCGTCGGACTCACAATCCTATCATTGGCTGGGCGTCGAAAATCTGTGCCTTCGGTTGGAGGCTTCACTCTGGTGCTATTCCGGTGGATCTTAGACTGCATTCGCGTGGTGTCCCAGTTGTATCGCGATGTGTATGTTGCCTAAACAACCCGGATCAGGAATCAATTCAACACTTGTTTCTCCATTCAGAGATTGCAAGCATGTTATGGAATAAGTTGGCGTCTCCGTTCAACAAGATTGCAGTATATTCGTCAATAGATCACCTGTATCAGATCTGGCTAGATGGTGCCTCTTACAGAAATCAGGTGGGGGCTGTTTTGACTGGAGTTATGCTTTATACTTGTTGGGTAATTTGGACAACAAGGTGCCATGCTATCTTTGACAATATTCTTATGGATGGTGGTTTTATTTATAAACAGATTTTAGATGGAGTGTTTGATATGATGTTGTCTTACGTTCCAAAATCGAAGTGTTCGGTATTGGGCAGGAGTTGTTTATCGCTGCTGAATATAAAGATTGTTCCTCCCCGTCTTCGCAAGGGTTTATGGGTTTCTTGGCAATGTCCTCCTCATCCCTATATTAAGCTTAATACGGACGGTTCCTCGGTGAGTGGTTTTGCTACAGGAGGGGGTGTTGTTCGCGATTCTAATGGGAGTTTTATTTTTGGTTTTTCTCGATATTATGGTCCGGGCTCCAATAATAAGGCATAATTCTTAGCTCTTAGAGATGGCGTGAAGCTTTGTCGAGACCTATTTCATGAGCATATTATAGTGGAGGTTGATTCTAAACTTGTTGTGTCAGTTATTAAGGGAGAGGTTAGCTGTCCATGGGCTGTGGAATATGAGTATAGGCAGTGTTTGGCTTTGTTAGGAAGTTTTGGTATTCAACATGTTTTTCGAGAAGGGAATGGGGTTGTTGATCGGTTAGCAGCTGCTGCTCATGCTACTCGTATGGATTGTGATTTCAGTCTGGTTTCTCATCTGCCGAGGGAGGTTCGACGCTCGCTTCAACATGATGTTTTAGGCCTCCTTTCTTTTAGAGGACATGTTTGGTTCTGTATTGTTTTTCCTTTTAGAGGTCAGGCCCCTTTGTCCCCCCGTTATGGGTAAGGCTGGTTTCCTCCCAAAAAAAAAGTCAAAGAGAAAATTCGGCTATAAATATTTCACTCATGTAGCAATGAAATGATTTTGTCACACAAAGCAACATCACTATGTGGAGGAGGTAAAAAACAAAAAATTAAGCACCCTTTTTTGCAAACTCCAATTGATATCAATGAAATAAGCCGTAAGACTTAGATAACCATCCGTAGTGATACTACTCCAGCAATCAGATGTCAAAGAAATCCTACCAGGAGCTGATTCTAGCATAGATTGCATCCTAACTTTTTCTCTTGAATACATAGTAAGAATATCAGCCTTAATTGTGTTTCTAGACACACAATGAAGATTTGGACACAAATAATCAAAACATGCTCGAATCCCATCATACTCAACAAACTGAAATGGTAAATCATGCATGACAGTAACAGTAGCTACTAACTCGCGAAAATGCTCACCATCAAACTTACATGCTTTTCAAAGACATCGATCCTTGATCCCCACCAAGGAGTAGCTGACCTACATCACGTGCATTTCTTCTTGGGCAATTTTTCATATGACGGCTTAAATGTGCCAGTTCCATTCTTGCTATCAGCTATATAGACATTTTTGCATAACTTACACCTCGCTCTTTGAATGTTGTCATCTTGTAACGGAATCTTCTCAAAGATTTTCCAAACATTTGATCTAAGCTTCCTTGTGTTGTTGTTGTTGTTTTTTTTTATGGCTCATTTGTGGATATGGTGGTGAATGTTTCTGCATCCATCTCAACGACATCATCACCATCAACGTCACTTAAATTTATTTGATTATCCATACTTGATCTCTGTATAGAATTAAAAACAAAAACAAAAAGAAAATATTTAATAGGATAAGAATTTGTAAGTGACATATATCCATGAAGGGAAACAACATAAAAACAATTCATTAACCGAAAAACTTCAACCATCGAAGTAATAATAATAAACTTCAACCACTAAAATAGTTATAAAAAGTAAGAGTAAAATGGTAAAATATTTTTTTAAAAGACGCTTTTAAAAATGACAATTACTATTTTGTAATGCATAAAAAAAAGGAAAGTGAGATAATTATTTGAAAACAGAGGTAGTAAAAAGAAGGTTCCAAATTTCAAATTTTGAAAAAGGTGTTCATATCATCAGTTTGGTGACTTTCCACTAATCCTAAACTATCGAATTAGCCAATGACGGAGTGATTTTGGAAGACTAAAATATTTTATCTCATAAAAACCACAATTTACACATAATGACTTAAAGTTCCACCAGACATAAGACCAAGGTGAAGATGGCGATAGCTTAGTCTCTATCAAGTCAAGAGGGCCTCTAATTCTATTAATATTTCTGCCTTTTCTGTTTCTTTCTTGATCTTGACAACCCCCAAACACAAATCTTCATGCTCTATCTGGGTCTCTTTCCACTCTCTTATACTAATTAGCTATCCTCATCCCCTAAATCTCTTCTTCTCACAAAAATTGGTGAAAGAGTAAATGAAAATTGCTAGACATTTGAAATCAACCTGTGCAAACGGGTCCATTATTTGAAATCATTTGTTTGAAACCAACAAAACGAAATTTTGTTAGGGCACTGAACCTGGAAATTGTTTGAAACCAACAATTGGTTCACAAATTATCTACTAACACTAACTACCTGATTTACTAGAATAAAAACATGGTAGATTGGTAGGAGAAAAAATTGCAAAATAAGAGAATTAAACTAAGAGAAATAGGACCATGTCAAGAAATCTATCAACAAGAACAAGTACTGTGTAGAGAGAGGGATTACGCCGGTTACCTTTCTTCGGAGTTCGGAGTTGTTCTTCGGTGTAGAGAGAGAGGGATTGCGTCGGTGTGAGTGAGAGTCGTTGAGAGTCTTGAGACCCGAGGAGAGAAAGTGAGTCGCGGAGGGCAGGCGAGGCGAGTCGAACCGGCATGGGCGGTGGCGAGGCGGCGGCCGATCCGAGAAGGGCGATCCGAGAAGAAGAGAGTGAGAAATCGACGCGGAATCGCTGAATCGGCATCAAGATAGAGAGAGTGTGAGAGACGAGAGAGATCAGAGAGTTACAGCTTACAAGTTACAACACTTTAGTTAATAGGTTTCTTTTTTTAGGGTTTCTACTATTTATACCTAATATTTTTTCGTGCTTATCGGGTTGGCACGGTAAAAACCCGATAACGACCCGAATCTTAACGTGCCTTATCGGGTTGACACGATAACGGCCCGAACCCGATAAGCCCTGGCCCAAACCCTATAATTTCGTGCCGTGTTCGTGTCGGTCAATCGTGCCGTGCCTTAAATTGCCACCCCTAATTAAAACAAGAAACTATAATCTAAGGCTATTAAAACAAGGAAGTATAAAAACTGTATGAACACTTCATGTTCAGAGCAATACAATTAAATATAAACAAGAGTTCATGTTTATTTTAAGTCATCATATGAAATTACACATGGTTTACTGATATGATTGATTCATGAACCATATGAAATTACACTTGGTTTACTGATATGGTTGATTCATAAACCAGGTTATAAAACACATGATTTACTGGTTTAAGAAAAAGCCAACTACATGGTTTATTGACATGATTTATTGATAAACCATGTGCCTTCAAGAGAGAGAAAAAAAATCAAGAAACTAAATACATGACAAACTATGACAAACTGAAATGAAGAAACATGAACACTTTTTGTTCATAATAATACAATTCAATTTAAACAAGTGTTCATATTTATTTCAAGTCATTATGTTCATTTCAAGTGTTCATAGACCGACACTTCATGTTCATAGCAATACAATTCAATAGAAACAAATGTTCATGTTTATTTCAAGTCATCATGTTCATTTCAAGTGTTTATAGACGGATTGTGAATCAAAATGACATCTATATATATAGTGTTCATGTTTGAAAAGTGGGGGTCGACTAAAATGATCAACCCTAAAGACAACACTAAAACCCTAAGCGAAAAAGCAATGTGAGATTTACCTGGTTCTGAACTGATGATCACCAACGAGTCAGTGTTTCTTAGAATTGAGAGTTCCTGAGCTTTGAATCAAAATCAAAATGAAATGGTTGGTCGTCGTTGAGCATGGTCTTGATCGACAAATGCTCTGTCATATAAAATTGGAATGAACTGTGTGTTCAGTCGACCACTGCTCTATATACATAGAGTGACCCTAAATGCCACATAAAAAAACACTAAACCCTGGTAGACCAATTTTCTCAGTGTAAGTGGTAGACCAATAAACAACACTGGTTTACTGATAAACCCTTGTATATCTAATAAATAAAATTGAACTTAGAATTTACTCGTGGTCGACTAGATGACCACAATGGTCGTCTAATCGACCACACCTATATCACATGGGCCTTTTAATAAGTTATATTTTTTTCCGATTTAATAAATGGTCAAAGACCAAATATGTATATTGATAGGGTCAAATGACTGAATTCGACAAATTCCACAATTTTTGGTGTATTGAGCAATTTTGAGGGCGTGAATAGCCCCCCAACTCAGTTTTAAAGGGTTTAACACGAACGGGACTGTAACGGCCGTTTGACACAGACTGCGGGAACAGAGTCATGGAGGACGAAGGTTCGAAACGTAATAATACTCCGATTGCCGGTACGTCAGCCGGTGACGAGACGGAGCCTAATGATTCGGCCTCAGCCTTGACTGTTCCAGAAAACCGCGCCACCGGCGCGGCGGAGGGCGGCCAACAGCAGCGACGAGAAGACAATGGCGCTGAAGCTGAGGCTGAAGAGGGAGAAGACGAAGAAGCAGATGGTGATGATGACGATGACGATGACGAGGAGGATGAAGAAGAAGATGGTGAGACGTATAAACTAAGATTCGAAGGAGAGATGAATCCATTGGCATTCGTTGAGGACGACGCGTTTGGAGTTCAGCCTTATCAGCAATTTGAGCGCCTCGAGAACGAGTACGAAGCTCTTGCTGCTAAAAAGCGAAAAGCGAATCCCAGTGACAAGAATTCCGGGTAAATTTTTATCAGACTACCTAGACATAACAACAAAATACCTAAACTTAACACCATTTAAATTATTTAACTACCTTTTTCATATTTAAACTATACTACTCCTCCCTCCCTCCCCTTTACATAATTTTGAGTGCCATTATTGATTCGGTTTTTATTGTTAAGGCATGTTAAGGCACGATATTGCATGGGAATTATATTGGTTTTGATTCGATTTATTTTTTCTTTCTAATTACGAACAAAAAAAACCATTGATTTGTATTTTTTTTTTTTTTGATTTCTGACAAAACATCCGCAATTGTATAAAACATCCGCTAGTACGATAGTGTGTAGTGCGTGTGTACCACAAGTAAGTATTTATTAAATGTTAAAAAGGGTATTTAGATCATTTTATGCATTAAATGATGTTACGTTTAGAGATTTATGTGTTATGTTTAGGACTACTCATTTTTATTTGTCTGCTGCTATTTTAATCATTAAGGTTCCGTTTGTTTCATTCTCCTGAAAACGTTTTCTCCGTTTCTGGTGTTCACTAACTTTAGGAAAATGTAGTTATCGTAAAAGATTTTCCGAGTCGATGCTGAAAATCAAGCCTTCTTTTCCATTCCGTAAACAATTTTCCGAATGTTCGACACCCCTCTCTGCCCTTCCACAATTACACATATTTAAATACGCACATAATATTTTATTTAACAAATAAATTTTTTAGAAATATAAATGGAATTTGGGTATATTATTTATAAATTATAATTTTAATAAATACTCCCTACAAGTCCTAAAATAAGTATCCCCTATATTATTTAAGGACGTCCCAAACATTATCCATTTTAATATTTAAAACACTTTTTTATATCAATTATCAATTTTTTTATTTGTATTTGTGAGGTTGAAAAAAGATGGACCTTATTGATTTGACACCATTAATGATAAATTGAGAGTTGTTAAAAGAAAATTACTTAAAGTTCAACACTATTTTATATTCAATGTGTATTAATATTAGAGTCTACTTTTCGTATTTATTCATATATTGTTTTCCAAAACATTTTTCGTGGCGTTTGCCAAACAACCGAAAATGTTTTCCGGTATATTTTAAAAAGATTTACCTAACACCTGAAATTGAAATCTAGAAATCATTTTCCGGAAATCATTTTCCGTGAAACAAACGGAGCCTAATTGTAATTTGTAAATATAATAATAACCTTAAAATTGAGGTGATTTCAAATGTAGTATGCTCATGAAGCAAGTATTTAGCTCCATGCCCTTTAACTGTTCCGCCTTTTGTGTATTTCATTGTTTGTTTTTAGTGGTTGAAGCATTCCTACGCAGCACCAAAAGAGAACTCTTATGCTAGAGGAGTCCTGCCTTCTATGCAGGAGTTCTCTTTTTAATTTTCTTTTCTTCCTCTTGGTGGAAACAAAGCACTGGCTCCTGATGGTTTTTCTATGGCTTTTATTCGGTGCTGAAGGATGACATTATGGAGGTCTTTCACTTCGAGAATGAGTTTTGAAAAAAGTATTAATGCCTCGTTTATCTCGCTGATTCCGAAAAAGAAGAACGCTATGGACATAAAGGATTACAGGCCTATCAGTCTTATTGAAGGCATTTACAAACCCATTACGAAGGTGCTCTCAATTCGGTTGAGAAAGGTGGTTGGCAAGGTAATCTCGGATTCACAACTCGTGTTTATGGGTGAACGTCAGACCATCGAGGCGCCATTTATAGCTAATGGGTTAGTGGATGGCAGATTGAGAAGCGGAGTCCAGGTCTTCTTTGCAAATTGGATATCGAGAAAGCCTATGATCATGTTAACTGGGAATTTTTAGTTTATTTGATGGAGAGAATGACTTTTGGGGAGAGGTGGAGCAAATGGATGAGTTTTTGTATCTCTTCAGTGCGATTCTCAGTGTTGATCGATGGTGAACACGCCGGTTTTTTCGGGAGCTCGAGGGGCCTTTGTCAGGGGTACCCTTATCTCCATTTCTCTTTATCCTGGTGATGGAAGCTTTGAGCTTGATGATAGATAGAGCGACTGCTGGGGTTTCCTGAATGGTTTCAGTGTTGGTAGGGATGAAGGATCTTTTGTTTCGGTGTCGCATCTCCTGTTTGTGGATGATTCTCTTGTTTTTTGCTATGCAAAGCCTTCTCAATTGGGTTACTTACGGATGGTCTTGTTGTTCTTTCAAGCGGTCTCGGGACTTAGAGTGAACATTTCAAGAGCAACATTTCCTTTGAGGTAGGCAAAGGAGATTCAGTCAGATTTTAGAAGAATAAGTGTTGTGGGGACAGATTTGTGAACGAGATTCTGCAGCTTATACAACATTGCAGAGGTGAAAGAAGTGTTGGTGAGTTCGATGCTTCAGGTAATGGATGGCACTGGTAGCTGGAATCCAGTTTTTAGAAGAGCTTTGCAAGACTGGGAGGTTGGGGATATCGGTCAGCTATTCAATTTTCTGGATGCTCAAACACGTTGGCAATGAACGGGAAGACAGAGTTCTATGGGACTGTTCGAAGAGCAGACTATTCGCGGTGAAATCTTATTATGAGATCTTATCAAAGAGAGAAGGCAATATGTATCCCTGGGAGGTTATGTGGAAGTCGAAGGCCCCTAGTAGAGTGGCTTTCTTTGTGTGGGAGGGAGCGCTAGAAGCCATTCTGACCGGAGACAATTTTAGGAAAAGGAAGAGGATTTATGTGAAATGGTGCTTTGTGTAAAAATGACGAAGAAAGTGTTAATCATCTGATGCTCTATTGCCCAATAGCTAGGGAGTTGTGCAATTACATTCTTCGACTCTTTAATATTTCTTGGGTTATGCCAAGGTCGATTAAAGAGTTGTTTTGTGAATGGTCCCTTTTATAAGCACAGAAAAAGGAGGAAGGATGTTTGGGACGCAGGAATATATGGAAAGAGAGATATTGTAGAATATTTGAGAGCATTGAGGCAAATATTGGAAAAGATAAAGGAGATTTTTGAAGAGCTTCGCTTTTGGTGCACAGAGTGTTCTCAGAGTATGGACGATTCTTTTGTTGAGTTTTTGGAGTTTCTCTATTATATATGATCTTTTGTTAGAGTATACTCCTTGTTTGCATAGGATGCATCACCTGTTTTTGAGGCTTGTTTATAATATTGCTTTACTTATTTAAAAAAGAAAATTCTAAGATATTTAATTCTCTTTTAATTTCTCTTGGTTTTTATTGGTCTGGCTTTGTGTATTTATTTATTTTTTAGTGCAGCGTAAATATCAGTTACGAAGTTACTTGAAAATTATCATATATTTTTAGGTAAATCAATTTAAATTTCACTTGTATTTATTATGTTTAAGATTGATTCAAATAAAGAGAACTTTAAACATTTTTTACTTCATAATCAATTTGGAGCGAAGGTAGCCAAATATATCTAGATTGCGAAATTGATTTTAAGTGAATCACTTTCGCTGGAATCAATTCTCGAGACTTTAGTACAATTGGCTCTAATAGATTTTTGAAACATTCGCTTGCAGTGAAATTTCAGCTAAAAGAGCTAGACAAGAGGATTTTTCCGGAGCTAGCTTTGAGGAAATTATGGAAGCTATGACTTATGGTATGAGAAGAAAATCGAGGAAGGTATACGTTCTATTAATCATTTCCTATATTGCATTTTTATCTCCGCGTTTTGGTGCTTCTAATGTAGGTAGAGGTCAATTGTCAAATTGTGCGCTGACTATATTTTGTGTGGAGATTTTATTTAATCTTACTCCTTTGTTGACATCCTGAGTTGTTACATGGATTCTTCATTTTTGCCGAAGTACCAGTACTTGATCTTTATGAAATGGGTACAGGTATGAGTTTGGTAGCTTTACACAATATTTAGTGTAAATTTGTTAAATTTTGGATGGTTGGATCCAATAATATACTTTTCGAGCAGAGGAGGAGAAATCCCATTTGGGAGATGGTCCCTCTTTGTATTTGGTGGACTATTTGGAGAGAGCAGAACAGAAGAGCTTTTGATAGTGTTGAAAGATCGGTGATCAATTTCAGGCTTCTCTTTTGCGAATTCTCTTTCATTGGTTCTTAGAGGCGGATCATTCCGATAATTCTTTTGTGGATTTTGTGAATAGCTTTAGCCTTGTTGATGCGTAATTTAAAAACTCTTTCCACAAGTTGGTGGAAACAACTTAAAGAAAACAAAATTGAACCAAAACAATAAGGATGGATGGTGAAATGGGTAGAGATGGAAGGTTCACTCGCCAATAGAGGCAAACTGTTACAGGAGCCTAAGAATGTTCGAATTTCCGATCTGGAAGCTTCAGGCCACCTGAGAAGGTCACGCGCCACGCAGAAGGGTTTGCCTGCTGGAGGCAAGTCCGGCCGGTACCATTGCCATCACCGGAAAACCTCTCAGACGCCGGAGCTCCGATTGCCGGCCGGTACGTCAGCCTGAATTTTGTTGGAATTTTATGGTCGTTAGCCTCGTTTTGGTGTGTAGTTTCAGGTTTTAGCTGGAGGAACTTTTTATTTCAGGCTTGTTTGAGGAAGGAAAGAGGTCTTTTGGAGATGGCTGCTGAGGAACTTTTGGGTGAAGCTAGGAACTTTTGGGTGAAGAAAGGACAATTTTTCAGTGCTGCAGGAAGACAATTGAGGTTTTTAGGAGCTGTTTCAAGGACCGAATAGAATTTCGGCTAGTGGAGAGATACAGAGATACGCATGTGATCTTCTTATCTGCTAGTGAGTTTGAGTGGGTATGTGAGCTGTTGGGTAGGTTCTCAAGCTTCAAGGGTTTATGCTGGAAGAAGAGACAAGCAAGATGGCGTGAGTTAGTGGTGGCCAAGGAGGAAAATGCCTCAGGGTTATTTATAAAAATTGCTGTTAAGGGAAGAGGGAGATCGGGCATGATTTGTTTCCCTGAGAGTGCTGAAAACTTGGGGTGGGTGATGGTGGCTGAGAAACTCCGTAGATTTGCAGGTTTCTGGAAAGCAGAAGATCACAGTGCTCCCAGATCGTTTAAGGAGGTGGCAGAGATCCCTCCTTGGCCTGACTTAGTTCGTAGCTCTAGTACTAGGTCCGTGGAAGCAGATTTTGCGGTGGATGAAGGTTCGTGCAGTGGAGCTATGGATTTCTTGGAAAGATGCTTGGTGGGGGGAGTTGGAATTCTAGAATGTCCTAAACCTGAAGTAAGTGAGATGCAACATTGGGTTGACCAGAGGTGGAAGACACCGGGGGGGTGTGAGAGTTGTTGATATGCATGGTGTTTTCTTTCTCTTCGAGTTTCCTTCGAAGGTGGAAGCAAATCGGATTCGTAAAGAAAATATTTGGAAGTTTAATCAGATGGAATTGTTCTTGGATTGCTGGAATCCTGCAGTTTGCTGCCAGCGAGAAGATTCGGTGTGGGTTAGGGTTCTAGGGCTGCCTTTTCATTTGTGGGCGACGAGGGTGTATCACGAGATTGGGAAGGCTTGTGGTGGGTACATAAGTGTAGATGCAAATACTATTGCGAGAAAGGATCTGAGTTGGGCGAGAATTCGAGTGCGGTACAAGGACAATATTCCAAGTACGGTGTGTATTAGAGTGGGGGAAAGGCTGTATATTGTCCCCATCTGGGTGGAGACGGTGACTGTCTGCAAATCGTGGAGGATGAATGAAGGTGAAGGAGGAGAAGATTTTACTCGTAGGAAGAATGATAGGGCGGAGAAGACAAGTGAGCCTCATGCAAGGGGGAGGGAGGCGAAAGGAAAGTGGGCAGGGAAGTCACGTGGAACCCGGATGGAAAAAGAGCCTACAAGGAGCACGTGGGTCATCAGAAATTCAAAAGTCAAAAACAATTCTACAAATGGGGTCGTTTCTAGTGGCAGTTCCTTTTTGGTCAATTTGGGCCAAGATCAGGGGGGAAAACAACAGATTTAAGGGTGGGTTTGGTGAAAGTCCAACTGTGTTTAATATGAATGATAAGGGGGAAAGCAGTTCTCATAGGGGTGGGCCTGTTGATAGCCCAATTGTGTCTAACTTGAAAGATGGACTGAGCACACAAGAAGGGGGGTGGGTACCTTAAGTGGCCCATTTCCTTCAGAATTTGAGGAGGTCCAAGAAACCCAGAAGGATGGGCTGGTGGAGGAGGTAGTATTGGAAAACGTTAACGTTCAGACGAGTCTGAAACGCAGGATGCGTTGACTCCTCTAATTGATGGTGTGCTAATGGATGTCAAATCGGAGAGCAAAGAAGAGCTCGATAATAAAGATGTTAGTAATAGTCACAAAGTTGAGGAAGGAACTGTTGTGCTTAGAATTATAGGGGTTCCCTTGGACTCGAAGAAGCACTACCCGAGCTTGTCGCCTGGGTGTGGCTTCAGGAAGGTCATCTTAGGGGAAGAAGATGCGACTCAGTCTATGGCTGTGAATCCAGAGGCTATAGTTCCAGGCACGGAGGAGTGTATGGAAAATTTGGAAAAACCTGCTCACCTTTGACAGTGGTCAGACCTGAAGATATGCAAGGGTTTGAGTTGTTGATGGATGCGAATGAAAAGGAAGATATTTTGCTGTGGGTTAAGAGGAGGGTGAAGGGTGTCGGGAAGCTGCTTGGGGTATCATGTGAAGGCTACGAAGAAAAAATTCTGAATTTACTAAAGGAAATAGATAGAGGGTGGAAATCAGTAGGGAAGGAAAATAGTGTTAGCAGCAAGAGGTCACGGTCAAGGAGTAACAGGGAGCTCAAAAATTTGAGATGTAGTCTCAATTTTGATATTGTCGACGGCAGGGGTGGGAAAGGTGAGGAATCAAATCTGAATGTTTAATGATGCATATACGTATTATTTCATGGAATGTTAGGGGTTTAAATGATGAGACGAAGCTACAGTGCTAAGTGCAGCGATTTGTAAATGGAATCCTCAGGTAGTTTGCTTACAAGAGACTAAGGTGGTTCGTATGGACAGAAAAATGGTTATGAGTGTTGGAGGTGATAGGTGGACGCTAGATGCTATTGGGTCGGCCGGGGGTATCCTAGTTATGTGGGGTTCTAGGGTGGTTTCCAAGAAGGATACACTGATCGGTTCTCACTCAGTTTCTTGCACTTTCGAGGGACTGGAAAATGATTTCACTTGGGTTTTTACAGGGGTTTATGGTCCTTGTGCTGATTCAGGTCGCCAAGGTTTATGGGATGAACTCAAAGCTGTATCTGCTAGGGGGAATCTTCCATGGTGCATTGGAGGAGATTTTAATGTTGTCAGATTTCCCGAAGAACATAAAGGGGCAAGAGTATATACACAAGCTATGGTGGAGTTCAATGAGTTCCTAAATGATACAGAGTTGGTGGACCTTCCCTTAGAAGGTGGGGAATTTACGTGGTCTAGGAATAGTGAGGGGTTGCAATGCTCGAGGATAGATCGTTTTTTAGTGTCATCTTCTTGGATGGAGAAATTTGGGGGAATATCTCAATCTTGTCTTCCAAGGGTGCGTTCGGATCATGTTCCGCTGCATTTGGAATGTGGGAGGGCGACAAATTACAGATGCGTCACTTATAGCTAATGAAATTGTGGATTGGAGGATTTGCAGCAGTGAAGCAGGATTGCTTTGTAAATTGGATATAGAAAAGGCCTACGATCACGTTAATTGGGACTTTCTGTTGTATATTATGCGCAAGATGGGTTTTTGGGCAGTGATGGAGGGGCAGCGATCACGTTAATTTGTGTATTTTGTGTGGTTACTTTAAGCAGGTCTAACGATGTTTTAATACTTTAAATGTTGAATAACTTACTAATTGATCCGTGTTTGTTTAGTTTTGAAAGCTGAAAGTTGCTTGTTCATTCAGATATATTTCCTTTTATCCTTTTAAGTGCAAGGAGCCTCTTTGTATGTTGATTCCTTTCTTCTCAGGGTATTTATTTATCTTTTAGCCCAAGCTATTGCGTGCTTGCTCTATGTAAAAATATTAAACTACTTTTTAAATCCCCATGTAATCATTTTCTTCTCTTTGTGACAGACCAAAAAAAGAGGTAGACGAAGGGGATCAAAGAACAAAGCCATTCCAGAAGCCTCACGAAAAATGGGAGATGCTACCCTTCTCTATGCACATTGCCGCTATGAAGAGGTATGGTTTTGCAGTAAGATTTCTTTGGAGCAGGGTAGTATTCACCTAAGTTCTGTGCAAGAGTTTACTTCCATTTTGAATTTAAGTGACTGATTGCGAAATGATTTTACAATCATGTTATTATTGGACAAAAGATGTAGCTAAGTTTTCATCTATTCTTTCTCATCTCCAAATTTCATGTACTTGACCCATTCTTTTTTTTTTTTTTAAAAGGTTGGAGGGGACATAGACCGTATCCCAACTCTTATTTCTTTTAATTATTTTAATGCCTTGAAAGGCTACAATAATAGATATACGATGCCTTTGGTGTGGTTAGAACAAATGGTGTCTCTGGTGAGGCTTTGAACACCCGACCTCTTGATTGATAGTAGTAAAGTACCAGGGTGCCTCTAGTAGGGCTTGAACACTCGACCACTCCTTTAATATAAGTGAGCAGCTAAATAGGGCCTTTGGGTAAGGCTTGAACAACAACGATGCCTCTGGAAAGACTTGAAGACTCGACCTCTCTATTGAGAGTTGTAAAGTCCAGGGTGTCTCTAGTGAGACTTGAACACCCGACCTCTCCGTTAGGAGAAGTGAGCGAGTTGAGCTAGAGATCGTTGGTTTACTTGACCCATTCGAACTTGGCATTCTTTGGCATATTTCTAAGTGGTCTCCCTAGGTCTGGTGGAGTGATTGGGACTGTAGTAGAGGTTGTGCCACGTCACTCTAGGTAATTTGCCACTTAATTACCTAGTTTTCCCCAAACTAAGACCTACCGTACGAGAATGTATTAGGCTCTGGGAGATAGCCTAAAGGGGGCCGAGGTTGAATGTTTTTAGCCTAAGGGTAATGATGCCGCACGTCGGCTCTATTAATGGTCTTTACAAGCAAATTGGCCGAAGGTCAAATGCTTTGTCAAGATGACATCTTGCTTGACACTATGAGAATCGAGCTGGCCCTAAAGCCCCGATTTCTGTGCACTAGCGTTCCGAGGAACTAACATTACGCCTGAAGGCAACTACTTTTGCTAGCACTTACATCCCTTAGGGATGACCCGGCTTAGGGCACTACTGGCGATCTACTCTAAGTGCAACGGCAGGCCTAGGGTTGTGAACACTCAAGAGGTCGAGCCGGTTTTTGGGAACCTCGGGGTTATTGGTTTGGTGGTTGAAATCAAGAGAAAGTCTCACCCGTTGTATGCGTGTGATACCACGCACATACACTCGTGTAACTTGATCACTAAGAGAGAAAGAGCTGATTGTGGTCCCCCCTTATGGGACACTTGTCCTATGATCATTTCATGGTCAATAGGACGATGACACCTAGCAGTGAATTTTCTGTGTCATCTCATATTCACTATATATAGAAGTTAAATCCTCATTTTTGTGGATCGAAAATCAATTGATTGAGAACCTAGTGAGTACTAGAGAGAGAACGCTATTGCTGTCTTTCTCTTCGTCAACCCGATCCTTTACTCTTTGAAGTTCTTTGATAGCAACATGTCACACCTGCACTTTACCAAACACACATCACAACCTTCGGGAAACTCACATTCTACAGGGACAAAGGCTGAATTGACTCGAGTTGTGTTGTAGATGTCGAGTTCTTTAGCATGCTCTATGAAAGTTTGGTTAACTAGCCTTGCAGATTCACGAGAGACAGGAGATCAATTGATATATCGACACTTCACCAAAAAAGGGTGCCTTTTTTTTTCCCTTTTCTTTAAGTGAGGATTACATCTTCAAACCAGTGGCAAAAATAAAAGGGTTACCTCAATTGTCAGGAACCAGCATAGTGCTTTTTACATCAGGGTTTGTTGATTTGTTAGTTTTGGGTAGTTCATCGTAGGCTGTGTATGCGGCTTTGAGAAACAAAATAGAGAAAGAAAGTATGAAGACTTGTTTCTGTTACCTCCAAAAAGAAAGTACAAGATTTCCTTTTTTGGTTATTCTAGTTGCTGACAGGTTCCTAAATGGTGTGTTACTATATTACTGTCCATTCATATCAATTAGAACTTGGAATCTTATTTGCAATATTGCGAATTACTCTTGCATTGGAAGCATATTTTGTTCATGTCTCAAAGCTGATCGTAATAGTTTTTGGTGATAATTTGTGGATGGTGAGAGTGTGAATCATCTCTTACTTCATTGCAAGGTGGCGAGGGAAGTGTGGAGTTTGATTTTTGGCCTTTGTAATCAGTCTTGGGTGATGCCTGATTTTCACAAGGAGTTATTCTCTTGCTGGTCTTTGTATCGAAAAGGGAAAGGAGCTTACATTTGGAATCTTATTCCCTTGGGAGTCTGCTTTGGTCATTTGGAAGGAGAGGAATAGAAGAGTTTTTGGTAATGAGGAGAGGGCTGTTTCTGTTTTGGAAAATGACGTTCTTCATTTGCTGTTCTTTTGGTGCACAGATTCAGCTGGGCATTCAGTCAATTCTTTTGTAGAGTTTATGGATAGCTTTAGTATTTCGTAATTTCTTGTGTATACTTCCGGTTAGGGGTGGCAAAATGGGTGTTATGGATAATCATGGGTTAGCCTATTATCCATGGTTATTTATGGATAATAGGCTAACCCATGATTATCCATAACACCTATTTTGCCACCCCTACTTCCGGTGTTCAAAGGACGCAACACCTGTTTTACTGCTTTTGTTTATAACACTTATTACTTATCAATTTTTTTTTTTGAATTAGTTCAGGTAGTCCTTACTTAGACTTCGACTGCAGCAGGCAGAAGTAAAAAGAAGTCAAAAGGGTTCTAAATAAGGAGTAAAACGAAATATTTGGAATGCAACTTTGGCGGCAAAAGGAGTACTAGTGAAAGACAGTTATTTTAGACTGCTGAGAAACACCTTTAATGGATTAATTTAGCTATTAATGATCAATTATTAATCAAGATGGGAAGGTGGGACATGATGTTAGTCATAGAATAAAATCAGGTTGGGTTAAGTGGATAAGTGTATATGCAGTGCTATATGTTAGGTTCATAGCCATTAAGTTGATAGGAAAGTTCTTTAATACAGCTATTAGGGTTATGGAAACTTTATGGAAAAGAATGTTACTTTATAGAATCGAATGTTGGGCAACTCTTGGATGTGGCATTGATAGCTAATGAGATAGTTGATGAGAGGGAAAGAAGCGGGATTAAGGGTTTACTTTGCAAATTAGATACTGAGAAGGCCTGTGATCATGTAAACTGGGAGTTCTTGATTTATCTGTTAGAGAGGATGGGTTTTGGGGAGAAGTGGAGGCGATGGATTGGATTCTGCATTTCCACGGTTAGATTTTCAGTGTTAGTAAATGGGGAGCCTACTGGTTTCTTCGCCAGTTCAAGAGGTTTAAGGCAGGGGGACCCTCTTTCTCCTTTGCTGTTTATAGTGGTTATGGAGGCGATGAGTTGACTTCTAGAGAAGGCAGTTGCAGGAGGGTTTATTCGAGGTTTCAAGGCGAGATCAGATGGTGCTTCATCTTTGGAGGTGTCTCATTTGCTGTTTGCTGATGACACTCTAGTGTTTTGTGTGGCGAATAAGGAACAGCTTGGGTACATGTTCTTTCAGGCAGTTTCAGGTTTGAGGATCAACATATCGAAATGTGAAATCATTCCGGTGGGTAAGGTGGACGACATAGGGCTGCTAGCTTCCTTTTTCGGCTGCAAATCTGGAAGTCTTCAGACCAAGTATTTGGGATTACCTCTAGGTGTGCAGTTTAAAAATGCAGCATTTTGGAATTCAGTTATCGAAAGATTTTAAACTGTAATTAGACATTGGTTAAATTGATATAGAAAAGTGAAGTGATAATGGTTCGAGAAAAAATGTCTCATGGTCAACTTGAAAAATGAAAAAAAAAGTGATGTACCAAAGACAACGTGCCTTCATAAAACGTTCTAGTTCTGGCTATGCCAAAAGCTTCTAAATTGCTGAAGAAACAGACTCATATCAAGAGTGTTCGTATCAGGAGTGTTCGTACATGGTTCCTCACAAAAAGCCCAAACAGAGATTTTTTCGAACTATGTGGCCTGATTTATTGTAATGATTTGTTGTTGAGCTATAATATTGATTTGATGAGAGTACTTGTGTCATTGGGAATTTTACTTTGGCCAAACTTGTTCGCTTATTGTGACACTTTTAGTTGCTAATTATAATTATATATATTTGTTTTGCATTGTAGGCAATATGTGTATTGAAAGAAGTTATTAAGCTTTCACCTAATATTCCTGATCCGTATCATATGCTTGGCCTTGTATATAAAGCAATTGGCGATGAAAAGAGATCATTAAACTTTTACATGCTTGCTGCTCATTTGACTCCAAAGGATGCATCTCTCTGGAAGTTCCTTGTGAGTTGGTCCATGTGAGTTTTTTCAATTTTTACTTTATAATTTTTGTACACAGTTTCAAATACTTTTATTATGTGGAAATCTATCTATATATATATATAAAGCCTAGGTAGTCTAAAAATAGTAATTTCCTGCCAAAATTTGCATTCCTAAAATATTAACCCCTATTTATAACAAACATTTAATGAGTCCTATAATTAAATAATACAAATTCAAATACTTATGACTCCTTGAAACTAGAGCTTAGGAACTAGAACCACTGCATTAATTGCTTTGTTATCCAAACACAATCTTTTATGCATACAACCGTTAGTTTTCCATTGTTGCCGAATAAACTTCAGAAAAATCGTGGATGACTTTGCGCAAGAAATTTCGCTGAAGTGAATCACAAATACTCACAATTAATTCTAACCGAATGACTAATCTGTAAATTTATATATATATATATATATATATATATATATATATATATATATATATATATGATCTTTTTTGTCTACTTCACCAGATTGAAAGTTATTAAAACAAATACTTTCAATGAAATCACAAAAACTCACAACTCATTATAACTAAATAAAATATATGAATATTCTTTTGTCTATTTCATCGGATCAAAGTTCTTAAAAGAAATATTATGAACAAAATTACAAATACTCATTATTAATATTAAATATATGACTGATCAATAAAAATATATAGATTTAAAATTTTGTTGTCTATTCAAAATTTTAAAAACATCAAAAGTTTATCTAAAACACGAATGCACATGATTAATTATAAATGATGACAGATCTAAAAATATATCGATTTGAAATAAATAAAATTTAACAAATACTTCAAGTAACAAGAACTATATAATTGTAAATAACAAAACGTAACAAACAATATTACAACATGATTTTTCCTTTAACAAAGAGGAAATGTTTCGGCAGTGCAAAGTTACCTCTTTCATAGAAAAAAAATGATCCGACCATTTAATCATGAACAATTTGGTCAGATTTACATCAAATTGTAGAGTGCTTAAGTATTCTCACTTGGAAAGCTATCTTGATGATCCCCCTTCATAACGTTTTATATTTTCGAGGATAGAGAATGGGGAGAGGGATAATGAGTAAAGGGAGTGAAGAAGAAAAACTAAAATGAGAGTTTGTTCTTGGGCAAAAATAAGTTGGGTTAATATTTTGTTTTTTCTTCGGTGAGAGGGCAAGGTTGCTGGAATAGATATCAGGATAAGAGGTAGCGAGACCCAAGACAAGAGTTTTATATATATATATATATATATATATATATATATACTCTAAAACGATGTCGTTTTATTATCCATGAGTGGGGCAGAGTAACAAAGCCAAGAGATTAAATTTGTTTTATTATTGAATGTAATTTGATACTGAACTGTGTGTCCAGCAGTTCCTTGAGAGATTGAATCTGAGCAGGTAGTTCAACAAACGGCGTCGAGAGACGAGTTCTGACTGGGAGGGGTTTTCCTGAGATCTGGTAGCTTCAGGCCATTTGCGAGAGAAACGCGCCACACAGAAGGTTTCGGCAGCTGGAGGCGAGCACGGCGGTACCTATCTCGTCGCCGGAGCCCGATCACCAGCCAGCGCGTCTGCCGGAATTCGGTCGGGGTTTTTGGGTCACCAGTCTCGTCTGTTTGTGTCGTTCTCATTTTAGCCGGTAATTTTGTACAAAAGGGATTCGATGTAATCTTCATGTTGGGAGAAGATGGGTGCACCCGATTTGACTTTTAAAAGCTTTTGAGATTTACTTGAGAGTTCTTTGAAAATTATAGGTGATAAAAGTATGATTCAGTGCGATCGGAAGACCTTCGACGTTTTTAAAATTCAGGTTAAGGATCACGTGGAGTTCAAGGTAGTGGAGAGGTCCAGAGGAAGACCTCATGTGATCGTGCTCTCACGCTTCGAGTTCGACAGGACGTGTGAATGGTTTAACAGATATTCTGCACCCAACGTCATATGGTGGAAGAAGTGGCAAGATCAGAGAAGAGATTTCATCGTTGCTAAGGAGAAGAATGCAGCAGGGGTTTTTATCAGTCTTAGTGAGAGGCTCAGGGAGGATGGGAATGATTTGTGTCCCTGAGAATTCTGTAGATGCAGGCTGGGATTGGGTGGCAGATAAGCTCCGTTGGTTCGCCGGAGATCATCACTTCAAGGAACAGGGCGTCAGTAGCAAATCATTCAAAGAAGCCGCTGAAATTCCACCTTGGCCTGATTTAGATCATGTGTTTTTGAATGCAAGAGGTGAAAAGGCAGCAGATTTTGAGGTGGATGTGGCATCCTGTGCTGGGAATTTAGAGTATCTTGGTCGATGTTTAGTGGGTAAGGCAGGAGGCAGCAAGATCACAGTCCATCAAGGGAGGAAATGCAGAGATGGGTTAATGTCCGTTGGAAAGTTGCTGGAGGAGTCAAAGTCCACGAACTTAGTGGGAATATTTTCCTGCTAACTTTTCCATCCAAAGAGGAGGCCAGCCGTATTTTGAACCTCAAAAGTTGGGTGGCGTATGGGAGGTCTCTGTATCTAGAATTTTGGAAGCAAGGGGTTTCGTTTTTTCAGGAAGGGCAAGAATCGAATGAAGTGTGGGTTAGGGCTTCGGGTCTTCCCCTTCATCTGTGGAGTAGTTCGATATTTAAGAAGATCGGAGAGTTTTGCGGTGGCTTCGTCAGGATTGACGAACCTACTGAAAAAAGAGTTGAGTTGAGTTGAGTTGAGGTGGGCTCGTATTCTGATTCGGTATAAAGATGAGTTGCCGACCAAAGTTCGTATTGGCGTGGAAGGTAGAGTGTTCGATATTCCTATTTGGGCAGTGCTTCGTGATTCACAGGGGGGAGGGGAGGAAGAAAGGAGTTTGTCGCCAGTGGAGAAAGCAAATTTGGTGCAGGAGGGTGTTTCTCACTCGAGGAAGAAGCAGGTGGGTAAGAAAGGGAGTAGTATGTCAGGCGATTTCAGAGGTAGTGGTAGAGAAGTGGGGCAGAGCACATAGGTTCAAAAGAATCCAAAATTCAAATCTTCTAAGCTAAATGACGTAGCTAGAGGTAAGTATCCATGGGTTCAAAAGAATCCAAAATTCAAATCTTATAAGCTAAACGACGTAGCTAGAGGTAAGTATCCGGCTAGTTTGGACAAGGTAGGCAAGGTAGGGAAATCTGGTAATAGGTTTGGGCCTAAGATTAAGGGGAGTGGGCTAAATAGAGGCCCATCTAAAAGGAGAGGAGGGGGTAAGGTTGTTTGGGCTCCTATTAAATCTACATGGATAGAGACCAATGAAGAGGTACTCACTGTGGGTAAAATTTATGGACCTTTTAAGTCCAATCTCATCTCAGATCCAGCACGTCAAATGGGCTACGGTGGTGGGTTGGGAGTGAAGGAAGACCCAATTTTAATTGAGGACAGGGATTCGGGAGTCAATGCATCATTTATTTCGTCGAGTTCTTGGTGGCGAGACTTGGACAACTTCGATTTCTTTGAAAGCGAGTGGTCGTCGACATCGCATAATCAGACTGAGACGGATCAAAGTGGAGATGAGCAAGAGGTTTGTGTAGCTGGTAAGGAGGACAGTTCGTCACAGGCTCATTCAGATCGAGGGAGCAATAGACGCTGTCTATTCCTATGCGTGTTCGGACTGAGGATTTAAGGGAAGACTCAGCGAATGAACCTATCTTTTGTACCCCTCTCACCATTATTCATCCAGACTCAGTAAGTGAGGCAGTAAGTGTGGTAGAGCTAGCAATAGATGCCGTCTATTCCTATGCGTGTTCGGACTGAGGATTTAAGGGAATACTCAGTGAATGAACCTATCTTTTGTACCCCTCTCACCGTTATTCATCCAGACTCAGTAAGTGAGGCAGTAAGTGTGGTAGAGCTGCTGCCTGATGACTCAATGAAGGAGGTAGAGTTGTTAAATTGTACCACAACTTCGGTGGTACAGCCAGTATTCGTGTGCGATGGAAGTTAGGGAGGGCCAGAACAAGACTCAAGTCGAGGGGTCAGGAATTTCGGTGTCTGTTAATATAGATTCAGGGATGGAAGGAATGGAGATTTAGTTTTCCTCTCAAGTCGAGGGGTAGTACAGGGGTTCTCGAGGCCTGCCAGTAGGGATTCATGTAAGTCGGAAAGGCGAACGCAAGGAGAGAATTCAGAGAGTGTAACTAAGGAGGGCTCTCACGAGGGTAATGAGATTGTTTCAGTGGAGGAGGTTGCTTTCTCGGAGAGGTATCAGGAGAGAGGTTGGGAAGTTAATGCCGAGGAACCAGTTGTATGCACTCCTCTCGCTATGGTTCATCCAGATGACGTAAGGGTCGATGACTCTCTAAATAGCCTCGAGATGGAGAAGGATATCTCGCTGTGGGTGCAACGTAGAGCCAAAGGGTTTAGTAAATTCCTAGGGATATCATGTGTAGGGTTTGAAGATAAAATCATGTCCTTTCTGCTAGATATTGATAAGAACTGGAGATCTGCAGAGGTCAGTAGCGGCAGAAGTCGAAAGAATCCAAGAGAGAAAGGCAAAAGGGATCTAAAACAATTGTGCTGTAATCTGAATTTCGAACAGCTAGGGGAGGTTATGGAGGAGGGTAGAAGAAGGAGATGTACAAACAGTTGCTAATGGAGATACAAATTATTTCTTGGAAAGTGTGGGGTCTAAATGATTTAAACAAAAGGCAAATTATTAAAGCCTAGTTGAGAAGATGGAAACCTCATGTTGTTTGTTTGCAGCAGACGAAAATGGGAGTAATAGATAGAAGGGTGATTAATGAAATAGGAGGAGGAAGATGGGCTGATTGGGTTTTCTTGGAGGCGGAAGGATCTGCCGGAGGCATTCTCATAATGTGGGACAAGAGGGTAGTGGTGAAAATGGCAGTAGAGAAAGGGTTGTTCTCAGTGTCCTGCCTGTTGAAAATGGTAGAAAACGATAAGTTATGGGTATTCTCGGGAGTTTATGGACCTTGCTCAGAAGTTGTGCGCAAATCCTTATGGCAAGAATTGAAGGAAGTCAGAATGAAATGGCAGGACCCTTGGTGTATAGGAGGGATTTCAATGTAGTTCGATTTCCCCATGAACGTTCGTGTTTATGAAACTTCTCTCGGGCTATGGCAGATTTTAATAATTTCATTAATGAAGTGGAGCTGGTGGATCTGAATCTGCTAGGTGGAGACTTTACTTGGTTCAGAAATGGGGGCAGAAACCAATTTTCCAGAATAGATAGGTTTCTGATTTCTTCAGATAGGGTAGATTATTTCAGCGACTCTACTCAAACGTGTCTCCCTAGAGTAGTGTCAGATCATGTTCCGTTATTGCTTAGTTGTGGTGGGTTTTCGAGGGGCAAAACTCCGTTCAGATTCGAGAATATGTGGTTGAAGTATCCAGGATTTTTGGGATGGATGAGAGATAAGTGGAGTTCCTACATCCTAGAAGGGAATCCTTGTCTTAAAATGGCTAAGAAACTGAAACTTCTCATGAAAGTCTGGAACATGGAGGTTTTTGGTAGAGTAGATGTGAATATTAAAAAAGCAATGGAGGAAATGAGCAGTTTAGTTAGTTGAGAAAGCAGGGGGTGTGGGTTTAAACGTAGAGGAGGAGGAGCGTCGTTCAAATCTGAAAAGAGAGCTAGAGCACCTTTTTCTTAATGAGGAAATCTGCTGGAAACAGAAATCCAGGGTTCAATGGCTTAAAGAAGGTGACAAAAACACAAAATTCTTTCATAGAATGGCGAATGCTCATAAAGTTGCGAACCAGATCGGGAGTATTACAGTTGATGGTGTCTTGGTGGAAGACAAGGAGGATATAAAAGATAGGATTGTGGGGTTTTATGAGAGGCTGTATTCAGATGATGGTGAGTGGCGCCCTAAAGTGGATGATATGGATTTCAAGTCTCTGGATGATGGGGAGTCGGCTAATCTGGAACAAGTGTTTTCAGAAGAATAAGTTTATGCTACAAAGTATGAGTGGTGACAAAGCCCCGGGCCAGATGGATTCTCAATGGCTTTTTTTCAACATTGCCGGGAGGTGATAAAAAGTGATGTGTTGAAAGTCTTCTAGTTCTTTCATGATAATATGAGTTTTGAGAAGAGTTTTAATGAAACTTTCATAGCTTTAATTCCAAAGAAGAACGGAGCCAGTGATTTGAGAGAAGTACCGACCTATAAGTTTGGTTGGAGGTATGTACAAGCTTATATCGAAAGTGTTATCCCGAAGGTTGAAATGAGTGATTGGTCGAGTTGTCTCGGATTTGCAGCATGCTTTTGTGGGTGATAGGCAGATTATTGATGCGTCTCTGATAGCAAATGAAGTTGTGGACAGCAGATTAAGGAGTGGGGTTCCGGGTTTGTTATGTAAGCTGGATATTGAAAAGGCATACGACCATGTCAACTGGGAGTTCTTGATTTACTTGTTGGACAGATTGGGATTTGGGCTAAAATGGAGAAGTTGGATTATGTTTTGCATATCTACAGATCCGGTTCTCGGTCTTTGGTAAGCGGGGAACCTTCGTGGTTTTTGGCGCTTCTAGAGGTTTGAGATAGGGAGATCCCCTTTCCCCGTTCCTGTTCATTATTGCCATGGAGACTCTCCGTAGATTCTTGGATAAGTCTATGGCGGGAGGTTTCATTCGTGGTTTTAATGTAAGTTGGCATAGAGATCTGGAGGTCTCCGTGTCCCATTTTCTTTTTGCAGATGATACGCTACTGATCTTTTGTGATGCGGACTTTTCTCAACTAGGTTACCTACACCTAGTTCTGTTGTGTTTTCAGATGGTCTCGGGTCTTCGGCTTAATATTGCAAAAAGTGAGATTCTGCTAGTTGGAGGGGTTGATAATGTTGAGGATATGGCTCAGTTCTTCGGGTGTAAGGTAGGCAAGCTTCCTTCCTCCTATCTTGGGTTACCCATTGGAGCTCAGTTTAAAAACAAGACGATGTGGAATCCCATCATAGAGAGATTCGAACGTAGATTGGTTGGGTGGAAAAAACAACTCCTGTCAAAAGGCGGGCATCTCACTCTTGTTAAGAGCACTTTATCCGGTTTGCCCACCTACTTTATGTCCTTATTTGTTCTCCCTCAATCTATCCGTAATATTCTAGAGAGACTGGAAAGGGATTTCTTATGGGAAGGCAATAGTGAGAGCCATAAGTATCATTTGGTGGCAAAGGTCTGCCATAGTATGAAAGAAGGAGGCTTAGGGGTTAAAGACTTGAGCATTTTTAATAAGACGTTGCTGGGTAAGTGGCTTTGGAGATTTTTGATGGACAGTGATGGTTTGTGGAGGAAGGTGGTGGTGAGTAAATATGGGGAAGGGGTTGGGCAATGGGCCCCTAATGAGGTTTCCCTTTCTTACGGAGTTGGTGTTTGGAAAGGAATTAGGAGAGGGTGGGAATCTTTCAAGAGATTTCTTTGTTTTGAGATTGGTGATGGCTCGTCGGTGAAATTTTGGAAAGACAAATGGTGCGGCGACATTGAGTTGTGGAGATTATTTCCGAACTTGTTTAGCATAGCCATAAGGACTGCTTTGTTAATGCAGTGCTTCATGTGGAGGATAACAAGGTGATTTGGAGTCCGTCATTCCGTAGGAACTTCCATGACTGGGAGATGGATTCATGTGTGTATTTACTTGATTTTCTCTATTCCATGAGTGTTGGCAGGCAAGTGGAGGATAAAGTGTGGTGGAAGGGTCCTAAAGACAAAAGATTTTATGTCAAAGTTTATTTTGAGTCTTTATCACCCAAAGATGGTTTTTTGTTTCCATAGATATCAGTTTGGAAATCTAGAGCTCCCAGTCGGGTAGCGGTTTTTGCTTGGGAGGCTTGCTATGAAGCCATTATAATCGGAGATAATTTGAGAAGAAGGCATAATACTTATGTGAATTGGTGCTATATGTGTAAAGGCGATGAGGAAAATGTTAACCATTTACTCATCCATTGTTCTATAGCTATGGATCTTTGGAATCTTATCCTCGGGCTTTTCAACATTTCGTGGGTTATGTCTAGATCAACGAAGGAGCTATTTCAAAACTGGGCTTTCTACAAACGGAGAGGAGGGAATTTATCTTGGCAAACCACTCTTTTGTGTGCGTGCTTGACCATTTGGCTTGAAAGGAATAGTAGGGTGTTTGATAACAAGGAAAGGCCCTTGTCGCAGTTGAAGGACTTCAACTTGGTGCTGCGAACTCTACAGTCTTGGTGTTTAGTAGATGCCAATACTTCCATTCTTCACCCTTATTCCTTTGTAGATTTTGTTAATAGTCTATCCTTAGATTATTTTCTGTGTATACTCCTAGTGTACAAAGGACGCGTCACCTTTTTTGACGCTTCTATGATATTATACTCTTACTTATAAAAAAAAGTTTGAATATAATAGGGTGAAAATTGGGTCGGTCTCTTTTGACAGATATTCAACCGCTGTCTACTATGCTTTTTTAACCCCAAAAAAACATTTTTGATGTGAATCGGACACGCTTGCGATAAGCATCAGTTCATGCATTGCCATGCATGATTCAAAATTGTGTAATTGTCATTCTCATTTCATAGCAGTGCATCGCGATTTTAAGTCGATGCCTCGCGTTCAAACCAGTCTATTTCCAATTCATAGCGATGCATCGTGATTCTAAATTGATGCATCGTGAATCCAAATCGATGTATCGCTACTGAAATTTGATACACCGCGATACACATTTTTTTGTATTTTCATTTTATATATTTATTTAATTTTCATAAACTGTAGTTATTCCAATTTATTTATTTTATTATTATTAATCAATTGACACATATATTTCTTTATTTTCATAATAATTTTTAATCAAATGAATCAAATGATATTTGGCTATTCATTGAAATAATCTCTTCTTTTAGTTTTGTTTTTCGTCTTCATTTTGCTTGATTATATTTAACTGAGTATAATTTAATTGAAAAATATATGTCCGTGCGTTTAACGCACGGATATAAAACTAGTTAAGAATAATATGCCGCACATTTTCAAGGATTGTTATAATCAACTTTGGAGGCCCAAGCCAAAGCCCAAGGTTCGTGTGCCATTGAACATGCTTGTTGGTCTATTGGGGAAGTGTCCTTGGACCTTGGTATTGAATTTGCAACTATTTGATCGATCATTCTTTTAGGTGTCCGGCCGATGGCTGTCATCCTCCGGCTTCCCGTCACTCTCATTTTCCCGCTTTCATTGAGGAAAACTTATTGAAAGCTGAAATCTCGATTCAGCACAGAAATGAAGACTATTTGCAATGTGATGCTTATTTAATGCCGGAAAGGATTTCCCGCTAAGCTGCAGTTCTTCCATACCTCAATTGGATTCTTTTTCCTCTCTCTTCAAGTTCAAGCGAGTTGTTGGACTGCTCAGATCTTTTTTGCTTTTAGCAAGAATGCTAGCAGTCTTCGAGACCCCATGCATGAATAGGCAATTTAGTTATTGTTACTATTATTATATATTTGGAAAAACATTTTTTTTGATAAGTATATATTTGGAAAATCATAGAGATCCAAACTTCTTTTTTCCAAATTTCTCATCTCAATCTAGGTGGAAACATGTGATTGGTTAGAGGGCTACATCATATGTTAAGTGCTGTGATATCTAACCAATCAGATGCTTGTCACCTAGATTGAGACACAAATTTTTGACCCCTATCTCTAATCTATTTACTTATTTGTTTTATTAGTTGGGGATTTTTATTATTTCACAAGTAGGAGTAATCATAGTCTCAGTAGTATTGGTTTGATTCTAGCCCTAGCCCTAGTAACATTAGGAGATAGTAGGCCTGCATCTGTAGTAGTAAGTGCGTCAAAGTTATATAGAGTTGATTATTTGATTGTGATTGAGCCAGTTGTGCGTCAAAGATCTATTTTCCAGGTGCAAGTGTCCGAGAGATATATAAGTAAATTACATCCTATCTTCTGGCGTGAAAAATAGATCTTAACAGTCAAGGAAATGCATTCCTGGCCTTAATATTGCATTTATCTGTTCTTACTTATGAAAATAAAAAAAATTGCATTTATCTGTTCTTACTTATCAAAAAACAAAATTGCATTCATCTGTTCTTTATATGCTTATTGTCCTATGCAGTTGCAGGTTTTATGGATACAACATGTTTGTGTATTGAATTTATACTTGTGTATATTGTAATAGTTTTAAGGGTTGTAGTCGTAATTATGTCTACATGTTAGGCATAATAGATTTTGCCTAACCAAATCAAGGTTACAACTTGCATCTTCTTGTCTTCTCTATTTTCCATAACATGGTTTTAGAGCGTTGGTTTGGCAAGGTCTTGGGTTCAAATCGTCCCGCTTGCATTTGCTTCCCTTGGTATCGTGAGTGCACAAGTCAGCACCCTGTTTGGTTTGTGAGGGATCCCTGGGAGTCACCTTTCTTTGTCTTTGAGTGAGTCAGAGGTAAGTGGGAGTGTTAAGCTTGATATATATATATATATATATATGTGTGTGTGTGTGTGTGTGTGTATTAGGGCTATTCTAGTTTTCAAAATCAGTATCGGTGTTGATCTGAAATTAGAGTGTGATATTTTTTGTTAAGTTATATTCCCAGCAGATTGGAAATCACAGGGAGGATAAGGTGCGATGGCACGAAATATATGTGGATCGGTGTTTCATGTTTGCAGGGAGTGGAAAGGGTGTAAATTACCTTCTGATCCATTGCCCATTGCCCAGTCGAAATGGAATTGGAATTTTTCATTCTCTCTCAATGTTTCAAGAGTGATGCTGACAACTATTAAAGGGCTTTTCTTGAGTTGGTCTTTGCTTTAACGTAGGAGAAGGAACACAATATTTGGGAGGCAGTTGGGAGTTGGGTGTTTGCTGGATTCTATGGAGGGAGAGGAATAGAAGGGCTTTTGATAATGAGGGGGGAACTATGCATCAGTTAAAAGACGTTTCGCTTCACACGTTGTTCTGGTGCTCAGAGACTCATGCTTACTCCCTGAATCCTAGAAATGCTTTTGTAGAATTTGTAAATACTAATAGTTTATGTTCTATCTAGTTTTCTTAAAAGTATACTCCTAGTGTAGATTATCTTTGGATATATTATTTTACTTATCCAATTTTTTTTTTTTTTTTGATAGATAACATAAATATATAAATCAAGGGTCATAACAGGTGACGTGTCCTTTGTATACAGAGAGTTTCTCTTATACCATAAACCCTAAGAAACCAAAAAATTATCCACAAACTCTACAAAAGAAATAGCTACAGATGGAGACGAATTTGTATACCAAAAGTACAAAGTCTGAAGCATGATCTCCTTCAATCTACCAATGCTAGATTCTACATTGTCAAAGGCTCTCCGATTTCTTTCTTTCCAAATGGTCCAACAAATAACTATGAGGCAGTATCTCAAATGCTGGTTTTCTTTCTACGCTTGTATAAAGACCAGCTATCAAAAAGCACATTCAGTCTCTGCAACACCCAAGAAAAATGGAAAAGATTCAGCATGTAATTTCATATATCCCTAGGCCCTGGACAATGAATCAAAAGATGACGGACACTCTCCCCGTCTCCTTTACACAGAGCACCAATTAACATGTATCTTCTGCCTAACCCGCAGATTGTCCTCGATCAGGATTTCCTCATATAATCGATTCCCAGTCAAAGAAAGCCACTCTACTGGGGGCTTTAGATTTCCACAGAGTCTTCCATGGGAAAGAATTCTCCCTGCTTGTCAATGCTAAATAATACTATTTGACAGATGTAATGAATACTAGTAATAATTATGGAAAAGCAAAAGAGGAAGAAGAGATTAAGAGGAGTCGAGAGAAAGGGAGAGCAGATTTCCTGAAGCAGGTTGTGCAGTCTTTGCGCTTTTCGCTAAAAGACACCCTGCTTCGCATTTGATTCTTTTGGTGTTCCGAGTCGACGGAAACTCTATTTACTAGATATTCTTTTGTAGAATTTGTTAATAGTCTTTCTTTTGATTAATGTGTATACTTCTAATGTACAAAGGTTGGGCCACCTGTTTGGTGCTATTGATCAATGCAATACTTAACAAAAAAAGAATAACAGAATGTTGTATCTCGTTTAAGTCCAGAATCAGTCAATAGGGCCATGACACAATCTCCGTGTTGACGAAGGTGGTCATATCAGCTAGGTATTATGGGATCGCTTCCTATGAGATTGTGGTCATATTGCATCTAACCCTATTTTTCCATTAGAGGACTAAGCATATTGAGGTTGATTGTCATTTCATCCGGAAGAAGACCAAGAGAATCTTCACGCACTGATCATGTAAATTTGGCGATTAGTTAGTGGTATTTTCACGAAAGCATTATATGGCCCCGAGTTAATCATGTTTGTAACTAGTTGGGCATGATGAACATCTATCCTTCAACTTGAGGAGATGTATTGTCAGTTGCATTTATTGTAATATCATACGTGTAATTATGTATGCATGATTTTGGAAGGGGTATAAATAGACGTTGCCTAACTAAATCAAGGTTATGACTTCTCTACATCTTCTTCTGTTATCTGTTTTCTTATTACGTAAAAGAATTAAAGCCATCTTTGAAACCTAGGCTATTGTTATATCTTATCTATTTATGTGATACTTGGCATTGTTCACAATTATTTTCTCTTTCTACTAGAGCTCTTCTCAGGTTAGTGAAACCTGAGCAGTTTGAGTTTGTGGATAGCATATCTAGCACTTAATTTTCTTCTTGTATACTCCATGTGTACAAAGGACGCGTCACCTGTTTTGACGCTTATTTATACTATATGCCTATTTATCAAAAAAAAAAAAGTCTGAGCAGTTTGAGTCTCAATTTTGCAGAGAGCTAGGTAATAGTGGGCAAGCTAAGTACTGCCTTTCTAAAGCAATAACCGCAGATCCTGAAGATATTGGTCTTAGATATCAGCGTGCTTCACTATATGTTGAACTTGGAGAGGTTCATAAGGCTGCTGAATCATATGAGCAAATCTCACGACTTTGTCCAAAGAATGTTGAAGCACTCAAGACAGCCTCGACGGTATTTAACTTTGGCCTCCATGTTCTGTTAAGATATAGATAAGCTTGCACTTATAGCTCTTGTATATAAAATTATATGAATAAATGTCTAATAAAAATAAATTACAGGAATAAATTTGGGAATAACTTGGTAGTTCTTTTTTCAGCTATACAATAAATGTGGCCAGCATGAGCGTAGTGTCAACATTCTCCAAGACTATCTGAAAGTTAATCCAAAACAAGCCGATCTGAGCGTGGTTTGTCAATTAGCTTCAATGCACATGGAAGGCAATGAACATGTGAAAGCCCTTCATCATATTGAGTTTGCAAACCAGGTTTATTGTGCAGGCAACAAATTACCATTAGATTTAACCATTAAAGCAGGAATATGCCAGGCTCATCTTGGGAACATGGAAAAAGCAGAGGTTTGTCGAGTCTGTGTGCAATGATACTTAGCCATGAGCTCAGGATGATTTTAAACCTTTCTACTCCATCATCTCTGTATTTCTTAGTCTTTTATCTTGCTTGTTATGTTATTATCTGTAGAGTAGCTGAACTTCATGTTGTATGCAAGTATGTTGTTCTTCCTGTCGCAATAAGTGCTTATAAAAAAAAAATAAGTACCTTGGTTCCATAGCAAATCCTCAACAAGCGTTTGAATGATCAAATTTATTATTTTGTGCCTAGTCATTTCTCTTCCCTTGCATTCCTAACAAATATAGTATTGTGTAGTATTTCAATTTCTAGGTCAAATTTGAATAGATATGTTCGGTTGTTATTGTCATGATGCCATCAGCTTCGACTACTTATGCTTCACTTCTTTACAATCATTAATGCCGCAATGCAGTTGTTCTGGTCAACTTCTGTCTTGCAACATAAGTTAGTTATTTGCATAGCTCATGTTCTATTCATTGTCAAAGCTTTTCTTTGGTCCTTGGTTGCAGTTGCTCTTATAATGCATTACAAGTGCGTAAACCCCAAGAAGATTTACCCAGACTAGTGTGTAATGTGTGAGAATTCCTCAAATCTCTTTATCACCTTTAGAAGCGCTCAATTCCTCTGGAATAGTCACTTTGTCGTTGATAGGGAAGTTTGGGTTAGTTCCAGTTCTGTGATTCTTCTCATGAAATGCATGTTATAGTGTTTGCAAAGGTAGTGAGGCTGACTTGTTATGGCTGGGTGGTGCTTTTGTTATTAGCGTTCTTTGGGCATTGTACAAGCCTTTCAAGGTGGCTCCCATTTTGAGGTTCAGCAGGATTCTAATGCTTTGCTTCTTCGTTTAATTATTTTGACTGCTATCTGTAGTTTATGGATGATCCAATGGCTTCTCGTCTGTCTCTTCTATTTTCTTCTCTTTTATCTCTAATCTTATCTCTTGTCTCTCTTGACTTGAGAATACGGTAAGTGCCTCTGTTTATAGTGAATACTAAATGACACCAGTTGTCATAGAAGAACATTTCTGTGGAAGGTATGAAGGCCGTCAATGGAGGCTGAGCCACGTGTCCCCTGAAAGAAATTTTTTGCAACTCTCTTTAGTATCTGGTTACACCTGTCCCACATCGAGAGCACATGCGACTAACTCTTGATTCGAGCTACCTAGCCAATAACTCTTGGTGTGACAAAAGTTAGCTTCATCCTAGTAATCATAGGTTGCCTCACCAAGCTACTGCACTTTAATTGGACTTCCAGCAGTGCCAGGCCATCCCTAGGGGATGGATGTGCTGTCCATGGAGCATCGTCACCTAATGGTGGCAGGAGATGCCAATGGCACTGCCTTATTTCTATGATAACAACGTTCGTCCGTGCCTGCTCATCCCAATGCATTAGTTCACAGTTGCCTGTAGGCGAATCTGCTGGGTATCCTTTTGCATAAATGGGCTTTGTATTTGTGTATGTGGTGTGATGATACGTGTGCCACACTACAAACTAATTTGCTGGAACTCTACATATATGCTGTATCTCATATATGCTTATATAGATTTGAACTTGTTATAAACCTACCTTATTTGCTATATTGATGTAAGGCCAGATAATAAGTACGAGAGTTTATGATTTATGTGGGTCTTGTCTTTCTCGCATAAAGTTGATTATTGTTAGTCCTGCGTTTGGGATGCTTTAAGTACATACTTGGGTGTAATTTATTTTGGGCCGTTAGACATGTTGGAGGGAGAGAGCAGCCTCCCTTATAACATTGTATGAGGGTTTCTGGGCTAGATACGTGTGCTGGTTCATGCCAGATTATGTTGGTAAGGCCCACATTACCCTGTCAAAGGAACACAAGCCCAGGCTCTATATTGATGAAGGATGGTTGCTGTACCTCCCCGCTATTCGTTTTGATGGTAAAATTCTAGAATCTTAATTTTTATTGCCTTGATACCTTAATAGATTTGAAAAACCTTTCTGGGGGTCAAGAAGTAGGAAGTATATGCATGCCTAGGCTAGTTCTAAACCATTCCATATTCTCTTATCTAGCTCTAATCCAGCAACTTTATACAAAATCGCTGTCAACACCAACCTATTATAACATTATCCAAGCTTCTTGTGTGTTCAACAATGGGTAGACATAATCCCTTGTAAATATGCTCAACTATCTTTATTTGCGAGTATGTTCAGCTAAGCTACTCGTGCTTTCCTCGGTGAGTAGACATCATCTCTCGAAGTAGGTTTAACTTCGTATATTTTTGTCTCTTTCTGATTTACTAAATTTTGTAATTTATTAAGAAAAGTAAAAACAATCATAGTATGTATCTATGTACTGGTTAGTTATCTTCTTTCTTCAATTTGTTGTGATGTTTGTACTGAGATAATATACACTGCATTGCATCTTTAATTGGCTAGAGCAGTAGGATAGTGAATATCAATTTAAACCACTTTAAATGATTAGATTTGGTTAAGGAGCCCTTGCTTTGTGTTGTTTTTCTTTGTATATAACAAAACTAATTTACATCTCCTGTTTGCCAAATAATGTGTAGGCTGTCTTTAGTGTTTTGCAACCGGAGGAGTTATATGATCACCCTCACTTAATTCTTGATGTTGCCAACTCATTGATGAGTCTTGGGCACTATGGATCTGCATTGAAGTACTATATGATGCTAGAAGAAAATGGTGGGGATAACAAAGTATGGACATAATCATTCCCTTGTATTTTCTCTCTTTCTTTATTAATAATTCTGCTTGCTAGTTATAATTCTTCCAAACACTACAGGGACCTAAGGGGGTTAATTACATGACTCTATCCCTGTGAAGTCCAAGATTGACCCCTTTTTGCTTCTGAAAAAAGGAAATAAGGCTATGCCTGAGTTAATATTTTGTTCGTAAGTTCTTCACGAGAATGGATTAAGCTTTGCTAACTTCCTTTTAGCACCTCCTTCCTCCCCTCCAAGCTTTAGAGCCTAACTTGTTTTAATTTGGAATATATATGTATTCGTTCAGTATGCTTATATATTTCTCACATGAACCTATTTGATGTCCAGCTTGTACAGTTCCGTTATTTAGTTTCAGTAAATTAGATCCCTCATTTTGTAATGAAAGTACTGTTTCTCACTTACCAAAAATAAAAATGAAAGTACTGTTACTCTTGGTAACTTAGTCAGCACAGTCATCAGCTACTACTTGGAGTAAGGTCCTTGAATCCTTTTCCACCACTCATTTTTGTCCAAAAGAAAGATTTTCAATTGAACGGATAAAAATAAATAAATAAAACTTAGTCAGCCCAGTCTTCGTCCCAGCTACTACATGCAGTAGGGTCCTTGAATCCTTTCCCACCATTCATTTTGTCCAAAGAAAAGTTTTCAATTAAGTCTAAAATACTATGGACAGCAGTTAGTGACTCTTTTATAGCAAATGGTGACATTTCAGTCACCATTCGAGATACACGCCCTCCAGGGAAGTTCGTCTGCCTGAGAGGATCCAGACAAAACTCACCTGTCGCTGGAGGAATTTTCAGCTCGTCTGCCTCGTCTTGACCTACTATCGTTAACCCATTGGTTATTTTTATTTTTTTTCAGCTTGAAGGTTTTTTGAATGGTTTTTGTTTTGTGTCTCCCATTAGGTGAAAGTATACTATTTGGGTTATTGTGATTACTGATGTGTCGTCTCCAGAGCTTACAAAGGCTGTTTCTGAGGTTATCTCCACCTCCTAACAAGCTTGCGCTACCTCTTAGGATCATCCAATTCCATTTTTTAACTCTAAGCTTCACATTTGGATCCATATGAGTTTACTGGTTTTGCTCCTAGCATCCGTGTCTCAATGAGCTTATTAAAGCACATATTTCCTTAAACAAAGAAAGATGCCGTGTTACAAGCAGGCAACTTCAATTCCCAAAAAATACTTAAAGTCCACTAAGCCTTTGTTTGAAATCTTTTCTAAAGAAAGACGATAGAGCAAGAATTCCCATACTATCTCCACTAGTAATGAGGATATCATCAACGTAAACAACGAAAAGGATACTCCGAGCATTGGACCAACGGTAAGATTAATGATAAAATACTACATGATCAATGATATACCACATAAGGCCAAACTATATCATCACCTCAGTAAATCTCCCAAATCAAGCTCGAGGATTACAATGACTTCTTTAGTTTACAAACCTTCCCCGACTCCCCGTGAACAACAAGCTTAGGAGGTTGCTACATGTAAATCTCTTCCTGTAGATCACCATGAACAAAAACATTCTTTATTTTTGATAAGTAAAGAAAGTAATATTAAATTGTGTTAAAAAAGTGACGCAACCTATGTACACCGGGAGTATGCTGATAACTTGACCTAACTAATATAAAATCTGTCTATGAAATTTACAAAAGAATTATCCGCAGCCAACGATGACTCGGATCACCTGATAAAGAGAGTTTGGATAAATTTTAATGGATAAATCTTGGTTCTTTGAATGTTGAACAAGGGGATAATGGTTTAATACACAATTTCTTCTGAAGTTCTTTTTCACTAAATAGTTTGAACAAGAGTTTGACCAATTTGAGGATGGAGTCCAACGAGATTTTCTTTCAAGCAGGGTGGAAATTGCTTGATGTGATTTGCAGTCAAGAGAAGATGGAGTGCGCTTTCGGTGGTTAAAAGGAGTAGAGGAAGAGTCCATGAATTTTCCTTTGGCGAAGTTCTTTGGGTTTGCTCATGGATGGAGAAAGCCTCTTTGGGAACAGATCTCTTCTGGAAGAAGCTATCGGGGAAATGGCGCAAGGTGTTTCTGGCGAAGGAAAGGAATGAGCATGGCTTTTACTAGTGTATCTCCGTCAAAGGTAAAGGAAGTCCCTCGAAGATTTTTATCCCGGCTGTGACAAAGGAGGGTGACTGGGAAATGATTGCGGGCAAAATTAGGAGATTCGCTCGGTCAAAGAACATTATCAGGAGACAATCAAAATCCTATAAGGAGGCGGTGGATATCCCTCCTTGGCCGGATTTAAAATTGAACGTTTCCGACTGCTATAAGGACTCTCAAGTTGATTTCGAGCTAGAAGAATACTCTTGTAGAGGCAATGTGGAGTTTCTGGAGAGATGCTTGGTAGGTAGAATGGGGGAGCTGGAGTGCTCCATCCCGACATGCCACGAGGCTCAGGGATGGGTTAACTCAAAGTGGAGATCACCGGGAGGAGTCCAAGTGAGAGTCATGAGCGGGAAATACTTTCTCTTTATATTTCCCTCTAAGGAAGATGCTACGCGTACTTTGAATGAAAAGGTTTGGATGTTTAACCAACATCCTTGGTTTTAAGATAGATGGAACTCGATTGAGTGCAGCCATAGGAAGGAGCGGCAACCGCAGGAAGCTTGGGTTAGGGCTGTGGGACTTCCTCTGCATCTGTGGGGAGAAGACGTTTTCAAGAGGATCAGACAGATGTGCAGTGTTTTTTTGGCAGTTGATGAGTAAACTGAGAAGAGGACAGACTTGAGATGGGCTCGTATATTAGTTCGTTTCAGTGAAAGGATACCTGGCAAGCGTTCGTATAGGGGTAGGGGGAAGTGTCTTCGCAGTTCCTATATGAGCTGAAACTGCTGCTTTCTACTCCCTATGGCAGTCGCCAGGTGGTGGTGGTAGAGGTGGAGGGGGAAGACCTGGAAATCAGTCACGGTGGTCACAGGGAGGGAAAACGAGTGGAACCACGCGAGCAACTTCAGTGTCAAATCTTCAGATGGACACAATCCCTATGGTGCTGGCACATCGTACGACTTCAGAAAAGGCTGGGGAGGCACGTGGGGTGCAGGGAGTTCAAATTTCAAACCTAAAAATCTAAACGGTGGCGTATTGAAGGGGGGCTCGTACTCAAGAAGGAACAGGCTCAAGGTTTTCTTCTTGGGCTGGCCAGTCAGACAGAGCATTGGGCGCAATACAGGTCCTACAAATTTCTCAAAGGGCCGAAAAGGGTAAGTGGGTGGTCCATGATAAGGGAGGATCGGATAGTGGGTTGAACCATTCAGTTGGGTTAAAGGGTGATAGTGGGTTTGGGCCTTCTACCTGTAACATTTCTGGGGGAACATTTCAAAGGAGGCGAATGGACCTGGGTGGGTGTCCTGTGAGGAGGTTGGAGGTTCTGCATCTGGGTCAGCTCCTTCTAGCCTCCAAGGTGAGACGGCAGCCACGACAAACAAAACCGAGGTCCCAGCGAGTGAGGCGAGGTGTAGTAAGTCGCAGGATAGCTTTGCGAAGAAACCAGATGAGCAGAAGGGGTCGGAAGGTTCGCATCAACAAAATCCTGTGGAAGCCGGAGTGCTGGGGCAGAATTTGGCGAGGCCGGAGGGCTTAGAAGGGGCTTTCGTTGATGTGGTTCGAGGAAGAAGGGTTTTTATTGTCGATGTAGAGGCAGTACAAAGATTATGCAATAGGGAAAGAACTTTGGTGGAGCGAGAGTTGGAGGAAGGAGAATACGTCCAGAATGAAGGGGCTTCTAAAGGGGGGTGATCACAGCACGAAGACTCTGGAGGAGTTAGTTCTACCGGAGTTGTTGAACGGTGTAGGCGATGCATCAGACAACATGCATCATACAGATTATTTTCTTAAAGAAAGTTAGATAATTTGCGTTCTACGAAGAACGTTGTCTTCCTTTTATTCCTGTCCCGTGTCAGTTGGTATCAGAGCAAGGTTTCTCCTTGGCGATGGCTAACAACATGGAGAGGATGTTTCTCTCTCTGATGTGTTCAGAGAGGTTCGGGCAGTAGCAGCAGCGCTTCAAACTTTGTCTGGACGTGTAGAGCGAACAGAGACAGAGTTGAGGGCAAGGCGGTCTGTCCAGGGAAACGCAGGTGGTAAGGCTGGACGCCAGAGAGTCGCTCAGGCACATCAGGCCAATTCCATGTTACCCCAACAGGATGTTGATTCAAAAGATGAAGAAGTTCAAGGATTAGGGGGCATAAACCCAAACTACAGAGCACCACAGCAGTTTGGACATCTCCCTCCCTTTAATGGAAATTTAATAATTGAAGGCTTTTTGGATTGGTTGGCAGAAGAGGAGAGATTTTTCGAATACGCCGAGATCCCTGAAGAGAAACAAGTAAAATTGGTAGAGTATCGACTGAAAGGAGGGGCTTCTTCATGGTGGGAACAAGTCCAGACACAACGACGCCATGACGCCGCTTGAGGAATCAACCTGTTAGGTTATGGCCAAAGATGAAAAGAATGTTAATGGCTAGATTCCTTCCTCCTGATTATGATCAATTTTATTTCATCAGTATCAAACATTAATACAGGGACATAAATCTGTAGCAGATTAGATTACACTGCAGATTTCTTGCGGCTAGCCTCACGAAATAATTTGATGGAGACCGAAGGGCAACAAAATATGGCACAAAAGTGGAGTCCGTGGAGTTCAAGAACTATTATGAACGGGATGAGAATCGCAAGATCTTTGCAGAAACATCTAAAGCATGTGCAAGGATGAGTGCTGGACAAAGTTCAGAAACTTGAAAGAAGGATGTGGGGGAGAAAGAGCCTATGAAGAAACTAACAAACAACCCCTATAATAAGTCAATGGGGGATAAATGTTTTAGGTGTCAGGAGGTTGGGCACAAGTCTAATAATTTTCCTCGACACCGCCCAGCTAATCTGGTTGATCAAGAGGAAGAAGAGTACAGTGATGAAGACGATGGCATTTGTGGACTAGATGGAGATGACGAGGAGACATTAGTATTAGTGGTGAGAAAAGTCTTGTTAACCCCTAAATGTGAAGACACACAACGGAGCACGTTGTTTCAAACCGGGTGCACAATTTCCAATCGTATTTTTGAATTAATCATTGATAGTGGTAGTTGTGAAAATATCATCTCTCGAAGTTTGGTTAATGCTTTGAGATTACCTTTGGAAAAACATCCTAGACCCATACAATATTGTGTGGATTACAAATGGTAAAGGGCTTAGAGTAACATAAAGGTGTCATGTACCTTTGTCTATTGGTAAGTTTTATAAAGATAAGGTCGTATGTGACGTAGTTGACATGGATGCTTGAGAACTTATTTTTGGTAGGCCATGGCAATTTGATTTAAATGCCATCCATGACGGCAGAAGGAATACTTATCAATCTATGAAGGACGGAAGGAAAATCACGTTATTACCATTGGGTTTCAAGCAATCTTATGGGGCAACAAGGAGAGAGAACTTTCTGATCCTCACTCATTCAAACTCTGTTCTTGCAGCAAATACTATGATAACAAAGGAAATTCATGCCTTAGTGTTTACAAAGTTATATTTACGAACCTAGAACATTTATGCCTTTGGGTTGTTATGCGCATTAGACCATGTGTGGAAGACATAAAAGGAGGGCATGTACGAGTGGATTGTTATGCCTTAGTGTTTACAAAGTTATATTTACGAACCTAGAACATTTATGCCTTTGGGTTGTTATGCCGCATTAGACCGAGAGATGTGTGGAAGACAGTTTTTTTTTAAAAAGGAGGGCATGTACGAGTGGATTGTTATGCCATTTGGGTTGTCTAATGCACCTAGAACATCTATGCGGTTGATGAATGAGGTACTGAAATCATTTACAGACGAAGAGAAGATGAAGGCAATTTGACGAAGTGTAGCTTTGTACAGTCGAGCCTTATTTTCTTGGGGTTTGTGATAAGTAGTGATGGAATTTGTACTACAACGTTACTGATTTGTCACACTATCATCCTGCGGAGCCTTCTATTTATCCGGATCACTTGAGGTCGAGTTTCTTCCAACTTGGGGAGAATGATGCGGAGCAACATTGTGTCCACAGGACTGATACAACCCACACTGTATCATAGACATGCCTGTTGTCTAGATCTTAATGACTGTTTTTAATTTAAACAGTTATTTAGACAAGACAGTTATTAGGCAGTTTACTAGATCAGTTATTTGCAGTTTCTTAGACAGTTAATCTTAAACAGTTTTCTTTTCCTTTATGTACTCTGGGATATTTTCATTTTTAGGGACATAATACATATTATTTTCTTAGAGAAAGTTTGATAATTTGCGTTCTACGAAGAACGTTGTCTTCCTTTTATTCCTGTCCCGTGTCATAGTGGTGCATTTAGCGAGTGTTCGTGTGATGATATCGAAGAGCCTTTGGAGTGCACCCCACTCGCGGTGATACCACCCTCTATTTTTAGAGCTGCCGAAGCTATTACGGACGGAGTAGGGAAGGAGGACATCTCTGGTTGGGTCAAAAGTCGTTTTAAAGGCTTTGAAAAATTCTTAGGAGTCTCTTTCAATGGTTATGAAGATAAATTCTTGAATCTGCTCATGGACATAGATCAGAATCGTAAGGTTTCAAAGGAAAATAGCATCTAAAAGCAAACTAGCTGTAGTGCAAAGGGAATGAGGGAACTGAAGCAACTGCGCCGCTGCAGCCTGAATTTTGAGCAGATTGATAGCAGTGGGATACTGGATAGGGATGTAAACAAAGTTTAATTATGAATATGCGAATTATTACTTGGAATGTGTGGGGATTAAATGGCATGGATAAAAGGTTGCTCATTAGAGCAGCTTTGCGTCGATGGAAGCCGCACGTGGTGTCATAGAAACAAAAATGGAAGCTATGGATTGGAATTTTGTAAATAGTGTTTGGGATAATAGATGGGTTGACTGGGACTGTTTAAAGGCTGTGGGTACAGCGGGTGGAGTTTTATGAAGGATGACATTATGAAGGTTTTTAATTCCTTTCATGAAAGCTTGCGGTTTGAGAAGAGTCTCAACGCTGCGTTCATTACGTTAATCCCAAAGAAGAAAGGGCCAGCAATGAGAAGGATTTCAGACCTATCAGTCTAGTTGGGGGGGGGTTACAAACTCATCTCCAAGGTGTTGTCTCAGAGGTTAAGAAAGGTGTTGGGCAAGATCATCTCCGAGACGCAGCACGCTTTTGTTAAAGAGAGACGAATCCTTGATGCGTCTTTGATCGCTAATGAAATTTTGGACGCCAGTATTAAAAGTGGTTTTCCGGGAATTCTTTGCAAATTAGACATTGAGAAGGCAATGATCATGTTAATTGGGATTTTTTGTTGTACCTTTTGGAAAGATGGGGTTCGACTATAAGTGGAGGAAGTGGGTACATTTTTGCATCTCTTCAGCTAGGTTCTCAGTGTTGGTAAACGGAGAACCTTCATGTTTCTTCCTGAGCTCGAGGGTTTGAGGCAAGGAGATCCTCTTTCCCGTTTTTGTTCATCATAGTTATGGAGGCCCTTAGCAAACTCTTGGAGAAGGCTGTTTTGGGTGGTTACATCAGCAGGTTCAGTGTGGGTGGGGGTGATCGTCTGGTGACTCCGGTGTCCCATCTTCTTTGACACCCTAGTCTTTTTGGAGCGGAACAATCCCAATTGGGTTACTTGAGGATGGTGCTTTTCTTTCAGGCGGCCTCAGGTGTTCGTATCAACATTTCCAAAAGTGAAATCATTCCGGTGGGTGATGTTCACGGTGTAGGGGCTTTGGCCTCATTTTTCGGGTGCAAGGTTTCCTATCTTCCGTATGTGTATCTTGGGTTGCCAATCGGAGCTCCATTCAAAAGTAAAAATATGTGGAATTCAGTGGTTGAAAATTTTTGAACGTCGCTTGGCGGGTTGGAAGAAGTAGTATCTGTCAAAAGGAGGGAGATTCGTTTTGGTAAAAAATACGCTTTCGAGCATGCCTACGTATTTCCTATCACTCTTTGTAGTTCCTGCTTCGGTTCGGAAAAGACTAAAGAAGCTGGAGAGGGATTTTTTTGTGGGAAGGTCAGTTGTCAGTGAGGAAATTTCACCTTGTCAAATGGGATAAAGTTTGCTTAAGTTTAGGGAAAGGGGGTTTAGGTATTAAGAATCTCAAGTTGTTTAATGAAGCCTTGCTTGGGAAGTGGCTTTGGGGGTATTTGTCGGATAAGGGGGCCTTTTGGAGGAAAGTGATGGAGAGCAAGTACGGTTCGGGAATCAGTTGTGGTTTCTGGCTGAGGCTTTTGGGGTAGGAGTGTGGAAAGGCATTAGAAAAGGTTGGTATGCTTTTGGTAGAAACATATCTTTTCAGATCGGGTCAGGGCGACGGTGAAGTTTTGGAAAGACTTATGGTGTGGAGACGTGGAGTTGCTTTCATCCTTTCATGAGCTTTTCTCTACGATGAGGGAAAAGGATAGCTTGATCAGCTCAGTGCTATCTTTAGAGGGTGGTCGGGTGATTTGGAACCCGACGTTTAGAAGAAACTTCCAGGATTGGGAGATGGATTCGGTGACGAGATTTTTTGAGCTTCTTTATGCTCAAAAAGTTGGTTGTGAGAGTTACAGGGTGATTTGGGCAGGGGCGGAGGACAACAAATTCTCAGTCAAAGGGTACTATTCAAAGCTGTTAGAAAGAGAGGGACTTCTGTTCCCATGGAAGTCAGTATGGAAGACGGTGGCTCCAAATCGAGTAGCCTTTTTTGCGTGGGAAGTGGCAAATGAGGCTATTCTAATATATGTGAACAGATGCTTTCTATGCATGGAGAGTGTCAATCACCTGGTTCTGCATTGCTCGATGGTAGGGGAATTGTAGAATTTCATGTTTCGATTGTTCAATGTGGCGTGGGTGCTTCCGGAGACCCCCAAAGATTTATTGTGGAGCTGGAGATATTTCTGGCGGAGGAAGAACAGAAATACCATTTGGGAGGCTGTTCCCTTGGGGGTGTGGTGGACAATATGGAAGGAAAGAAACCGTAGGGCTTTTGACAATGTGGCAATGAGGAAGGGACCATTTCAGATTTGAAGAGTGTGTTGCCTCAGCTCCTGTTTTCATGGTGTGGAGGGGCTGAACAATCACATACTCCAGTGATAGCCTCATTTGTAGATTTTGTTCATAACTTTTCTAATCTTAGTTAGTCTTTTAGGTAGTATACACTCCTTGTCTACAAAGGACGCGTCACATGTTTTGACGCATTGATATTTATACATTTACCTTTATAAAAAAAGAAGAGAGTTTGGATAATCCGCTCCTTTAACCTTTCCACACTAAGCTCCACATTCTCAAACACTCTGCTGTTCCTTTCATTTCACAAAGTCCAACATACTGCCAACAAAGTTGTGTCCCATATGCTGCTCCTCCTTTTCTTATACAGAGTCCAGCAAAAATGGAGCTCTTTTACCGATCTAGGCATAACCCACGAGATGTGAAATAAATTAGACATAAAGTCCCAGGTTTCCTTTTCCTTCGCCACTGTACAGTGAATGAGTAAGTGATCTACACCCTCTCCGTCTCTCTTTCACAGGTAGCACCAATTATCATAAATCTTCCTTCTAGCCCTCAAGTTATCTCCGGTGAGGACGGCTTCGTGTGTGGCCTCCCACATGAAAAAGGCCACTCTAGACTGATCCGTGGACTTCCAAACAGCTTTCCTAGGGAATTTATTATTTTCACTCGGCAGTCTTAGGTAGAACAATTTAACCGAGAATGTGCCATTTGCTGCCCCTTCCCATACCACTATGTCCCCCCTAATTTCTGAACACCTCTGAGTGTATAGGATCTCAAAAATCTGCTCAGACCATCCATCTCCCAGTCATTAAGATTCCTATGAAAACGAGGATTCCACACCATATTGCCCCCTACTAGCTGTAGAACGGAACTCACATACTCATCTTTATTAACAACAATGTTAAAAAGGGAAGGAAATGCTCTCCCCAACTCCCTATCTCCGCACCACCTATCTCTCCAAAACCTAACAGCTTCACTGTTACCAACGTCAAAACTAATGAATCTCTTAAAAAGCTCCCACCTCTTTCTAATACCTTAGCACAAGCCCACCCCATAAGACTCGTATATTTCCTTGGGAAACCACAAATAATCATTTTCCCCAAACTTACACACTTCCACTCTCCTCCATAATGCCTCCTTATCCACCATGAATTTCCAAAGCCACTTCCCCAAAAGTGCCACATTGAAGACCCTCAATCTTTTAATCCCTAGGTCGCCTCCAATCATACTATTGCAGACATTATTCCAATTAATCAAATGATATTTCTTCTCATCTGCTGGACCATCCCACAAAAAATTCCTTTGTAATTTTTTCAAGCCTTTTAGCCTCGGTTGTTGGAAGAGCAAACATCGACATGAAGTAAGTGGGTAGGTTTGACAAGGTGCTCTTAATAAGCGTGAGCTTACCCCCTTAGAAAGAAGTTGTTTCTTCGACCCAGCAAGCCGTCTTTCAAATTTCTCAATGACCGGGTTCCAAATGGCTAAGCTTCCGGAGTTCGCACCGATAGGAAGGCCGAGATATGTTAAAGGAAGAGAGGCCACCTTACACCAAATTTTTTTTCCCAGCATATTCATATTCTCCACAGCACGGACCAGATAAATCTCAATCTTAGAAATGTTGATTTTCAGCCCCGAAGAAGCTTGAAAAAATAACAGTATCAGCCTGAGGTACCCCAGTTGAGCCTCTTCCGCCTCACAAAAAATAAGTGTCACCCGCGAAGAATAAGTGCGACACTGAAACCTTTGTTCCATCAAGCCTCCCAACATTAAACCCTTTGATGAACCCTCCTACAACCGAAGCCTTCAGAAGCTTGCTCAAAGCTTCCATAACAATGATGAAAAGGAAAGGCGAGAGGGGGTCTCCTTGACGGAGACCTCTTGAGCTCGAAAAAAATCCAGCAGGTTCTCCATTGACTTGAACGGAGAGTTTCACCGTTGATATGGAGAAGAGTATCCAATCTCTCCATTTCTGCTCGAACCCCATTCTAGCCATCACATATAGCAGGACATAGGCTTCCTCAATGTCCAGCTTACACAGCAACCTGGAGCCCCACTTTTAATTATAGCATCCACTGTTTCGTTAGCAACAAGAACCACATCTAGAATTTGGCGACCCCCCACAAAAGCATGCTGCGAATCACATATCAGCTTACTCATAACCCTCTTCAATCGGACCGTAAGCACTTTAGCGATGATCTTGTACACCCCACCTTTGAGACTGATCGGCCTAAAATCTTTTACATCCACTGCCCTATCTTTTTCGGAATAAGAACAATAAAAGAGGCGTTGAGACTCTTCTCAAACTTTTTTTCTCAAAAAACAAGTGAAACTCCTCTATCAATTCATCTTTAATAAACCCCCAACACTGTTGATAAAAATGAATCCCTTCCAGCTTAAGGTGCCAATCCTTATTTTCCTTAAACAAGTGCTCATAGAACCCAGTGTTGGCCCTTTTAATGTCATCCTTATCTTCCAGTAAAACATCGTCAACCTTGACGACCAAATCTGATTTGCCGTCTTGTGAGCGTTAACCACTTGGAAATATTTCGTGTCCTTATCTCCCTCCAATTTCAGCAACTCACGCCGATTAACCTCTTCACTAGTCAGACTTCCCATGCCTGCTTTTTCATCCAGCGATCGAATTTCAGCTAAGGAGTTCTTCAATCTTTCATCTGTGTTACCAAAAAGTTCTTTGTTCCACCATTTCAGCTCTTCTTTAAGGAGCTTTAACTTCCTCGCAAATCTGAAGCAGGGGTCACCATACACAACAAAGGAGTGCCATTTCACCTTGACCAATTCTAGAAACCCTGGTTCTAGAACATCTTCTCGAATCTAAAAGGGGATTTTCTTACCTGCGCACCTCCACAATCGAAACACAATGGCACATGGGCAGATAACTCCCTAGGGAAACAAGTCTGAAATGAGTCGCCATAACACTCCTCCCAGAGGAAACTAAATATCTGTCAAGACGGGAGCTTTGTTGCCTCTCTCCATTCTTGAACCAAGTATGCCGACCCCCTGATAGTGGTAAGTCCACCAAAGCCAAGCTATTGATAAAATCATTAAAATCTATCATAGCCTGGGAATAAACCCGCACCCCAAGTCTTTCATACGGGGACCTAACAACATTGAAATCTTCGCCAATACACCACGGGAACCTCCAATGCTCATATACAGAGGTTAACTCCTCCCAAAGCTCCTTCCTCGCAGCCTCCAAACATGGTCCATATCTCATAAAATACCCAAACCTTATATGAAGCCACAAGACAAGAGACTGAATATCTGCCGTTCTCAATCCCTACCTTGGAAATAACCCGACTATGCCACATCCCTAGTATGCCCCTAGCTGCCCCTACTGTATCCAAATGCTCCCACCGAGCCCATCTAACCCCACCCATACTGAGCACCACCCTTCTATCAACCTTTTCCATTTTCGTCTTACCACTTGAGGCTTCCATCTTCCCAGTACTAAACTAATCACTTGTCTCTTGTGCACATCATTAATACCCCACACATTCCATGATAAAAATTCGTAAATCCATTTACGACTGCATCCTTTTCCTCCTTCCTTTCCCTCCCCATTTGCAACTGATTTGAGGTCTGCTTGTTCAAAACTAAGGTTTCATCGCAATTGCTTTAGTTCCCTAGTGCACTTGGCCTGCACCTTCTTATGAGACCCACTGCCCTTGTCTGTCGACTTCCTTCCCCCCTCTTTTTCCAGAAGAAGATTTAAAATCTTCTCTTCAAATCCATCGCACGAGACCCCCAAAAATCTGCCGAACCCTTTAACTCTTCGTTTCACCCAAGCTGAGATGCCCTCCGAAACTCCTGAACTAACAAAAAATATTTATCTACACAATCTTCCGGCCTTACCACCGAAATGGGAGAGCAAAATATCACTTCATCCTCTGGTACATTTACCAATTCTTTCCCTTTTCCGTCATTCCAAACCCCTGAAGCTTGGTCGTCACCCTAATCCTTGACCCCTTCATTATCGTACTTCGCCGACGAGTCGCTGATGATATCTAACCCTATCGCTCTAGCGCCACCCTCTGTTGTAGGTGTCGTAACTGACCCATCAATCTAGAATCTCGATTTCACACCGCTCCTCCATATTATCAACATTTGACTTCGAGAGAGGATCCAGAGCCTTGGGTTCTCGCCATCCTTCCCAATCAAGCTTTCTTGAACCACGTTGACCTCCTTTGGCTTTCGTCAAGCGACGAACTCGATTCGACCTTTTTCAACTCGTCCGGGACCTCAGTAACTCCTTGCACATCGATCCACCCCTTCTACTATGTCAACAACAACCTTCTTCACCCTTGTTCTGTTAAGTCACCAACTCATCCAAAAGTTTAAGCTGCTAGATAAAGGCTCAACAATGTATATCAAGCTTAACACTCCCCCTCATGTGTGACCCGTCCACACGTGGAGAGATACACAAACAAGCCTCACCGGAGGCATCACTAATCAAACAAAGTGACAACATGCATTCACAATATTCTAGGTAACAAATGTAGGCGGGATGATTCGAACCCACGACATTGCCAAACGATCTGATACCATGTTAAGTTACCAACTCATCCAAAAGCTTAAGCTGTTAGATAGAGACTCAACAATGTATATCAAGCTTAACATCGTCTTCGCACTCCAACAATGTATATCAAGCTTAACATCGTCTTCGCACTCCGAGTCAACTTCCGAAATCACTCCGTCAATAAATGGGGTCGAAGCATTTTGCGTCTCGGGCCCAAAAGCTTGAGTACTTCGTTCGTGTGGATCTGCCTTCTCCATCGACCCAACCCTTTGGGCTTCCTGGCCCTCTGAGAATTCTGAAGGAAACGGGCCACTTAAAGTACCCACTCCACCTTCTAAGACTTTGGGCTTCCATCAGGCCCATACTTCTGCCCACTACGTTCCCCCAATTCATGGCCCAAATTGTCCTCCATAACTCTACCTCCTGTGACGATGTCTTCTAAGGTGTTGGATTTGAAATTTGAATTCTTCATAATCCATGTGCTTCCGCCAGTCACTTTATCAGAATTGCTTACATGTGTCTTCCCTTTACACTTCCTTTCCATGTCCCTTGTCCGCGCGTGAGGCTCACATTTCTTCTCCGTCCTATTCTTCCCCAAACCAGATACGTCTCCACCGCCTAGGCCGCCAAAACTTCTCCACTGCTGGTAAAATGTTGCCATCTCTGCCCAGATGGGGACAACAAAAATTCTTCCCCCACTCTAATACGCACCGTACCCGGTATATTTTCCTTGAAACATCATAATTCTCGCCCATCTCAGTTCCTTCCTCAAAGTTGTGTTTTCATCCACGCTAATGAAGCCACCGCAAGCCTTCCCAATTTCGCGAAACACCCGCCCCCACAGATGAAGTGGCAACCCTAGGACCCTAACCCACGCCGACTCTTCTCGGTGACAGCCAACTACCGGATTTCACCTATCCAGTAATAGTTCCATCTGATTGAACTTCCAATTCTTTTCTTGGCGAATTCGGTTCAATTCCATCTTCGAGGGAAACTCAAAAAGAAAGAATTTGCCATGCATATCAACAACTCTCACACCCTCTTGTGTCTTCCACCTCTAATCAACCCATTGTTGAATCTCTCTCACATCAGGTTTAGGGCAATCCAAAACCCCAACACTCCCCACCCGACACTTTTCCAAAAATTCCATGGCTCCACTGCATGATCAAGGTCCACCGAAAAATCTACTACATAGACCTAACTCCATTACAGCGAACTAAGTCGGGCCATGGAGGAATCTCCACCGCCTCCTTATAGGATTTGGGTACACTGTGGTGCTCTATGCTCCTGAATCCTGCAAATCCTTGGAGTTTCTCTGTGACCATCACCCACCCTGAATTTTCTGTGCACTAGGGAAAACATATCATACCCAATCTCCCTATACTTCTAACAGAGATTTTAATGAACAGCCCTGAGCCATTTTCCTCTTTTGCCACTGTGATTTCACGCCATCTCGCCTGTCTCTTCTTCCAGCAAAGACCCCTGAAGCTTGAAAATCTTTCCAACAGATCGCACACCCACTCGAATTCGTAAAGAGAGGAAAATCACATGAGTACCTCTCCACTAGCCCAAACTCTATTCGATCCTTGAAGCAGCTCCTATAAACCGCGATCGTCTTCCTACCACACAGAAACATTCTTCACATCTATTTGGTGGAGAGGCCATTAGTGGGATTCAACAAGAGAAACAAATAGCCTAGCTGAAGCTTAGAGACTTCTATGGATCCAAATATGAAGCTTAAAGTTTAGAATGGTGAAGAATAGGCTGATCCAAAGAGGCACCGTAAGTTTGTTAGATTGTCGGCTACTTTATCGAGATTATGGGCACATGGTAGTATTGAGATCAAGTGGAGAGGCGGAGTATAGAGCCATGGTTTAGTCAACATGAATTGATATTGTCTTGCCGAATACTTGATGAGATGAATTTTGTAATTCAACACCTATGCAGTTTTGGCTTAATAGTCATGAAGCCATCTATATCGCATCGAATCACGTGTGCTATAAACACACAAAGCATCAACTGTCTTTTCATTTGTCAGTAGCTTCAAATGAAGATTATTGTTACAAATTATGTCAAGGCAGGTAGAATTGTTTCTCTATTTCTCCTTTACTAATCAACAGTCTAGCTCGATCGGAATTGTAAAGAAATATACTCTTGAAATTTGGACAACTCAACTATGTTAAGTCCTTGTGTTTGCTCCACCAGTGCTGGTTCTTCTTGGTACTGCCCTTTTTTTTTCCAGATATCTCAATGAGTGAGGAGTTGGTGAACTCTTGTCCATTATTCTGCTTATGGGTGATGTGACTGATGTTCCCTCTTCCTATGTTGCTGGCTCACACCTCTGGAGCTTTTGTCCATTGGGTCTCTATAGTAGTCAATATCCTTATGGTTTTTGTGCTGTTCTAAAGTTCCACTACCTTTCCTCCTTTCCAATTTGATTTGGAAATCCAATGCCCTTTTCAAAATTGGAGCGTATGTTTTGTCTATGGTTGATGGTAAGCGCAATCCTAACGATTGCAGGAAAACGAGGTGACTTAACATGGCATTGAGAACCTGATGTTTGTCTTCTTTGCATGCAAGTGAGCGAGACGCATCTGCACATCTTTTTTCGTTGTAAAGTGAGTTGGTTCTTGTGGAGCAATCTCTTTGCGGTGTTCCGCGAGTATTGGATCAGCCTCGTACTCTGGAGGACTTGTTAGTTCAGAAATGGAGGGGTTTTGTATAAAGGAAAAGAGAGTATAAGTCGTGGAACTACTCTATCTTTGCCTTCTGCTGGTGCATTTGGACTGAAAGGAACTAAGTAATTGAGATAGTAAAGAGTCAACTTTAATTCTGCTTCGGGAGCGTGTTTGATTTTTGGCATCTCCTTGAGTTGACTAACCTGGCGATAAAGTGGTTCTTGGTTGTTAATTTACTTGGCATCTTATCTCTTTCTGTTTCCGGATTTTTATTTCTGGTTGTCTATAATGTTGGATATCTTGTCCACCTTTGTTTCTTCTTCATCTTCTTGCAGTCTTCTTTTTCTATCAAAATAGGGAGGGGTATTGTCAAATATACCTTAATTTATATCTTGATTTATTATCTGATGTTGATCTTTTTTTTTTTGATATTTCAATTATCTGTAGGGTCTAATATATGAGAAAGTCGCCCAGTGTTATGTTTTCCAAAACGCAAGAGTACGGGCAATTGATTACTTTTACAAAGGTATGTTAGACATTGTCTGTATGTTGTTTTTGATATGGAAATTGGCCAGCAATCTTGGGATACAAACTTGAGAGGATGATGAAGCCTCCAGATTGCATGAAAGTTGTACTATGAAAGAGCATATATTTCTTGATTAGGAATGTCCTTCTAGTCACAGTTGTAAACTAGAGAGAGATGCATCCTATAGGCGTACACCACTTAATGTGCCGGCAGGTTAGGAAGGTCTCGCCATCTCACCAAAAGGAATAACAAGCTACATTTCTTTTGGCCCATAAAATCCAAGCTGCCAAGAAGCTTGGAGTCCAAATCTTTATTCTTCACCTGGAGAATCCTTTCAACTGAGGTAGGGGCAAACATGCAACCAAACACCCCTGCAAATGGCACCATAGTAGTAGATAAGAGTAAGTTTGACAAGTGATTTTTCTCCTGATGCATGTCTGATGATAATCGTTTTATGGTGTTTAACTAGAAGCAAATCATTAGTAGTAAGCCTGATTCAGCCCTGCTTGATCACTATCAAAGTAGTTGATGACTAGTTACAATAATGGTTGTGATAGTGCATATATCTTATGTTCTTAAACCCGTTCTTCATATTGTTTGCCAAACAAAAGATTTTGACGTGCTAAAATGTCCCTGAGGTCTTGAGGTTTGATAATGGCATGTTTATGCCCTAGGGGAATATCCTTGATCTACTTGCAAAAGAAGAAGCTGGGTGCTAATCAACGTCATGCATTGGTCATTCCAAACATCCATTTCTTATAAGATGGTTGACCATTTCAAGATGCTGAATGATGTAGAAGACCAAATTAAATTATCCTACAATGACTCATCCGTGTTGGTGCTGAGTTGTGGGAGGGTTCAAAGAACAGAATATTCTCTGTTAAATCCTTTTACTCAAAGCTGAATAGTAGAGGCAGAACCTTGTTCCCATGGAAGGATATTTGGAAAGCTAAAATCCCTAGCAGGGTGGCTTTTTTTGTATGGGAGGCAGCTAGGGGAGCTATTTTGACGGGGTAGAACTTGAGATCTCGTGGTATGATTTACGTCAATAGGTGTTTTATGTGTAAGAATGAGGAGGAGAATGTGAACCCCTCTTGCATTGCCCCATTGTGAGAGAGTTATGGAATTTCATTTTCCTATCTGCTGGTGTTTCTTGGGCTATGCCCAGATCCGTCATTGAGTTGATACGAGGATGGTTGTTATTCAAAAGGAGGAGGAAGAACGTATTCTGGGACTATGCTCCTGCAGCAGTTTGGTGGACCATCTGGAAAGAGAGGAACAGGAGGGTTTTTGAGAATGTTGAATCAGATATTGATGGAATAGAGAAGAACTTCCTCCTGTCTTTGCGCTTTTAGTGCTCCATAGCTGATCCTAATTCAGAAAATCCTTTTTGTAGATAGCGTGGACAGTTCTTTTGCTTAGTCTATTATTTATCTTGTCTACCTCCAGTGTACAAGGACGCGTCACCTCATTTGATGCTTGTTTATAATACTATACCTTACTTATCAAAAAAAAGTGATGGTGCTGAGTTGTGCTTGTCAGATAGTTCAGGTTCCAACTATTCACTAGGATGCGTTGGAGCAGAAATTGTGTGTTCTCTACAGTTCGGAAGCAAGACATTCTATGTAGTAGAAATGACCATTCTAGAGTAGAGGGTTTCTTAAATGCAGTTTGGGCAAGTTCCAAAAGAAAAGGTTGTCTACTATGATGCGTTGTGTATTTGTGGTAGATCACTTGATGTTTTGGAGGAGGGAAAAGCAGGGGATGGGTTCCATGTAGCTAAAGCCAGAATCAGAATATGGAGAGATGGCACAACCTACTTGTGAGTTTATGTGGACACATCAGTTACTTAGTGAGATTAGTCTTGGTAGTTTAACGTCTATAAAGCTGTATCAAGCAGCTATTCTATATCATGATATCATCAAATTCCATTTATCATTAGAGAATAAATACAATTTGAGGTTATTGTCATTTCATTTGATAAAAAAATAGGTAGCTCAAGTTAAAACTGCAGACAAGTTGTCTATGCCAAAACAGGGCTGATGTCTTTACAAAAGCTTTAGTGGCCCTTGGAGTAATTATGGATTTATGTTTGTAACAAGCTGGGGGTGATTAGCATCTGTGCTCCAGCTGGTGGGGGCGTTCTGTAAACGTATAAATAGTACCGTAAGGACATCTTTGCACATATATATATATATATATGTATGTTTGGAGGAGTTTTCAATGGTTACTTCTCTCATTAACCATTTATGGTTACTCTTATATTATCCGTTGGATCAAATATAAACGACCATGATTGATTGAGTAGTTGGATATGCAATTAATGCACTCACTTAATGACGTGTCACTTGTCACGATGATGTGTAATTTATTTAGACATTTAAATTTAAGTTTGAAGAAATCTTAAAATAGAATTTCAAGGCTTCCTTACTGTACCAATACATTCCTACTTATTCCAAGGTATCATATAATAATTAGTTATAGGTTTCTTAATTACAATATTAGAATTCCAAGGTATCCTTTATTGTTCCAATGCGTTCCCACTTATTCCAAGCCATCATGTAATAATATGTCTGAAATTTGAGGCTACTTTCTCCATAAATCCTATTTTACTTCAAGACATTCGGCAATTTTTGAAGAAACTATATCACTATAGTCTCGACCCTCTCGATCAACAATACTACAGTAAACTAGGCCTGAAATTTGGTTCATGAGGTAATATTAAAGTCAAACCAAGATTATGCATAACAGATTATTGTCGTTACAGATTGGTTAGCAATAGCTATTTACATATGTTTTCACCTTGGTTGCATATTCGCATCCAAATAATGGTTTGTGATAGAGTTCAGAACATTCAGATTTTCAAGGAAAAAAAAATGTTGTTATGGTATCATGGTATGGCTTTATTGATATGGTGCAGCTGTGGTTACTGTCATCGTTATCCAGAAATGAAAAATATCGTGCAAAGCAGGAGAAGGATATTGCAAAGACTAGGTTAGAAAGCTGTTAAAATGGCATACCCATGTACAAGTAAAACATATCTAGCAAAGCAGGAGAAGGACATGCATATTTGAGGTTTCTATTACCTCAAAATGAGTTGGTAGAAACATATAAAACGGAGAAGATGACGAAGATCCCCGGGAGAGGGAGGGAGGGAGGGAGGGAGGGGGGGAGAGAGAGAGAGTTGAAGTTAGTGTGAAACTCATGAAGAAAGAAGATACAACAACCATCATTAACTAGTCATTTTCCTTCTCTTTTCTTACTACCTGAATTGAAAATGAATTAGAAGAACAACGAGCACTTTGAAGTTGATTTGGCAATATGCAATATTGGAGACTTTGGAGTAAAGATAAAAGCAAACATGGAGGCGGAAAGAGAAGGGGAAAGGGGTTTGAGTAGGCAAGTGTTTGGGTGCTAAAAGGAGTATTGCAAAGAAATGAGTAGGATTCATATTTCATGTTCATTTTTTCACTTTGTCAATCATTTTGATTTCCTATAAAGTGTCATTGATTGCATGTATACAATGACAAAAATACCCTTTCAAATTTTTAGTTTATGAGGGAATCTTTATAGATAATTTTAAAAGGCAAGTGTTTGGGTTTGAGAAGCAAGTGTTTGGGTGCTAAAAGGAGTATTGCTAAGAAATAAGTAGGATTCATATTTCATGTTCATTTTTTCACTTTGTCAATCATTTTGATTTCCTATAAAGTGTTATTGATTGCATGTATACAATGACAAAAATACCCTTTCAAATTTATAGTTTATGAGGGAATCTTTATAGATAATTTTAAAAAGAATAAAAAGAAAAAAATTGCCACATCACTGCAATCATAGATTAAGTAGGTTGCCATATCACTAATATTCATTTATTTCTACACATTTATCAATGGTAACCCTCAATGGTTACTTAGAGAAGTAACCATTAAAACCATGCTCAAGTGTATGGTGTGAAGGCTTCTCAAATTTTTCTTTGCTCTAACATTAGGATTCTTAAATAGGACAAGAAAAGGGAGAAAGAAAAAGTTAATCATGTTCTTGATTTTCTTATTTGTCACATTCTTGATTGGTTACATAGGAAAATAAGAAATAAAATTTATATTGAAGGGCAAACGTCTCTTATTAATAAAGGGTGTGAATATTTTAGGTCCAATTTTGTCCCAATGTAAAGTAATCTGAAGTCATCATTACTGATTGTAGTAGATAAGCATTGGAAATAGCCCTTCATGTATATTTAAGTTTATGTCTTTCTTAAATTGTCAAGATAATACAGGTACCAGTTGAAAGAAGAAATGGTTTTCTTTTATGTCGCAACATGATGCATGCCTGATATTTGAACCATTACCTAATTTTGGTTTTCTATGATTGTTAAGCTTTAGAGATGGTAAAGTCAATAATTTCCCACGGATATTTTGTTGTTGTACTCCCTGTATTAGCATTTGTAGCTTTCCCAAATTTATATGGCCGTTGATGTTCCACAACAGCTTTACGTCAACTTGGCGACAGCATTGAATCTCGATTAACTCTTGCATCACTTCTGCTTCAAGAAGATAGAGATGATGAAGCAATTTCCGTTCTTTCCCCTCCTACTGATTTAGGTAATTAGACTTCATAACCTGATTTCTTGCATTTTTTTTTTAATGAGAGCTTCGTCATGATGTCATTATTGATTAAATCTATCCAGAGTCAAGATTGGTCCAAGATTCTGAGCAGTCAAAACCCTGGTGGTTGGATGGAAATATAAAGTTAAAGCTGGCGCATATATATAAATCTAAAGGGTTGACTGAGGCCTTCGTTAATGCAATATTTCCTTCAGTTCGTGAGTCATTGTTTCTTGAGACAATACAGCAGAAGGTAGTCTTGCATAGAAGCTCTTCTCATCAAATTATTTTCTCTGTGCTTCTGTGTTTTCTTTTTTTCCTTTATCGTAAATCTTCATTACTTTAATTCTAAAACTTTGTTTGCCTAAGAGGTTAGTATGTATAAATTCTACATAACACCCTATTCCAGGATTTTGATTTAGACGTCAACAACTTATTATGTTTTATTTACTCTTCTTTTGCAGAGTGTTTCTGTGTTACATTTTTTATTTTGGTCAAGTGTTCCTGTATATTTTTCTTTTCAGCAAGAAATGACATTAAAAACATGGTTCCTTAGCTGAAGATCAACGAGTGTTGTTATAATAGTGAGTTGATGTATTTTCTTGAGTTACATCTGATAAGACTTGTATGTTTATCAATAATTGGGAAAATATCACTGAATATGATGACATGTATCCTCTGGAAAAAAGAAACACAGTACTGAAAATTGGAAAGTTCATATGATTCCTTCTTCTCTATATCCCACAATCATATTCTCTCCTTCCATCTTTTTATCATCACCTATCCATGCTGGAGTTGATCTGTTTAAGAGGTCGGACTCTTTCCATTTTTTAACGAGGAAATGCTCAAGTATGGCCAGAGTACCCATCGGTTTATCTTTTATGGCCTTTGACAAAAAAATATTGTAAACTTCCCGATACACCCCCATAATACTATATGGTCATACTGTAGACTCACAACTCACTCATAATTCACCTCCCTCACAGTGTAATGTTCTCTCTCTTCCCATCTCTCTCATCGGCCTCCCTCACATCTCCGACATCAGCCTCCACTCCATCGCCGACTAGCGAGCTTCATCTCTATTTGCTCTCACTCTCTCCGTTACAGTGAGCTCCATTTCTCGTCAGAGCTTTAAACCCTAACTTTGATCATCTCTTTCTCTACCCCAATGATGATAATTGGCTCATGAGTCGATTAATCAACTCATGATCGACCTATGAGTCGATTAATAGACTCATGTAGAGTTGAGTAATCGACTCAAAGAATTGAGTACTCGACTCATCGGTCGATCTTGAGTTGATTAATCTACTCATGAGTCAATCATGAGTTGAGTACTCAACTCAAAGGATTGAGTAATCGACTCAAAGGGTTGAGTATTCGACTCAAAGAGTTGAGTTGAGATGATTAATCGACTCAATAAGGGTATTTTGGGGTTTTCAATTTAAACTTGGCCATATAAGATTTTTTTCTATAAGTCAGGTTAGTTTTGTACCCACCAACATTGAAGCAACCATTTATGAAGAAACCCCTTTTTTAACACATACTATATGGGCGGACACATTTGAACAAAATTGGGACACTTGGAAACATCTCCAGGGTTCAGATTATAACTTATGGAAATATTTTAGGTCCAGATTGCATATGTTGTTTTAAAATTGTATATGCTGATAATTAAGAAGGATATATGTGAGTGAGGAGTTCTTTTTAATCACTAAAAAGTCGTTATCTATTAAAATCATAACAAACCTCTACAAGAAACCAGAAGTAACACAGACTTGCAGATCCAAAAAGGCTCTAAGGAGCTTAAAACAGAACAGCTCTTCAGACTCAACACCCTAGGCCTTTTCTTGACAAACTAGCAAACTAACATGGTCTAAAACTGTAATTCGTAATAGTGATATCAACACAGAAAGTATTCCATGTTAACAACCCCAACTAATTAGGATGGACTGAGTTTACTTGTGTATAAATAATAAAAATACAAATTAAATTATCTACTCTTTACCAAAGATTCCTGCGCTTTTCTGAAAAATAAGTTCCCCCGTCCTTTTGGATTTGTGTCGTGTAATAAGTCTGTGCTGCTGCATCTTAGGTTGCTTCTCATCCTTAATGGCATAGGCATTAAGGACATCCTTAGTTTACGATTGTTTACTAGTTTAATCTAATGATATACTTTGATAGATCAATGTGCACTGCTTTTGGTTTTCCAAGCAGAGCCACGACTGATCTACTCCTAATGGATTCAGAGTGCAGATAGTTTTAGGCGACTAGGCAATTTGTCGAGGAGGTGACAGTAGGCAGGCTTATCTATAGATGTACAGGCAGGGTCCTGAGATAAGACAATCTAAAAAGAAAGTGTCCAGTCTGCTAACGTAAACGCTCTTTTTATCTGCTCTTTTAGCTATCTAATGATTATAGAAGATTAACACGGTATTAATGTTATTTACTCTTGACGTGCATGGACCTTGTCGAGCAACATTTTCTTGTAAGCATAGGTTTGGCTAGGCTCACAATAGCTTCTTAGGCATATTTTATGTGTACTAATCACATGGTTTTATGTATTCCATTAGTTTCTTTATAATTAAGTCAGTTCCCATATCTATTGTATATAATAGGTTTAATTCTCAATTTGGTTTATAAGCAACAAGTGGGAAGAAATGGTGAGGATGCAGTTAGGTGGGAGGGTAACAGAGGAAGAGTGTTCTCAGTTAAGTCCGTCTACTCCCAGTTGCTGAATGCAAGAAACAGCATTTTCCCTTGGAAGTTGCTGTGGAAGACTAAAGCTCCCAGTCGTGTAGGCTTCTTTGCTTGGGAGGCTTGTCATGGAGCCATCTTAACCGGGGATAATCTGAGGAAGCGGCGCAAGATCTATGTTAACTGGTGTTACATGTGTAAAAGGAGCGATGAAAGCGTGGATCATTTGCTGATTCATTGCCCCATGGCGACGGATTTATGGAATTGGATTTTTGGCCTGTTTGGAATTGCCTGGGCTATGCCTAGATCAGTTTTGGATTTATTCTTGAGCTGGTCTCTATACAAAAGAAGCAGGAAAAATTCTCTATGGGAGGTTACTCCATTGGCGGCTTGTTGGGTCATTTGGAAGGAAAGGAATAGGAGGGCTTTTGATAACGAGGAAGGGTCTTTAGAGAAGCTTAAAGATACTTGGCTGTGCACTATTTCTTCTTGGTGCCCTGAGTCAGTGGACCTTTCCCAGGCTCCTACTCACTATCTAGAAGTGATAAGGAATTCCCTCCAGCTCGTGTAGCTTGAGATCTCTTGTATCTTCTCTTTATTGTACATAGGCCGCGTCACCTATTTTGACGCTATTCGTATACAATACCTTTACTTATCAAAAAAAAAAAAAAAGAAAGTCCACTAAGCTCACTCTACATTTTTTTTCACACTTTAATAACCGTACTTTATCAAGAGTGTCACATTATCACTCCGTTTGATTTTTGGATGAAAAACTTCCCCCAAATCATTTTTTGATTTCCTGATAAAAAAATCATCAACAAAACCCTATAAAACCTAAAGTATTAATTACTGTGGTATTATCAGTACTTGAATTAACTATAAATTTGTTTCATAATGAAGAGAATTCTTTTAAGTCGTCCTCCATCTGCTGGTCCCCATCCACAATTAAGGATTTTGATATCCAAAAGATCGAGACCAATGTCATATTAGTGTATCTATGGACAGTAGGTTCTGGGACTCTTTTAGGGATGAAAAGTTCAATATGAATAAAGGTGCAATGTGAAAATTCTGGCTAAAAGATTGTGATTCTGATGAAAATAAAACTAGACGGGGTTAGAGATGACATTAGAGAAATGTCTGCAAATTAAATACCATTGAATTCTTGTCTCTCTCATAGGCAGTGGTCAATTCTTTTTAAGCCACTTATTTCTCTTCAGCAGCATCTTCTTCCTCACTTGGGCGCCATTGATGTTCTGGGTATACGTGTGGCGGGGGGGCTTTAGATGGCATCAGAGAAATGCTGACAAATTATATATAATTGAATTCTTGCCTTTCATAGGCGGCGGCCGGTTCTTTTTAAACCACTTATTCCACTTCAGCGGCATCTTCTTCCCCACCTGGGTGCCATTGCTGTTCTGTGTGTGAGTGTGAGAGAGAGAGAGAGTACACGAATACATATGGCTTATGCTAAAGACAATTCATATTTTACGCGTCCACTGCTGTTCGCGATAGCGGAATCAATAACAAATATTAATTGGGTCCTGCTAAGTGCACATCACTGAGAATCAACGTTTTATCAACAAAGGAAGTATAATAAGTTGTGTAACTCTACTTTCAAGAAACAGTTACACGGTAATCAAAGTATGTAACTAGAAAGTCTAAACCTAGTAGTTGCCAGTTGGTATCTTTTCCCTCAATTCCTCAATTCACCAATTGATTGCGGAATCCGTCACATCTACGTATTTTGGTTGTGTTACCTGTGCTTTTAATCTGTCTCATTTGCTGATATCAAGCTCTGATTTCAAAGATCAATTTTCTTTCCCTTATTTATTTCTATTTGTTTCTTAATATTGTTGTGTAGATACAAGTAGGTCCTTAAGTTGTCTGAGTGTCTGACTTGTTTTATCCATTATTTTGGCTTCTAAAAGAAGCCTCAAAATCTAGTCGCATGACGTGTCGCTTTATAATAAGCTTGGCCCTAATCACGTCAGGAAGCCCCCTAATCAGGATTAACGCATTTCTAGTCTTGATCTTGTCTAATTATACCAAACTGATTCAAATTATTCTTGGTTACTCATATTAATTCTGGTCAAGGCCTAGGTGGTCCATTAAACGAAATTTAACCCATTACGATCTAATTGATCACCTACTAAGGCTAATAGCACTTTTCACTTCGCTAGAAAATATTAGACTAAATGCAAAAGGCATGGCTAAACACAATGTACAGAAGTATACAGTGGGCTGAACGTGAATACTGAAATCCTAGGGTGTAACCTTGATCTGCTCGTAATGTGAAGTCAGGAGATCAGTTGGCTGATGGATTCACAAAGGTCTTCGAATTACGATTATTGTGCTCCATGGCACACTGAAAGTTTTGATTTCAGTTATATATTAACCCACATCAAGAGCACTATTAGAAGTATTGGAGTCACTCATGAAATCTGTTTTGCAAAACGGGTCCATTTGAAATTGTTGCTTTTCTGTCCTTTCATATCACAGAGAGTTTGATTGTAATGGAAATATCAATCCTTCTTCTCTTTGTTCAAAACATGTTGTATGAAGAAAGGTTTCCTCCTAGGCTATGTTACATGGACTCGGCTGCAAGGATCAGACCTGGGTGCAGATTGGGGTGTCTGATCTGACAATTTTTTTAGATTTTGAACTAAATGTAGTGTAAAACTGCCACGCCCACACCCATGTTGTGGCGTGTCGTGTTGTGTAGACATCGGTACTTTGGCAAAATTGTGGTCCAGGTAACATATAACATAACTCCTGGGTTCATATATTTCTTGCAGATGCTCCATAGAATAGAAATCACAGCCCACATTTTTTCAGAGGAGCTCTGAGTGTATATTCTTATGACTTAGTTTGTTACGTTTATTATGTATATTCTTATGACTTAGTTTCAAGTAAGATAATTTAGCTGAAAACAGTGTGTAACTTCCTTTATTGTTGATCTTTCTGTTAATTGAATGTTAATGAACTCCTTTTCTAATATAATTTCAGTTATAAAGTTTCATCTGATGGAATTTATTCATATTCGTTACATATATTACTTGGTTTTGATTTTAGGTTAGAATAAAGAAAAGGCTATCAAGAAGCGTTCTTTTCAAAAGAATCGAAGTACTAGGTGAACATCAAGTTGATAATGTATTTCAAGGATTCCGACCACTTGCCTCGACATCAGATCTGTGAGTATTGCAATTTTGTGCAGCATAACCTTTATTCTTCTTTCTTCTTCTTTTTTGGGATAGAAAAATAAATGTCATTGATTGAGAGAAATAATGTACAAAGTTGGATGAGAAATCTACCAACATAAAAGAAGTAGAAATGACTATACAACTGACAAAACAATGATCCAAACCTAAAGACTCAATGCAGCCTGCTAGTCCCTCACCAAGGGAGGTTAGCCCAAAGAGAGGCCAAAAATACCAAAAGGTTCCATAACAAGTTAAAGGCTAGATGCTGGTTGTCATAGATTCTAGTATTCATTCTGGTCCAAATACACTAATGGATATCTAACAATGCACAATTGCAGAGTACTTTCCTGCTATATTACACGGACCCTTCATTTTTCAGCTTACATCTGTGTGTATACGACGTGAAAAAGATGCAGGTGCAGGATTCACACCAGATCCTTCAATTTTATAAAGGGTTCGTAATCTATTATTGCATCTAGTTTTGCAGAGACTGGAAGAAGGTTGAAGTTATTAAATTAAAGAAAAAAAAAAGAGAAGTAGAAGAAAGAGAGTTGAAAAACCCTTGATATCGATTAACCTTGAAGCATTGATTCGAATGAATCCAAGAAATCGGTTTCTGGAGTTAAAGATTTTGTTGAGATCTTCATTTTTTGTCATTATGTGTTGATGGATAAAGGAAGCTATGACTTCTAGGGGTGAGGAGGTTAGGTTGTTTGAGGAACATCCGGTTGGCGTGACGAGATTAGGTTTTTTCTGATGATACAATTTTCTTTCTCTCCGAGGATTATAGGGGTTTCAAGAATGCATTCACTTTTCTGCAGATTTTTAGGCCTGTTTGGTCTCACGCTCAATCTCCCCTGGCGTGGTTTCGAGGGGATTAGTATGTATCCCCATGATTTAGGTAGCTATGCAGGGCTAGTGGGGAGATTCTCCCAGGCTTTGTCCTATCCTGGGGTCCTCTTGGTGGAAATCCACAGCCGTGTCTTTTTTGGGATCTGGGCTGGAGGGGGTTTCTGAACTGCTTGATGGGGAAATTGTGCTTTCTTCTCCCCTCCCCTAGAGGGGGGATCACTTACCAGTTGTGTCTTGCGAGCATTCATAAAGACTTGTCTCTTTTCCATATACTTCTGTGTGGCTGATAGGCTTGAAGGCACGATGAAGAAGTTTTTGTGTGAAGGGGCAGAGGACATTGATAAAGACCATTTGGTGGTGTGAGATATTGTGTATGCCCAGTGTAGGAGGCGGTTTGGGTAATTGGTATTTGATTAAAGACAATAATATCTCTTAGGTTTTCCCCGTGCCACAGTTACTTTGGCATAAAATTTATCAAAAGCGCAAATCTGAATGGGTGCATTAAGATGTTGAACCTCTGAGACTTGTTCCTTGGAGTTTTATACAACAATGTTACCCTTTTTTTTAACTCTAGTAAGATTTAAGGTTGGGAATAGGCATTGTATTTGTTTCTGAGAGGATGTTTGATTGAGGGATGTTCCCGTTTATACTTCTTTCCCTGTGTCTTTTTAGGTTATCAGCAGCTCATGAAGCTCCTATTTGTAACTTCTATCGTCGGGAGGGAGTTACATTGTTGTAAGATTTTCATTTCCAAAGAAGACCGGTGCTACTAATCTGGGAGATTTTAGACCCATCTGGTTGGAGCTTTCTACAAAATATTATCTAAAGTGTTATCAGTCGCGCCGGTGATTGGTAAGTTGGTGTCAGCCTCTCAACATGTGTTTGTGGGGGAGAGACAAATTGTCGATGCGTCGTTTATCGCCAATGAGGTTGTGGATTCAAGGTTGCAACAGGGCTGCCCTGGTTTGATGGGTAAGCTGCATATTGAGAAGACATATGATCATGTAAATTGAGAGTTTTTGGTGTTTTAAATGGAAAGGATGGGTTTTGGTGATAAATGGAGGAAGTGGATTTTGTTTTGCATTTCTTCGGCTCGGTTCTCGGTAATGGTTAATGGTGAACCCGTTGGTTTCTTTGCTAGTTCGAGGGGTTTGCGGCAAGGAGATCCCCTCTCTCCATTTTTATTCATCATAATTATGGAGGCATTGAGCAGTCTCATTGATAAAGCTGTGACCGGTGGTTTTATTTGTGGTTTTTGGGATGGGTAGATATAGAGGTGAGTAGGTCGCCATCTCTCATCTGCTCTTTGTGGATGACACATTATTATTCTGCGATGTGGAGATTGCACAGTTGGGTTACCTTCGGCTTGTGCTCATTTTCTTCCAGATGGTTTCGGGTCTTCGAAGTGTGGTGGAGAACATTCATCTGCTAGCTTTAGTGTTTGGGTGTAAGGTATCTTATTTACCTTTGGCATATCTAGGTTTGATGATTGGTGTGCCATTCAAAAGTAAAGCTATGTGGAATCCGGTTGTTGAAAGGTTTGGTCGGCGGTTTTCGGGGTGGAAGAAACAGCTTCTGTCCAAAGCGGGTAGACTACTCTTATAAAAAATACTCTATGCAGTCTACCCACTTATTTCTTTTCGTTGTTTGTGGTGCCTGCCTAAGTTCGGAATATTTTGGAGAAGATGGAGAGGGACTTCTTGTGGGAGGGTCAAGGGGAGGAGCACAAGTTACATTTAGTTAAATGGGATAAGGTATGTACGAACATCAGAGAGGGAGGCCTAGTATCAAGAATTTAAGTCGTTTCAATTCAACATTACTTGGTAAATGGCTTTGGCGTTATATGGAGAAGGAGCATGGTTCCCTAAAATCATCACTAATTCTTTCGGGTCAGGAGTTTGGAAAGGTATTTGTAAAATATGGGTGCAGTTTGAAAGATTTATTTCTTTCGAGGTCGGTAATGGTTTGAAAGTTAGATTTTGGAAAGATAAATGGTGTGGGGAGGTTGAACTATGGAGAGTCTTTCCTGATTTGTACAATCTGGTTGTGGATAAAAAATTGTTATGTTAGTTCGGTGCTTCAAATAGACCATGGAAGAGTGGTTTGGAACCCCTTGTTTCGTAGGGATCTTCAAAACTGGGAGATGGAGATTTGTGCTAATTTCTTCACTACACTATATTTGCATCAGATTGACGGGAGCAGAAATGATAAGGTACGGTGGGCTGCGTCGAATAGAAAAAAAATTACTGTCAAAGCTTACTTTCTTGCTATTTCGGTAGAGATGGGTATTCCTTCCCTTGGAAAGGAATATAGAGAAGTGTTGCTCCCAGTTGTGCTGTTTTTTTGTTTGGGAAGCCTGCCATGAGGCGATTTTTACAGGAGAAAACCTTCGTAAAAGGGGGATGATTTATGTGAACTGGTGCTACATGTGCAGAGGCAATGGATAGAGTGTAAATCACTTGTTACTGCATTGTTCGGTGGCTCGTTCTTTATGGTATATGGCTCTGGGGTTTTTTGGGATTTCGTGGGTAATGCCCAGTTTTGTTCGGGGGATGCTTTTGAGTTGGTTGCTGTACAACCGTAGGAGGAGGGATATTCATTGGAGTGCTATTCCGGTGGGTGTTTGGTGGACCATTTGGTAAGAGAGAAATAGAAGAATCTTCAATAATATTGAGGTCTCGTTTGATCAATTGAGAGACTGTCTTTTGCGTACTTTGTTTTTGTGGTGTTCAGCAGATGAATCTCTCGGTCATTCTTTTGTTGATTTTGTGAATAGTTTTAGGATTGAGTAGTCTGTATACTCCTAGTGTACAAAGGATGTGTCTCCTGTTTTGACGCTCATATTTATACATATTTTACCTATAAAAAAAAATTTTCATTTCTTCAAAATTCTAAATGATAGGAAAGTTAAGTTGGCTGTTTTGCTGGGTATTCCATCTAACTCTCGCTTCTCAAAATCTGATAGTTCATTGTTGACCTTCTATCCTTCGGGGTCTTTTTCTTGTAAATTCTTCTTGGCTAGCTTGATCCCAGCTCCGACTCCTCTTGATTTTCCTCATGTGTCTTCCTTGTGCAAAGTGCGAGTTCCTCTTCATATTCGGGTGTTTGCGTGGTCTCTAATGCTGAACAAACTCAATATTAACAATCTTTTGGAGGTTTGTAGACCCTACAAAAAATTGTCTCCAGGTTGATGTTTGGTGTGTAATCACAGTCTTACAATCATCTCTTTCATCATTGATCTACTCACCGCTACATTTTAGAAGGAACCCGCAAGATTGGGAGCTGGACATTATGGGACGGTTCTTTGAGCAGTTATATAATCAGAAGGTCTATAGTAGAGGCTCTAGCTACTCACCGCTACATTTCCTTCATTGTTCTACTCACCCCACATTAGTCTTGTCCCTTGGAAGACCGTGTGGAAATCAAAGGCTCCAGCTAGGGTGCGTTTTTTCTTGTGGAAAGATGCTAATGAGGCTTTATTAACAAGAGATAATTTGTGTCGTAGGAAGAAGATTTATGCCAATTGGTGCTGTATCTGCAAGAGGGATGAGAAAGTGTCAATCATCTCCTTCTGCACTACCGGTAGCTAAGGAGATTTGGGATTTTGTTATCAGTTCCAGTTGGCTTGGGTGATGCCAACATCAGTTAAGGAGCTGCTGCTGAGCTTGTATTTGTACAAACGTAGGAGGAATTGCTTATTGGATGCGACTTCATTGGCGGTTTGTTGGTCTGTTTGGAGGGAGAGGATTTGTAAAGGATTCGAGAATATTCAGAGAAGTTTAGAGGGGCTCAAGGACCTAACTCTTCAGAAAATGTTATTTTGGTGTAATGAGTTGGTCCTTCAAGGTGTTAATCCCTTTGTAGAGTTTGTAGATAATATGTCTAGTGGTTAATGAGTCTTTTTTGGCTGTATACTTCCAGTGTACATAGGACAGATCACCTGGTTTTAATCTACTTTACTTTACTTATCGAAATTTGTTCCAATGTTCCAACAGAATAAGCTGTCCAAACGAAATTAAGACAGCCACTTTGCTGTCCAAAATCCCTCAAAACAGTCCCTCTTGATATGGATAATCTGTTCAAAACTTCACACTGGACGAAGACTAAACAAACAGTAGAAGCTGTCCAAAAATTCTACTAAATCAACAATTAACTCCCACGAATTAACATAATAAACAGATGCTTAATTAAGTGACTAATCTGTCCAAAACTATGTTACTCGCAGATTCATTCACGGCAGCAAATAGGTTGCCGAGTTTATTCTCAAACAGCCACAAAACGCACACAACAAAAAGAAAAGATAGATTGGACTCACCGGTTAAAACTCACTCGTTTAACGTAAAGAAATGCGTTGATTAATTCACCCTAGGCTTCACTCACCTTTGGTAGAAGAAATCAGGTTTGGAAGAACAAAACTTTGCTCTTAGGTCTTTGTTTTTCAACGTCAAAATCTGCCTTCTTTTGATTACAAAGATGCCTTATAAAGGCTACAAAATAAACCGTAATCTATTAATGAAAACCCTAACTAATTAGGAAATAAATAAAACTAAATAAATAAAAGAAATTAAAACTAAAACCCCTAAAATAACAAAAACGGGATTTACATTAAAAGCCTACACTGAGTGATTCCTTCTTCCTTTAGGAATTGTAGAAGCTGGCCTTCTTTAGCTTACCTTACGTGGCTGCTCTTCTTTGTTGCCCAACCGTGCAATGCAAGCCCTTTAATTTCCATGCAAGGATCTCCTTTCCAATTTAACAGCCCACCTCGAATGCTTCCCAACTCCAAGCCTGTCCAAGCCGTGTCCTATAACCACGAACCATACCCACGGTTTGAACCTACTTGTTGTAACCTCGGTGGAATGGTCTTCTAACCCTTTTGCTTCAACCATTCCATACCCCAAACTAGGTTCTTTTGAGCCACCATTGTCCAACCCGTGTACTCCCTTAAGGTCTTCTCTACCATTTACATAATCCCCCCTTGCTCCCGCATCATACCCCCTTTCTTTAAAAAGGATTGTCTTCAATCCCGAACCCTCCTCCATATGAGACCACCCTTGGAACCCTTGGCTGGTCCGTTCCTCTTTAGGGCCATATACAGACTGTTTGGACAGCCCAACCCCCCCACCTTGTTTCATTGTTGCTGCCCGAGTTTTCTTCACTGATGTCGAACCCTAATGTCATGGTCTTTACTCTTGCCTCTTCTAGTAGGGTAGCTACCTGATTAATTATATCATGTGGATACTTTCCCAATTGAGCATAGAGCTTTACCACGAACAAGAACGTATCCAGAAAACTAGCCCCATTCGTATCAGTTTTAGAGGTTTGGGTAAAGGTAAGGATGAGGCAACTTTGTGTGGTGTCAGGTGTTTGCAATTCTCTGGTGCTTATGGACAAAGAGGAACTCTTATAATTTTTTTGATAAGTGCTTGACTAAAGTTCTCTTATGGGATAGGGTGGTATTTCTCGCTTCACTTTGGTCAAGCGGTCGGGGAGCCTCTCTTTGTGTTCCCGCTTCTGTCCATTGAAGAGTTTAACAATCCAATTATAATGTCCAAAAGTTTATTAATATTACAAACAAAATGTATCCAACATTGTACCCCTGCGGAGCACCGAGCACGGCCTAAATAACTAGTGTGAGGGTAAAGTTGAAATGTTATGGAGATGATAAACATAATTTTTTAAAAGAGGACTCTTAAAGTGAAACATCAAAAAATGGTATGATGGACTCTTTGCATGGAACGGAGGGAGCATAAATTATTATTATTTTTTAATATAGACGCACTAAAAGCACTCCTTTTCTCACCAATTTTTTTATTTTTTCTGCTTTCTTGCTCTTGCTACCTCACTTGCTCTGTGTGATCTAGGTTATACCCATTATTGTTTGGTTTTGGGGTACACACTTCAAATTTTGGCATCTCTTAGCACATGAAATGGCAATTTTAGGTTTGATGCTCACACTTAAAAATTTTCAATTTGGTTAACTGTTGAGGGGTTTCAACCGCTGTACACTGTTCTTGATTGTAACTTATACAGCTGCTACACTTGTTCTTATCAATAAATGCTGCTTGTTGGCCTTTTCTGCATATTCACTTACAGCTAGGACAACTTGTTTGCTATTGATGCATTTAATAGGTCAAAAGCTGCTAGAGCGAAGAAGCTGCTTCGGAAGAAAGAAACACAAAGGGAAGAAAGACGAGTTGCAGCATTAGCTGCTGGAGTTGAATGGGAAAGTGACAATTCAGATGACGAGTCTCCTGTAAGAAGCTTCGGATATACTGCTAGAGAATGAATAGGATGATAATCTGCTGCTTTACAATTTAGTGAAAATCTTTGAAGTACTACCTCCATCTCAAAAAAAATAGTACACTTTCCTTATTGGAAAGTCAATGTGAGACAATCTCAAATTACTACTTAGCATACATTTATGTTTTATTATAAAATTTTATTTATTAGAAGAATATTTAGAAACCTGTGAATAACAACTTTTAAAATTTTGTAAGAACAAGTAAATTTTAATGAATATTTGGTCAAGTTTTAATTGTGTTGACCAAAAAAAAGTCAATGTAGGACTATTTTTTGCGGGCGGAGGGAGTATTATTTGTCAGAACTTCACCTTCACATTATTTTTTCATTCAATGTTCCATTAAAGGGTTTGTGACGCTGTTTGGCAGTTGCCTTACACTCGTGGATCTGACCATCTTGTATGTCTTTCCATCTGATTTCTAATATCTTGAGCTGCAGGCGTGGCGAGAGCCTCCCTTGCCAAATCTCTTGAAAGATGAGGAGCACCTTAGTTTCATCATAGAGGTTAATGTTCTTGTATCCCTTGTGTATTGCTGTTTGATGGCAACTCTTAGTTATTGTCGCCTTTACTCTTTGATTTGCTTACTTTTAAAATTTATATTATCTGCTCTAATCATTCATCTTTTATGGTATCAACACTTCCCTCTTTGTGGTTCAATTGGATGTGTCCAGCCTTGGGTTGTAAGTGGATCCAGGCCAATCCTTCTTTTAGATGTTTTATTGAAACAAGCGGATCTTCAGATCTGACTATCTAGTAGAACAAGTGATTAATTCAAACTCATAATTTCTTCCAATCTTGATAAGGAAATTTTTTCAATGACTTTATGTTGACTATCTAGTTCTCTTCTGATTTCCATGACTTTATTTTCATTTTCTTTGATAACTTTTTATTTTGTTGTTTGAAGTTTTAATTAGGCTTAAAACGCAATTTGGTCACCCTACTTTCACATTTTATTCGTTAACTGTACTTTTTTTTTCTCAATTTAGTGACTATACTTGGCCAATCAAGTCAATAAGGTCACTGAGGGTCATTTCCGTTAGTTAGATGGACGGAAATGTTTGAAAAGACAAAAATACCCTAACCTTTGGAACATGTTGATGTGAATCTTAACCCCGAAACCCTAGTTTATTAAGGTGCCAACTTGATAGAAAACAAGTTGTCCAAAAGTTATACTTTGAAGCTGAAGCTCACGCCCAAGACTGTTCAAACCGCATGCCTAGACTATCAATCAATAACTAACAAAACAGCCCACACGGCCTTCACCACACACGGCAACAAAAATAATTAAATAGGACGGATAGGCCGACTCACTAGTCGAGCTTCACTCGCTCACTCGCTCAACGTAAAGAAATCCTGACCAATCAATCAACCTTGGCTTCACTCACCTAGATTGGATTGAAACGATTTGAAAAAAGAACGTGACTTGTTCTTTGGAAGAGTTTTCCGCACACAATCATAATCTGCTTGAATAATAAAATAGAATGCCTTATAAAGGCTACAACCGAAACCCTTAACAAGATACCAAATTAAAAGACTTCCTAACCAACTAAACAATTAAAAGGAAACTAATTTAATTAGGAAACAAACTAACAAAAAGTAATTGGCACATTAAAATAAAACCTAGTTTACTAATGATTACTTCATGGAGGGCGGCCACCCTTTCCCACCTTCCAGCTGCTGCTTCTTGGCCCGCCTTGCCCCGCAAGGTTCATCACAATCCACACCCACATTAGCCTGGCTGCTTGGCTCAGCCCTCCAACCGTACCCCCTTCGTTAACCATACCTTCCATGAGTCTTTCCAAGCGAGCCAACCCAACAGCCTTGGCCCCTTCCTATCGAGCCCAACATCCCCTTTGCTTCCTATAGTCCATGCGTCTTTCTTCAGCCCGCTTCCTCACGAACCCAGCCTACTCGCAACCCTCTTACCCGCACCATTCCAGTCCGTGTCCCCTTTTGAAATACTCTTCCAGTCGTGGATACCCTTAGCCCATTTCCCTTCCCTTGCATGGTCCAACCTAGCAATCCCATTCACTTCACATGTAGTGCACATTCATCACTCCATCCAATTTGTTGGATGGAAAGCTTAAGTGAGTGTGTGTGTGTGAGAGAAAGAGATATTTAAGTAAAGCTTTCAACTTTCAACATATGTTCAGTGTTTCGCATGAACATGTTCACAAGGATATACATGGCCCTGGGGCATGAGGATTGCTCAGGGCCAAAATTTCCAGAACAAGCAGATCAAGAAACTCCCCCCTTTTGGCCTCCAAATCAAACTCGGACCTATCGAAATTTGGAGTTTCGAAGCAACAATGCACCGATTTTTTTTAAAGATCCGACAGCAAGAAGAATCAATGGAATTGGAACAATCTTACTTGTAATTGAGAAAGAAGAATCAAATCCAAGCCCTGGGTGCCCATATTTCTATGTTCCTGGAGTTGCGAGGGGGAGAGAGATTAGAGTCAATCCGTAGGCTCGCAATTCACCGGTATAGATGAAATCGACCGGATGGAGTTGCGAGTGCGGTGCCCATTTTGTTGTGTTGCTGGAGTTGAAATAACTGTTGTTTAATTCATCAAAGGGCTTCTAGGTTTTTACTTATATCGCCGCCTCATCTTTCGGCGCCTCCTCTTCAACCTCCTCATGCGCTTCTCCTTCCACTTGGCTCTCATGGCTATGCTGGCAAGGAAGCTTCTAGTGCCGCTTCTGGAAACAACAGCTGCAGATGAAGAATGAGGGACTGGGGAAAGGGGCTTGGGGTTTCGGTGGCTCCTGGTAAGGCGGACTTGGGATCTCCGGCTGAGGTAGGAGCACCACAAGGTGTAATTCCGAAGGAGCTTGTGGCGAAACCGGTTGAGAATGCCGGGGTCGAAGGTATCGACATTGGCCGGCGGCAGCTTTAGGAGTTGGCGAGGTAGGGCACCAGGTTCTCAATCCCTCTGATACGTACCCAACAATGGTATATAACCTATGATTGTGAATTATGGGGGGCAATAAGTTTCTTTTATTTTTGAATTTGGATGTAATCCAAGAATGAGATCTTCATGGAATTCAAGGTTTTAGCCAATCAAAAATGATTTGACAAAGGCTTGTACAAAATTTCAGTCCATTTTGGTTTCCAGCAAGAATACAGTGTGGGTGGAGGTAAATGAAGATGAAGTTTGAGAGGAGAGGCAGAACCCCAAATGGAGTAAGGGTATTTTGGGATTTTTCGAAATTTTTTATACTTTTCATCCAAATATATAAATGGAATGATGAACGTGCTATATATGTCAAAGTATAATGATTAAATTGAGAAAAAAAAAGTGCATTAGCTTAACGAATATTTCGTCAAAGTAGGATGACCAAATTGCGATTTAATCTGTTAAATTCATCAAATAATGCTTTGGAATTTCAACTATGAATGATGAAATTTGTCTTGTTGATATTATGTTAGAACTTAGTTTCATGTATTATACTCACTTATAACATGTTTTGTTGAGAATTGTTAAGTTATATATATTTTATTTATTTTTCCTTAATATTGTTTCCGTGAGCACCTTTTGACCGACTCTCGCCTCGCCGGGGGGTGTCACAGCATGCTTTTCTATATTGAGCTCTATGCTCACTGCTTTTGCTGTGAGATGTTATTTGATTAATAACCATATTTGGATTAGAGAAAGTTTATTATGATAGTAATTTGCTTCCTTGATTAGGTTAAAGCAAAGTGGCACTCTTTTGTTGTGAATGGAGATCCAAGATTCAGATTTGTGAGAAAGTTGAAGCTGCTCAAAGAGGAATTGAAAGTGTGGAATAAGGAATCGCTCAGAATCAAATAGTTAAGGTTGGTTAATTCCTTAGAAGAAGTTAAATTACTAGATGAAAAAGCAGGAGTGGAAGACTTGAGTAACGAGGAAGCTACTCGACGTGCATCGTTGAAGCTAGAGATTGAACGGCTTCTTATTAGAGTAGAAATATGTTGGAAGCAAAAATCCCTTGTTCAGTAGCTTAAGGAGGGAGACAAAAATACAAAGTTTTTCACCGGATGGCGAACGCTCTTAAGATGGCTAACTGCTCAATTAAGGTTGATGCTGTTTTGAAGAAGGATAGAGAGGATATCAAGAAGGGCATAGCTGGGTTCTACCAATGGCATTACACGGATAACAAGATTGGCACCTCAAGTTGGAAGGAGTTCCTTTTGACTCTTTAGATCTGGAGGAAAAAGATGCGTAGAACTTTGTTTCCTGGAAGAGGAGGTTATCTCAGCGATTCGAGGCATGAGTGGCGATAAAGCGTTGGGGCTGGAGGAAGTGATTAACGATGAGCTGATGGAGGTTTTCCTCTTCTTCTTCGAGCATAAGAGGTTTGAGAAGGGTCTTAACGCCACTTTTATCGCTTTGATATTGAAGAAGATAGGTGTCGTGGATGTCAAGGACTACAGGCGTAACAGGACTGTTGATTATATAGAAGAAGAAGGGAACAGTAGAAAGAATTTGGAGAAGCCGTAACCTAATTACGGTTAGGCAGAGAAATATATATATGTTTGTGATAAAACATGTTACATCAAGACCCCCAAACATATACCTTATACCAACTAAACCCTCAATACTTCTAACACTCCTCCTCAAGCTGGAGCATAAATGTTATGCATGCCCAGCTTGTTACAAATATATCTTATTCTTGTGCCATTTAAAGACTTTGTGAAAATATCTGCTAGTTGATCGCCAGTCGGAACAAAACTCGTGGAAATTATTTTCTCTTGAAGTTTCTCACAAACAAAGTGACAATCAAGCTCAATATGCTTTGTTCGTTCATGAAACACGAGATTAGATGCAATATGAATAGCTGCTTGGTTGTCACACCACAACCTGCATAGGCATTGGATTCTCGATACCAATCTCCCCAGTCCACACTAACGCATATAGCATGAGCATAGCCTGTGCCGATTGACACTTGATCTTGACCTGACGATTGTTTCTTACTCTTCCAAGAAACCAAGTTACCCCCAACGAACACTTGATATCGTAAGTAGATCTCTTATGCGGGGATCTGCCCAATCCGCGTCATTGAAACCCTTCTACTCGTATGTCCGTGATCTCGATATAGTATGCCTAGCCACTGGAGCTCTCTTAAGATACCGAAGAATCTTAACAGCGGCCTCCCGATGTGTACTCGTGGAGGACATAAACCGACTTTACACTAATTTCAAATGCAATATTTGGTTTCGTCAGACAAGATAGTTCAATTTCCCAACAAGCCGTTATTTCTCTCCGGATCGTAAAGCTTTCACCCCTTTCGGTTGTAAGTTTCGTATTCGGATCCATAGGAGTCTCGAAAGCTTCGCTCCCAACATGCCTCGCCTCACTCAACAAGTCACACACATACTTTCTGCGGGACAGAAGATGCCTTGCTTGCATCGATCAACCTCAATCCCTAGAAAGTATCTCAAATTACCGAGATCCTTCATTTGAAACTTTTCTGAAGGAACCGTTTTAGTGCACTAATACTGCACTATCACTTCCCGTGATGACAATATCATCCACATAAACAACCGATAAAATGATTCCTTCACCCCCTGCGATAGAATCTTGAGTGATCACTCTCACATCTCATAAGCCGAACTCAAGCACTACCTCACTAAATCTCCCAAACCATGCACGTGAGATTGTTTTAACCCGTATAATGAGCTAGCTTAGATGCCTCAAACCAACCCGAGCAACAAACCCAGGACTCCCACGAGCAACAAAGGCCAATAGAAGAGGCGAGAGATAAGTAAGCGAGCGGAGGTTGGAGAAAAAAGTGTAATATAATCAACCCTCCATGCAACAAGGCGAGTAAACTCTCCTCGTAAATCACCATGTAAATCACCATGAAGGAATGCATTTTTTTTGTCATTTCCTCAAATAAAGAGGCCAATGAGAAGAGGCGACAAGAGATAGAAAGCGAAATTGCTTCAGCAAGAGCTTAGGAAGAGAATGAACGGAGAAAAAGACACTTGTCAGTAGCCTGAATCGGAGACTATAGCCATCATAACGGCGTACCCCAACAAAGTTAGAAATAGGATGCCTTAAAGCGAGCCAAAAATATCGGGTTGACCTTACCTTTTCTAGACCCATTTGCACCCAATAGTATGTTTACAAGCGGAAGGTACCTCGGAACCAAATCCCAAGTTTGATTGTCGTAGAGCGGTCATTTCCTAGCGGCTTCCGCCGGGATGACCAGGTCAGCAGAGACTTAGGAAGAGAATGAACTTCGAGGACACTCGAAACCTGAATCGAGGACAAACCATCATAACTAACAAAGTTAGAAATAGGATGAGATACTACGTTTACCTTTTCTAGAAGCAGAATATCAATCGGAAAGTACCTCGGAAGCTGGATCGGGCGGCGGGAGGCGGATTCCCTTCGGCGGGAGCGGAGAGGCAGAGCGGGGAGCATATTCCCTTGAGCATGTGCGTCGGGTCCTGTAACACTGTTGAATAAGAAGGGCGAGGTATCGATCACGGGAAGGGAAAGAAGTGGACTCCAACCCGATAGAGTAGAAAATCATCATCGGGAACAAACTCAGCAACAAAGTTGAATTTCCGATGTAGGGTAGAAGGACACCGACTCATGAAAAGAAACAAACGGCAGAAACCAAATATCGATTCAAGTCGGGGAGAAGCATCGATATCCTTTACGAGTCGAGAATAACCCAAAAGATACACTTGAGTGCCTTAGGATCTAACTTGGTGACATTAGAGCGATGATCACGAACAAAGCGGCATCTTGAATATCTAGGAGACAGGGGAATAGAGACTCCGAAGGAAACAAGACTTGATGAGGGATCGCTCGAGAAAAGAAAGAAGATGGCATACGGTTGATAAGATGACAAGCGATTAACACATACGCCCAAAAAAGGTTTAGGAACATGCATGAAAGCAGCGCCGCGCAAAGCAACCTCGAGGAGGTGGCGATTTTTTCTCTCAGCAACACCATTTCTTTGAGGAGTATCGCACAAGAGGATTGGTGGAGCATGCCATGAGCTAACATAAATTTGGAGTAAACAGTGGAGAAATATTCTTGAGCATTATCACTGCGAAGATGTTTGACAGGCACACCAAATTGAGTTTTAATTTCAGCACAGAATGCAGAAAAAATATCAAATAACTCAGAACGATGTCTCATTAAATAAATCCAAGTAACACGAGAATGATCATCCACAAAAGTAACAAAATACCTATAACCTAACTTCGAGACAATAGGACTAGGTCCCCAAATATCTTAATGAACTACATCAAATGGGGCATGCGCCCGTTTATTAACCCTAGAAATATAAGAAATGCGATGATGCTTTGCAAACTGACAAGCATCACATCCAAAAACTGGTAAAGATGAAAGATCTGGACATAATTTCTTGAGACTCGACATAGACGGATGACCCAAACGACAATGGATTTGAAACGGAGACAAAGAGGCACTCGAACATGCAACTAGAGTAGATGAAGCCTCAAAGAAATAAAGTCCGCCAGATTCCTGCTCTCTACCAATAATCCTTTTCGTCACACGATCCTGAAAGATGCAATGAGTGGGAAAAAATGAGACATCACAGTTATGATCACGGGTAAACTTACTAATAGACAGTAAATTGAACGGAAAACCAGGAATGTATAAAACAGAGGATAATGAAAGAGAGGATGTGAGACAAATATCACCTGCCCAATGTAAGCAAAGCGAGTGGCTAGCTCTTAACACTCGGTAATGTCGAAGATGGAAGGAATGAAGAAAAAATACCTCTGTTGCCACTCAGATGGTTAGAAGAACCGGAATCAATAACCCATTTACAAGGAGAGGAAGAAACACACGCAGTGGGCATACCTGTCTGGACAAAAGTAGCAGTGGAAGAAGCCGAAGAAGCGATCGGGTATATCTCGCAAACTCATCATCGTCATCCATATTACCTTACCCTCGCTAGGTTGAAACGGTTGGGGTGGGAGAGCAGACTCAGTGTGAGAGGCAACATGCGCATATCGAACGCCAGACGGTTTACCATGCAACTTCCAACAATTACGAACCACATGATTCGTATCCCCACAAATGATAACAAGTACGAACCTCTCTACTCTCCTACCTCCACCACGACCACCATCACGACCTCCTCTACCAGAAGATCGACCACCACGACCACTAGTCTCCGGACCTCGAGTAGGGTGAGATGTCTGACTCACAAGTGCGAGGAATCACCAATACTTGCTAGTGGGGCCAACCAAGAGGACTCGAGAGAGGCCCGAAGCACACGAGAGAACACATCACGAGAGAGCCAACACTTGTGCCCGATAAGATTTGAGAGCGAGCAAGATCTTGAACTCGATCTCAAACCGGCCAAAAATCCAAGAATAATCAGATGTTCTTGTTGTGTCAGCATAGTACTAACATCGGTACTCAAAGGAAGCAAAGAACTCCATTTAGTCGCCAATTTCTTGTAGTCCGCAAAATACTGGGTAACACTACGACCTTGTTTATCCTGGCGAAACATAGCACACGACAAGTCATACATCCGGTTCATGTTATCCTTGCCCCCAAACAACACAGCTAAACACTCCCACAAATCACGAACATTGGAAGTATGAGCTACCAATTTAGCCGTCTCATCATCCATGGAATTCATGAGCTTCCAATACAAATCGGCGGACAACGACATCGGTAGAGTTAAGCGTAGTGAGATGATCTTCCTTATTTTGCCCTTTTAAATTCATTTCAACCACCCGCCGCCACATTAAATAATTCTTGCCTATTAATTTCTTGTCTGTAATTTTTGTACTAGTGGAGAAAACCTCAGAAACCATGGTTTTAGACTCCGTAGTCCCCGTATTCCTTGATGTCGACATCGAAAAACCAACAAGGAACCAAACAGAACCACAAAAACAAGACTAAGTGACTGATCTAGCCTGAAAAACCCCTAAAAACTTGTTGAATCAAAAAACCAACCTTGAACCAGAGACCTACAGCTCGAGGCGACCAGATCTCATCTGGTCGAAAAAATTCCGGCAAACTTCTCGGCGACAGCGTGGCCGGCGAGACAGTGCGCTAGGCGGGCGACACAAACCTCCATGTGCGATCCTTCAAATAACGTCGCATCTCCTCCGGCGACTCAAACACATGTGCAAGCCTGACTGCGCATACCCAAGTCGTATAAAAAACCAAAAGAAAAGAAAAGAAAAAAAGAGAAAAGGGAAGGATTTATGAAGAACAATCAGCACAGGAGATTAGATGGATTCCTGCTCTGATACCATGTTGATTATATAGAAGAAGAAGGGAACAGTAGAAAGAATTTGGAGAAGCCGTAACCTAATTACGGTTAGGCAGAGAAATATATATATGTTTGTGATAAAACATGTTACATCAACACCCCCAAACATATACCTTATACCAACTAAACCCTCAATACTTCTAACAAGGACTTCAGGCGTAACATGCTTATCAGTCTTATCAGCGGTGTATCCAATTGTGAAAAGTAATGAACAAGTTTATTTCAGATTCTCAACAAGCTTTTGTGGGGGGTCGTCAGATTCTTGATGCAATTTTGATTGCTTAAGAAACGGTGAATGCCAGAATTAAAAGCTTATGATCATGTCCACTCGGATTTATTTCTAGCTAAACTTGATGTCTAGAATGGGTTTTGGGGAGAAGTGTTGAGACTAAATTTTCTTCAGCATTTCTTCGTTGAAATTTTCTGTTTCGGTGAATGGGGAGCCTGCCGATTTTTTCTGTAGCTCGAGAGGCCTTCATCAAGGAGACCCTTTTTCGCCCTCCCTCTTTATTATTGTTACGGAAGCTTTGAGTAGGCTTTCACAAGTGACAGTTTTAGCTAGGTTTATTAAGGGGTTTATGTGGGGAGGCCTAGAGGTCTAGAGGTTACACTATCTCATCTTTTCTTTGCAGATGACACTCTTATTTTCTGTGCGGTGGAAGATGCTTAGTTAGGGTATCTCCGACTTGTGCTGTGATTCTTCCAAGCTTCTTCGGGGTTAAGGATCAATATTTCAAAGAGCGACATTTTTCCGGTGGTGGAAGTGGAGAATATTGATCTGCTGGTTGCAAGGTGGCTTCTCTTCCTTCATTGTACCTTAGCATCCTTCCAATAGCAAAGCCATTTGGAATCCGGTGATTGAAATATTTGAACAATGGCTGGCAGGGTGGAAGAAACAAATTTTATCTAAGGAGTGTAAGCTTACTCTTTCAAAGAATACCTTGTCCAATTTGCCTACGTACTTCATGTTGATTTTCGCTCTTCTTGCTTCTATGGCTAAGAGGCTTGAAAAGTTAGGAAGAGATTTTTTGTGGAATGGACCTGCAAATGAGCGGAAGTATCATGTGTGCTCTTATTTGAAATGAGGTGGGTTAGAGGTTAAAAAGACCAAGGCCTTCATTGATGCTGTTATAGGGAAGTGGCTTTGGAGCTCTTTAGTAGACAAGGAGGCTTTGTGGAGGAGAGTGGTGGTGGGCTATGAGGAAGGTGATCATATGTGGTTCCCCGAAGGAGATTATTCGTCCGATGTGGTTGGTGTGTTGAAAGGTATTAGTAAGAGTTGTGAGCCATTCAAGTGGTTCATTATTTTTTATGGTGAACCTGTTAGATTTTGGAGATACATGTGGAGTAGGGATTGGGATCTATGGAGAGTGTTTCCCTCCCTCTTTAACATTGTAGTCAACAAAGATGAATATGTTAGCTCGGTCTTCCACTTGGCAGATGGGACCGGAACGTGGAATCCTCTCTTCCGAAGAAATCTCCACGATTGGGAGTTGGATGAGTTGGGCCAAGATATGTTCTATGCTCAGAAGGTCCTTGGTAATATGGATGGCAAAGTTGTTTGGGAAGGGGCTAAAAGTGGCGTATTCTCTATTAAGTCGCTCCACCAGAAGTTGAAGGTTAGAAATAGTTTGTTCCTTTGGAAGATTGGGTGGAAGTCGAAGGCACCGACTAGAGTGGTCTTTTTTATGTGGGAAGCCTCCAAAGAAGCTATTCTTATTGGGGACAATTTGAGGGCCCGGAAATAGATTTATGTTAACTGATGCTACATGTGCAACCGAGATGGATAGTGTCAACTGTCAACCATATTCTCATTCATTGTCTAGTGGTGAAGGAAGTTTGGGACTTCATATTTAATCTTCTTAACTTTTCGTGATGAGTCAAGGAGCTTCTCCTTTGCTGGTCCCTGTCTAAGAGGAGTAGTGTTTGGGATACAACTCCTTTGGCCGTGTGTTGGACTGTGTAGATTGAGAGGAATAGCAGAGCATCTGATAATGTAGAGCTTAGCGTGGACAGATTGAAGGAGCGGGTCCTCCAGACCCTTTTCTTCTCATGGTCTAAGCAGTTCCATCTATTAATAACTCTTTTGTAGATTTCATGGACAGCTTTTTCTGTTATTTAGGATAGGCTCTGTTTGTATACTTCCTGTGTACATAGGACGCATCACCTGTTTTGACGCTTGTTTATATTATTATTTACTTGCCAAAAAAAAAACCTTTTGACGTACTATTCAGGACAGAGGAAAAAGATATCTCTTAAGACTTATGCTGCCGTGGATTACATTGTTCGGACGTGTACATAATTGTGGTGTTAGATTCAAGTTTACATGTCACTTGATGGAGGTTTTGTTATAAAGTATTACAAGAGAGAATAAAGTCCTTAAAGAGTAGATGAAATGGAATCCAAATCTGTTTTAAATGGTAAAAATAACACAATTAGATTGTTAACAATGTATGCTTGAATCAGACCTAATTATTTTTCTTATGTTTTATTGTTTCAAAAATATATATCATCTCTGTCCCTATTCCGAGTTTTTTGTACCTAGTGGATTCCAGCTCTGATTAAGTGATGACAAATGCTTACTGATCTGACTTAACTAATATGATTGTGAATCCGGTCAAAACCTATTACCTTGAGGGGCCTATTCAGCTGCATGATTCTCAACTGAGGTTGTTTTCTGCATAATCAAATTTACTTGCTTCCGTAGATGATCTAGCGTGCTCAGTATTTCCCTATTGATGTGCACTCCAGAGTAAACCTTTGTTATGGTCTGTCTTCACTCATCTCAGCTATGTGAAGCATTGACATCCTTACAAAGATACTGGGAAGCACTGGAGATCATTAATCTGAGTCTGAAATTGGCATGCAACACACTGTCTTCAGAGAAGATGGAGGAGCTTCGGTCCCTTGGAGCTCGTAAGTCCTGAACTTGAATTTCAGCTGCCTTTTTTTCAGGCTTCTTCTCTCTTGAAATTCTTTAGTGCAAGATGTCTTCGGTTTATGACCTAATTTTTATGGAACAAGTATATGACTCTCTGTTGGATTGCTAACGCATTGCAATACTTTTTGGTATCTTGCAGAATTAGCGTATAATATATCTGATCCTACAAATGGATGGGACTGTGCACGCTACATTGTTAATCAGAATCCTTACAGCTTTGCAGCGTGGAATTGCTACTATAAAATAATAACAAGGTACGGAAAGTATTGCATAAATATTAAAATTTTGAAACATATCTTTTGGTTTTATGTTTGTGAGGTGCTTATATTTTAGGACCTTGTGAGTGGGGAAGGTACTCTGTACTTTTTGATTGTCCTACCAACTTTACCTTCTTTTTGTCTACGGTAGTTAACTGCTACCATTTTTGAAAATATGTTCCCTTGTGTGATTTGGTCAGATTTAAAGCTACGCATAAAGTAATTAAAATGAAATGTTATCCAGGTTTAAAATCAGTGTTCTTTCCAAATGATGGGAAGACCTTAGCTGACAGTGTAGGGTTGATGGTACATGAGCCCTTTGAAGTTGATTACACTCGTCCTTGTAATTTGAGGACCTTGTTTGTTCAGGTGGTTTTGTGGGAGGTTGGCCAACGGCCCAACACTTAACACTGGAAGGAGGTTCACGAGTTATCTGGCATGAGGAAGTGGTCTTTGAGGGACAATTTGGAAATTTGGATGAGGTTGTTTGCTGAAGACGAGTAGTATGGTTGTGTGGATTGATTGTTGTTGAAGGTCTCGTGGAGAGTTAACTTCTTGTTTTTCCTTAGGTGGGTATTGCTCCAAAGTTTAGACTTCCTTTTCCATCCTTGAATGGATTGCAACTTAAGGGGTGCTCTCGGACCTGCAAGATAGACAGTTATTCCTCTCTTTTTTTTTTTTGTAAAAATATTAAGAAACTCCATATATATTTTCTGCTTCCATTAAAGTTTTTTTTTTGTATAAACATATGCTGGGTGATTTGGAAAGAAAGGAATAGGAGAGTTTTTGATAACGTGGAAAGGTCTTTGTCGTTGCTGAAGATTGAGCTGCTTCAGCTGCTGTTTTTTTGGTGTAGTGACGGTGTTAGGTCTGAGGTCAACTCTTTTGCTGCCTTTGTAGTGAATTTTTGTAATCTGTAATTATTGGAGTTTTCCTCCTGTGTAAATAGGCTGCGGCTCCTTATTTGCCGCTTTTGATTTTTAATATATACCTTACTTATCAAAAAAAATATTGCTTTATGTTTCATTCATGGTTTACTTATATTTCTGGAATATGACTCGAACCAGATTGCATCAAGTTTATCTGACTATTAGGGGTTAAAGTTGGTCTTTTCTATCTTCTTCTTGACCATTCTAGTGATGACGCAAGTACAGTTCATTCATTTGGTGGTAATTACAAAGTATTCTTCTTGTAATTTAGGGGACTTGTTTCTAAACCTCATTTAAATGTCTTTTCTGCTTCTTAATTTTTGTGTTTTCAGTCTAGTTTTTTATTTAATTGAATGTTTGAAGTTCACATCTCTTTATGCAGAGACCTTGCTTGTCTACTTCGTTTCCAGTATCATTGCCTTCTCTACTTATGGCTGTTTTTAGTGTCCAACGTTTTTGAGTTCCATTCTGTGTTGTGAAATATTTATCAGTTATATTTATATGATTTTATGTTCTATTTCTTCATAATGTCTAGATTGGAAAATCGCTATTCGAAGCATAGCAAGTTCCTGCATGGCATGCGGGTGAAACACAAGAATAGTATACCACCAATTATCATTTTTGGGAATCAGCTAACAATGATCAGCCAGCATCAAGCAGCTGCAAAAGAATATTTGGAAGCTTATAAGTTGATGCCGGACAGCCCCTTGATCAACCTTTGTGTTGGTATGTTTTTTCCCTCAATATGCTGAAATATTTGCTGGTGTACAGGGAGCATAAACACAGTCTTTTTATATATCTGATTTTTCAAACCTCCCAATCATGTACTTTAATCAATAGCAAGGGAGAAAACTGGTTGCATCCGTGGCTCTTAGGGTTGTTGCAAGTATATGTTAATTCTTTTTTATTTAAAGGGTTATAGATGTGTTTGTGCAAGTGATTGAAAAATATAATCACATTTCACATAGCCCTATTGGAGTGAGATGTCTCAGTTTGTGTTCTTTACCCTACATTAAACATGGTATTAAAGCTATCACATTAAAAGAACAGGACTTTCAGTTTCTTCTCTCTTTGGCATTGTAGTTGAATTGTGATTACAGACCTTTGTTAGTCGACTGCATCAATGAGAGTAAGGTGTTCCTGACACGACTCAGCTAACCGTTTATCATACACTTTCCGTTGTGATGCAACTCTTCAAGCACGCTTCATCGAGTTACTGTTCATCAGACCATCCATTATTACTGTTCACACAATCGGTGTTTACCCTTACAAGAGCTTAATTTTGGGAGTGACTGCTCACAAAATAGATTGGATTGCCGTTCCATTCAAGTAGAGGAAGTGAATTTGATGGGTAGTATCTACTTTATTAACTTGTTGCTGCTAACCCTTGTATTGTGGCATTAGTTGCATGTCAAAGTACCTTGTCTCCTTTTCAATTGCATTGTCATTATGGTCATCATTCCTTACCTGTACCAAAGGAGTTGTGTCCTAAACTAGAGTCCAGATTCCTGAAGAAGAGCTAAGCTAATTGCTTGAGCTAGGGAAGGGATGGAACATTCTCACCGTCCACCTCTTTAAGGCCATGAATAAAGCTGTCTCATATCAATTGCTCAACCTTGTCTCAGTTGGCATTAAGTCTCACACATTTTCTATATCTCTTGCTCCTCGTGAATCAAAACGAACTGCAGGTTCCTGTCCTTTTGTGCATGAATTGAGCCCTTGGTTTGTGGTTGGTTTCGGCCTGAAACCGAACCCAACACACCCCTGCAAATACATGGGCAAACCGAAACAGTGAACAGGTCTTAGAGAATCACCTGAGCTGCATGATAGACAAAAAAACCAAAGAAATAGGCTTAGTGGCTCCCTCTAGTTGAATAATTCGACAATACACCCTTCCACATCTCAATCATAATGACTCCCTTTCCAGGCCATATAAAGGCTACACACTGCCTCACTTAAACCTTCACCAGATTGTGAAACCACCTGATCCCACCATATCTTACAAACACTTTGTGAGAGAGTATCAATGGTAGCACAGAAAGACAATCTCATCGGTGCCACCAGTGCATACTTGATGATGCCGATCACACTTGCATTGACAATGAGTTGGAGGTGGGTGAATGGGTCTTCTTGCATTTGCACTTTTACAAGCAAACCTCTCGGGCCTTGCAGAAAATTTGAAAACCGGCACTTTGCTCTTTGGTGAAAGATGCATTGGTGGTAACATAGATTGCTGAAGATATCATTAACTTTTGAAATACTTTAGGTAGTAACAAAAGTTGAACATATGGTTTGCTTCATTGCTTAGAATTAAGCTCTATACACCTAATTGAATTTTAATGTAGCTAGAGAATATTTTTTGTCAAATATGCAGCAGACACTTGCCCCAGAACTTGAGGCAAGTATTGTCACTAAATGATAAAACTTTTATTGCAAGTGTCAAATACAATTATGTTTCCCTGCATTAAACTCAACAGCCCTATGCTTTAATTACATATGATAGTCAAGTAATGACTAATGAGCTATGTTCTTCTTCAGGGACAGCATTAATCAACTTGGCCCTTGGGCATAGACTTCACAACAAGCATCAGTGTGTTTTACAAGGCTTAGCCTTTCTCTACAACAATTTGCGCCTTTCCGAAAATAGTCAGGTATATAGTTTTCTTCTTTGGCGTAAATATAAATTATTAGATCTTCTTCTTCAGTGTTCTCAATTTCTGTTCTTCACCTTGTCTTACTTGTCACAATTGTACTGTTTTGATACGGTTGTACGCAGCTAAAAATCTATCGTACAAAATACATTTCATGTTTCTTTATCGAGTTATTCCCAACTTCCAGTTATTCCAGTTGTGCTTGAGGTTGCAAAATCTCTATTCAGATCGCCTGGTTGTATTTTCTGCAATTCTTTTCCTTTTCTGTAGAAATTTATGTTTCAATATTTCGGTGGATGAAAGATAAGGGGAATGAGGCAGCATAGCTAGTGGTAAAGGGCTCCATGTGGAGGTTAGGTTTCTGTAACCGAGTTTTGTGTTCTTGGGAAGGAAATTGTAAGCTACATGAGAGACACTTGAGCGGTAATTCTGGCGGGCCTATCCATAATACAGGTCTCCTAAAGGTTGTCTATTAATGGGTATGCCCATTACAGGTTACAAGAAAAAGGTACAGGTGCAGTGATTTCTGCGCAGCCTTCCATCCCATGTAACATATCATCTCTTATGTTGACACTTTGGCACCCATGTCATTGCCACCAGTTAATAAACAATGAGTCTGACTGTGGCACTTTGACCTCTTTGTTTCAATATGCCTCGTTTACACATTCATTAGATGGGTGTGGCTATGAAATTTGTGTCCGGATACCCCTTCCATGTTGGATTATTTTTGGGTAACCTCGGAAGAATATGGACCTAAATCCATTTCTTGCCATTATGCTTCTTTTATAGCATCCATTGAATGCTGCTACTCAGTAATTCTTGCCTGTTGATAAATGAAGTGACTCTTGAAAATCTATTTTACAGGAAGCCTTGTATAATGTTGCTCGGGCATATCATCATGTTGGTCTAGTTTCCCTTGCTGCTACATATTACGAAAAGGTGCTCGCAATCCGTGAAAAAGATTATCCTATTCCGAAGCTACCGAATGAGAATCCAGATCTTACTAATGACTGCAAATCTGGATATTGCGACCTTCGGAGAGAAGCAGCTTACAATTTACATTTGATCTACAAAAGGAGTGGAGCTCTTGATCTCGCAAGGCAGGTCCTGAAAGATCATTGTTCATTTTAATCATCAAAGTACAGGGAACCTAATTGTTTAGCATTCCCTTTGAGTTCTTTATTTGAACCTTGTGCCTTCATTTTAAGAAAAGAAATCCTTGATATTTAATCATCAAATTCATGAATATGAATTTTGATGGAGAAAATGTCTTCAGAATTTTGATTTCCATACACATTAGCTGTGGTTGTTGTGGGGGAAGGACATCTAAATCTAAGTACCTAATGGTAGCTGTTGAGGTGGTCAAATACTGTTCTTGATTTGTATTTGCCGTAAATAAAGCTGGTTGGATAGTTATGCCAAGCAAAGAGTAGCACCCTAATTGATTGAAGTATGTGACATGAATCTCTCTTTCTCATTCAGTTTGATCTAAAATAAGGTCATTAGATGGGTTGCACTTAATGATAGAGTGAGTCGTGTTAATTTGTCTTTAAGTGGGTGCGAGGTTTATCCAAGTCCCCGAGAGGCTCACCAATAGGCTTGGAAGGGCTGGGGTGGGGATGAATATCATATTGGAGTCTAGATCTCATGTATCACTTATGTGTATCACTGGTGTATCATTTTTTATCTCAATCATTGCATTCTAACCGTTACATCTCAATCAATGGTTGAGATAAAAAGTGGTACACACGAGTGGTATTAGACTTGATCCTATTGACCGGCTTAAATTAAATTATCATTATTTCAAAATTATTCGATTCACTCTCCAAGCATAATAAAAGAAACTAACTATCAAATTAGTTAGGGTAGTAGAATTGTTGGAAAGTATAAGGGCGAAATTCACCATTGGTCCTTGTACTTAGGTTTTGTCCATCATTGGTCCCTGAACATCAAAAAGTATCACCATTGACCAAATTTTATGTTTTTTGTCCACCGTTGGTCCTTTGCTCAAACGCCGTGAACCATTTCACCGTTAATTGCCCATGTGCGATACACGTGAGGAAAAGTAAGGGCCAAACCGTCTTTTCTCGCTGGCCTTGGCAGATGGAAATCGAGAAAGGTAATTGGGGATCGGTCAAAATTAGGGAATTAGGGCTCACAAACGAAATTAGGGTTCACATTCTTCCCGCGTTTCATCAATCTCCTCTGCCAGTCTTCCAATTAACGCCATTAAATCCTCAACTCCAAAAATACACCAAACTCATCGTATCCAAGAACAAACAATGGGAGACGTTTTCTGCTCGTGTGGATCCAGGGTCATAGTCAGAACTTCATGGACTGATGCGAACCCAGGGAGACGATTCCTTTCTTGTTCAAGTGAGGTAGGGTAGGAATGAAATTAAGTTTCATTATTTGAAATACTAACTTATATAGAACAAACCTGACCCAATGTTCTTTTTTTTTTGTAATTTTTCTGAGTTGGGGGTTTTCTTAACCTGATACTTTAGGTGTCTTCCAATTTATTGTTCAATCTCCCTATTACAATCTATTTGATTGCCTCTTCTGTTCCATGAACTATATGTAACATGTAATATGTAATATGTTGATTTATGTCTTAGTTCATAGCTATATTAATATAGAATTTGTTTGTAATTTTCTTGTTTATTGCAGAAAAGGGGTTGTAGATACTTTAGATGTCTTCCACTTTCTTGTTCAATCTCACTGTTACAATCTCTTTGATTGCCTCTTTTATTCCATGATCTATATGTAATATGTAATATGTTGATCTATGTCTCAATTCATAGCTATATTAATATAGAATTTGTTTGTAATTTTCTTGTTTATTGCAGAAAAAGGGTTGTAGATACTTTAGGTGTCTTCCAATTTTTTGTTCAATCTCCCTGTTACAATCTCTTTGATTGCCTCTTCTGTTCCATGAACTATATGTAATATGTAATATGTTGATCTATGTCTCAGTTCATAGCTATATTAATATAGAATTTGTTTGTAATTTTCTTGTTTATTGCAGAAAAAGGGTTGTAGATACTTTAGGTGTCTTCCAATTTTTTGTTCAATCTCCCTGTTACAATATCTTTGATTGCCTCTTCTGTTTCATGAACTATATGTAATATGTTGATCTATGTCTCAGTTCATAGCTATATTAATATAGAATTTGCTTGTAATTTCTTGTTTATTGCAGAAAAAGGGTTGTAGATACTTTAGGTGTCTTCCAATTTTTTGTTCAATCTCCCTGTTACAATCTCTTTGATTGCCTCTTCTGTTCCATGAACTATATGTAATATGTAATATGTTGATCTATGTCTCAGTTCATAGCTATATTAATATAGAATTTGGTTGTAATTTTCTTGTTTATTGCAAAAAAAGGGTTGTAGATACTTTAGGTGGGTTGACTCACCTATGTGCGAAAGAGCAATGGTAATCATCCCTGGTCTTCTCAAGAGAATTAGGAAGCATGAAGCAAGAGAAAATAAGAAAATGAAGTGGATGTGGGGCATGCTGATTGTTTCTTGGTTCATCATTGCAATGTTGTTGATTAGTGGTTAACAACATTTTTTTTCTTATATTGTATTTGAGAATAGGAATACAATTGTTAGAGGAAAAATGGTAATTGTTGAATAGGGGTTGTGTAGTCATCAAATAGTTGTTGATGAACAAGAATTGTATAACTTTTCAAATCTTAATGGTATATTTGTTTGTGCTTTCATATTGTTAGAATTAATAATGAGAATTGTTGTTAGAATTAATAATGAGCAAAGGTAGTGAATCCAAGTTCACTGATGTTCAAATTTCAATAGTTAATGAATTGGAACAAATTCAAAGGTATTATTAAAACCAATTTTGGTTTCCAGCCCTGTAACTGCAAAAGTAACCCATGTTTTCTTCTTCATTTGGTTTCATACTTGCATCTTTTATCAATCCAAGTTCAGTAAGGATCACCTTATTACAAAACAATTAACCAATAATATAATCCCCTGTTTGGTCAAGAGATTAAACTAACAGACTTACAGCAATTATTTATAGTTTGGGAGATAGCCAAAGTGAGCTTAGAAGTGATATCACTAAGAGTAAGTGAGCTTGGATAGTTAAACTACCAGAACAAAATAGCCAAGAATAAACAACATACAAAATTTGGAGAGTTGAAGGCATACATTGGCAAATTTGGAGAGTTGAACAACATACAAATTTGGAGAGTTTATAACTAGTTTATAACTTCAATAACTTCAATAAGGTTGCAAATATATATATAAGTACCAAAAGAGCCACTATGTTTTCCTAGGCTTCAATGCCCCCAAAAATATACAATTGCCAAAAGAGCCACTAAGTTTCCTAGGCTTCAATGCCCCCAAAAATATACAATTCCCAAAAAGGTGTATTATGTTTCCTAGGCTTCAATGCCTCAAAAATATACATAAAAGGCATTATGTTTGCCAGCATTAAAAAGTCACTGCACAGTTTCTAGTTTATATGTCCAAGTAGGTAGGTAGGCTGCTTCCACTGCCCCTTCCAATAGCTTGACTAGAAAAGCTTCCATTGCCCCTTCCCCTTCCCTGGCCTTGAGTTGAAGGAGCCTGCATAATCAAATTAAAGTTATGTTCATTTCATTCATTTTCTGGAACATCATCATCTATTAAACTACCTACACATAGGAATAGAAGTGGCATTTCCACGCTTCCCTGCCTTGAGTTGAAGCGACTGCATAATCAAAGTAAAGTTATGTTCATTTCATTAAACTATTAAACTACCTACGCACACTACCCTTACTTCAGTTCTAGGAATAGAAGTGGCATTTCCACTGCCCCTTCCCCTTCCCCTGCCTTGAGTTGAAGCAGCCTGCATAATCAAAGTAAAGTTATGTTCATTTCATTAAACTATTAAACTACCTACACACACTACCCTTACTTCAGTTCTAGGAATAGAAGTGGCATTTCCATTGCCCCTTCCCCTTCCCCTGACTTGAGTTGAAGCAGCCTGCATAATCAAAGTAAAGTTATGTTCATTTCATTAAACTATTAAACTACCTACACACACTACTCTTACTTCAGTTCTAGGAATAGAAGTGGCATTTCCACTTGCCCTTCCCTTCCCCGCCTTGAGTTGAAGCGACTGCATAATCAAAGTAAAGTTATGTTCATTTCATTAAACTATTAAACTACCTACACACACTACTCTTACTTCGGTTCTAGGAATAGAAGTGGCATTTCCACCCCTTCCCTTCCCACGCTTGAGTTGAAGCAGCCTGCATAATCAAATTAAAATTGTCATTTAGTTAAATGTAACCTGATTCAATTTGCAAGCACAAAATTAATGATAATATATACAAATCAACCACAACCAACCTGATTGTCTGCATTTCCAGTTTCAGTAAATGTAACCTGAATCAATTATAATACACCAAGTACAAAATGAAGTCAATAAGTGAGAATAATATATACAAATCAATATTTGTAATATAATCCACAATATATACTTACTGGGTCACTTGATCCTTCAGCATTATTCTTCTTTTGTTTTTTCTTTCTTTGGTTATGCATACAACCATGAAACCCTTGACCAGTGCAACCCCTCAAATTATGACCAAAATTTCCACATCTTTGGCACCTCATGTGTCTACTCTTTCTTGGTGCTTCATTTGGATCTCTTCTTCTAACTTTTCTAGGTCTTCGGGTTGTGGACATCTGTTTGGGCCAACAATTGGGATGCAATCTTGGTGTTGCCACAAATCTACACCATTTATAGGATTAATGGTAGATGCATAGATTTTTCTGCATTTTCAAAGTGTAGTACTCATGAACCCACTCCTCTCGGGCTGCCCATTACCTCCATTTTTTCCTTCCAAGCATATATATAGGCGACCTTGCATGTTTGCAAGGGATCCTGTCAAGTCCCATTTTCCACAACTACAAGTCCTAGCGTTAAAGAAACCATGAACTGCTCTCCCAAGGCCCCAACTTGGTACCAGTGCCTCCATTCCATGTAGTATTGTATTTATCGCCTCTGTCTTAGTCTTCTCAAATTTTTGTTGTACCCTTTTGCAAAGTGGACCATGTTGTTTTTGATTTCAGCCCTCTTTTTAACAATTCTCTTCATTAACAAATTTCGATTGTTTCCAACATGCTAATAATAGCCCTAGACCTAGGCGGTATTATGAAACCATTGAAAGATTCACCGCATTGTTCATTGATATATCACACTTCACTGCATTGGTCCAAGAAGACATACACCAATGAATTGGATCCTTTGCAAATGCCCACTGATAAGCCTTGACATCAGTCTTCTCAAAGTTTGCCTTAGCACTCTCAAAATGTCTAAGATTTGTAGCTCTAGCAGTTCTGAACAAAAGATCTTTTAGAGCTTTCCCCTTATGTTCTTTTCTAAAGTTACTGAATATATGCTGAAGGCACCACCTATGCTCTATCCCAGGTAAAAGTTCATGTACAACTGGAACTAATCCCTATAACATTGTATTAACAAGAAATTAATTGTCAACATCTCAAGAAGTTTAAGAGTATATTAATGAAATGTATAATATAGACCAGATTGACTACAAATTGCTTACCTTTTGTTCATCAGATATAAATACCCAATGTTGCTGGTTGGTGATCTGGAAATCATCAATTATTAAATCAAGAAACCATGTCCATGAATCTTTATTCTCAGTCTCCACCACTGCATATGCCACTGGATACATCCCATTGTCAGCATCAATGCCAACTGCTGAAAGTAATTGCCCAGGAAATGGACCTTTCAAAAAGGCTCCATCAAATCCTAACACTTTCCTACACCCAGCCATGAATCCTTTCTTTAAAGCCCCTAAACAATAATACATTCTCTTGAACTGTCTGACAGGATCATCTTCATTATACTCCTCAAACTGAAATTTGATTGTTGAACCTGGATTTGTTCTCAAAACCTCATTTGCATAATCCCTCAATAGACCATACTGCTCTGAGTGATTCCCATAAATCAAATCCTCTGCAATCTTCTTTGCCCTATATGCTTGACTCCTAGATATTTCAATTGATTTATCAGTCCTTACATGTCCTCTAAAAGCCTCTACTGACCAATGTGGAGTAGACCTAATACACTCCATGTATTCCTTAGCTAGCCAAGAAGCAGTTGCATACTTAATCTGGTGAGTCATATTGCACATGTGCTCATTGTTGTAGGTTCTAATTTCCCAATCATTGTAAATTTCACTATAAGTCACCTGTATAGACCAAGGGCATGCATTATTCCCTCTACATATTGCCCTAATCCGGAGCTTGTCATTCTTTTTTAATATGACATCCCTCCTATTTGCTATTGCATAAGAGTATATGGCAGTCCTAACATCTTTAGCTGATGTATATGTCATGCCTACTTCAAACTGTGGATCCTTCAAATCAGTGAGCATGTTAAAGTTTGGACGTTTAGTTTTAGCATTTTCCCACCTAGTAAAATCCCCTTCCTCATCAGTTGTGCATAAGCTCCTCAACTCATCTATATCTGCATAGTCTGAACTAACATAATCACTCTCAGCATCATTCTCATCCTCATTCTCAATATCATTCACAATATCATTCTCAACTACTTTGTCTTTAGCCTTTTCCACTCTCTGACTTACTTGGGTTAAAATAACATCATCATTAACATTAATGTCATTCCCACTAACTGGTACATAAGGTTCAAATTCAAAGTCACAATCTGATAGTAAACTCCTAAGGTCATCAATGATATTCACATCATCACTCACAATATATTCAGACAAGGGTCTCTTTTTTCCACTAACCACCTCAATTGGTTCTTGACTAACCTCCTCCAAAGCAACATAGCCAGAATAATCAATCTCAACAAACAACTGAATCTCTCTTTCAATATTCAGCCACCCCTCCATAGATTTTAAGGACTCATCATTTGCACATAAAGTTAACCCAGTCTGTAAGTCAGCCCCTGGTTTTAAAAAATAATAAAACCTAGTCTCACCAATAACTCCTAATTTCTGCAAAATCCCTTCAAGCACACTCATGCTTAAGTCTTCTACCATTAAATAATCAACAAAGTCAATCTGCTCACCACTGTATACTAAACCAGAATTGCATGAAAAGTGACAACCATGATGAATTTTTAAAGAAAAGAAGGAGCTCTGTTTGACTGCATGTTGAAAAACATTCAACATAAATAAAGATTCTCAACCATAAATATAGATAGACATAAAGACATAATGGTCCAAAGCACACAAAAAAAATGTAAACAAGCAGTTAACATGAACCTACACAGGGGACCACAACACTTTATACACAGATACCAAATAATGCACATATATATTATCAAATATTTTGAGAGATAAATAATGCAGATACCAACACATGGGACCAACACAGTGGACCACAAGCCTTTATTTTGCTTTTGTCTGAGAGATAAATTTAGCAAAATCATGAACTAATGTCCACAATCTTTATAAATTTATAAACAAACAAGCCTTTATAAATTAAGTAAACACAGTGGACCACGAACAAATTTTATAATTCATAGTTAACTAATTTTGAAAAAAAATCAAAAATAACAAAGAGAATACTTACAATATGGCCCGCTTTCATTATGATGATGTAATTGGCTTTCAGTTGTACGAATCTCCCATAGCTCACCCATCTTTGTATGAAAATCCACAGTTATCTTCGTTTCACCGAATCTCCCATAAACCCTAAACCTAATTTTGACTGATGCGAATCCTCTATTCCAGTCGCTTTTCAAAACCCTTAATCCCTAATTTTGAATGATGCTCAGTCGATTAGCGTAGGTCAAAACCCTCGATTAGCGTAGGTCTCCAGTCGCCTTTGTGAGCCCTAATTCCTAATTCCCTAATTCCCTAATTTTGACCGATCCCCAATTACCTTTCTCGATTTCCATCTGCCAAGGCCAGTGAGAAAAGACGGTTTGGCCCTTACTTTTCCTCACGTGTATCGCACATGGGCAATTAACGGTGAAATGGTTCACGACGTTTGAGCAAGGGACCAACGGTGGACAAAAAACATAAGATTTGGTCAATGGTGATACTTTTTGATGTTCAGGGACCAATGATGGACAAAACCTAAGTACAGGGACCAATGGTGAATTTCGCCCAAAGTATAAATAACAAAGCCGCTCACAAGAATAAGCAAGGTTGTACAACTTGACTTTGTGAGTAGATGCAATTGTGGTTTTAACAAAGGTTATGCAAAGATAAATATATGAAAAAGTGACCTAGCTTTAGGAGGTTGTTACAAATATATTGAGTTTAGCAAAGTGTATTATTGATTTAGTAGACTTTTATAAGCTAAGCTACTTGGTGGTCAAATAGGTTTGTTTTGATCTTAAGATGGCACACCAACTAGGGGTGGCAATTCGGTCTGGTTGTTATCGGGCCGACACGATAAATACGAACACGAACACGACACGATAAGTTTATCGTGCCTAATATTAAAACTTGAACACGACATGATAAAAACACGAAAAACACGGCACGACCCAATAAGTAAAAAAAAAACGATTTATTTAGTTAGGCCCGTTAAGCCTAATAAACATTATAAAATATATAATTTTGATTTTTTAATACATATTTTGAAAATTTATCAATATAAATAGTCAAGTAGTTTAAAAGTTATAAATTTTCAAATGAAAAACTATGAAATAATCATGAAAATAGTTCGAAAGAAGTGAATAACTCATAGTAAATTTTTAAAAATGTATTTTTAAAACATATATATTTTAGTTATCGTGCCTTACCGTGTTTATCAAGTCAGCCCGATAACAGCCTATTTTTTTATCGTGTCTTATCGTGTTGGCCTTATAACGGCCCGAACACGATAAGCCCTAGCCCAAACCCTATAATTTCATGTCGTGTTAGTCGTGTCGATCAATCGTGTCATGCCTCAAATTGCCACCCCTAACAACAATGACAGCAACTATAGGCAAGTAAGTTATTTCGCAAGAATGTGAAGTACTTTACTATCTGGTTTATGTATTGAGCTCCACTACTTTTGAACTCAACGGTTATGTGTTTAATTATGATAAGTAAGCATCTACTTGTGCATTGCATTAAGTCCAAAATAAACCAAATGCTCAATTCATTCCCATCTTATTCCTATTTTACCCTTCTTCCCCTACCCCCATTTCTCCCTCCCTCTCTTTCTTTTTTACCCTTCCCCTCTCTTTTCCTCCCTCCCATACACATTACATGTACAACTCCCCACACTCCCACTATTTATTTTCCCCCTCCCTCCCATTCTCGGTAAAGAGATCATCTCCTTCCCTCTCTTCCTCAGTTTCCCCCTCCCGGTCACTCCTCTCTCTCTCTCTCTCTCTCTCTCTCTCTCGTCTTTATCTCCTTTCTTGCCTCCAAGCTCCAATCCATGAATGGAATCCCCCCCTCCAAAAAAAAATTGTTCCATCTTTCTTCAACGTCCACTCAACGTTTGAAATGTTCGGCCACAGAATGAGGAACATTGTTGAAGTCTTTACCAAACACCTGAAAATGAAATCTCTTCAGTTTCCCCCCTCCCATTCTCGGTAAATAGATCATCTTCCTCCCTATCTTCCTCAGTTTACCCCTCCCTGTCACTTCTCTATCTTTCTCTCTCTCGTCTTTATCTCCTTTCTTGCCTCCAAGCTCCAATCCATGAATGGAATCCCCCCCCTCCCCAAAAAAATTGCTCTATGTTTCTTCAACGTCCACTCAACGTTTGAAATGTTCGGCCATAAAACGAGAAATATTGTTGAAGTGTTCGATCCTGGCAGACCAAACACATTAGTGATGTTCGACAAGTACTTGCTCACATTAGTGATGTTCGACAAGTACTTTCTGAACATCATTGATGTGCATGGCCAACCATGGCCAAACGATGATGCCATATGTGCAAGGGTTATTTAGTGTTTTTTGAGGATGATATTTTCCATATAAAAAATGTAGGGTGAAATTCGGCCCGATCCCTTTTTAAAACTTTATAATCGCTCCAGTCCATCATCGCTTTTTTCAATTGAAAAAGTCACTTTTGATGACAAAAAGACTATGATACCTTTAATGAGTCTGAGGTACACTACAGATCACTTAATCAAATGCATCACACTACATCAACATTTGTATCGCGATGCACCAATTTTTGCACCGCGATTCATCAAGTTATTTTTCTAATTCAATTTTGGATCGCACTGTATCATATTTTGCAACGCGAAGCATCAGTTTAGAATTGCCTAATTTAATTTTGCATCACAATGCAAAAATATTGTAGCACCGCGATGCTTTAATTTAAATGCATCATCCAATTTTGCAGTGCGCTCGCGATGCATAAAATTTAAATTATTAGACATTTTCTACCTTCTTTCCAGTACACAATCTACAAATGATTCAAAATGTATATACATCTTTCCTACATCCCAAAATCAAATCGATGCATCACGATTTAAACTGATGCATTGTGATTTAAAATTAATACATCTAGATTTAAAAAGGTGTCCAACAACGAAATTTTTTTATATTAAGATATTTCATCGAACATTTTACATGTTGCAACACAAAACACTTTAAATCTATTTTGAATCACACAAATATAAAAAATGAAAGAAGAACAAAAAAAAGAAGAAGAACACAACAACAACATGATATGAATTAGTAAAAGAGTGGGAAGTTCGAGAACGAAAAAACAGTATGTAGTAACTACCATTCTTCCTCGCCATTCAACTCTCCACTCTCTTACAACTTTATACTTTTTTTGTGTCTTCGTGTGAACGAGAGAGAAGAAGTAGATGAAGCAAAAAAAAAAAACACACTGTTAAAACTGAAAATATATAGATGAAGAGGAAAGAAAATGGAAAGTTAGGGTGGTGAATTAATCGAATCCAAGATGAAGAACATCTGACCTACCAATTCTTTTCCTCTCCTTTCGTGTGAATTTCACTCGTAAAATCTCTTATGCAAGCATTTTAGGAAAGATTTCACTAAAATGAACTCTAGCAGTTGAAAAAAAAAGAAGTAATATATTTGAGAAAGGGGACCGGCCCGCTATTTTGTCAAAAATATATTCGTGTGCGTGAATAGCCCATTAGCCCCACCCTTTTATTTGTCATCTTTACATACTAACAGACAATGTTCTAAAAAATGCCCTAAGTGGCCGCCTAGGTGCTAGGCGCTAGCTCAACACCACGATTAACGATAAATCAGACAAAAAGTCATTGATTTGGCGCCTTAATCGTCGACTAGTCACTCTAGAATTCTAGGTGCCGACTACGAATCAGAATCGTTCAATAGAAGAGAGAGGATCAAGCTTTGAAGAGACGATTGATACTGCCTTGATTCCTTCAAAACAGAAGAGAGACAAGCACAGAAGGGTCTGGATCTGATGACTGAAGCACTGACTCTCATATCTCTTCAGGGGCAAAACTGAGCTCACAGTCCAAGTGGGGCTTTGAAGAAATTAGGGTTGAGGGGGGAATAAGAATGAAGAGACCGGGGAAGGGGTTTAAGAGAGAGGGAGGAGAGAGAGGCGAGATGGAAGGAAATGACGCATGTGGAGGGGGGTGTAGACGGGAAGGCCGAAGGGGTTTTCCTCTTTTCGATGTTTGCAGCCTGTAGCTAGTGAATAGTTGTTGACTTTTTCATTCTCTAATTAATGAAAGAGTGACCCTAAACGTAACACCAAAATTCCTAAACGTAACACCATTTAATGCATAAAATGACCTAAATACCCCTTTTCACATTTAATAGATGCTCACTTTTGGTACAAACTAGCGGATGTTTTATAAAACATCTGCTACACACTAGCGGATGTTTTATAAAACATCCGCTAGTTTGTAGCGGTTGTTTTGTCCAAGATCGAAAAAAAATGCAAATCAACGGTTTTTTCTTAGTAATTGAAAGGCAAAACACACAAATGGGCCACCCAACTTTGCCCCTTTTTGCAATTCGGCCACCGAAACTTTGAATCATCTATTTTGGCCACTCTACTTTTATTTTGTTGCAAGCGAGCCCATTTTCTAACGCCCGTTAGAAAATGGCGTTAACTTTATCTGATTTCCCCATTTTGCCCCTGTTATTAGACAAACCACCTAATACCTTCTATTTGGAATACTGGGAGACATTCCAAATCACAGATACAAATCGAAGAAAGAAAACCCCAAATTCTAGGGTTTTCGATTTGAATCGAAATTCACATCCTTCGATCCCGTAAGCTATATACCCTTTGTAAGCTATATACCCTCAACGCATATCAATTACACACCCATTTCATCATCTCTTCCGAGTCATCATCTCTGTGAGACGCGCCCATACCCAATTTCATCTTCAAACGATCGGCAAACGAAGAAGGTAGTTTTCATCATTGAGGCTGCCCAGACATTTACTTAACAATGTCAGTGAGTGGGTATGAGATATCAAGGTTAGAAGGCTCGTCTTCATCAGGAGGGTCCGATTTTCTTACTGAATATCGTCATAAAATTTGTCGATGTAACCTTAGGGTGGCCCTATTTACATCTGAGACTGAGAAGAACCCATGACGAAGATTCATTCGATGCCCTAGATATATAGTAAGTGTAAAACCCCGATATTTTATCTATTTATATTTTTTATAATTAAATAAATTTAATAACACTTTTGGCATATTTGACCAAATAGTATTTTATTGACTTTTGATGTTAATTTAAATAAAATAAAAATATCAATAGTTTATTCTAATTGACCAAGTCAAATAATTATGCTAACTTTAAAATATTATATTATTAAAAGGAATGTGTATTTTCGGATGATAATTGGGTCTTAACTAATTGTTGAGATTGTTAAAATAATATATTATATTAATTAGATACATTGTTTGGCTTTGAATACTTTACAAAACTTGGTAGGAAATATTTCTTATGGTCGTATAAAACAAAACAAAAGAATTGTTGTTCACCCCTTTTGGCGGACGTGTTGGCGGGAGGAGGGAAACGAATCGTTTTGGCTGCCACCTCCTGCTTTCCCTTCTTTGATTCATCTTGGCTAGTGATGAGTATTACAAGCTACCTACCTCTAGTAAGTTGCTGCATGAAGAGTTCGTGTACAACTAAGCTTCGGCTATACGTTATCCCGACTTTTCCGTAAGTCCTATAAATTGAGCTCGACCTCGACGCAATCTCCTTTGTAATTAATAGCAACAAGCTGGCCGAGTTTATAATGATCCATATACTCCCTTAAATAAATCCCGAGATTAATAGTATGTACGGATGGTGCTATTTTCTTGAAACCAAGAATAATTATTTTGATACCGTTAAATAGCGGGCTGTACCCGAGAACTATCGTGGAAGGTTTTTAATATACTTTTCTCAGCAAAGATAATCCTCTTGTAAGGTAAGGGAATTACTTGCTTATGTGTGTTCATAATACCATGTTATTATAATGTCCATGTTCGGAACCATGTGTTACATGCGTAATTTAGCCAGATACTTGATGTATGAATATTATGAACATTTTGTATTAGTTAAATCATGCTGCTTGAGAATACAATGAGATTACTTTATAACTCATTGGAATTCTTTGAGTATTAATTTTCTTGTTAAGCACTAGTTTCGAACATGAAGTGCCCATGTGAACAATCTTCAATTGCGCAATTGAACATGTCTTTATGGGGAGAGTAGGGGTACCTCTGACTAGGTCACGGGGCGGAGAGCAGTGCTAGTTAGCAGCGGCACCCTACTCGGACCCGGAACCGAATTCACCACTTTGGCCGAGTGGGGAAAATACCATTGAATTATATGTTAAGTATCACGACGTGTGGGGTGTAGGGACCTAGCCTCGTGATGACTTGTACCCTGTTGTGAATAATTGGTTGATTTGATGAACCGAACAAGAGATTGATCAAGACATACAAGCTTCAACAACAATAGTGGGGGTGACAAGGTTGGAAGTGATTTGATCGGAGATGTATCTCGATCCTGTATACTACATGTGTTTAACTTTCAGCTCTACTATGTTATTTGTGAATAGTATCGATGAACATGTCATTTGTTAATCTGTTCATAATGGCATTATTTATGCTGCATACATGCATAACATGCGTAAGTATAGTATACCTTACTGAGTTTCGACTCACCCTTTATTATTTGTTTTCCTTAGATTGCAATCATGTCAGAGGATGACTAGTATGGTTTTGGTGGTCCCCGGAGTGCTAGCATGTGTGTTTCTTTTGGGGTAGCATTCCTAGAAGTTTTGAGCAACTTTATGGTTTTTGCGGTAAGAAGACGTGTAGTCTTCTATTTTGGTTTAACGCTTCCGCATTCAGAAAAACTTGTATTAGGGTTTGTGGCCTATGTATATATAAGTTGGGTTGCTTATGTTCTTCTATTTGTTTTCTTTTAAGCTTAGTAGGATTGTTCAAGGTTATTTTCAAATAGATCACCAATGAGTTGGGTCCCACAAAGGGACAGATTCGGGTCGTGACAATAAGCAATGTTGCCACTTTTGCTATAGATTTTTTCAAGAACCCTAATTTATTTACAAAACCCCCCCAATTTCTTACAAGAACCATAAATTATTTACAAAACCCCCAAATTTCTTACAAGAACCCTAACTGTTGTAGTAGTATTTTCTGTTACTCTCCAACATTATTGTCACAAGACCCTAATATTTTTTTTTTGCTTCTTATAGGATGAACATGATTGTGGTTTCTATTTGTGGGTTGATGACAAATTTACAAAGAGGTCAGTGGAAGTGATTAATGATTTGAAGAAACTGGTCAAGGATTTGAGAGAGAGAGAACATGACTTCAAGGAAGAACAATTGTTGAAGAAAGAGTGTGACAAAGCTTCAAAAGGAATCCAAGAACATGGAAAAAAATTAAGATATTGAAATGTAGTATTGGTCAATATGGTAGGAGAGAAAAGATGTATCTTCTGGCAATAATCATCATGATGATATTGATTAGTGTGTTGATGGCATGACACTTCAAATTGGATGTAACTGCCAAAATGTTAATGCCTTAGTTGATTGCAAAATTCTGAATAAGAAATAAAATGGTGAAGCATTATGTAATGTGTTTGTACAAATTTTAATCGTGATGTGTTTGTGCAAATTTTAATTGTGATGTGTTTGTGCAAACACTGCTGCCTTACATAAACAAAGCCAACACTGCTTACAAAGACCAACAGAGATGTTATCAGTAACAAAGACCAACACTTACAAAAATTGTTTGTGCAAACATTGTTTTGTAATGTGTTTGTACAAGCATTGCCGCTTACATAAACAAAGCCAACATCGCATACAAAACCAATAGAGATGTCCTCATTGCAGTAACAAAGACCAACACTTACAAAAAATTGTGTGTGCAAACATTGTTTTGTAATGTGTTTGTGCACACCGCCGCCTTACATAAACAAAACCAACATCGCTACGTAGTGTGCCAACACCGCAAATGTACATAAAATCAAGCTTAAAAACCAACACCGCAGATGTACATAAAACAGTGTGCCAACACTACTACCGACAAAAATTTACACAACTGAGAGGCAAAACAGAGATGAGCAAAAACCAACACTGCAAATTTTGTGTGCCAACACTGCTACCTTACAAAACAGAAACTGCAGAACAAAGATGTACATAAAATGTTTACAAATCCAAACCAACCAAGAGAAAAACAGATCCGCCCTCAAAAACGTAGATGTACATAAACCGCTTACAAAAACCAACACCGCAGATGTACATAAATCGCTTACAAAAACCAACACCGCAGATGTACATAAAACGAGTGTGCCAACACTACTACTTGACAAAACAGTCCAGCTTGTCCATAAAACTGCTTTTGGTCTAACTAAACAAGGCATAACAAAATTTACACAACCGAGAGGCAAAACAGTAGATGAGCAAAAATGAGTTACTCGAAACCTCGCATTTTAAACATCTAATCCCTATCACCTATATTGTGCAACATTTCCCCACAATCATTTTTCGCTTACATCTATTCTTGCTTTTTGCTTTTGCTCACCTTTGTACCTTCATTTGTTGTAGACCTTTAGAGACCTTGCTTCACTTGGAGGCCTTGATTCATTGTCAGTAGCTTGTAGACTTCTCTTTTTGTCTTCTTAGGTACAACCTCCCTCTTGCAATTGCCTCCTTAGCCGCTTTGCATGACCTACTATTATGCCCTTTTTCCTTACAAACCCGAAAGTTGAGACAAATGCAAGTTAATACAAAAGTTCAATTTGGGAATATTATGTAAATTAAGTACAACAAATGCAACTTATTACCGTAAGTGATTTATTTTCTTTTAGTCAAGATGTTTGGATCTTGACTAGATTTTTGCTTTTTTCTCTTCATTAGTGGTCTTTAACCCTACATTTCTTTGGTCTACTGTGCATCTTCTTGTTTGGTGGTGGTCAAGAGGTCGTTGAGATGATCTTGGCCATTGATTCTCACCATTGATGGCATTTAGAGACGGGTAAGTACTAACAAGTTTCCTTCATACCACTGAGACATAATTTTCTCGGATCTTGACCAATCTTGTATATGGCTGCCATAGCATGAGTGCAAGGAATGCCACTTAGATCCCATTCTCTACAATGACGTGTCCTCTCCCTAATGTTAACACTAAATGCATCCTTCACATGCCTAACTTCAAATTCATCTCCACCATTATACACCACGTACTCAATGTTTAACTTCCTTCCTTTTTTTCTCCATCCTCTTCTCGATCCTTCGACAAATATTATGGCCATATTTTGAAATCCATTCCTTTCTCTTTTGAATTCTCGACCATCATTGCCAACCTAATCTCCTCAAGCATATATATAAGAGGTCTAGACCTTGCACCTACTATACTACCATCAATGCCTCTCGCAATATTGTTTTCAACATTGCCTACTTGAATATGTGTCAAAATAGGCCTTGGACCAATGAATAGGATCCGCCTCACAAGATCTTCGCCACTGCTTGTCTAAATTCTTTAAGACTTCAAACCGCTTTTGAATTTATCTATCGCAAGAGACATGGCAATACTCCAAAAGCATCTCCTATACTCCCTCCTCAGATTTCTTCCTCCAATTGCTATAGATGTGTCCGCACACATCTCAGGCTCAACATTAGGCAACAAGCTTGCAACGCAGTAGTAATCCATATCAATCATATAAATAAATGTCATTAAATCAATTTTAATAAAACTAATGAGGAAAAAAGGTAATAAGATTATGATATTACCTTTGTTGATCCGTAATGATAGTCCACCCATCTCCATCTCATTTCAAGTTCAATCAAATTGAAGAAACCAGTCCAGCTTGTCCTTGTTTTCCACTCCGAACTATAGCCCAAGCCACATGATACATCTGATTATTTGCATCCTTGGCAACTGCAGATAACAATTCTCCCTTCTGTATTCCTTTCAAGAATGCTCCATCAATTCCCAACATGGGCCTACAAGTCTCCATAAATGTTGTCTTCACTTGATCAAAATGCATATTTCTCCTAAAGAACAAACCTTTGATGGGATAGGTTGACATGCTCAATGATCACAAGATTACCAGATTTCTATTCTCCAACTCATCTTTATAACTCCATAGCTTTGCATAATGTTCATACATTGATCCATCAAGTTCTTGCAATGCTTTCTTCCTTGCTTTGCTACACATGCAATCACCAATTCCACCCCAAATTGTTTCAAAACATCGCCTTCATATCACCAACTTATGTTGTGGTTTCTTCTAAATGTTTCAAAGAATTCCTTAGCCAAAAATGATGCTGTGATTTGCCTGCTCTAAGTGCCATCCCACAATCATGCCGAGGATTAAATGCGCATTTCTTAACTTCTTTTGGTTCAATCCACCCAAACTCTCCATGGGCATACAATTGAGTTCATGCACACCTGCACATCCTCATCTTCTCATTCCTAATCCATTTAATATCCTTTTTTCATCCAATCCATACTTAACAATCAACTTTAAAAATTTCTTTTGTTTCAAAATGAAGCCCAAGTTTTAATTGCACTACTTCCATGTCTGTGTTTGGATTGAAAAACTGAAATTTAAGACCTTGCTTCTTCCTCAAAGTTAATTGTTCTCCATGAAATATTTTGTCATCTACCTTATCCTCTTCATCACTAGAATCATAATCACTATCGAAGAAGTCAACCCACCATCATCATTTCTACTCGAGTCCTGGGTTGTCCCCTAGTAGGTGTAGGCTCAACTCGATCACCTTCGGGGTAAACTAACAGATCAATCCCTTCGTTTTTGTTTCTTCTATTATTGTTCACAAGAACCCTAATTTCTACAAGTTCTTCATCACTTACATGGAAATCATCATCACTTAAACATGGTTCTACATTGATCCCCACATCTTTCTACCTCATATGGATATTCAAAAGCAATATCATCTTGAGCCATATCGCCCCTCACTGCTTTTGTTCATTCATCGCTTTCATGCCTAACATTATTCTCTGTCTCAATATTCTCATGTTCATTATTCTCAACTCGACTCTTTTCAAATTTCATATTGAGCCATCACAACCTCAACCTCATCCTCATCCCAAGAAAAATCATCTTCACTTGACCTTACATCGTTTCACCTTACCCTTTTCGACTCATCTTGACCCATATCCTTACTATTTTCGCACCCATCTTGACCCATATCGATTGACCCTTACCCTTTCGCACTCATCTTGACCCATATCAGCTGACCCTTACTTTCGTAACCCATCTTGACCCATATCGTATCCCTTGCCCTTCGCATCTATCTTGACCCATATCTTGCCTCAATCTTTACTTTTTTAAAAACCATCTTCATCCATATTACCTCACCCATATAGCCTCACCTTTTCAAAGC